>OZ022264.1:95451093-95501093 GCA_963978885.1 Nemotelus pantherinus
GGGCAATCTTCCCCGGGAAGACTGCCCGAAGAAAAACGCGAAGCCACCACTCAGCGCAGTAGGTAAATAATGTACCCACCACTCGTAGGGCCATAGGATGAGACGATAGGCACTAAGCCGCCTTGTGTTTTGTACTCGGCGGGCAGATTAAACTAGGGGAAGTAAGTTAGGCGCACGACGGAATGACGCGGCGAAATGTTTACCGCGACGATCGCGAACAGCTCGGTCATATTGGCCCTGCAAACCACACACACAAGAAAAAAAGATACACGCGCCGGCAATATCAAATACACAAACACAAACTATCATGAATATGCTCACCTGGACATCCGGTATGGAAGACCATTCGAGACCTCCTACCGTCAGGCCTGAGCAAAGCTTGCGGACGAATGCGGAAGATCGCTCGAATCGGCAATAGCCATTCAATCAATGTCCATCCATCGATATCCATCTCGACGCCGACGACCTGCAATATCGCAGTGTGAGTGCGAAAGATCGCTAGTAGCACAAACATCCATCCAGTCCAACACCGACGACCTGCAATGTAAATGAACTCACACCAAGCATCTGAACTTAATCTATGCATCTTTTAATTTACTCACCTAAAGATCGCAGTGTGAGTGCGAAAGATTGCTAGTAGCACAAACATCCATCCAGTCCAACACTGACGACCTGCAATGTAAACAGCATCACACCAAGCACCTGAGCTTAATATGTACGACTTCCAATCTACTCACCTGAAGAATTGCAGCTCGAGTACAAAAAATCGCCTGTACCGCCGACAGAATCTCCAGCCACATTCTGAACCTTTAGAAACAACCGGGAAAGCACCTAAGAAACGATACACGACTAGACCCGCACCAGATTTGTAGATATCAACAAATTTGCGATTAACATTTGTCAATCTTCTGTCAAAACAGCTGGGTAGTTCGAAATGTCACCGCAACTATGGAACGCAGCTGATCAACTCATCAGTTGGTTACCATAATATCATAATACCCTGGTTGCAGTACTAAAAGAGCGGTTTGGGTCTGAGGTGGCACGTGTGACTGGCCAACGACCCGAAACTGGAGGTGCTGTTGAACAGCGGGACCGAAGAAGCGGGCGAGTAGAAAAACGAGCGGGACTCGAGCATTCTGATTGCGACTGGAGTGCGAAGCAGACATCTAATCGGAGGATTTTCTATTTGCAAACTCAGAAATTGTAATTAGTGGCGAAAAATCGTGGAAGAAATTGTATTTTCTGGCGGAAAATCGTGGAAGAAATTGTATTTACCAGCGAAAAATCGTGGAACAAATTGTGCTGGAACTGGCTATTCGAATGTGTTCAATATCCACGGCGATTGACGAATTGCGTAAATTGGAGGAAAATTGGCGTGAACAGCAGAACCGACTTTTGTTTTACATCTAAGGTTAGTGAAGTTTGAAAATACATTAGCTGTCTTGGGATATATATAGATATATAGGAATGGGTAGCATTTGATTGAGACTTATGTGAAAGATTTTGTTAGCACTGAGTGGTGGCGTGAAATAGATCTTGACGTCAGAAGGTTAAACGTAAAGAAGTATATCGGCGGTGTGTGAAACGAAATTGAATGCTAACAATTAAATTCATAAAATTGTAATAGAAAAAGGTCGTACTGGCGTCGGTAGTGTGAAACGAAATTGAACGTTAATAATTTAAATTCATAGATTGTAATAGAGAGTGGTCGTACCGGCGTCGGTGGTCGCGACTGTAGGCATATTGTACAGAACCATAGCGTAGGAGATTTGTTGCGAGTTAGGACCTGATTTTGTTAAATAAAGTAAACATCCTGAATTTGAGATACGTGTTAGTGATTTGTGTTAGGCGGAATAAGCGGCCGAGTTCGGTGTAGGCGAAGTTCGGGGAAATATACTTGTGCTGAAGCTCGACCAGAAGTAAGGAGGTGGTGAAAGCCCCTAAGTACATTGGGTCTTCCTCGGGAAATTAATATTGACCCCGAGTTTAGGGGTGTAATTGAGGGCAAGATTTTAGACGATATCCGGCGAGCCAAGTTTTGCTCGCGGCTCTAGAGGCTCAAATTCGGGGTGAGCAAGTGGCGCCCACGACCCGTCTTCGACGAGTTGGACCGTTACCCAAAAGGAGCCTCAGCCGGACATCCTCCCTAGGCCGGGAGGGTAACACTGTCCGTTTTGTTTTCGAAACTGCAACACAATGTGGCGTTGCAGATTCAACATTGTGCTTCATTCCGAAAAGTGCAGCCAGTCGATGGATTAGCATACGATTATACGACGACCTCGCTGGATAAGTAATGTCACTTCGATTTTTATCATGAACCAGACCGATTAGGTATTTTTCAATAGGAGTGTTTGTCGATCTATTCTGTTTTTGGAAAGTGTTTCTCTGAAGAATTTCTTTAAATCTGTATCGTTGAAATCCTTAAACTGTTCTGATGAGATATCTCTAAACATAAAACCTTATGTGCTATTTCCACCTTTAACCCTAGACGATGATCTTGTGGATACACAAACACCTACACTTATCTCACTTACATTCCACAACTCACCACACTACTTGACATCATACACCACATCAAAAATCACACATCAAGTAGGCTAAGTTTCAAAAAATTAAAAAACTGATTTTTGAGTTGTCAATATGAAAAAAAAGTTTAGAGAGTAAAAGTTGTAGAATAAAACTTCGTTAAAGTGTTTGAATAATTTCAACAATTTGAATTCACATTGTGAAACAATTATTAACTATATAAATAAACTATGTGTGATTGTTAACTGTAAAAGAAGTTATTTTCATTCGTTTAGTTTTCGAAATCTAAAACTCAAAACTTGATAGCACTCGCAGGAAACTAAAAGTGTATCCATTGAGCCAAAAATGTGCCTCATCACTGCACAAAATTTCGCAAACAAATTTCTGATTAGAGCACATTCCAGAGTTGAATACTAAATTGGTGACCCCGATAGGAGCACGCCGAAGCCTGGACCACCGAGACTTGAATGATCAATCAACATAGAAGTACATCTACATCCGACTTCTCTCCGAGATATCATTTATACTCAACAACCTGAAAATAGTCTTCAAGCATCTGATATTCATCAAATATTCACTTCGTTTTACTGGGAAGTACAACTACATAGCACGATTATAGATTTCGAATATTCAAGAAATAGAAGAATTCTCAAGCAACGGGATCGTTCTTTGTTAACGAATTGAATCAAGGAGATGATTAAATGAGAAGAAGAACATTTGATGCGGCTGCTACAAGGAAGGCAAGAGAATAACTGTACAGGACTCAAACATATTGATGCTAAAATCGATTCGGAGTAAGTACTCGTTAAATTAACACAAAGTCAGTGCAGCTCGTAGCCACGTAGATGCCAAACGAGATAAGGTGAAAGCAAATGTTTTGTTTTGTCAAAAAAATTTCAAAATAAACTCCACTCCGCTATTCAATCAGCTTAATGTATCAACGTCTATTCAATCAGCATCAATATATCAAAAATAAAACAAGAAATTCGCAAATCAACGTTAACTGGTGCAGTAGTTTTAGACAACTTATTTATATTTAAAAAAAAAAAAAATTTAAATTATTACGACACCACTATAGATTTATTTACACACTTTTCAGCCACAATATTTTTCTGCCGCGTTTCGTTCGTTCCGTCGCGTAACTCCGTGTATAATGTCGTTGGACAATGAGGATGCGGTTCCCTCAGGCGCGTCATCCGGTCCTGAAATTTTCGCAACATCTGTCAAACCACCCGTTTTTTGGCAAGAAGAGCCAGCTTTGTGGTTCTCCCAGCTGGAGAGCCAGTTCGCAAAAGCTGGTATCAAGAGCTCCGAGACCAAATACCACTACGTAATCTCCTCGCTGGGTTCGGCGGAGCTGAAGGTGGTCAGGGACGTGGTTGCGAGCCCGGATCCTGACTCGCCTTACGAGGTCCTCAAGAGGGCGCTTGTATCGCGGCTTTCAGCCAGCGATTCTGTGAATCTCAAGCACCTCTTGGGGAACCTCTCGTTAGGTGACAGACAGCCTTCCCAGCTGCTTCGGGATATGAAGCAGTTGGGAGGTGCTAAGGTCGGAGACGACCTGTTGAGGACCCTCTGGCTGCAGCGGCTTCCGGAGCAGACGCAAGCCATTTTAGCCTGCTCTCCGGAAGCCAGCCTCAACAAGTTGGCGGAAACAGCCGACAAAATTGCTGAGGTATTCGTTCACCCACAAATAAATTCAGTCGCTGTTTCCCACCAGCAGTCAGAGGTGGCCGAATTAACGAAACAGGTCGCTGCGCTGACGAAACTTGTACATCAACAACTAAGATCGCGTTCGAGGTCCCAAGGGAGATCTCGCTCGCAGCCACGTCGCCGAAGCCAGTCACGAGGAACTGGTATTTGTTGGTACCACTTCAAATTCGGCTCCAAGGCTTTAAAATGCATCTCTCCATGCGCCTTCAAGGCTGGTTCATCTGAACCAAAAAACTAAGTCGCTGTTCTCTTCAGACGGTAAGAAAACGCGACTTGTCACCTAGCCGTCGTCTAATTATTCATGACAACTTGTCTAAACGACACTACTTAATTGACACAGGCGCAGATATTTCGGTGCTTCCAGCACCTACTACCGGAAGACTTCCACCTTCTGGTATGCGACTTGCCGCGGCAAACCAGTCGACCATCAACACCTATGGACGAAAGGTGATCAAACTAGATCTGGGACTCCGTCGTGAGTTTTCATGGGATTTTATAATTGCCGATGTCTCTAGACCCATTTTAGGCGCAGACTTTCTTTGCCACTATGGGCTAGTCGTCGACTTGGCGAATGCTATCCTTGTGGATCCTCTTACTTCGCTTTCATCGAAAGGCACATTCACATCATACAAGTGTCCAAAACTTAGTGTTTTGATTGAGAAAACCTCTGATCCACGGATGCATGCCCTTCTCACCAAATACCATGCCATCACGGTCAACACAGGGTTCTCACAACCCTGTAAACATAAGGTGACACACCACATTTTGACCACAGGCCCTCCGATAGTATCGAGACCACGTCGACTTGCACCAGATAAGCTCGCGGCGGCCAAAAAGGAATTCGATTTCCTGCTACAACAGGGAATTTGCCGCCCCTCAAATAGCAGCTGGTCTTCTCCGCTACACATGGTACGCAAGGCTAATGGGGAATGGCGTCCTTGCGGCGATTACAGACGCCTAAACGCCATAACCGTCCCAGATAGATATCCGATCCCCATTATTCAAGACTTCTGTCATGAATTACATGGCAAAAATATATTTTCCACCATAGACCTGACTAAGGCCTACCATCAAATTCCAGTCGAGCCGAACGATATTCCAAAGACCGCCATCTGCACTCCTTTCGGACTCTTTGAGTTCACCCGAATGACTTTCGGACTTTGCAATGCGGCACAATCGTTCCAACGCTTCATACATGAAGTCCTACATGGATTAAAATTCTGTTTTATCTACCTCGACGACATTTTGGTAGCTTCGACTTCCGAAGAAGAGCATCTTGTTCACTTAGAACAAATTTTCAAAAGATTAGCGGACCATGGTCTTATTATCAACATGGAGAAATGCCATTTCCTTCGACCTTCAATCAAATTCTTAGGTCATGAGGTTTCGCCGAAAGGCATTAAGCCCTCCCCAGATCGGGTTGAGGCTATATCAACAGCTAAACTCCCCAAGACGGTTAAAGACCTAAGAAGATTTTTGGGGATGGTCAACTTTTATCGTCGCTTTCTTCCTCACACAGCTGAGATGCAGCAACCACTCAACGCCTATCTTTGTGGCTCTAAAAAAGATGGTGCTAAGACAATTGACTGGTCAATTGAAGCTAGCAAAGCTTTCGACCAAGTCAAGACTGGTTTAACAGAAGCCACTCTATTGTCCTTTCCGGACTCAAACGCCGAGCTTGGTCTATTCGTAGACGCTTCAGATTCCGCCATCGGGGCTGCTCTGCAGCAAAAATGTCAAGGCTCTTGGCAACCCCTTGGTTTTTACTCGGCCAAATTAAGCGACGCACAAAGAAAGTATAGTGCATACGACCGCGAACTCTTAGCGGCTTATCAGGGCATTCGTTATTTCCGATACTTTTTGGAAGCCCAAAGGTTCACTCTATACACCGACCACAAACCACTGACTTTTGCTTTTAAACAAAAGCCAGAAAAGGCCACACCTCGTCAACTTAGACATCTAAGTTATATAAGTGAGTTCACTTCTGACATTCGGCATGTCTCTGGTTGCAACAACGTTGTTGCTGACGCACTCTCTCGTCTAGAAGAAATCATTCTTCCCAGTACTCTCGACTTTGCCGCAATCGCCACGTCCCAAACATCGGACGCGGAGTTTCAGAAGATTCTGAAGGACTCTAAATTTCTTTTAAAAAAACAACCAATATTTGGCACCAACGTCGACATTTTTTGTGAAGTGTCTGGCCCAACCATACGACCTTATATTCCTCACACGTTCAGGAAACAGGTGTTCAACTCAGAACATAATATCGCTCACCCTGGTATTCGTGCTACAAGAAAGCACATTGCAACTAAATTCTTCTGGCCTTCGATGAACAAGGACATTGCCACTTGGGCCCGAGAATGTCTATCTTGTCAAAAATGCAAGATAACCAGACATGTGAGCAAACCTGTATCGACCTTTCCTACGGTCTCCGAACGTTTTAAGGTCATTCACATCGACATAGTTGGTCCCCTAACACACTCGCAGGGATACACATACTGTCTCACCATAATCGACCGTTTCACACGTTGGCCTGAAGCAATTCCTTTAGCCAGCATTACTGCCAATGACTGTGCTACTGCTTTATTAAGCACCTGGATTGCTAGATTTGGAGTTCCCCAATACATTGTCACCGACCAGGGCAGACAATTCGAGTCAGCGCTCCATGCTGAGCTTGGTCGACTTTTGGGCTTCGAACGCAATCGTACCACAGCGTACCACCCTCAGGCCAACGGTTTCTTAGAAAGATGGCATCGTACTCTAAAATCGGCTATCATGGCTCACAACGATGCGTCCTGGACTAGAACACTTCCACTAATTCTTCTTGGATTACGATCTCTAATCCGAGAAGAATTCACAGCATCACCGGCACAACTCCTGTACGGAGAAAACCTGCGTCTTCCTAGTGATTTTCTTCAAGAAAATCCTAGGAAGATCAGCCAAACAGACTTTGCCAACGAACTTACGGCTACAATGGCAAAACTTCGACCGGTTGATGCTAAACATCACACAACACCGAAGATATTTATCTTCAAGCAACTCGACTCTTGCTCACACGTCTTCGTCAGAGTCGATTCTGTTCGTCCACCACTCATTCCACCGTACGACGGTCCTTTCAAAGTCCTAGCCAGACATATGAATTATTACACTCTGGAAATCAGAAACAAATCCGTCAATGTGTCCATTAACAGGCTCAAGCCTTGTTACACGTCATCCTCTACGGAACCTGTTGACAATTCTTCCAGAAACCAACAAGCATCAGCAACCTCGACTGCACCATTACTGCCTCCAGCTCCCGAAAAGAGACCAGCGAGGAAAGTTACATTCGCTCCGTACGTCTCTCTAGCTGGGCGAACCACAAAGGTGCCACTCTCCTACGCCTCGCGATAACGCGTAAAACGCTGGCAGGGGAGTATTGTGGATACACAAACACCTACACTTATCTCACTTACATTCCACAACTCACCACACTACTTGACATCATACACCACATCAAAAATCACACATCAAGTAGGCTAAGTTTCAAAAAATTAAAAAACTGATTTTTGAGTTGTCAATATGAAAAAAAAGTTTAGAGAGTAAAAGTTGTAGAATAAAACTTCGTTAAAGTGTTTGAATAATTTCAACAATTTGAATTCACATTGTGAAACAATTATTAACTATATAAATAAACTATGTGTGATTGTTAACTGTAAAAGAAGTTATTTTCATTCGTTTAGTTTTCGAAATCTAAAACTCAAAACTTGATAGCACTCGCAGGAAACTAAAAGTGTATCCATTGAGCCAAAAATGTGCCTCATCACTGCACAAAATTTCGCAAACAAATTTCTGATTAGAGCACATTCCAGAGTTGAATACTAAAATCTCATATTCTTAAGTCGAGCTTTCCATTCTTGTGGATTAGTATTCTTATGTTGAAATGGAAATTGTTTTTGTGGGATGATTAAAATTGAAAATGTTTAACTAAGTGGTGTCAAAAGTATGCACTGATTCTCATCAGACATCAGCTCATAGTGCATAGCAGACTGATGTGACGACTTGCAATGGAAGATCATTAATTTTTATTTACGTTAGTTGGTACAAATTTTAACAACCTCGACTTATATTCAACGATATCATTTACTCATAAAGGTTATCAATTTGTGGAACAACTTAGTTAAAAATTTTCAATTTTAATCATCCCACAAAACCCATTTTCATATTAATTCTGCTTTCGGAGGCTTATTCCGCAAAACGATTCAGTTTCCCGTATCAAATATTCTCTGCTTTGATAAGCATTTGAAATGATATACGTTGTCTATGCTAATTTATAGACAAGAAGGGAACCGTGTTCACAAATTTATTCTTATGTTGTTTGCCCATTGTTCGATCACATTCGAATTCCTCGTACCGATTAGGTTATTATTGTATGTAGGATTTGCGCTTAGAACATTATTACAGTTTTCATCGTGATCATATGAAGAAATAAACGAGCCATTGACACAATTTATTCGGCTGCCGACGGGGGAAGCACCGTAATTGTCATCGTTTGCGGGCAAATAACGGTTGTTCGTAATTGTCTCTTTGTCGAGGCAGAGTTCTTATCTATGAGGCCGCGGAGTGAAGATCTGTAAAGAACTGAAGTATTTACTAAATTTGAGTCAACCTGTAACTGGTGATTCTGTTGTGTCCAGTTGACTTTGCTTTCAAACAACATCGTTGCTTTCTGTAACCGAGAATATAATGGTTGTTGTAACGACCGTAGCTGTCAGATTTTGTTGCTGCTGCTGTTGGTTTGACGCTATTCCAAATAAAGACAACGCAACTGACTCGTATGTCTAGGTTGGTGATGTCGTTGAAACCGATGAAGATGATGTAAGCATAGGCGAAGTTGATAATGATTGTGCTTGCACTTTGTTTTCGTATAAAGTTTCGCTAGTCGACGAATGGCAATGTGTAGCTGCTATTTTTTTGTCCGAGAATGATATCCGTGAACTAGCAAAACTTTCGGCACCACCAACACCAACAGGTAGGTGGTGGCAATGTTGATAATGCATATCATGACTATGGGTAAGATTTTTACTCTTGATGCCATTCTGGGGGCAGCGAAACTTGGAGTTCGAGCTAGCGACAAACCACTGATGGCTCAGATTCATGTAAAGTTTGGTGGCGTTTGACGTAGCTTCTGCTTCATCAGGCTCCCGGAACCTTCATGAGTATAATGGTTGGTATCCTCCTCTTGGCCAGCATGACAATCTCAGTTTTTTTCGATCGCCAGCTGGAGACCATGGTTTTCCATCACGGCTTCAACCCTTTTCATTACTTGATTGAGTTTGAGTTGGGCGAGGCGAGGATTTCTAGATGTGATGAGTACATCATTAGCATAGCCCACCACCACCAAGAGTACGTCTTCCGGCATTTCGAGGCGCAAGACACCATCATACGCAATATTCCATAGGTCTGGCTCGAGAATGGATCCTTGTGCTGCTCCAGCTGTTTTGCGTACAGCTCCCTGATTCGGTTCATAAATCAAATGGTGTTCTTTCAAGTAGTCTCGTACCATAGCCAGCAAGTATTCCTCTATTTGAAAATGTCGCTGAAGTGTATCCAATATGTTTGTCCATCTCGCCGAGTTTAAAGAATTACGGACGCCCAGCGTTACCAAAAACACTATGGGTGTAACCCGATGACAAGCGGCCTCTGCACGATCTACTCCGCTAATTACTTCGCAGATGGCACTTATTGTCTAGTGGTATTGTCTAGTGGCCACTGCGGAATCCATGTTGGCTCATCTCTTCGTATTGTTGCCTTGAGCCGAGGTCTCAGCAACCCTTCCAGAAGTTTTCTCGCAGTATCAAGCATGCAGAAAGGTCTGTACGCTGATGGTGTGTTAGGATCTCCCTTTGCAATTAGGGCAAGTCGCGTCACTTTCCAGGGTGACGGAAAGACACCCGCTAGTAAACATTCATTGTACATACGTACCTGTCTACCACTACTTTTAGTACTTCTACTGGAATATAGTCCGGGCCTGGAGCCTTTCGGTTCTTTCTGACACTCGCGCTTCGTAGTTCTTCTTCAGTGAACAAAGGGATATCTTCCTGGCGGACTGTGTGGTCGTTCTCTGCTCTCACGTCGTGCGCTGGGAACAGCGAGTCTACAATATTCCTCAGGACATCCGCCTCCATGGGTGGATCGGAACCCATGCGGCCCAGCCTACCATGGGTCCCGGGTCCCCATGGGTCAAGGTCCACTTCTTCGCATAGAGTTTGCCACATTTGCTTTTTCCTCCGTTTTATAGCTATTCCTAGTTCTTTTTTTGCCTTTTTGTGGGTTGCGGCAAGTAGCAACGCTTCTGGTCGTCCAATAGTCCGCTGTGCCCTACGTCTGCACACTGGAGCTCTTCGTCTTAGTTCCGCTATCTCCTCAGCCCACCAATAAGCGCTCGGTTTGCCCGGTAGTGACTTTCGAAGTGGCATCGACGCATCGCACGCTCGCCGAATTTCGCCCATAGTTAAATTTACAATCGTACCTATTTCCCCAGGGCCCATTGCTACCCCAGCTTGTCCTGCGCTGCCTTCTTCAGCAAAGCTGCTGCCAAGTGACTCCAATAGCTTCCTTCAACCCAACTTCGAAATATTCCGCCCGAGTATTTTCCGTCTAGAGTTCTGAGAGGCCGGACTTTCCTCCGACAACCAGAAGGTAATATAGTTGTGGTCACTTCCAGTGTACTCCTCCATCACTCTCCAGTCCCTTGCCATCATGGACAACGTCTCCGAAACAAGAGTTATATCGGGAATGGACTCACCGAAGCCTGGGCTACGGTAGGTTGGTGTTGAGCCCCTGTTCATCACAACCATACTCAGCCTGAACACCATTTCTATAATTAATCTCCCCTTGTGTTCCCCCATTCCAAAGCTCACGCATTGAAGTCACCAACTAATACCAGTTTGCCAGGGCGATCTCGAAGAGCGTCTTCTAATGCTTCTATCCTTCTACGAAATTCCCTGATTCGGTCGTTCGGTGAAAAATAGCAGCTAACAAAGCTGATGCCGCGGTTTTCATCCGAACCTCGACGACCAACCCGGACTTTCCGAGTGTCTGCAACCCATAAGGCTGCATAGACCTGGCTGTATCTGAATACTATGTCTCTGGATTTATCCTTCGATGTGGTTCGCTGATCATTGCGATTTGAGCTCGGGGCTCATGCATAAGCTGCGTGAGTAAGTCGCCCGCAGTGTGACATCTTTGCAGGTTCCACTGTAGAACCCTCTTCTGCGCATCGAGCGCTTCTCGGAAAGCTTTGCAAGTTCCTGAACATGCTTCGCTTCTCCCGTTTTGCCTTTTTTCGTTGCACAGCAAGCAGAACGGCTCCGCCGAGCATACCTTTGCAACGTGTCCTACTTGTCCGCACTTCCAGCAGTTAGTGCTACGGACTGGTCCTTTGCAGTCTTTTTTGTATGGTTGTATCCCATGCACATGAAACAGCGCACAACTTCAGGCCGCTTCCTTATCCTAGCGTTAACCCAGCCAATTCTAATTCGTCCAGCGTCAACTGGCTTCAAAGCAGGGGGTAGTGATATAGATGATGCACCGACAAAACTGCAGCTTTCGACCTGCTCGAATTTTAAATTACTAATCATATCCCGGAATCTACCAAGGTATTCATAATGTAGCTGTTCGTATTTAGAATACATATCATATGTAAAATACGGAAGAGCTCGGTTGGCGGTGATATTGGTTATTCCTTCCAGTCGGCCGTTCAAATAATCCAATGTAAAGTTCGCTTTAGACCATTTCTTGAAATTTATGATGAATCGATCAAAGGAGTCAATTGTAAACATTTGGAACTTCAACAGCGTTTCGATAGAGGTGGTCATATTATTATTAATAATCAAATGCTTCGCGAAAATGAAATCTACTTTGGGTCTATTTGGCGAGTTTTGGCGCAAACAGCAGTGGTTAATTGAATCCGTGACAATTATTCTCGATGGGTTTGAAATTAACGTGATATATTTATCACCGTAATAGATAACCGTGAAGAGATGTATTTTCAGTGAATCAATTTTCACTGACTTCTAAACTTTTCTGTCCGAAAAATTAGCCTTTAATTTCCCACAAAATCACTTCGATTTTCACAACGAGTATATTAAGGAAATATGTAATCAGTTTATTAATTCTATAATTCACACCTTCATTCACATTTAACTTTAATATGTTTATAATTCACATTTATAATGATTCTAATTCACATTCAGCTTTGATGTGTGTATAATTCACATTTATAATGATTGCAATTCACATCCAACTTCAATAATCAATCTGCTGCCGTTTACAAATCACATTTTAATTCTAATTATCAAATTTACGGTGTAAAGAACTAGCTAATGTTCACTTTGGTCGTGAGATTTGTTCGTTTTGTATAGAATCTAAGCTGCGATGATATCGTTCCAAGAAGCAAACGACTTTTTCCAATACAGCACGGTACATTTCGCGACTCGCTTCAACCTGTTTAAGCTGCCACTGCAGAGTATCGATCTGTGTTTGTAAATCGACACTTTCGAGCCTGCCAGTGTTTCCTGGTGTCAGTGAATTTTCATCAACTGGTCCAGGATTAAAACCGGATAGTCTACGATTCTCTTCTACTAAATTGCGTGTCACAGCCTATTCGTTATATTTTCAACTAAAACCGTACATACTTTACGACGGATACACAAAATATACAGAGTTGCAAAGTCACGTACAATCTCAAACCCATATTAATCCATGTCTATGAAATATTCCCACACACATATAAATGCTTATGCTCCCACAATTTATCACAATTAAGAAACACGGGGCAGCTGCACCTTGTCCTATAGCAAGAGCAAGTTGAAAAGAGTAGCTCCGGAACTCGGCAATCATAACTACTATGAAATTGGAAGTTAAGGTTGTATTATTTATTTATGTAACCAAACAAGGTAACAAAACAATAACAAATTTAAACAGTTTTCCTTAAACTAAATTACAATAATATTTCAGAATGTCAGTAGACTTTAATGTCTGGATGTTAATTCAATATGGAAGTTATAAGGAAAGTGAAATAATATGGATTAAGAATTTAAAGCAGTATATAATTTTTTTTGAATAAAGGTTTAGAGATAGAAAAGGAATAGTAGTTCGAAACATTGTTAAATATTTTGCAGCATATATTTATCGGCTCCCTGTCTCCATAGATAGTGTGATGTTGATACTCATTGAGGAGACGTGTGTGCCTAGTTTGTCTTACAGGATTATTGAAAGTGATTTTATAACGAAGATATTCTACGTTAACCAAACCTTTAATGACATCAAAGACGAAGCATGAGTGTTTTATCTAGACACAGGAGCTTGTGTTCTCAACTTACTTTATTGCGTGCTTGATAGAGACTGTTAGACTTACATTGAAGTATTTATACATTCTATATACATTGGATATTAACAGTTATTCAAACACTAATATAATATAGTATAATAGTCAAATAGATGTGACTGTTTTTGTAATAGTATAGAGTAATAAATTCAAAGTGTTACATTCTAGTAATATTCAAGTGAATGTATTGGTAATTAATAGTTCAAAATAATTTCATTGTATATAACACATCCTGTTTGTTTGAAAAAATTAATTCATATTAGTTTGTATTGGAACTCTTTCCCAGCCTAGGTGATCGTCGTAGTCGCTTTGGGTGTTCAAAAACATTAGCAGAATTTTGATCTTTGGATGATTCGTTATCGTTAGCTTCTAGGTTGACATTCGTACCGCTGACCATGTTTTCGGTATAATCCATGGGAAGTCGTCTGATATGTATTGAATTCCTTCGATATTCGTTATTTCCTACTCGGACGATATAAGACCTTTCATCGAAAGCTCGGACGACAATACCTGAAATCCAACACTTGTCTTTAGGATTAAGTTTAACATATACCTTTTCGCTTTCTTTCAAACGACGTAGTGGCTTGGTTTGCCTGTCAAAGTACTTCTTTTCGCTGGCTCGTCTTCTCGATATGGATTCCTTTACCTCAGGTACGATCTCTTGTGCTAGATCGATTGATGGGATGTTGCAACGTAGCCATCGACAATATAGACGTTGAGCTGGACTGCTACTAATCTTATTTGGGGTGTTTCGCTAAACGAGAAGAGCTTTGTAGAAATCACTTGTGTCGTCTAAGGATTTTTTTAACATTGTTTTAGCGATTTTTACAGCTGACTCTGCTTTTCCGTTTCCTTGCTGGTGATGAGGGCTCGATGTTTTGTGTGTGAAATTCCATTCTTTCGTGAATTGTTTGAAATCACAACTCATGAAATATTGTCCGTTATCAGTTAGAACTATTTTCGGTATCCCATGACGTGCAAAATGTCGTTTACAGACACTGATGATTGATAAAGTTGACATGTCTGCAAGTTGGTCAACTTCGAAAAAATCGGAATAATGGTCGACGATTATTAGGAATCAATGTGTTCGGCTACAGATCTTCAATTCGAAGATATCCATAGAAACTATCTCGAATGGATGTTCTGGGACCTGATGTGTGATCATTGGTTCTTTTTGCTGTCTGATGGCGTGCTTTAGGCATATTTCACAGCTTTCCACCTTTGATTTTAGCTCATTGTTTATTCCTGGCCAGAAGACTGTTTGTCGAGCTAGATTAATCGTGTGCTCAATTCCTGCATGGTTCGTATGCAGTTTATCTAATATTTCGTTGCGCATGCTGTTCGGGATCAATATTCGCTTTCCTTTTATTATAAGTCCATCTTGTATTGTCAACATTTCCTTAAAGCTCCAGAATTGTTTAAGGGTCTCCTTGAGATTCCGTTTGCTGTTTGGCCATCCTTCTATTATCACGTTGTATAAATCAACTAGAATCTTATCTTTCTGCGTTTCTTCTCTGATTCGTTCGATCGTTGGATCACTTACTGGCATGTCTTCAGTGTGGTTTATTTTGTCGATTATATTGAAAACTTTTTCGATTTTATAAATGTCGTACCATTTCTCTTCGTTGACTTTACTTTCAGGCGCTCTGGACAATGTATCCGCAATATACATCTCGTTTCCTTTCGTATATTTGATGTTCAAATTGTATCGTTGCAATATAAGAATCATGTTTTGAAGGCGTTTCGGAGCTTCCAATAGTGATTTAGAGAAAATTTTCACTAAAGGACTGTGATCTGTTTCGATAGTTATGTCTCTTTTTCCACATATATTGGTCGAATCGTTTGCATGCAAAGACAATAGCAAGCATTTCTTTCTCAATCTGAGCATAGTTCCTTTGCGTACAAGATAACATTTTCGAAGCATATGCGACTGGTTGTCCATCTTGCAAAAGTACACTTCCGATGCCAAAGGATGATGCATCTGTTTGTATGGTTACGGGCTTAGTGTAGTCGTAGTATTTTAGCGTTGAGATTGACCCTAGTATTTCTTTAAGTTCAAGAAACTCCTTCTCGTGTTCGATTTTCCACGCAAAATTTGTAGCGACGTGCGTTAGCTGCCTTAAGTTGTATGATTTTTGAGCGAGATTAGGAATATATTGTCCCAGGTATGTAACCATTCCTAAAAAGCGGTTAACCTCTTCTTTCGTTTTTGGTTGTGGCATACTTCTGATTGTTGAAACTTTTGATTCGTCAGCTTTGATACCATCCTTATTAAGTATGTGTCCATAAAACTTGACTTCGTTCGTACATAAATTGATTTTCTCTTTGTTGAGTTTGAAATTGTGTTGTTGAAGTCGTTTTAGAAGTGCTTCTAAATTTCGATTATGGTCAAAAAGGACATCTTTCTCTGTGTTACCTGACCCGTAAATAAGAATGTCATCAGCAATGCTTATAACACCTTTTAGTCCACTTAACACAATCTCTTGTGCACCTAAAAACAATTCCATAGCAGGCGCAATGCCAAATGGGACTCTTAAAAATTTATATATGCCAAATGGTGTGTAAAACGCTGTTAAATTGCTGCTTTTTTTTATCTAATTTCAGTTGCCAAAATCCGTTTTTGGCATCCACCGTAGAAAAAACTTTAGCATTATGTAAATCCGGCAATATTTCGGCCAAAGTTCGACCGACGAATCGAATGGGCTTGAGGCATTTATTCAGCTCTCGTGGATCTAAGCAAACGCGTAATTTTCTGTTTTGCTTCTTCACTAAAACAATATTATTTAGCCATGGTGATGGTTCAATCTGTTAAGAAATTATACCATTCTTTTCCATTTCATCGAGTGCCTTTTTCAAATCATCGTGGAGTGCGATGGGGACTCGACGCGGAAATTGTTTTTTCGGAACACAGTTTTCAATTAGCTCTAATTTCACTTCACTGCTTATATTTCCCAATCCTTCAAAAACTGATTTGTATTGTTTACAAATATTTTCTGCACTTTTGAAACCTTCTGTTGACGAAGAAATTTGTTCACGCTTTATTTCGCAACTAACTTTTATTAATCCAAGTTTTTTACATGTATCCAGTGAGAGTAGTGGTACATGTTGATTTTCCACTATTTCGAATACTTCATCGTAAAACTTGTTTTTATGTTTTATTTGTAACATGATTTTGCCTAATGGAGTTATTGTGCTGTCTCCAAATGCGTATAGTTTGGTATTAGTTGGCATGGCTTTGATAGTAGGTGTGTGCAACAGGTCTTTCAAATCTTTGCGACCGACAATGCTGCATGATGCTCCTATATCGAGAATGCAGTTTACTTTCACATACCTGTTACTTTGTCCATTTACATTTTGTTTAAAATGTAAGTCGGCTGTCAGTAATTTATTTGAATTGTGTACTGTTAGTATAATCTCGTTTGCACTAGTAGATGTTCCACCTTGTATATATAGTGGATGTTCCACCTCTTGACATGTTTTCGATCTCTATCGGATTGATGGTTTTTATTTATATTAGCTGACATACATACTACTGCAAAATGACCCTGTTTACTGCATCGTCTACATATTGCTTTCCTCGCTGGACAGTCATTTAAAGATTTATGATAGTGTTTTCCACAAAATTTGCAAGTTCTGTGTTGGTATGTGTGCGTTGTGTTACTGTTACCTTTTTGTCTCCGGGATTTGTAATGAACTTTGTTGATTAGCTGGTTTGCGTTATTGCTGGTACAAATATCATTTATTTGTTTTAAAGCCATTTCTTTAGCTCGGCAAATATCGATAGCTTTTGTAAGCATTATTTCAGTGTCCAACCAAAGCCGTTCACGCAGACTAACATCTTTTACAGAGCATATTATTTTATCGAGCAAAATATCATCAGATAAAGAGCCATATTGCGTGTTCTTGTTCATTTCTCTGAGTCGTGCAAAGTATTCATCATAAGATTCATTTTCACCTTGCGTTGCTAAATTGAAAACTGCACGTTCATAGCGCTTATTTACTTGCGGTGTTAAATGCCTTTGGATCGCACTTAATACATTGCTTGCCGTCGATTTGTCTTCTTCCGATAATGGGAGATTATTATAAATTTTGAAAACGTCGGTTCCCACTGCAGTTAGAAGAATCGCTTTCTTGATTTCTTCAGGTTTGTTATCGAGGCCGCTAGCAAGTACATAATTTTCCCATCTTTGGACAAAATGTTTAAAATTCAATATAACGTCACCGCTCTTGATGATCAGGGGCTCGGGTAGCGGGATATTAATTGTATTGACCACTGCCGTTCCACTTTTTCTTTCCAATTCTTCTTCAAGTGTACGTACCTTTTCTAACAGCAGTTTATTTTGCTCTTCCATTTTCTTGCGTGTCTTCATATATTTTGTTTTCTTCGCTAAATTTTCGTTCACTTAGGTTCAACTTTTCACCTTGTTAAATATTATACACCTGACACCATGTTTTATCTAGACACAGGAGCTTGTGTTCTCAACTTACTTTATTGCGTGCTTGATAGAGACTGTTAGACTTACATTGAAGTATTTATACATTCTATATACATTGGATATTAACAGTTATTCAAACACTAATATAATATAGTATAATAGTCAAATAGATGTGACTGTTTTTGTAATAGTATAGAGTAATAGTGTAATAAGTTCAAAGTGCTACATTCTAGTAATATTCAAGTGAATGTATTGGTAATTAATAGTTCAAAATAATTTCATTGTATATAACACAATGAGGATAATTTTTTTTCCCTAGTGTAGATGGCAAAAAAAAAATCTGCATACCAGATCCCCGAGTGACCTTTCACCTCGGGGTATGTGAGGTTTGACTCACTAAAAAAAAGGACCATCTACAAGCCCACGAAGTTCCGAGTCGGGAGCCGCCTAAGCACTGCTTCGACCCGGTCGTGCTGACTCACCCATCGGTAACCACGGACTTCAGAAACTACCACAGTTCATGGGTCGGTAAGGCAACCCTCCTCCCGCTTTATGCGCAGCACTTTCTCAACATATGTTGAGACTGCGCGCCAGTTCTCCTCGTTTCGCAGCATTGCTTCCACGATCGTCTCAGGCGTTGCCAGGCCAATCGTGGACTCAATGGTGCGCCTCAAACTTACGAAGCGACTGCACATAAAGAATGTGTGCTGAGCATCATCGAGCTCAGTCACAAGGTACCGGCAGTACGGTGTGACCACCTTACCCATTCTGTTCAGGTATTTCCTGAAGTAACCGTGCCCTGTCAAGAATTGACAAAGGTAAAAGTTTACCTCTCCGTGGCTCCGGTTAAGCCAAGGCTCAATGAGACCAATTAGCTTAGCCGTCCAGCGTCCTTTAGCACTTAAACTCCAACGTTGTTGCCAGAGTTGGAGAGTAAGCGTACGCGCGTGCGTCAGAGCCTCAGTTCTACCCAGCTCTGAGCGATAGAGGTACCCTTGTTTGCGTTCTCGCGCTAGTAGATCGATCGGGATTACTCCCGATACCACCATCACAGCCTCTTCTGAGACTGTGCGGTAGCTACAGGCGATACGCAGGGCACCCCTGCGCTGGACACTGGCAATGCGCTTCCGGAACTTTTCAGTTCGGAGCGCATCTCCCCAGATTTCGGCTCCATATAGCAAGATGGAATCGGTCGTTACCATCAGCAGCCTCCATCGCGTCTCACTGGGTCCACCGACGTTGGCCATTAGCCTACTCAGCGAAGTGACGACTACTAGAGCCCTGTCACATGCCCTGCGGATATGATCCCAATACGTCAGCTTGGTGTCCAGGGTCACTCCCAGATACCTGACCAACTTGCTGGTCTGGACCTCGACGGAGCCAACTGTCATGGGTATGACAGTTGGTATCCTCCGCTTTGTCAGCATAACAATCTCTGTTTTAGAGATTGCCAGCTGGAGGCCGTGTTCGGTCATCCACCGATCCACCCTCCTCATGACTTGGTTAAGTCTGAATTGAGTGAATTCGGCAGATCTGGAAGTGATTACCGCTGCGACGTCATCAGCGTAACCTACCAGAAACACATCCGCAGGCATTTCCAGGCGCAGCAGATCATCGTACATGATGTTCCAGAGGTCAGGTCCTAAGATCGACCCCTGTGCCGCACCTGAAGTGACAGGCCTTCTTTTGACTCCTTCGTCAGTGTCGTAGAGCAACCAGCGATCCCTGAGGTAGTCCCGCATCATGGCTAGCAAGTAGTCAGGGATACGGAACGTCTGCTCAAGGGCCCGCAAGATGTCTGTCCACCTCGCCGAGTTAAAGGCATTTTGTACGTCCAGCGTTACCAGCAAGACGACCGGTCTGGCTTGATGGCATGCCTCTTCCGCTCTTGCTACAGCCCCAACAACCTCTGAGATGGCATCGATTGTTGAATGCCCTTTTCGGAAGCCGTGCTGCCTGGCAGAGAGATCACCAGCAGATCTCACTGCTGACAGCAGCCTTGGCTTGAGCAACCCCTCGAGAAGTTTCCCCGCAGTGTCCAGCATGCACAGTGGGCGATATGCTGATGGATTGCCCAGGTTACCCTTCCCCTTGTCAACAAGTACCAGTCGAGCTACTTTCCACCGCGACGGGAAGACCCCCGCGACTAGACATGAATTATACAAGTCCAATAATAGACGCGGTTGGCTCTCCGCCACGACTTTAAGCGCCTCGACCGGTACCCCATCAGGACCCGGAGCCTTCCGGTTCTTCATCCTGGACACTGCACTGTTCAGCTCCTCGTCCGTAAAGGGAGGAACATCCGCCTGGTTAACGATGATGGGACCGTCAACCCTTGACGAATGCATCGGGAACAGCGAACCAACGATACGCTCCATGGATATCGCATCCATGAGAGTGCTAGGCCGCATGCAGCCAAGTCTGCGAGTGACCAATTTGTGGCCATCCGCCCAGGGGTCTGAGTTGACCTCCTCACAAAGAGCCTTCCATTTGGCACGTTTACTCCTCGTGATGGCCTTGGTCAGCTCCTTCTTTGCCGCAATGTGAGCAGCAGATAGCTCAGCCGCTCCTGGCCTATTCCTGGCTCGCTGTGCCCTGCGCCTGCACGCCAAAGCGATGCGTCTCAGTTCGGCGATTTCATCGTTCCACCAGTATGCATGTTGCCTCCTACGGAAGGGTTTACGTTTGGGCATTGAAGCCGCACATGCCCTGCGAATCCACCCCATGGTTCTGTCAGCAGCGGCCTCTGCTGCTGCACGGGTCACTGGGGTCCCAGATGCTAGAGGCTCCCCTTCCAAGCTCGAAGCGAGCGATGCGGTCATCGCGTCCCTGTGAAGTTTCGCGGCATTCCAGCCTAGCCACTTACAGGGAGAGCGGCGGTGTCTTTGCCTGTCCTCAGCGATTTGGAAAGTGATGTAATTATGATCACTCGCAGTGTAATCCTCCATCACCCTCCAATCGCTGACTAGTGCCGCTAGTCTCTCCGATGCCATAGTGACATCGGGAATAGATTCACCAAATCCGGGCCTTCTGGATGTTGGCGTTGAACCCGTATTCAGCACCAACAAACCCAACCTCGATGCCATCTCCACTATGCGCCGCCCGCGAGTGTTTTCGGTGGGCATGCCCCACTCCAACGCCCTTGCATTGAAGTCACCCCCTACGATGACGTTGCCGGCGATGCCACGGAGAGAGTCCTCCAGTGAGCTAAGCTCGTCTCCGAATTCCTGCATTGAGTCGTTCGGGGACAAATAGCAGCTCACAAAGATGACCTCCCCGTATGTCACCTACACGTGACCATTTCCTGAGCCGCGGCTGCCGATACGGGCCCTCTGCCCGTCGGCGATCCAAATCGCCGCGTACCCCGTAGCATCTGCCAGCCAAACGGACGAATGCCTCCCCCTATAAGGCTCGCTGATCAGTACGATCTGAGCCTTATGCTCGCAGACTAGCTGCGTGAGGAGGTCGTCTGCAGCCCTGCAGGTTGCCTTGAAGGACTCTCATATCCTTCCCTGCTTTTTCTTGGCATCAAGTGCGTCTTTGAAAACTCGACATGCACTCGATCCCATTAAATGCTTGGCACCATTCGCACCATGCCTCTCAGTGCATAATATACACTGAGCCTGCGCAGAGCAGTCTGCTGCCCGGTGGCCAACCTGTCCACATTTCCAGCAGCTGGCACTCCGGTCCGGGCCCTTGCAGCTACGTCTTGTGTGGTCGTAGCCTAGGCACCGCTAGCAGCGTGTAACCTCAGCCCACCTTCGTACCCGGGCGCTAATCATTTCCACCCGGACTCGACCAGACTTGAGGATTTTGGATGCTGGTGCCTCATCCAGCTCCACCACAGCTCTCCTCTGCTCCCTTGTGTTAGGGGGGAATAGAGTGGTTTTCACCTCGCCGGCTCCTTCCTCGCCAGCCTCGCGATTGATGGCCGATGTCACCTCCTCGCTGACTGTGAGGCAATCGAGGTCGAGAAGCTCGATTTTGACTCTAGGGGTCACAAGCTTCACGTCCCCTTGGCCATCTACGGCAGCCCTGATCGAGTCCTGCAATTTCGTTCGATCGTTCGTCCGCGCAATTTCCAGAAGAACCCCTGCTTCTGCGGTTTTCCTTATGCGTCGTACTTGTGTACCAGTTTCATCTGGGGAAACATTTTGACAGATGGCCCCCAGGACCTCCGCGTAGGTTTTCCCCGGGGCTGGTTTGACGATTACAGCATCAATTTTCTTTCCCCGCTGTCTCCGCCTATTCTTTCCCTTCTTCTTTTTCTTTGCCACCATTTCTTTGTTTTCGCCCTTTTGGACCCCCTTTTTCTGCACCTTTTCTGGGCCAGCGGGTACCACCGGTGGTTTAGCGACGTTCACCTTCTTCTTTCTGTGGGTGACCGTCACAAACCTCCTTAAATCGGATGCTGGCACCTCCTTCCTGACCCGGATTTCTTGTGTGCCTTCAGGACTAGACTCGGCCACGCGCTTATTCTGCCGTGGCCGATCCAGTCTCGGGACCCCTACAGGAGTGGCTGCCTCAGCAGTCTGGTCTTCCAACACTCGCTGATACTCCAGTTCTGCCTTCTGCCAGTTCGTTCTGCAAGCGAAGATGACTTCAAATGCCTCCTCTAGCTCGAGCATACCGTCCTTAACGTGCTTCGATATGTTTTTCTGCACGTTGGCGGCCTGAAACATTTTTCGAAGGATATGCTGGCACTTCCTCAACATATCCTCCTCAGCCACTTGCTCTCGCTTAATGTACTCCCTCTTGGGAGACGCACGTTCTGGTGCGAGTTGTTGTGGTGCCGTTTCCTCCACCACTCCCGTCTCAGCACTTTCACGCGTGTGACTCCTCGGAGTCTTCAGAGCACTGCTGCTGAGATCAGCATTTTTAGCACCTTGCGCATCTGTTGCGCATACGGAGCTGATCGTTCCCTCGCTTCGCGTTTGAATGTTCGGCAGGGGAGGCGTCCTCTGGACCCTCGGCCTCCTCGCAAACGCAAAACGGTCTATGGCGGCACCTCCTTCGCCCTGCGTCGCCACTGTCGTCTCCACGTTTGGTTGTCCGTCTGTCTTGTCTTGTGTCTTGTCTGTCAATTTTGTTGTTTGCGTCATCAATGCTTATGGGTCTCAACTCAGAGCCGCTATCTCCGCCCGGATGTGCAGTCGCCTTAATGACCTCGTGGTAATCTATGCAAAGCAGGGAGGCCGACGCGAGGGTTGATCACCAGCCTTCATGGGGCTGGATCTCAGAGTCAGGTCAGCGCTAATCAGCGCTAAAAACCACCAACTCAACGGTGCGGGCTTCGAACGTACTCTGAGACTTGCCAGGTTTTAACGGGACGGAGACGGCATGACATTAGCCTGGAGCCGTTCGCGCTCGGATTTCACTCCGGCGGTGCCGCGCATAAAGCGACTAGGTCCAGAATGCCATAACCGCCAGCCCGGATGCGTATTTCCCAATCGTTGGTCGTGCCTTAAACCATTTATCTGAGCCAGGTCATGCCACAAAAGTCGTTATTGCCATAGCCACAAATTCCAATCGTCAATCAAATCGCAAAAGCCATTAGAAAAGCCGAGCCGTACCAGTTGTTGAGCCATTTGGCGTTACCCGGGGTGCACCACGAGGAGGCGGCCCAACATTACATAATACCGCTCTCCTGAAAGAAAGTGTCGTCAGATTTGAGAGATTAAGTCTGTGACTATATGTTGGAAGACTTTCGAAATCATGTGGATTATAGAGATCTCTCAAGGCAAAAAGCACGAACTGCTTTTGGACAGATTCCAGTTTATTGCTATGAATATCGAAAAAAGGATTCCAGACGATGCAAGCGTATTCGAGTACAGGGTGAACTAAAGACATAAACAGAGACCTTGTAACCCATACGTTCTTAAATTCTTTCGCATTCTTTTGTTGCCTTTTTTGTAGATCGCAGTAAGTGAAGAATATTTCCATAAGTTTGGGAAAATACCGGAGGAAATCGATAGATTAAAAAGATCAGCTAATAGTGGTGAGAGGAAATTGGCGCAACGCTTAAACACTATGGTCGATAATCTATCAGGACAGATGTGAAAATTATTCTCAAGAAGAGATATATGTCTTAAGGTAGTGGGAATGTCGATGTAAAGGACTTTCATTCCCAACGTCATTTTAGGGGAGTCCATTAGGTAATTGAAATTAGGTTTATTAAAGTCGCAGAGAGGTAATCCATACGTGGATTGGAAATAATCTGCAAATAAGTTATTTATTGCTTGCGAGTTATTAATGATCATGCCGTCAGATATAAAAGAGCTAGGGTATATGTCATGATACCTTTTTGAGTTTACAAAATTCCAAAAACGCTTGTGATGGCTTAAGAAAGACTGCCTAAGCTCGTCCATATAGTTGGAGGAGGCAGATGAGGTTTCAGATACAAATCTATTTCGTAATAAATTATAAACTTTATAATAATCCTCTAGACGCGACGAGCTGCACACTCTCCACGCCTTATTTTCAAATTTTTGAGATTGATTAAATCTTTTTTGATTCATGGAAAGGGTTTCTAAGGTACAGAGTTACTCAAAGGTACACAGCGAGCAAAGCAACCGAATAAGATAGAATGAAAGTTTATGGTTGCAACGTTTACGTTAAATTCATTCACAACCGAAGACCAGTCGCATTCGGTTATTACTTCACTCAGCGTATCAAAGTTAACTTTCTTGAAGTTAAAGTTAAAAAGATTTACAAAGTTAGACTCTATTAGTATATCGTCATTAATTTGAAAATTGATATGATGAGCTGGAAAGTGTGTAGACTCATTAAGTAGAGGAAATGAATATCGTTGAATCGAGATATCAGATGAAATCGTCGAAAAAATCACATCCAAAAGTCGTCCGTTTGTGTTGTGGATGCAGTTGATTAGCTTGAGTCCAGTTGAAAGAATGGCGTGAATGAAATAGCTTTCTCGTCGGTTATTGGACGAAGAGCAAAAGTGTTCGCTGTAGTCAGAAAGTCGCCACTCTAGATGCGGTAAATTTAAATCTCCCATAAGAATGAGATCGTCGGACGGTTCCATTATGCGGCATATTATTTCGGTTAGCTTATACGCCAAGTCATATGTGGAGTTTGGTGCAGACGGCGGGATGTACAGTATTGCCACGAAAATTCTTCTTTGATGAAGGTTTAGTGTGATACATACGTATTCCAGGTCAATAGTGTCAGGTATATCAAGTCGAGATACTGGCAGTTCTTTACGTACAGCAAGTAGAACACCACCGCCGAGAGGATCATCCGGACAATTAAGATGGCGATCACGACGAAAAACAGCAAAGTTACTGTTGAATAGTTCAGTATCGTTGATGTTTTCACATAACCAGGTTTCGGTAAAGCCAATTATGTCGAAATAAGATGCTCAGGCATAACTTTGAAAGATGACGCAGGCTGATGGTTTCCGATTTTCGTACAAGATATAAAATTGGCCGGAGCAAACATTTTGTTGTATTGGAGAATACCGTTTACATTCGCTAAAACATAATCGCTGGTCGTGGTTTCAGCTAAGCGGGATAAAAATAACACTTTTGGCTGAACCGCAGCTTTAAGTGAGCAAGAAAAACTCTAGTTGTTGCTTTCATTCTGTTCAAGCAAAGTGCGGACATCAGTAGCGACGCTCAAGATATTCGGTGTTCTGTCTACATTTTCAGGTGCTGGATCACAAGTCTAATCGACATCAAAGACACTGGAGGAATTCGAAGTCTCGTTTCCATTCACATTGCTTTCCGTAAGATCGTTTATTGTTGTTATTTTTTTCTCCAATCGTTAGTTTTGTAGATGTAGTGTGAATATGCTTCAATTGTTTACGTTTTTTTGCTCTAACATTATTTGACGGTTTTTTTGATGCAAGCAATTCAAGCCTATATTATTTGGTCAATGGTTTTCTTTATCGATAACACCTTTGATATTTATATTTGACTCTCCATTGATTTGATTTTTTTTCTTTTTAATTTATTTAATCCACAGAATGGTCGACGCCGTCGTACGCCTGGCGGAGTTTTCTTATTCCTTATAAAAAGCAGTGATCAAATATCGGATACGGAAAGGAAAACCATATTTCACACGGAAATGAAAAAATCACTCCACGAGAGAAAAGTAATGCAAGCATGTCGTCGTGACCAGAAAGTGGAAGAGCTTAAGAAGCGTCTAAATATGAAAGATAAGGAGTTAAAGCCACTTTCAAGTCGGTCGGAAATTGAAATTGCTTTGCCACATTTAAGACAAATTTCAAATGGAACACGTAATGATGAATATTTTCATGACTATATATCTGTAAACACGTTTTTTAAATTTCAGTGTCCAACCCGCCGCCATCGCCTGTGACGAACAGTGGACATGATAATAGTCCAGACTATAGTTCCCATACAATAAATCACGTAAACGACAGTAGTCTGGAAAATACCTCCCGTAATCCAAACGACTTAGACGATGAAAGCCTTTCTGCCTATGATGATGATGTCTTAGATATGAACTGTGATGATATGGATATGTTTTAAAATATTCACCATGTGGATATTATTATATTACTGGAGAGGCATAAGCTAGCATATACCAATCGAATCGGTGTAAAGGAGTGTTTTTATATACAAAGATTTTATATATTTCATTAAACTGCTAAAGTATGTCGAATATATCATATACGTTAAACTGATTTTACCTAAAGAACGAGTAATTCATAAAATAGTATAAATATTTAATTTCTATTTCATGTTTTATCGAATCAATAGTATCTTATAATATTCTACTTTATTTTGTTTTTAGATAACACCGGTTTTTAATTAAAATATATTTTTGTATAATTATCTATTTTAGCGCAAGTGAAGAATGTTTGTCGCTTTCATAACGTCTTGAAATGTGAACATCAAATAGGCTTAATGAAACTTTGGTGTTAGCCATAGTTATTTATTTAATTCTCAACAAATACTAACTGCTCAGGTATGCAGCGGGATTTGAATCATGATTAGTAAATAATGTGTGGATTTAATACAATACGATTTATATGACTTAACCTCGCAGAAAAATTAAATTTAATTACATGGTCTTCACCAGATTAAGCTTATGTTGAATCTTCATATCATCCTGACGTGGTGATCATAATGGAGTCATATTGGCTTCAAGCCCTCATTTCGTTTCTAAGTATTTATTTACAGTTTGAGTTATTTACAAACGATATCAGAGTGGCCATCAATACGATTAGCATAGGTTGCGAAACATGTTTACAGTGTCAACATCCCGAACATAATATATTACCAACTACAAAAAGAAAATTCGAAAACTTTTACAATTGTACGGTAAGCGAAAATTAAAGCAGGAAGCTAGTTGTTAAGCTCCTATTTGCCATTAGATTATCTTCGAATGAAGTGTAAATTATATTTATGGAAGAGCTTTGGAGCTTATATCGTTTCGAGTTGGATTGATGTGTTTTTTACAGACCACATCGCCAAAACGCGTTGGCAAGTCCCCGTGGAGACAGTATAGATTTATCATCTGTGAACATATGGGCTGGCTTTGCGGTTTCTTGAAGAGGACGAAAGAAATGTTTCTTATGACTAATAAAAATTTCTTGTCGATGTTTTTTCAACCGATACAGCAACCTAAATAAAACTACAAAAAATAATTACGAATGAAAATATTTTGGGTGGGAGGAAAAGTCTTCGACCATTTTAAAGTAAATTTAGAACGCTTCTCATGATGAAATTTATTTCCTCAAATTGTGAGCGCATTATTTATATCAGGGGTGGCAAAACAATGGCATACGCGCCAAATGACGCTTTGCGTTCTTCTCTACTTTTTTCCAAAGGATGCACTTTGACAGAATCCAAATTTATATTTCCAAAACCTGACTGCCCTCAATTCGATTAATGATGCTTTTTAACTCAACGGTTCGTGCTATTTTTGGCATTTCAGAATTAGTGGATGTGTATTAGTCCGTTCACGCTGAGACAAAATCTTGTTCTTATGATGAGCTAAACGATTTGAAGCCGAATCAGTCTTAAATCTACCAGACTTGCTAAACATTTGTCTCGTATTTCGATAAAGGGGCATTTCACGTCAAGCGGACAACGAAAAAAATCGATGCTCTGGATTTCGTTCATATTGCGCATAATAATACGTCCAGAGAATATGAACGTAGATACGCATTTATTTTTTGTTTATGAGATTTGGTTGCCGAACTATAGGCTTCTGAATAATTGACGAAATTATTTTATTCTTATATTAAAACAAAGCTTAACGTGTACTTATTTTATGATAAAAGTTGAAGAATGGGATGGCCAGTAGTTTCGGGAGGTAGGTGGATTTCGATACATAAAAGTCTTATGAAGCGCAGTACCGAGAGCTTGCTTGGGATAGCTAATGAGTGTGAAAACAAAAAATATTAAAAATTGCTAATATTAATTTACTTAATGAAAAAAAAACCATTTACTTAATGAAAAAAATTTTTTATAATTTTACTTTCGTTTCTTAAACTAGTTCTCTTGTTTTAATTACTGGAGGTGTTACGATCAGTTTTTTCCTGCAGTTTCGACATCATTTCTTATCAGCTAATATTCTTAGAATTTTTCTTAGGTCTTAAACCTTCCGATGAAATTTGAAATTGAATGGATTGAAACATCGATAGCCGCACGGAGACGTAATACACATAATTAAGACTATTTAACTTATCAACGAAAGTAATAGTCGCTGCAAGCGCTGAACAATAATTCCAAAAATAATGGAAAATTCGAAATGGATTGTCGTCATATATTATATAGGCGTTATATATTTTAATTAGGTTTTTATGAAAAAATAAGACCTTTTGCAAATAAAAGATGGCGCTGCTCACCACATATCGATATAGATTTTTGTTATTGAGCCAACTAGCTGTACCAAGCAAGCTCTCGGTACCACGCTTCATACGACTTCTATGTATTGAAATTCATTTACCTTCTAAACTATTGGCCATCACATTTTAAAACTTTTATCATAAAATAAATACACTTTAAGCTTTGTTTTAATATAAAAATAAACAAAATTAACCTGGTTCAAATTATTCAAATAACGAATTGAAGTGTTAACTTCCGGTTTTACACAGGCAAAAAAATTTGTTTTGTCGAATCTAAAGTATTTTTTGTACGCCTTGTTTGGTTGAAAATAAATAAATCTTTGCTGAAAAACTACAATATTATAAGGCGCATTTGTCAGGAGAAGCGCAAACTCTTCTATGTAATACCGCAATAACGGATGCGAATTATGATCTTGCTTGGAGTACTTTCGTCAGGAGGTATGAAGATAAAAGGATTTTGGTAAAAGCCCAACTCGATATGTTGTTCAACAAACCGATGGTAAACCAGAAATCTGTCAAAGGCGTGAAGAGTCTGCTCCATAAAACTTCCGAATGCCGGACATCTCTTAAAAACCTTAATATAAATACCGCCTCTTGGAATCCAATTATCGTTAATTTTCTTAGCCAAAGACTACTATATGAGACAATTGAAACATGGGAACAATCACTTAGTACAAATGTTGAACTGCCAACTTGGGAGAAGTTAAAGCAGTTTCTGGAAACCCGTTTACGTATGTTTGAAGCAATCAACGCAAATAAGCGTCAAAAAGTACCCAAACAGACAAAAGGTGTAATGTATCAAGAAAGATTGGGGGCAGAAACCAAACTTTTCATATAGCAACAATTTCGTCATGCCAGCTCCGTAGAGAAGCTCATGCTATTCGGCATTATCCAACATATTTAGGCCATGAGCATCAAGCAAAATTGGATCTAAATAAATCTCAAGGTCTTTGCATGAACTGTTTGGGGAAAGGCCATTTTATCGGTAAATGCCAAAGTAATTTGAAGTGCTACATCTGCAAGAAACCGCATCATACAACCTTGCACAAAGAAAGAAATTCAATGCAGAGTCAGCGGAAAGAAAATCAAAATCATACCCCTCAACAATCATTTATCGAAGACCCTGGTGTAGAAGTCAATCTTTCGTCGTGAATCAAGGTTCAAAGTCTACCTCGCGAAGCAGTCGACATAGAGGTGTCATGGTTGGGAAGTATTTCTACAGAAAGAGTTAAATCACGTGCATCAATAATACTTTCAACAAAAGATTCTACAATAAAAAGCATTCGAGTTGAGGCCTTTATTGTCACAAAAATCACAAATGGACTGCCAAGTCAACATTTAGCAAGAACTAAATGGACTTATCTGGAAGGATTACCATTGGCTGGCCGTACATTTGATCGCCCAGGACGAATAGTCCTTTTATTAGGTGCTGACATTCATACACTAATCATTGCTGAAGGACTACGGAAAGGCTTCCCTGGAACTCCAATAGGTCAGCACACCATATTTGGCTGGATTATTTCTGGTCAAGCATCCCATCAATCTATTCAAGTTAAACCATTAGAAAATTTGCATGTTAATGTAAATGAATATCTAAAGTTGTTTTGGGAATTAGAGGAATTGCCTGTTACAACTCATCTCTCTAATGAGGAACAACGCTGAACAACACTTCCATAGAAAACTATATAAGAAGAGATGATAAGAGGTATCAAGTTCGTTTACCATTTGATAGTAAGCAAGTGCAACTGGGTTCATCTAAAAAAAATGGCAATCATCAGAATGATTCAACTCGAAAAACGTTTGTCCCAAGACGCTTACTTGAAAGAAGAATATACAAATTGTATTAAAGTGTATGTAAATTAAATCGCCTCCTAGCGGTGCATCCTGGGTAACGCTAAATGATCTAGACTCTCTTTACGACCGCTTTCGTCCTCGGACTTCTCTTTGGTTGTGCCAGCGATTGCAGCTTAAGTCCCCGGAAGTGGAGATATGGCGAATGAGCCAGCTCTGCAGACTGAGATTAAGGCTACTGTAGTTCGTGGAGACATGTTGATAGAAGGCTGTAGAGACATGACAAATGAGCCAGCTCCACGGCCTATTTGCTCTTCCTCAACCCCTGTTTCCGGCCTTGTGAATGCCATGAAGCCCATTTGTGGCCAGTGTGACGGGAAGGTAGCGGCGAATGAGCCAACCCGTCCGCCAGCAAGTGCTGCCTCCGGTGCCACCTCCTCCTCAGGCACGCAACGCTCCTCGGCCAAATCATCTCGGGCTTACCGAACTAGAAGGGCAGCGTTCAAAGTTCTGAGGAAGTTTCAAAACGTCTCCCCTGACACAATGTCCGACAAGGACAAAAAGTCCCTTCAATGGGCAAAACTACACACTGCGGACCACCCGCTCCCTCTAAATCCTGCAGGTACATCTCAGAAACGACAGAGGTCGGCTGAGCAGAAGTACCAGGGCAGGTAGGACGGCAAAAAGCAGGAGACAACGACAACCCCTTCAGGGATAACTCGGCCGTTTAGTGAAATGGCCAAAGAGTGCCGTGTCTGGGCCGTAATTGATGCCAGCAAGGGAGATGGAATCATCTCCTCCGAAAATTGGCTCCAGATTAGGCAGGCTCTTTTCGTAGTCTGCTGTAAGGTGCAGAAGGCAAGCTCGGGTCCTCCACCTACGCAACCAGCCTGATTCCCGTGTGGCAGCCCGCGGAGACCAACGATCGGCCGATTTCTACAAGCAAGCTATCTCCGAGCTGGGGGAAGTCTGGCCAGGCGCCAGGATTAAAGTGGTGTCCAAGGATGAGATCCACAGTCGGCCAAGATGCAGGACATGGATTCCCTATTTCCATTCTGATCCAGTGGAGGTCCTGGACATTGTTCGGCTCTTCAACCCTGATCTTCCTACGGAAGATTGGTGAGCCGCTGGACAATCGGCGGGAAGTCTTCTTCATCATCAATGAAAAGGCGCTGCCGGCATTGGATGCTCGAACGGGCATCATCAGGTACGGGGTCAAAAAACTGGCTCTACGTATCTATCGAAGCGACAGGCCAAAGAACAAAGAGATCCGATAACTGACAAGCCTGGCCCAAAACAGGTGGCCCAAACGGCAGTGGAGCCACTTGAAAAAGGGTCTGACGTCTGTCTGAGCGAGAGATCTGATGAGGAATCGGATTTGGAATCCCTCGTTGCCGATGGAATTAGCGTCGGAACTACCTCCGAGTTGGGTGGCTGCCTGTACCTCATGGCTCTGGATGCAGAGCAGGAGGCTGGGACAGCTTCTATGTGCGAAGGGGAGGACCTTGACCTAACCCTAATAAATGAATTCAATAATGGTGAAGGTACTTCAAGTGAATCTTCACCATCTCAAAGCAGCATGAGCAGCCCTGCTGCTCCGCCTGTCTAGGACAGAGGAGGAGCTAATTCTTATCCAAGAACCATGGGTTGCTATAAACCGGGTTCGTGGGTTGCGCACCAATGAATACAGACTGATAACACCTGACGGCTCATGTAAGTCACGTGTCTGCATTCTTGTCAGAAAAACCATAGACGTCCTTGTACTACATAGCTTCTGTGACAAGGATAACATGGCTGTTGCAGTGGAATGCGGCCAAAGTCCATGCTGGTTTGCTTCCTTCTATATGGCACATGATCATGGCACTAGCTGTCTCAGCGACATTGTCAAGGGGATCGTGGCTGAAGCCACGAAAACTAGTGTGCCGCTGATTCTGGGAGCTGACTCTAACGGTCATAATGAAGTATGGGGTAGCTCCAACACAAATGGCCGGGGTGAAGAACTTTTTGATATCATCCTTGCCCACGACCTCTTCATCGCCAATACTGGCAGCGAACCGACCTTCCTTACCTCAAGTCGTAGGGAGCTACTTGACGTTACCTTGATTATTGGGCGGCACTCGCAACTTCTCCGTGACTGGAGGGTTCTACAGGAGTGTTCTTTCTCTGATCATAGGTACATATCGTACAACGTGGCTGGCCGCAGCTCTGGCGAGCAGGTAGCCTTTATTAACAGAAAGAGGACGGACTGGAAGCTATTTAATTCTCTAGTTCGATCCTCACTGGAAACTGTTCCTAAGAGCATTGACTGCTACCATGAACTGGGTAAGGCAGTTGACACCCTTACTAGTTCTCTCAACTTCGCGTCTAAGGAAGCATGCAAGCCACCCACAGGCAGGAGAAATCCTAAGCCCCTTTAGTGGAACAAGGAAATCAGAAAATATAGGAGTTTGTTCAATTGCTCAAAAAGATCTAATGACTGGTCGATGTATAAAACGAAGCTTAAGGCTTTTAAGTATGCCGTACGCAAGGCAAAGAGGTGCTCATGGAGATCTTTCTGTGGTAGCGTAGAGAGTCTCAGGAGGCAAATTGCCTTCGTAAGGTCTTAAGCATGACACCGAAGGCTATGGGGTGTATCATGAATCCTGGGGGCATTTGGACTAGTTCGAGCGCATTTACTCTTAACGTTATGATGGACGCACATTTTCCGGGCAATCATCATTGCCCTCTGGAAGCGGCGTGCCCGACGGAGTAAGCTTACAGTTCAATGCCGCCGTTCAGAATATCAAATTCTCAACTGAGGTGGGCTATTAACCCATTTGAGCCGTTTAAGTCCCCGGGTCCTGATGGCGTCCTTGCGGCTGATATCCAGAAGTCCATGGAAATATCGCTACCTTGGCTCAGAAAGATTTATAACGCTTGTCTACGCTTCTCGTATGTTCCCACTGGCTGACGGGAATCCAGAGCGGTTTTTATTCCTAAAGCAGGAAAAGTTACGCATGTTAAGCTGAAGGACTATCGTCCAATAAGTCTTAACTCGGTCCTGCTTAAGATTTTGGAACGGATCATTGATTACCATAATAAAAGATCAATCGATCCTGTGTTAATCTCGCAGTCACAGCATGCTTATACCAAAGGTAGGTCTGTTGAGACCGCTCTTCACGTCCTCATTGAGCAAGTTGAGAAATCTCTTGTTCTAAAGAAATATACGTCTGCTGCCTTCTTGGACATCGAGAGGGCCTTCAACATCGTTAAATCTAGCGCAATTGTTAAGGCTCTCTCGGTGCTGCATGTAGATGAACGGCTGATTGCTTTTATTGCGCAGCTTCTCAAAAACAGAGTTTTGATCTCTTGCCTGGTAATGCCAGCGTAAGACGAGGAGTCAGTACGGGCACACCTCAGAGTGGAGTTCTCTCTCCCCTGCTGTGGAACATCACGGTGAATTCTCTTCTAATGAAGCTGGACCGTGCCGGCTGCAAAGTGATCGCTTATATAGAGGACATAGCTGTATCAGTGTCGGGAAAGTATTTATCTACGCTATCGGAGAGGCTAAACCACTCTCTTGACATACTTTCACGTTGGAGTCGTGAGTGCGGCTTGAATGTGAATCCTAATAAAACGGAACTGGTGCTGTTTACAAGGAAGTACAAAGTTCCTGGTTTTGAGTTACCCAAATTGAATGGGGTCTCCATTTACTTAAGCCAGAAGTTCAAGTACTTAGGGCTGATCCTTGACTCGAAGTTATAATGGACCTACAACGTAGCAGAAAGAGCTCGGAAGGCTTTCAACGCACTTTACTGCTGTAAAAGGGCTATAGGGGCGAGTTGGCGATTGCAGCCTCGTACTGTTGCTTGGCTTTATATTGCTGTGGTTGAGCCAATTCTGTTGTTTGGGGTGGCGTTCTAGTGGCAGGCTGCTCTTAAGGCTGCTTGCAAACGGCAGCTTGAAAAAGTGCGGAGAATGGCTGTACTACTAGTAACTCGAGGGCTCCGCTCCAGCCCTACTAAGGCACTTTTTGTGCTGCTACGTTGGCTGCCAACCAATCTACTGATCTCGCAGCAAGCTAATCTTGCTGCTGTGAGACGAAATTGTATCTCAGCATGGAATAGAACAGAGTACCCGCACCAACGGTTGTTGACTACATCGCTCCACAATGTATACTGGACTCGGAGTTCACAACTCGCATTCCTGGCACGGAGGAATGGTGTGATGGTGTCACCCTTGACAATGGGCTTATCCATATGTACACTGACGGCTCAAGGCTAAGCAATAGAGTCGGGAGTGGTGTATACTCAGATGAGCTGAATCTGAAGCTGTCCCTCCGTTTACCAGACCACTGTAGCGTCTTTCAGGCGGAGGTTGCGGCTATTTATCAGGCAGTCGACTGGCTTCTGTGTACTCGAATATTCGGGGTCAATATTGGTATTTTCACAGATAGCTAAGCGGCTATTAAGTCCCTTTCTGGTCCTTGTACAGTATTTATTTATTTATTCATTCACCAAAACAAGGTACAAAAATCACATATTAAAAAAAGGACATCAAATTAAAATAAAAAAAAATGGAAAAGTAAAGTAAAGTAAAAAGTAAAAACAAACAAGTTAAATAAGTAAAAAACAAACAAATTAAAAAAAGAGTAACAAATAAATTAATAAATAGCAATCAATAAATAAACATTGACATAAAAGCTATAGCTTAAGGTTAAGGATACGGATGGCATGGAAAAGAGAGGACTTGAAGGATGATTTGGAAATCGTAGGGGAATATAAATTGCTTATTCTGTTGAATACTCTGCAGCATCTATATACTGGCTCATTAGCTCCATATGTGGTCGAATGAGAATATTCTTTTAGGAAACGATTGGACCTGGTGTTCCTTACAGGGATGTTTATCAAAATTTTATTATTCAGGAATTCTACATTAATAGCGCCTCTAATGACGTCGAATGTGAAGCAGGCCGATATCACCATTCTTCTGGAGGCTAGTGCCGATAAGTTTAAATGACCCAGTCGAAACTCATAAGGGGGTAGGCTATTAAAATCATAAGGGTTGTATAGCTCTCGCAAGGCGAAAAGTAAAAATTGCTTTTGTATTGACTCGAGTCTGTCACTGTGGGTTTCAAAAGCAGGATTCCAGTTAATGCAGGCGTATTCGAGAATAGGACGTACGAGTGAAGTGTATAAAGATCTTGTGACCCACAGACTACGAAATTCTTTGGCTCGTCTTTTGATGAAGCCAAGTTGTTTGTTTACACGAGAAAGTATTTTATCGTAGTGTAAAGTGAAGCGGAGTTTTTCATCTAAGACAACACCGAGGTCAACAATGTTATCAGCTCGAGTTAGCATATTATTACCGAGGAAGTATGTATTGTGTGTGACCGTGCATTTTCTGGAAAAACTAATAACCTGGCATTTATTAATGTTGAGAGAGAGCTTGTTTACATTGCACCAATGATCAAGGGAATTAAGTTTGGATTGGAGAAAGAGGGCATCCGATTTCGATTCAATAGTCAGATAAAGTTTGAGGTCGTCTGCATAGAGTAAATGAGGTATGCCTGCTAGGACGTCAGATAGGTCGGAAATAAATATATTGAAGAGAAGTGGACCAAGATGGCTACCTTGGGATACACCAGAGGTAGCACTAACGTTTTTCGATAAAAATCCTTGAAATTTTGCACATTGTGTTCGATCGCAAAGGTAGGAAGTCAGCCAGCTGAGTAGAGACCCGGTAATACCGAATTTCTGTAGCCTAAGAATTAAGGTAGAATGGTCAACTCTGTCAAATGCCTTACTGAAGTCTGTGTAGACTCCGGCAATTTGGTAACCTTTTTCCATTTTGCATAGGACGTCTGAGATTAGGATTGTCAAATTCGTGGTAGTTGAGCGACCTTTTCTAAAGCCATGTTGTTGCTCGTTCAGACGGGAATCAACTAGTGGAGACAATTTGTCGTATACTATCTTTTCGAAAAGTTCCGGAATCGAAGACAAAACGGCAATGCCCCTATAATTTTCAATACAGCGTCGATCACCATTCTTGAATATGGGTGTGACATAAGAAAGCTTCCAACTGGATGGAAAAACTCCTGACGAAAGTGGTTTATTAAAAAAAAATATGCAAAGGAGTTATAAGCTGCTCTACACACTTGCATAAAAAAATCGGAGGAAGAAGATCGGGCCCAGGACCTTTGTTGCAGTTGAGTTCCAAAATAGTTTTACGTATTTCATCGCGGGAGATTTCTAAATGGTTGACAAAAACCGTTGGAGTTGAATCGGAGGAAGGAAGGTGTGAGTTTGTTAGGTCTGGTGCACTAAAAATTTTTTGGAAACTATCTGCGAATAGGTCACATATCTCTTTAGGAGAAGAAGACGTTGTATTATTCAGAAACATCGACGATGGATAGCCAGTAGGTGTTCGCTTCACATTAACAAAATCGAAGAATTTTTTCGGGTCGCGGACTATATTTTCGCCGGTTGACCTAATGTAAGTATCATAAGCCTCACGAGACTTTGCTAAAAATTGCTTAGCAACTTCATTATATTCTTCCTGAATAGCAGAACTAACATCGGTATTTTCTTTAATAAGCTTATAAAGGTTGTTCCTACGATTTCGCATATGCCTAAGGTCCCTATCAAGCCATGGCTCAGACAATTTTTTTTTTTTTAATTTTTGGTACATATCTTTCAACGGCGTCAAAAATTTTATTGTAAAAAGAGGAAATGGCTGTCTCAAGATCCTGAGTTGAAAGAATATTCGTCCAATCAATAGTATCAAGAACGTGTTTAATGCTTTCATAATCAACATTACGGAAGTCAAATACAATTGAATTATTGTAAGTTTTTAAGTAGGTGGAATTAGAAGTGGAAAGTTCTACTGACAGTGCTGTATGGTGTATACTGTTGCAAAAAAGATGCTCAGCGTCATTAGTTGGACTAACCACTACTTCGTCATAAGCATTCGTGAAGACTAGATATAACCAATTTCCATTTTGGTTGGGGATGTGGTAAACCTGCTGTAAATCATTACCATAAAAGGCACTCGCAAGATTGAAATCGTTGGTGTCTACCAGGTTTACGGGGAGAAGGTAAGAGTCATTTTCATCCGGAACAAAACAAAGATTCGGACGATTGAAATCACCCAAAACATTATTTTATCTTTTTCGCTAAGTGATGTTGCTAATGAAGATATTGTGTCACAACAATTGCTGTAGATGGATTCTTCAGATCTAGGGGGGATGTAGACAACAGCGATGTAAATTGAGTTGTTATCAGAGGAGATCCGATACATTGGAAAAAAGCATTTGGGGTGGTATCAACGAGCTCACTTGAAAATGTCTTGCTAACAGCAAGTAAGACACCACCACCTCGCGACTGACCCGTAGAACAATAATCACGGTCGCTTCTGTAAATGGTCCAAGTACTATCAAGATTCTCCTCATTTTTATGAGAGGCATTAAGCCAAGTTTCCGTGATGGCGAGTAGATTAAAATGGCAGTGTCCATGATTGTTGCTGAATGCCGTGCATCTCTTAGGGAGATGTCGAGACGTTCGGTTGTTCAATTGATTTTGGTACCTGGACATAGGGGTTTTCAGGGCAACTGTGAGGCCGATGAGCTAGCAAGGCTTGGAACCTTGCTACCTGAGGTCACTTGCTCTTTCTCAATAGGTATACCGATGACATCGGTCAAACTGCCCATAAGGCAAAAATATCTTGAGGACGCTAAGAAGTCCTGGGCAGATGAGTTATCCTGTGCGATAACAAGGCAGTCCTGGGTATCCATGGATGCGCATCGCACCAGGCAGCTTTTAGATTTAACTCGAAGCGCCCTTCGTTGCACTGTGGGCGTTCTAAGGGGCCACTGCCTTATAGGGCGGCATGCACAACGTTTGGGCGTAGAGTTTAATGATTTCTGTCGGAGTTCTGGCTCTGAGGATAGCTGCGTTTTATTTTCATCCAGAGTGTAGTAGGCATCCTGGATGCATAATAAAACGATCCAGAGTAGCACGCGAGTTTTTTTCTGTCAGACAGTTGTCATTTCAAAATTTGAGCTGTCATATAACCAACGCCGTTTTCAAATGTACGACTATTTACCCTGGTTGCCAGGGTGATATGGAAATTTTTGAAAATTCCAACTATTCCAGTTGACTTTTCGAAATACGTTCCAAAGAGAGCACGAGTACGAACTCCACTGAATTCACAAGTGTTTGTACTCTGGATGTTGTTGTTGTTTCGTGTGCAAATCGATATCCTGCACTACGCTGGATGTATAATAAAACGCACCTGATGAGGAAAAAAGCGTCCTTCATCTCATGTGCCAGTGTCCGCCTTTGGCAAGGAGAAGATTAGCGGCACTTGATGCACCCTCTCTCTCAAACCTGACGGAATTGTCCCTGGTAAATCTAAAGAGGATAGTCCGGTTTGTCAAAGGAAGCAAATGGTTTCCTGACTTTAGTGAGAAGAAGAGAGTCACTAATTATTGTGGCATCACAACGGGTTTCTCTTGTGCCTATGTGTGCTGGTCGTCAGGCCTCTGTAGATTGGCAGCCACTTCAACCTAACCTAATCTCGATCTGAATCACATGGAACCCACAAACACAAAAGAAACCGATTTCCTAAAATACGATGAGCATGGTAACTCGTACTACAATTGCACATATTTACCACATCATGCAGTTGTGAAATTGAGCAGCACAAGCACTAAAATTCGCGTCGCTTTTAATGCTTCGTAAAGATCAAGTAACGGAAAATCATTAAATGACGTATTATTAAAAGGACCGACTAATCAAGGATCGTTATTTTCGATCCTAATGCGTTGGAGAAAATATGAAATTGCATTTATGGCAGATGCTCATAAAATGTATCGACAAATACGCATCCATCCAGACGATAGTGACTACCGAAGAATAATATGGAGCGATTCACCAAACAAACCCTTTCGCGATTACAAGCTGTGCACCGTATTTAGCGATACGAACGATGCATCAATTAGCGAAAGATGGACAGTATAATAACCCGGTTGAGGTAGAAGCAGTACTCAATGCTTTTTATGTTGACGATTTGATCGCTGGAGGTAACAGCATTGAAGGAGCAACACGAAAACAATGTCAAATTCGCAGTCTGCTGAAGAGTGGTGGTATAGAACTCCAAAAGTGGGCTTCCAACAATGAATTACTCCTACAAATTATTCCTGAGAAATTTCGAGAAGTTAACTTAACATTGTCAGTTGATGTGGATACAATAAAGGCTTAATGAATATTACGAAATCCTCGAGATGATTGTTCATCATACAAGATACAAATTGAAGACACTTTGCAAACTTGGACGAAACGAACGATATTATTTGAAATATCTAAACTATTTGACCTGCTCAGATGGCTCACCCCGGTGAATATATTAGCAAAACATCTTATTCAATTTCGTTGCCAAAACTGGTATTATGTGGAGCGAATTTACTTGCAAAACTAATGGCTTACTTGAAAATGGACATGCAACTAAGCATACAAGATGTCCACTGATGGACTGATTCTACGATCGTGTTGGCTTGGCTGTGAAAACACCCTTTACATTGAGAGACTTTCATTAGTAATAGGGTGTCCAATATCCATCAATTGTCTGAGAGATGTTCATGGCATCATGTGTCAACTGAAAAAAAAACCCTGCTGACTGTCCCAGTAGAGGAAAATCTCCTGAAAAGTTGAAAAATTATATTCTCTGGTGGAAAGGACCACAATGGTTAAGAGAGGCAAAAGACACGTGGCCTAGAAAAAGAGACAATACCGAAACAAGAGTGGGATAACATAAAAAAACTCTAGCGCACCTGAACCGCTAGAAACACTAATGTTCGAAGAACAGTAGAAGAATCGTGCAGGTTTTGAGTGCATATTCCACCACATGTGCTGCTTATTACGGCCAAACTGTTTCAAATGCCACGTTTTACTTTGGTCTCAAGAATGCATTATAACTCATATGGTGGAAGGTTTCAGATATTACCACTGGCATGAATTTCAACGTTTATGAGAGCAAAACACGGGTTAATTATATTCGTTATCAGTTATTCACAAAATTTTGAAAGCAGCATCTCATATAACATCAATGAAGAAAATGCTCAATGCCTGCAGCACTGTAACTGAAGTTGGTGTTTGGGGCTGCGATCCGAAAAATTTGCAGAACTTCGGGAATTGAAACATCGGTTATTTATTTTCATTGTAAATGTTTCCGGTATGAATACTAACTGAAAGCATTTATTGATACAAAAGTAGCACAACCAACTCGTGCTGGCAACCTTCTGCCAGTATCAAAGCCAAGAATATAACACATCTGATTCACGTTGTTATATTACATTCGAACTTAAAGGAGTATATAGAAATTTAGGGTTACCTGTAGCGAGTTTTTTCAAATAATCGAAAACTTAATATTTGCTGTTTATTGTCACTACAATATCATTACCATTTGAAAATTCTACGATAAAACCGCTTAATAAAGATATTGCAATTAGACACAAAACCAACAATAACTGGCAACCCTATCATGGCTTTTAAACCAAATTTGGCCTGAATAATGTTTATGATAGGTTGTATTAATTGTATGAAATTCGTATTGATTTCATGACTGCACCGGAAGTTATAGGGCAAAAAGTTTTATTTTTCTGAGCGAATTTTCAAAACCAAAGACACAAAAATTACCATAGCTGGCAACACCAATCAAATTTTTCAACCAAATTTCCACCAAACAGAGATTAGAGTAAGGATCAGCTACTGTGTCAATTTCATGAAAATCTGGTAACTTATTCACATTTCATAGGGCAAAAAGCAGTTTTTTTTCTTTGTAATTTTTCAAGATGGCACCACTGGCACAGAGTTGCCCACAATTCAGAATCGCTTCTATCAAATCTGGTCCTACTTAAGTCCAATGCATTCTGTAAATTTCAGCAGTATGCCATTATTGGTTCGTGAGTTCCCGTGAACAAAAGTTTTTGATGCTAAAAATATAGGTTAACTGGGAGAGGGTTACCGTTCTTGTCCGACATGAAATTTGCAAAGTTTTACTTTGAACGTGTAGATAAAGCATAAGATTTGTATACAGATTGGTTTTATTGTAAGAAACGGACATTTTTTAGGATATTCGATGGTTTGAATGTTTTCACTTCCAAATTTTTTTTTTCAAATTTAAGACACCAAAATTATCATAGCTGGCAGCTCCAACCGAATTTTTCAACCAAATTTCTACCAAACGCGGTTTGAGGTAAGGTCCAGCTACTGTGCGAATCTCGTCAAAATCGAACGATTCAATCAGAATTTATAGGGCTAAAAGCAGTTGTAGCAACACGCGAAAATCCATTGTACATCGCATACAATGTATTTTCTGCTCAATTAATTCCTTCGCGCACATTCACCTGAATGTGATACCTCGCCTCAGCATGAGTAATTCAAGTCGTCGCTCGTACGTTGCTTATGCTGACCGACGAGATCAAAAACATTCGAATGTTACTTATCGCATGCACTGCGACTTGCAGCATTCGATACTCAATCAGCATTTCTTTCTAATCAGCATTTCTTTCCTCGCGCCCATATCAGACCGACTGGCATGGGCATATCAAATTTCACTTGTGTGCTGCCGACGAGTTGCGATTTCGACGTAGCATTTAAGTTGATGTATTGTTAGTTTTTAAGTCAGCCGTCGTCGATTAGAATTATTTTTTAGTGATTTTTCAAGATAGCACCACTGGCACAGATTCGCCTTCCTTTCAATATCACTTCTATCAAACCTGGTCCTATTCAAGACCAATACATTCTGTAAATTTCAATTAATTCTGCTCATCGAATCGTGAGTTTCCGTGAATAGAAGTTTTTGATGCTAAAAATATAGGTAAATTGGGCAAGGGCTACCAGGCGTGCCCGTTATACCATATCAAATTTTTTTTTATTGTCTAGGTAAACAAAGCACACGATTTACATATGAGTGGCTTTTTTTTGAAAAAGTGGCATTTTTTCAAGAGAGACGATGATTTGGAGGTTTTCACTTTCAGTGCCTGCCCTAGCTACAGGGTTGCCAGCACGCTCATTAAAAGCTACACAAATCTACAATGATTGAATACCTCTGTCAAAAGTTATCGCAATTTAAAAATTTTCAAATTTTCCCGTTCTCTTTTTAGGCACCCAGCGCACACATGGGGTTAAAAAATTCCAAAACATCATCCGATTCATATGTTAAACACGTTCCAAATTTATTTCGTCAACTTTATTTTTGCGAAAATTATTTGTGTACGAAATAATAGGTATATTAAAAATATCACTTAAATGGCCGCCGGCGCCAAAGGGTTAACAATAATTGGCATTTAGTGAGACGTGGACCTATTCTGCATATACACCAATGTATCCTGAAAGTTTCAGCTCAATCGGATGGCGCGTTCCCGAGATTATCTCACTGAAATTGTTTGATGATATATATATATATATATATATATATATATACTCGTATATATATATATATATATATATATATATATATATATATATATATATATATATATATATATATACTCGTATGTATATATATATATATATATATATATATATATATATATATATATATATATATATATATATATATATATATATATATATATATATATATATATATATAGATTAGATTAGAAAAAGATTTTATTTTTAGTTTTCTTTTGTACATTATTAATCTAATTTAAGTACTATTTACAATTAAAAAAAATTACTTACTAGCGGCTATAATATTTTGGCCTGCTGGCTCTTGGTTGTTTTATTTTTATTTATGTTTATCTTTGGAGTTTTTCTTTTAATCTTACACGCTAATTATCATACCCAGCCGTGTACAGTGGCTGGGATTATCTTAGCAATAGCCACTTAAAATCTACCTTATGCTATGACTTAAGTCTAACTTATACCTAACTAAAACTAACTTAGCCTAATTAGACCTAATTCCTTATCCTGGGTCTTACATCTAGCCTCTTCTATTCGTTGGGAGGCCTACATAATTAAAAAGCGCATCCATGAGCTGTCGCTGGCACGCTATTTTCGCGGGGCGCATAAATGGCTCATTAGAGCCACCTGTACGCCCAAGTGACCGTATCAGTCCGTTCTCATGTCCGTCTGTCAGTCCGTAGAATCTTGTCGTTAATTCTACAACCCGGTCCCTAAGTGGCTTCAGTCCCGACTCCTCATACAGGAGAAGGTTCTTCGGCCACTTTTTAGTCACCGGGTTGTAGAACCTACCAGTACAGTAGCGGAGGATTCTCCTTTCAAATACCTCCGCTTCTGTCATGGCAGTTTTAGAACAGGTAATCCAGGATGGGGACGCATAAGTCAGGATAGGCCGGATCAGAGTCTGGTAGCAAATGGACTTAGCTCTGGTGGTCATGCCCATCTTTTTGGCAAAAAGAGGTCTGATGCGTTGAAATGTGGACTTAGCAGCTTTGATTTTACGCCGCACATAAGGATTAAACTTCAGGAATTCGTGGAAGTCAACACCGAGGTACTTTAGAGATGAGATTGGAGTAATCTTAGAGGTTCCGAACGAGACAGCGAGTTTTTTGGCCTTGTTGCGGATTGTTTGAGATCCCCGATATTTAGAAGGATTGCGAAATACACAGAGTTGTGTCTTACTGCTATTTGGTTTGATGCCCCATTCGTCAAAATAAAGACTTAGTTCTGCCAAATAGTATTCCAGGCTCTTCGCTGCTTTGAGCGGGTCTTTGCTCGATGTGAATAAGAGCGTGTCGTCAGCATATTGGAGGACTTGGACTTGAGGTTGGCTTGCTGGAGTAGGAAGATCAGCAGTGAATATTGTATAGAGAATAGGTCCAGTGACAGAGCCTTGTGGTACTCCTGATGTCACAGGCCCTTTGGTAGAATTTGCTCCATTAACGCCGACATAGAATTGTCTGTTGGTAAGAAAGCTTGCAGTGAGTCTTATAACCTCTCCCGGGAATCCAAACTTGATCAACTTAAAGAGAAGGCCTTCATGCCATACGGAATCGAAAGCCTTTTCGATATCTAAAGCACACACCACCGTCGGAGTGTTTTGCACATTCAAGTGAGACACTATTTGATCCTGCAAGTATGAGATGGCATGCTGCGTCCCGTGCCTGTGTCTAAAGCCAAACTGGTGGTCAGGAATCACCCGCGTGAGCCGACAGTGATGTTTTATCATTTCCAGCCAAATTCTCTCAAAAACCTTCCCCAAATTAGGAAGCAGAGAGATTGGGCGGAAATTGCTAGCCTCATTGCTTTTGCCCTTCTTATGAATAGGAACAATTTTGGCCACTTTCCATGTGTCCGGAAAGTAACCATTGTTCAAGGCATTGTTAAACACAATAGAAAGAATTCTGAGCATAGAGAGTGGTAGACGTTTAATAATGAAATTAGACATTCCATCAGGCCCAGAAGACTTTTTGCTTTTTATACCGCGCAGCAGTTGCACCAGGTATCCACTATTAATAAAGTGGAGCTGGTCATTTGCATTTTGCGGATCATCTGAAGGATTCTCGGATGTAAATGTGGCTGGTGGCTCGTGGTGTCTATTGAGAAAGCGGTTGACCTCCTCTTTTACCATTTGGCTGTTAGGGGCTGAAGGCGGAGCGGTATTCAGCTGGGATCGGAATGTCGTTGCGAGCAACTCTGCTTGACGATCAGAGTTGCGCACAACAACATTGTCAATCGTTACCGCCATCTCCTGGCTTTTGTAATTGCCAGAAAGCAGATTGATTTCCTTAAACATGTCGAGGCCTGGTCGAATGTCGGCCAGCCGCTGCACAAGACGCTCACTGCGAGAAATACCAACCATTTCAGCAATTATCTTGCTGAGACAGTTGACACTCGAAAGTAGTGACCTGTACATCGGGTGATCCCTCCCATGTCTATGGAAAATTCGCTTCAACTTACAGCGCCAAATGTGTCTCACTTTCATGTGCTTAACGATTTCCGGCGGCAGCGCGTGGTTCTGATATTTATTAAGTGTGGTCAAGCGTGTATTCCGGACAACGGTTTCATTTATGATGTTACTGACTGACTCTATTATATTATCGATCTGATGGTTCGTTAAATTTTCCGTCACACAAACGTCAAGATTTCCTACCGCAACGTCTATGTCGCGCTGAAATTGGCCCCAATCGGTGTTTTTAAAAGATCTTATTGTCTTTGGGGGTCTTTCCATGAAGCTGAAGAAGGAGCGGAACTGAAGTCGGAGCTTCACGGCAAAGTGATCAGACATACCAGCTTGCGTCCAGCAGTGAGGTAGATCAATACTGCTGAACAGGTCATCTGACAGGAGAAAGAAGTCTATGGTTGAATTACTACTTGGTCTGGTTGGTGAGTTCGGAGCAACTACTTGCAAGGGAATGGGAGGACTGCTTTGTTGCAGCCATTCGAGCAACACCCTGCCGTTTCCATTAGTTACGGAATCTCCCCATTGTGGGTGTCTCGAGTTCAAATCGCCACCGATAAGCGAGTATTTATATTGTGATATGATTGAGTTAATGACTCCGAAATCATGCAACAGACTTGACTTTGACGAACTACATCAAACGTATAAAGATACAACAAGGATTCGCCTGTGATCTGTTGTTTTGATCACCGCTGCAGCAATAGCACAGCATTTTAGATCGGGAATCGCAACGGTCTCCATGTCCAGATTACTCCTAACCAGGAGTGCTGATCCGCCATTTTGATTGTCAAAGACAGTGGCGAACCCTCTAAAGCTAACTTTATGGAATTTCGAGAGTCTGGTCTCTGTTATCATTACAAGATCCGATTTCAACTCATCCAGGAGGTGTTGTGCGGACGCTCTTTGCGCCATCGAGCGCCATATATATATATATATATATATATATATATATATATATATATATATATATATATATATATATATATATATATATATATATATATATATATATATATATATATATGGAAATATGAATTTTTGGCCGAATCGATTTTAATACTAATGTTCTTCGAACATTAGTAAAAATAACAACTTTACATGTGCAAATCATGGATTATTCTAACGAAGTCTTTGAAAGATTATCATCGTTTTCATGACTTATTAGAGTAACTGCTTATTGTTAACTTTGTTTAAGAAATGTTCGAAGGCCTCTGCAAAATGTAAAGCTAAAATATCTCAGGTTTGAAGAGCTCCAATCTGGCTTAAAATTTTGGATAAGAACCGTGCAACAGAAAGAATTTTTTTCGGAAATTAGAGCACTTCAAATTCAAAGACAAATATTTCGAAAAAAATCGGCTGATTAAACTACATCCATTCCTGAGCAGCGACAGCGAGTTGGAGGTCGACTCTAACATTTCTCATTGTCGTATGCGGAACAACATCTTATAATTTTACCTGGAAAAATCCATTTGACTAAACTAATTATTGACGATTATCACAAGAAATCAATGCATGGAAGAATCCAGCTCATGTTATCGTTATTGAGAAGAAAATTCTGGACACAGCGCAAGAACCGCAGTTCAAAGCCATATTCATCAATGCATTAGCTGTTTCCGTCAAACTGCTCAAACAAGGACTGAACTAATGGCAAATTTACCAACATATCGAGTTCAACCAGCACGACTTTTCGCACATAGTGGTGTTGACTATTGCAGTCCGTTCGGCGTAAAAAAAGGGAAACATAGCAGGTTTTATTTGCATGGTGACGCAGGCTATGCATCTCGAAATCGTAAGCGACCTTTCCCCATCCAACTTTATTGCAGCATTTAGAAGATTCGTATTACGACGGGGTTTGTGTACTGACATCTACAGAGTGGCCCAAAAGTTTCTCCCCATAAACTTTTTGTTATAAAAAGCAAACCAAAATACATAATTTAGAAATAAAAATTTATTTGTGATGCTTACATAATACAGATTCTTATTCTTATTAAGGTTCAGTTAGCGAACCTGCGTCGCGTCCGCTCCGACTGAGTTGAATTTCACAGTTTCCATATACTTTGCATTGGAAGACGGAGCGATAGTTATCCAACCGGTGCGTCCGACGGAACGGAGCACAAGAGATGATCAAATTTCATCTTCGGACGCATCGAGAGAGAGAAAGGTGAGTTTAGAATGAGTGGTGAGTGTTTTGCAAGGCATTCTGTAAGCTAAGAATTTTTCAAGGTGAATATATTTTCAAAATGTTTTGTAGAATAGATAAATCATTTTCCTGAAATATTTAATTGATTGAATGTTGATGCTGTAGAACTTGTTAATAAGCGTATTTTATAATTATAACTATTGCTGATGAAATAATGTTAATTTACCGATGGTTCAAAAAACAGTCAACGTTTGTTGAACCGATTAAATTGATGTCTGCATTAAATTAGCTTGTCTTTAATTTATCTTCGCAACTGTTGCTACAGTGAGAACTTTTCAGAAATAGCAAGCTTGAAAATAACGCGAGAAAAATAATAGTAGCTGTCACATATTATAGTTCGAAATTTTGTTGACTCCGAAACCAAACATCCGAGCAGAAATGTAAAACAAGTGTTTACGTTATTGCACCATACTAAATTAATTATGTAGCCATTGTATTAATATTGAACGCCATCTCTTTACCCCTGGTGGATGAATAATTCCAGATAAATAAAAATTTATCAATATTTTTTGTAAAATACCAGTGTCCACCTATGACTGCCAAAATATTTCGTTTGCAGTAGACAAAAATGTCTCAATATGCAATACATACTGTGCAATTAAGATGAAATATTGCTTCTTTCATACGTTTAGCTACTAACCAACAAATCACAAAACAGCTCAAACTACTACCGCGTTCGAATATGAATTTTACACCACGAAAATAAAAACTGACTACCATTGCCTTTGACAGACGGAGCGGACGTGACGCACTCTCAATGACCACCAATGCGTCCGGTCATAAAACGGACCAGACGCGACGGACGCGACGCAAGTTCGCTAACTGAACCTTTACTAATACCTATGGAATATTGCGTATGATGGTCTCTTACGCCTCGAAATGCCGGAAGACGTGCTCTTGGTGGGCTATGCTGATGATGTAGCCGCTGTCATCACGTCTAGAAATCCTCATCTCGCCCAACTCAAACTCAATCAAGTAATGAAAAGGGTCGAAGCCTGGATGGAAAGCCATGGTCTCCAGTTGGCGATCGCGAAAACTGAGATTGTCATACTGACCAAGGGAAGAATATCAACCATTATACCCATGACGGTTGGCTCTGAAGTACTTGAGACCAGAAAATCGTAAGTATCTTGGAGTGATATTGGACTCGAAGCTGGCTTATGGAGAGCACATCCGAAAAGTATGCGATAGGGCGCTACTGTCTGTTATCTCGCTTGGGAGACTCATGGCAAACGTTTGCGGTCCTAGTCCGAGTAAACGTAAGCTCCTTATGACGGTGGCTCATTCAATGCTGCTGTATGGTGCGGAGATATGGGCCACTGCGTTAAGGTTTGAAAAGTATCGAGCTAGGATGGTGAGCGTCCAGCGTAGGGGAGCGCTGCGAATTGCAAGCAGCTACAGAACAGTTTCAGGAAACGCCGTGTTAGTGATAGCGGGAGTAATCCCAATTGATCTATTGGCGAACAAACGCAGGGAAGTGTTCCTGAACAGAGCAGAAGTGGGAAGAGAAATGTTGGTTGCTCAAGCATGAGCGCGAACGCTTGAGCTTTGAGAGGAGCGCTGGGCTACAAGCTCGAAGGGAGCATGGACGATTAGGCTAATTCACGCCTTCTTCTTCTACCTGTGCCAGTTCCTATGGGGCCACGGCTACTTCAGAATATACCTTCACAGAATAGGGAAAGTCAGGATCGAGTTCTGTTAGTACTGTGCTAAGGAAAGTGATGACGCTTTGCATACCTTTTTCCATTTTTTTCCATTGCGCCCGCTTCAGAAGAGAGCGACACATGCTTTTCTCTGCAATGGGCCCTGCGACGCTGGAGTCAATCGTGGAGATGATGCTACAGTCAGAAGACGCCTGGTCAGCTGTGTCAGCATATGTAGAGCTGGTATTGCCCTTTAAAAAAGAGGAAGGATGTCTCATAGACTCCTGAAAGCCTGACAGAACGGAAGTAAGCCAATGGGACACCTAATGGGTGGCAGTAGCACGGCCGAGTTGAAGTAATGCTAAAGCGGTTCCGGCTCGGACCTCCGTGGTCGGCGGGTGACGTTTTTTAGTGAGTAAGAATCTCACATAATCTTGTTTAGTTCGCAAGATACCTATTGAAGGTTTTTGATATCCGCTCCCAAAAAAAAAAAAAATTCATATTACTAATAATGCGTATGTCTACCGTTATTAACTATATATTCTAAAATACGTCGTTCAAAACTATCACATAAATT
>OZ022264.1:95503593-95511093 GCA_963978885.1 Nemotelus pantherinus
TATTTTACATTTACACAATCATTTACACTAACTGACTAGTGAGTTGTGCCGCAACTATGAATTACAAATGCTGTTTGGAAAATTGCACCGCTTACGATAACAAGTCAAAGTCGGTTATCTGCAAGGGTTTCTGTCAGCGCAAACTGCATGGATCATGTATGGATGCGCCAAGAGATTGGTTTTCTAACTACCTCTCCGACCATTTTATATGTTCTGACTGCCAAGACACCAAAGGCTTACTAAGATGTATGTTCGACGACATCAGCAGTCGTATTGTTAGCATCAATGCGGATAAAGATGACATCGTAGCCAAACAGTTAGCACAATCGAAAGCTACTGCTGAGAACTTTACGGAAATGGCAAGTTGTTTTGATGGGCTGGTGCACAGAGTCACGAATTTCCACAACAAGCAGAGTATCGAGAAGGCAATATCATCACTCGATAGAAAATTGACGACGATTATCTCAAATCAGATGAAAGGCTGTGCAGATCCATCTTCGCCCCGGAAACACGATACAATCCTAAATAAAGACAAAAATATCGTGGTCGAACTTCTGACAAAAATTTGTGAAAAATTAGATACCCTCGACAGCGGCTACAACTACCTTTCCAACAATTTCAATAAGCTTGCCGAACTTCCATTTGAGAAAGATGCTCCCAACTCAGCTCAACCGGAAACTTACTATCCTACGGTGCAGCAGTTAACCTCATCAAACAGTACCTCGACACCAACAGTTTTGAAAGCGCCGGAGCGTCCTATTCTTAAATTTGGCACTACGTGGTCTCGTGAAGAGTGGGACAACAGGATCAAGAGGATTGAAAATGTTCAAAAATCCTACAATAGTAGCAGCGAAAATTATGAAAGAGCGAAAAGTGCTTACATAGCAGACGTTTCCCCAACAAGTTTTTTTGTTAAAGGTGCTCCTAGTTTCGCCGACGAGGCCTGGCTTTCTAAGGTGTTGAAGAAAGGGTTCAAAATGAACAATTGTGTTTGCAAAGAATTACCAGCTCGTGTACGTGGAAACAAGCAAAAATCATTTACTTGCTTCAAACTATCGGTACCAGCTCAATATGCTTGGATATTTTGCAACCAAGAGCGCGTTGGACATAACTGTTTTACGTGGAAAGGAATGAAGTTCAGCCCATGGATTGAAAGAACCAAGAAACCTCCGGACGTCAAAAACCAGCTTTACAACCAAATCAACGGAATAAAAATAAGAATACATATTTAGGTAATTTTTCTATGCCTCCTTTACTTCCTCAATCCTTACCTTTTCCTAACTTGTCTAAAATCACAAAACAAAATATCCCTTCTTTCACTTCACCCGCATCCCTTTCCACGTCACACGAGCCTCCCACTTCCCACGCGTTTTTGGGTAAATTCACTTCAAGCAGTAAAACTAAGTCCTCGCCCCCTACTAATTCACAAGAAAGTGAGCCCTCCAGCAGTTCACAGGCAACTGAATCTCTCGATGCAACCGATCCCGCGCCCAATACTGCTCCTATGCAATCAAAACTTACTGAAGCCGTGTCGAAATCAATATATTCTAATTTCGTTCGTGGCGAGGATCTGATACCATCTCAATCTGGAGCAATCATTATGCCAAAAACTTCTGTCGGTCGACCATCTTCACCCAAATACCTCGACCCACTTGTACCACCTGTCGTAAAGCTGACTGCAACCTCTAAAGATGATCTAGAGAGCAGATACCTCTTGTCTCGTTTCAGAGATCATAAGATCTACGACAATGTCCGCCTTTTCCTTGCATACATGCATGATGCACATGAAACTACGTGTTTTGATGGGAAAACGAAGACTAAGCTCAAAGTTATGACTCAACAAGAGGGTCTTCCCACTGACCTTGAATCTTTAAGAATTATTTTCAATCGCTACCATGAAGAACTTGGAATGTCTCCGGAGCAAGTCAAACGAGATCTTCTTACTTACCGCTCCTATGTCAATTCCAAACATATTTCTCTGTTACAAAAATCACGCGACGACCAGAAGAAATATTACTCCTAACAACAAAGTTCCTTCTATTCGCCCAAAATTTCTCTACCACAATTGCGGTGGTATGAGAAGTAAATTAAACAAGCTTTTTCTCGACGCTAAATCTTGCCATTTTAATATACTAACGATCACTGAAACGTGGTTGAACGACTCACATATAAACGAAGAAATTCTTGACACTGATTGGACCATCTATAGAACCGATCGCGACTACCTTTATACTGGAGTTTGAAGAGGAGGCGGTGTACTTATTGCGATTCGCAATATCCTTTCAAGTGAACTTGTTGTGACCAGTTCTTACAAATTTTTTGAACACAAATTCGTCAGAGTCTTATTCGACAAGCATTACCTCTATATTGGTATCGTTTATATCCCACCTCAATCTGATGAAACTACTTACATGGACGTTTGTGACTTGATATCTTCAGTAACAGCTTCCTTACACGACGATGACAAAATAATTATTCTGGGGGACTTCAACCGTCCAAAAATCAGTTTCGTTCTCGACGAAAATGATGACCGCCTAATTCCAATCAACTTTTCTGACTCCATTGACTTCAACCTTATAAGTACGTTCTATGGCAACGATTTACAGCAAGTAATTTCTATCCCTAACCAAAATGGCAATTGGTTAGATCTTATTTTTACTAACTTTTATGACGAAGTGGTGGTTAGCCCAACTATTGACGCCGAGAATCTTTTCTCAAACACTCTCCATCACTCCGCTTTTACAGTTGAGCTTTCCGCCACAAATATTTCTTTCACCCAATCGTACAATAATGAAATTGTATATGATTTTCAAAACGCTGACTACTTAAGCATTAAAAAATATTTGGACACAGTAGATTGGACAATTTCTCTTTCGTTATTAGATTTAGATGAATCGGTGTCTTCCTTTTATAAAATAATTTTCAATGCCATTCACTTATTCGTACCGAAGCTGAAGAAAAAAAACAAACTCTCAGAGCCTTGGCTCGACAATGATTTAAGGCGTCTCAGAAACCGTAGAAATAAATTATATAAAGCAATTAAAAATGAAAGCTTGCTCAATGAGGGTCTAATCAGATTATACGATCAGCTATCCAAAGAATTTCTGATCAAATCTCGCGAAGCGTATGAGTTCTATGTTAACTCAATGGGGGAAAAAATCATTAGTGATCCCAGGAAGTTTTATGATTTCGTTAACTTGAAACGTAAATCAACCGGCTATCCCTGTTCGATGTCCCGTGGTAACATGGTTTCTTCCTGCCCACAAGCCATTTGTAACTTTTTTGCTGATCACTTTCAAAATTCTTTTTGCTCGCCAAAAACCTCCACTTCTACTATGTCTGCAAGAATCACTGCGAGACCTCTTATCGCCGGGTTTGTTCTTACACAAGAGGCTATTATTGAAGCTATTCACGAACTAAAGATCGACAATGGACCAGGCCCTGATTTGGTTTCTCCTTTCTTCGTCGTGCAATTTGCGGACCAATTGATCACACCGTTGCACATGATTTTCAATAAATCTCTCTCCCTAGGTGTTTTTTCATCTTTCCCTAGGTGTTTTTTCATCTTTCTGGAAATCTTCATACCTTACGCCTATTTTCAAAAGTGGTGATAAACGATCAGTCGATAACTATCGGGGGATTGCTATTCTATCTGTTATCCCCAAACTTTTTGAGAAGTTAGTTTGTGAAAAACTTACTCGCATAATCGACCCTCTTCTAAATGAGCAACAACATGGTTTTCGTAAGGGTAGATCGACTTCTACCAACCTCATGATCCTGGTATCTGATGTGCTCTGTGAAATGGAAAAAGGAAGTCAAATTGACGCAGTCTATACGGACTTTAGTAAGGCTTTCGACCGGGTTGACCATCAAACTCTAATATACAAGCTTCGCAACTTTGGTATATCAGGGTCTCTTCTTGATTGGCTCCAGTCTTATCTTCGCGATCGAACTCAGCTTGTTAAATTCCAGGGCCACTTATCTGAAAGAGTTTTTGCATCTTCTGGAGTACCGCAAGGCAGTCATCTAGGTCCCCTGCTTTTTAACATCTTCATTTCTGACCTTTCTGAGACATTGCTTGGTATACCCCATCTCTTTTATGCAGACGACTTAAAAATCTACCACAGCGTAAACACGCAATCTGACGCAATTCTTCTACAATCCAAGCTTCAATCTCTCGAACATTGGTGCAATGTGAATAATTTGAATCTTAATATTAACAAGTGCCATGTAATAAGCTTTTCTCGTAAGAATACGATCATAAAGTATTCTTACTGCCTTAACAACACCATATTGGATACGGTTGATCATATTATAGATCTCGGGGTAGTGTTGGACAACAAGATGCGGTTCAATCTCCACTATGACAAAATCCTTGCCAGGGCCAATAAACAGCTCGGATTCATTAAGAGACGTGCTAAAGAGTTCAAGAATATATGGGTTACCAAGTCATTATATATCACTCTGGTGCGTCCTCTATTGGAGTATGCCTGCGTAATATGGAACCCAGTTTTTGAGCTACATAGTGATAGAGTAGAATCTGTTCAGAAACAGTTTTTACTTTTCGCTTTGAGGGACCTCTATGATCCAAAAGACTTCCAACATCTTCCTTCTTACAAAACCAGACTGAACCTTCTTAATTTAATGCCTCTCTCTTCTAGAAGAACACTGTTAAGTGCATGCCTAACCTTTGATATTATAAGTGGTGCAGTCAATGTTGAAGCTCTCTCCAACAAAATTATTTTCAATGACCAACCAAGACGCACTAGGTATGCAACTCTGCTCAAGGAGGTCAATCACCACACTACCTATGCATATAACGAGCCCATAAATAGGTGCTGTAGAATATTCAACTCTATAAGCAGTAACTACGCTTTGGGGATCTCTAAACACACTTTTAAAACAAACTTATTAAAGGCCCTATCAACATCCTAATCCCACCTAATTTGCCCATCAATTTAGCTTAAATCAAAATAAAATATATTAAAGTAAAGTAAAGTAACTAAAATAAAAGTTGTGATGTATTTTGTTTTCTAATGTGTTGGAAAAAATATGTATTTTGTTGTTGTGTTGTAATATTGAATTGTTAATGCATTTTGCCTTGTTTGGTAAATAAATATATAAATAAATAGAATATATATATATATATATATATAGATAGATATATATATATATATATATATATATATATATATATATATATATATATATATATATATATATATATATATATATATATATATATATATATATATATATATATATATATATATATATATATATGTATATATATATATATAGATATAGATATATATATATATATATATATATATATATATATATATATATATATATATATATATATATAGATATATATATATATATATATATATATATATATATATATATATATATATATAAATATATATATATATATATATATATATATATATATATACATATATATATACATATATATATATATATATATATATATATATATATATATATATATATATATATATATATATATATATATATATATATATATATATATATATATATATATATATATATATATATATATATATATATATATATATATATATATATATATATATATATATATATATATATATATATACAAACATATATGTATATATATATACAAACATATATGTATATATATATGTATAAATTTATATTTATATATTATATATATTTATATATATATATATATATATATATATATATATATATATATATATATATTATATATATATATATATATATATATAAATATATATATATATATATATATATATATATATATATGTTGGAAATGTAAAAGCAACACAACACATTTATTTTGTAACTCTGGCAGCCACCAATTCTTCATATAACCAACTCACCATATTTCAGTATTCTCACCATAGTTGTAGCCATGTATCTGTATAATAGTTTGTCAGTCTACAATAAACTCTGTTCGAAGTCGGCTGCGTTTAATAGGTTATGGGCCCAGGCACCCAGACACAAGTACAAGTTTGTTGAGTTCTTTTTCTGACGCCGCGCGTAATTTCCTAAGTGCGAAGTGTTGAAGCGCAGGTGTGCGGGACAGTGGACTTAATTAAATTAAAAACACTGTGTGCTAAAGCTACTGATTAAAACGCTGTGTGCGTGTGATACCCCTTGTAACGCTGTGTGCGGGAACAAGGTACTAATACGTAATTGCAAATTAATGCCGCAATGTCAGTAGCAGCTTATCAAATTGAGAAGCTCAATGAGAGCAATTATGCCACATGGCATGTGCAGATGAAAAGCGCTTTAGTATGTGCAGATTTTTGGGCTATTGTGTGCGGCAAATATATAAAGCCCGAAGAAAATGCGCTGCATTGGGTGACGCAGGATGAAAAAGCACTAGCTACTTTGATGCTAAATGTTAAGCCTTGTCAGCTTAATTATATAAAAAATTGCAAAACATCTGCAGAAGCATGGACAACTCTTCGAAACATTTACCAGCCGAACCAACCTGGAAGGAAGGTATCGTTGTTCAGAAAATTAGTACGCCTAACTTTGCCAGAAGGAGGAAATGAGAAAGAGCATGTTAGACAGTTTTCGGAAATTGTGGAAAATTTGTCGGCCGTTGACATTCAAGTGCCAGAGGAGATGTTAGTTATCATGCTGTTGGCCAGTCTTCCACCTTCATACGATAATTTCGTAGTTGCTATGGAGGCCCGAGACGATTTACCGTCCCTCGCCAATTTCACAGTTAAGCTGCTTGAAGAAGGCAACAGAAAGGCAGAAAGAGATGGCAACAGCGAAGCATGCGAGCAGGCATTCTACATAGACACCAAGAATTCAAAATACAAAAAGAAACAGCCAAACGGTCATGGAGGGAGCAACAAAACAAAGAATGTGCACGACAACACACACAATAACAAAGCATCAAAAGAAGGCAGAAGATGCTACAACTGTGGTCGCCGTGGACATTTCGCCGCAGAATGCGAGGAAAAAAAGAAATCGCAAAATAGGGGCAATCAACATGGATTTGCTGTGTTGAGCTCAGCAGCGACAGATAAAATTGATAATTGTGAATGGGTCTTAGACAGTGGAGCCTCAACTCACCTTTGTCACGAGTCAAGTTTATTTATTGAAATGAGAAAATGCAACGAAAAAGTATTTCTAGCTGGAGATAGCTATGTTATAGCGCAAGGCAAAGGGAAAGTTAAATTAAATTGTGAGCAAGAGATTACTCTCAACGACGTGTTGTACGCACCTGGCTTGAAAATGAATTTTATTTCAGTAGGCAAAGCGGTTAAACACAGCTATAAGGTGATATTTCATGAAAATTCAGCTGCGGTAGTAGACGCAAAAGGCAATGCATTGCTGAATGCAAAGCTGCAAGAGGACATTTTTGTTGTTGAATGCAAAAAGAATAAATGCTTCTACGTGAATAAAATGGATGACCAAGCAAATGTGTGGCATAGAAAATTTGGCCAT
>OZ022264.1:95516093-95533593 GCA_963978885.1 Nemotelus pantherinus
GGGACTCTTAGTTGAAGTAGTTTCTCCACTATTCGGTTCCAATTCGCTGTGTTGAACGCGTTTTTAACATCAAGTGTTATAAGTGCACAGTATTTGCGTGATGCCCCGCGTGTTTCGATTGCGGTCCTTGCGAATTCCATAACCGATCTGATGGCGTCCACTGCCGAGCGCGCTTTGCGGAAGCCGAATTGTCGTTCCGACAGTCCACCATTGTTTTCCACAGCTGATAGAAGTCTGTTGTGTATTAGGCGTTCCAGCATTTTTCCCATCACATCCAACAGGCAGATAGGACGGTACGATGTCGGTTCGCCAACGGGTTTCTTGGGCTTTGGCAGCAAGACAAGTTTTTGTTTTTTCCAGCAGCTTGGGAAAGTTTGTTCAGTCAAGCATGCGTTAAAAACACTTATAAATAGATCAGGCTTCAGTTTCACTGCGACCTTTAGGCATTTGTTGGTGATACCGTCCAACCCCGGTGCTTTGTTGTCCTTGAGTCGACTGCAAACCTCCAATAGTTCCATTTCAGTCACTGAGGGTATCTCACTCACGGATCCTTGCGGGACTGTTCGAAAGTTTTCCTGATGACGGGGAAAGAGTGTGCATACAATCTTCTCGAGGAGAGCTGGGCAGCTTACTTGTGGTGATCTCAAACACTTAATACGTGACATGACGGCTCGATACGCTCCACCCCATGGGTCAACGTTTGCTTCTTCGCAAAGCTGTTTGAAGCATGCATTTTTGCTACTGCGTATGGCGAGTTGAAACCTTTTTCTCGCTTGTTGGTATTCTTGCTGAAGCACCTCATAGTTGGGTCGGTTTACGCCGCGTTGGCTTTTTCTCCTCGCCTTCAGGCACTCAGTGCGAAGTCGGCTTAGCTCCTCCGTCCACCAGTAGTTTGGCCTGTGATATGACACCGGTTTTCGCCTCGGCATTGAAGCATCACACGCACGCGTTATCAGCTCGATTACCCTTCGAGCCTTCTCCGCAGCTGTTCCTCGAGGCATATCGCTTTGCAAGATCATTTCCGAGAATGTCATTTCGTCGAATTTGCGGACTGACCAACCTTTACCAACAGTCTTGGCTTTTCGCTGAGATCGGCTTTCTAGCCTGTGTCCGGTTTCGAATATGATGGATTGGTGATCGCTGTGTGTATAATGTTCTGATACCCGCCATACTATATCTGCTGCAATTGATGGACTCGCGAACGTAAGGTCAATAATTGAACTCAACCCTCGGCTTCGAAAAGTAGGTATGTTGCCGGTATTCATTAAGACTACGTCCAGCTGAGAGAAAGCTTCCATAAGGACGCGGCCTCGAGCGTTGGTGCTTCGGCTGCCCCACTCGGTTGCCCATGAATTGAAATCGCCAGCTATAATGTGCGGTGTGTGTTGTTTTGCATTTATTACCAGCCTATCCAGTAGTTGTTGAAACTGGTTAATAGTCGAGTTGCAAGAGGCATAGCAGCTGTACACGTAACATCCTCTTATCTTTGCCCACACAAAACCGTCTTCACTCTCGGTCATGGTTTCTTGGAATGACGTTCCTCCGCAAACCCAGATGGCCGCCCGACTGGTTCTATCTCGAACCCAGATATGTTCACGCAGGTTTCTGTATTGTTCACTCACTATGGCTACCTCTATCTTCATCTCATTAATATTTTGGGAGAGCAGATCTTGGGCTGCCGCACAGTGTTTGAGATTTAGTTGGATGAATCTCATTTTCGATTTACGAGCGCTCTTCTAAAAACTGGGCATCGACTACTACCAGCAACGTGCTTGGAATCACCCTCCTTTGTGTGATCGCAGAAGAAGCATTTCGGGTCCTTCGTGCACTCCTTTAAAAAGTGCCCTTTTTCACCGCATCGTCGGCACATTTTTGATCGGTCATGTTCGCTTTTGCACGCTTTAGCGAAGTGACCATACTCCAAGCACTTGAAGCAACGTTTTAGTTGAATTTGCGCCCGCAGTCGACAAACAACCCATCCAATTTTTACCTTTCCCGCTGCTAGTAACTCGTTCGCCTGCACTACCGGGAGACAAATTGTGGCCGCTTGAGCACCGCCGTAGGTCTTCCTCAGCGATATGACAGCATCTTCCCTCAAATCGTTGAAGTTAAACTGTCGCACTAATGCCGCACGGATATCTTCCTTTGTGGTGATTTCGTCGAGATCTCTTACTTCCACTTTGGTCAGATCACACTTAGCTTTGACGTCAGCTTTCCCATCTAGCGCTTTTTCCATCTGTTTTTGGAGCTTTAGAGCGACTTCTGTTGCCGATGACTTCATCTGAAGCAGTAGTTCTCCTTTCTGAGTTCGACGAATACGGGTCACATTTTCGCCTACTTCTTTCAAGTCCGTATCGGCCTTCATCTGGCGCAGAATCTCGGCATATGTCGCTTCGCCCTTGGTGGAGATTATCATCACATCCGGCCGCTTTCGCCTTACAGGTGGTTGTTTTTTCCTCGTAACCTTAGTCCAGGTGTCAGCACTCGTATTTACCGCAGGTTTCACTGCCGCTGGAACCTTATTCGGCGTCCTATTCATCGGTCTCTTCGGAGTTTGAACATGTTCTTGTGTTTCGTCTCCAACTTCTCGATGCCGCTTTTGATTTACTGTGCTACCACTGCGTCCTGCCTTTTCCCTGCTGACAATGTTACTAGCCTTCTTGTCGTTTGCAGGTGTCGGTGTAACTTGCGTAGTTGCATCCGATCTTCCAGAGTTTCTCCTATCAATTTCCACGCGAGCCTTATGATAAGTAGCTCGAATGGCTCTGATCTGGTCCCTTATTGAATGGTGCACGTTTGTTCGTGTTTTGGTAAACTCAGCTAGCGTTGTAATCAATTCACCCAATTTAATGAACGCATCTGGTTCCACCTCCGATACCACCGAAATCATCCGTTGAGTTTGGTTTTTGGACGCTTGCACACTTCCTCCGGGTTCATTTGCTGGTCTAGGAGGTGTACGTAGCACCAGTGATTTCCTCCGAAATGGGTTTTCTCCCTCAGTAATTGCTTTCCTTGTAGATATATCTGTTATGGAAGCCAAGTTGACCACCTCCATAACATTGCAGTCGCTGGATATCGACGACCGGGAGCCTGCTTGCTCACTCCCCTCTGCCGCCGGTACTGGGCATCCGTTTCCCTGCACCGTAAGTTTACTCCTAGACTCATCTTCCATGTTTGGTTTTTTATTCAGGGTTCCTTCCCATAGCGTTTTACCTACCGCCAGGTTATATGGTTACGTGATGACGCCATATTTCGTCATGTCACAGCGAAGATCATTGACACTCAGGTATTTATGGAGACACATGTCGCCCCTGAGACTCTCCCTTCTCTGCCGACCATTGTCCGCGACTGCTTATTGGTTATTCACAGTAAACCCTCATAGAAGGCCCTCCCCTATCCACAACCTTGGGGACGCGTCCGGTTCCCCAGTCTGAGGGCACTGTTGAAGACTCAACAACCGAATATATATATATATATATATATATATATATATATATATATATATATATATATATATACATATATATATATATTTATATATATATATATTTATATACATATATATATATATGTATATTTATGTATACATATATATATATATATATATATATATATATATATATATACAAACATATATATATATATCTCTATATATGTATATATATATATATATATATATATATATATATATATATATATATATATATATATATATATATATATATATATATTTAGATACATATATATATATATATATATATATATATATATATATATATATATATATATATATATATATATATATATATATATATATATATATATATATATATATATATTTAGATACATATATATATATATATATATATATATATATATATATATATATATATATATATATATATATATATATATTTATATATATATTTATTTATTTCAAACCAAACAAGGTGTATACATAAAACAAATAACAATTTACATTTTTACATTTTTTTCAAGCTAAACTAAAATAAAACATGATAACATTTCCCAGACTTTTGTCTGGTTGTCAATTTGATGCGGAAATTCCAAAGAAAGAAAATAAAGGTATTAGGAATTCAGCGCTATATTTAAAGCGCTTTTGAACCTGACTTTAGAGATAGACGGGGAATAGCAGTGGGAAAATTTGTTAAATATTTTACAACATCTATTTATTGGCTCTCTGTCACCATAAACTGTGTGGTGCTGGTGTTCATTGAGGAGACGTGTGTGCCTAGTCCGTCTTGCAGAATTATTGACAGTTATTTTATTGCAAATGTATTCAACGTTAATCAAACCCCTAATCACATCAAATATAAAACATGAACACAATAACGTTCTCCTTGTAGAAAGTGTTTTCAAATTTAAGAGACTTAACCTGTTACTATAAGATGGAAGGCTTTCAAAATCATGTGGATGGTATAGATCTCTCAGTGCAAAAAGAACAAACTGCTTTTGGATAGATTCTAGTCTATCGCTATGAATATGGAAAGTAGGATTCCAGACGATGCACCCATATTCGAGTAAAGGACGAAGTTAAGATATGTTCAGAGTTTTTGTGACCCATATGTTCTTAAATTCTTTTGCGCGCTTCTTAATAGATCCCAGCTGCTTGCTGGCTCTTGCAAGTATTTTGTCATATTGAAGGTTAAAGCGAAGCTTCTTATCCAGAACGACACCGAGATCTATAACACTATCTACATTCTTCAGCAGCTGATTATTCAGGCGGAAGCTTATGGAATGGCATTTTTCAATATTAAGAAGAAGTTTGTTTCGTACGCACCATTGCTCAAGCGATAAGAGTTTTAAGTGAAGAAATTTTGAGTCAGATTCCGATTGAATAGTATGGTACATCTTGAGATCGTCCGCATAAAAAAGATGTGGAATGTCTGATAGCACCTCCGATAGATCCGAAATAAAAATATTAAACAGAAGTGGCCCTAGGTGGCTTCCTTGCGGTACCCCAGAGGAAACGGTAATTTTTTGGAGATAAAACCTTGGAATTTTACATGCTGTGTTCGATTCCTTAAGTAACAATCCAACCAGTTTAGCAAATTTCCTGAGATGCCAAATTTTTGCAGCTTAAATTTCAAAACATCATGGTTGACACGGTCAAAAGCTTTGCTGAAGTCAGCGTATATAGTATCAACCTGACGTCCTTTTTCCATATCGCAAAGCACATTTGAAATCATTATGATAAGATTGGTAGTAGTGGATCTACCTTTTCTGAAGCCATGTTGTTGTTCGTTTAAAAGAGGGTCAACAACAATTGTAAGTTTTTCGCAAACTATTTTTTCAAAAAGCTTTGGTATTACGACAAAATGGCGATGCCTCTATAATTCTTAACCGATCGTTTGTCACCACTTTTAAGAATCGGTGTTAGATGAGAAGACTTCCAGAAATGAGGAAATTTACCGCAATGCAGCGATTTGTTGAAAATTATCTGTAAGGGTCAAATAATCGTTTCTGCACACTTAATTATGAAGCTTGGAGGAAGTAGGTCTGGTCCAGGCCCTTTTTTCATGTCAAGCTCTCTTATAGCTTTAGTAATGTCCTCTCTATATTGCATCAACAATAGACAGCTGAGGTGTTTGGGAAAGTGGCATGTTAGGCGAGCCGCTGAGAGGAAAAAAAACTTCCTGAAAATGATCGGCAAAGAAGTCACATATATTCTGTGGGTCAGAAGAAACTAAGTTGTTTTTTTTGCATCGAAGTGGGATAGCCAGAAGCTTTTCGCTTGGTGTTCACAAAGTCGAAAAAAGTCTAAGGATTTTGAATTATGTTTTCGCCAACTATATTGACATAGCTTTCATAACCTTCGCGAGACTTTCTTAAAAATTCCTGAGCTAAGTCATTATATCTTGTCTTGATATCATGGCTAGCATTGCTATTGTTTTTAAGAATCTTATATAGTTTGTTTCTCCAATTTCGTAAACACCTCAGATTTCTATCCAGCCATGGCTCAGACAGTTTTTTTTTTAATCTTGGGAACATACATTTCAACCACATCAAAAACCAATTGGTGGAATAGAGACACTGCTTCGTACAATTCTAAAGTTGCACAATCGCTGGCATTGTGCATGTAAGCAAGGAATATATATATTATATAAATATATATATATATATATATATATATATATATATATAATATATAATATATAATATATATATATATTATATGCATATATGTATATATTTATATATATATAAAGATATATATATATATATATATATATATATATATATATATATATATATATATATATATATATATATATATATATATATATATATATATATATATATATATATATATATATCTCTCTATATATATATATATAGATATATATATATATATATATATATATATATATATATATATATATATATATATATATATATATATATATATATATATATGTATATATATATATATATATATATATATAGAAATATTTATATATATATATATATATATATATACATATATATATATGTACATTTATACATATATATTTATATATATATTGTTACCGTTTTTAAAACTCTCGCACGTCTACGCACCCCTTCTAGCACCAAAAAGTCGAAGGGGGTTAGTTTCGGGAGCCTGAACTCACCGGAGATGGGGTGGGTGGGCGCCACTCGCTTCCCAATCCCGAAACTAATTATCGTCCGTCGCCCGGAAGCGAGAAGTGTTGCGACGGCTTCTTGCACTAATGGAATGAAAATAGCCCGAAAGGACACGCCAGCGTTCACAATTCTTTACAACAATTTTATTTCCTCGGGTAGTTCGTTAACCTAGCTCTATTCACAAAATACGAAACGGCGCCGCGTTTTAAACTTATCTAGCTACTTGCTTGCACTGGATATTCACTTAAATTTACCCTATGTACACTTCAAATCTTAGCCTACTTACTCAGGACTCTACTTCTTGCGTCGATCGAAACTCAAGCGCTCGAACATCTACTTCCGGACCAGGTTTTTCGTACAGATGCTTCAGCCTACTTGCACCGCAGCCAATATCTTCGTAAATATCTGTGCCACGATCTTGCGCCAAATTCACTTCTTCTTCCTTCACCGTTTCGCTACACTATTCACTCCGTCAGTACGTTTAACATCGTTCTGATTACCAGATAACGCCGGAACCCCTTTTGTTTCAGCCTATCGATCTCGCCAACTCGATTTCGCCAACAATTTATTTCAAATTTCGCCAACGATTTCGCCTACCGTTCGTCTGAGATCTTCATACCCATCAGTCAAAAGATTACGACCTTCGCTCCTCTTCCTCTTCGAGCCACGCCAGATACGTGTGTATGAAATTTTTGAAATTTTTCGGTTATAATTTTAGCTCGATAGTCAGATTACATCTGATCCTTACCACGTCCATCCAATAAGAGAGCGATCCATGCCTTGATCACCTCGCAAGCAACCTCGGCTCCGCTTTCTGATCCCGCTTAGACGGGATCCTAGATTGTCCGTTTGAACAAAATATCCCAATGCATTTCAAATGCATTTCGGCCGTTGAATTCAGTTCCCGGTCATTGCACTTTCTTCATTAATGTGCATTGCCGCAAGTGCAGTCGGTCATTGCACCTGGCATTGCGCTCAATCTAATGAGACATATGTATGGCAACGCCTTGATACGTTCCGGAACGCGGTCCGTTCCTCTGGCGTTCCGCCGAACTGCCCTAGACACTTGAACTGTCAAATCCGTGTTTTGTCTGTCGCCATGGCCGTTGTCGTTGTCGTATTTTGCATCATTTACTGGGTCGGTAATCGCCTTGTGCCGATTCTGTTGAGTGTGCTGATGCTGGACTTGATACAATTGATGCTGTTGCTGGCGGGTCATCTGACTATGCTGGCCGCATGCCTGTAGCGCCTTGAAATAGGGGGTAAATTGTCAACTGCGCTGTCGAAATGCAGATATCTTGTGTCAGCAGCTCCCACTCGCCGGAACAGGTATGTAAACATTTTCCCTTCCACCACAATTGATCGTTTTTATCTGCTTGGAGATTCTGGGAACCCGCATCACTATCTAGTACATCGTTCTGTATGATGTCATTTGTTGCGCTGGCGTTGGAATACGTTGTAGCAGCAATAACACTCGTGTCTTCGCGGCAGGTGAAAAACCGATGCATCTTCTGCGTGAACGGCGACCGTATCTAAACGTTTCGAACTCCATACTTTCGGGAAAGTCCTGAACCTCACCACCAAAATATACAACTGCTGTTATTTCTTCATCTTTGGTCCGTATAATAGGGGGACGATACGCAATATCGTTTGCCCGGTCCTGAAATCCAGATACTGCCCACAAACGAAGTGGACCGGCTGCACTGCTTGCCGTACCAAGTCGTCGAAAAGAATATTTCTCTTTTACTTCAGTCAGGTGAGTTCTTTGATCATATTGTTTATTCGAGACTGTTTTGGAGGCGACTCGGCCCCACAATCAGCTTTGAGGAATACCGGGTCCTGGCAAATGCGCGCCTTGATTCTGATATTGGCCGTTTTTGACAGGGTTCGCTGAGACTCGAAGCTTAATCTACAATCATACAATCTGTAACCTACATTATTACTTACGATACCCTATAATCTACATTATTACTTAGCCTACGATTTCCTCCACTGAACTCATTGCTTACAACATCACTCCTTCTTCTCTTTACCGTCAGCGTGTCCGCGTCTATAGATTAACAAGAGCTTTAATCCTCTACCGATACGACTCGCGAGTATGATCGACCGTGACACCCCCCTCTCTTCAGAGAATTCCCTGGGAATTCTCGACGTTATTTCACCACGACACCGCGTTAAACTATATACTGATTCAAAATTTGAGATTTCGGTACGCTTTGACTTCTCGTAAAATTTATTCCGGCTGTTCACATTCCCTATCTGAATTCTCGATTGCTTCTCACGTCATCTGGGTGTTACACCCGTCTGTCGCACTGCGCGCTTCCACACTAACAATCACGTACACAACTAATCATGCATGCATGTTTGTCACGACTAATAGCTCTAAATAGTGTCGTTATCTGTATCTTTAACATTCCGCTATTCTAATACGATCTGAACTCGATTTTAGGATAAAAGCCAAAGGAAATCAAGGAAAGGAAAAAAAAGGAAATCCAGGATAAAAAAAAGTCGAGAAGCGCAAAACAAGAAGAAAAAGGAGGCACGGGAGGAAAATAAAATATCAAATACGCCCAACAGAAGCACGGAAGTCACGCCCTATCTATGGTATATCATTTCATTTTTTTGCAACCCTTTCTTTTCTGGCACTATCTCTATCCCAGCATGTTAGTGTTAACCGTCTCGATTCGTGGCATGAACGGTGTTGGTATCTGTCTAATTTATACATGCAAAATTCTAACATGTACTGAACTTGATTTTAGGAACACTATTCCCACTACCGCCCACGGGGAAAATTGAAGGGGCAAACGCGAAGGAAACGAGATGAACACGAAAAAGGAACCCCGAAAGTAAGCACAACGAAAAGAAAAAGAACGAAGGAAAGAAAAAGAAAAGAGATAATAGCTAAATCTGATTCACCACCAACCTGACGGTATTGCTTTCATGTATAAACATACTAATACTAATATCCTATACAATTAACCTCTCTACTAACTTAAATCCAATCTTATCTGCCGCTTTTATCACGAATACATGGCTGAGCTACAAGTTAATTTAACCACCACCTCCGAATTATTCTAACAATCTATTACCTTAACCCACCACCGCTTATCTATTTTAACCCACCACCACTAAGCTATCTTATCCCTAATCAAAATCTCTCTAGTGCCTTTCCACTTGGTGACAAATGTCTACATAGCTCACCTTATTTCGCGATATGGTTATTAAGCTAGCACATATTCGAGTCCCCTAATTTGCTACCATTACCGTACAAGACCTAAAGCCGGGAAAGGTATCATACACTCGCACGTGTTTTTTTTCATATTCATGAATCCTCTATTAACCTACGACTATGTTATTCTAAAGTAACCCTTTCTCGCCCTCTTATAATAAAATGCCAGCTCCTAGCTAAAAGTCTCCGCTGACGCCTATAACAAATCTCCTAGCTATCTTTAGGCTCGGGAATGCATTCGACATACCGTTTAAGGTCTTTCGCATGCCAATTTCCAGCAGGTTTCCCCTTCTCGTCAACTAACTCGTAGGTCCACGCCGACGTCTTCCTTCCCAGCGTGAAAGGACCGACGTACGCCGGGGCCAATTTAGCCGAAAAATTCCTACTGGCGTCCGACAACACGTAATTCTTCCGCCAAACTTTTTGCCCTAGCTGAAAGTTCTCTGCGCGTCGACGGAGATCATACCGTTTTTGGCTGGAAGCCGCCGCCCGCTTCATTCTCTGGCCTACCTCTTCCCGTATCCTTTCTAAATTCCTCGCATTTTTGAGTGGTGAAAACGTTTCTTGCGCCCCTGCTGGTGGCTCCATTTCTTCCCTAAACGTGATCATCTCTCTCCCGAAGTTTAGAAAGTAAGGAGTGAAACCCGTGGCTTCGTGTTTATACGTGCGTAGGGCGCACGCGATCTGAGCCAGGTACTGATCCCATGCGCGATGGTTGTCGGAGACGTAGCATCGCAACATGCATTTAATATCTTGATTTCGACGTTCAGCCGGATTGGCCTGTGGGTGATACAACGCCGTATAACTAATTTGTACCCCGTACTCCTCCACGGCCTGCCGAAATTGTCTGCCAACGAATTGCACTCCGTTATCACATACTAAAACCCGAGGGACCCCGTATACCAGGAATACATTTTCCTCCAACAACCGGAAAACGGCTGATGCTGTCGCCGACCGTAATGGCAGTATCACCGAATATTTCGTGACATAGTCGATAATTGTCAAGATATAAGCATGGCCCCTCGTGGACCGTGGAAGCGGTCCGACGAGATCCACGCAAATCATCTCCCATGGAGATCTTGCTTCGCCGGTCCTAGTGGACATTAGGCCAATCGGCGCTTTACGCTCCACCTTGCACGCCTGGCATACTTTACAACTCTTCACGTACCTACTGATATCTGTTCGCATTTTCGGCCAGTAAAAGTTTTGCGTGACCCGAGCCAACGTGCGTGCGGCCCCCATATGCCCCGCCTTCGGATCGTCATGGTATCGCTTGAGTATAGCTCCCCTCTCTGCCTTAGGAACCACCTTCTTCCACTTCATGTCGACTTCTCCACCCACTACTATTCCCGGGGATTGTTTCCACAATACATCTCCTAAAATTTTCCACTTCGAGTACCTGTCTGGGTCATCCTGTACCCTATTCAGCATTTTTGAATACCACTTCTCTGGCCGCTGAGAAACGGAGATGCAATCTACCCTGTTGACCGCTCGCGACAACGCATCGGGCACTAGGTGTTCCTTCCCCCGCCGGTGGATTACTTCAAATTCAAATTGCTGAAGTCTCACCACCCACCTTGCTAATTTGCCCGTCGGATCTTTAAGGTTGTTAAGCCAGACCAGTGAATGATGATCAGTAATAACCACGAACCTGGTCCCCTCTATGTAGGGTCGAAACTTCTCGACAGCCCACAACACGGCTAAACACTCTCTTTCTGTCACGGAGTATTTCCTTTCTTGTTTTGAGAGCACACGACTCAGGTAGCACACCACCTTCTCACCCGTTGGGTGTGCCTGGCTTAATACGGCCCCTATACCCACGTCTGACGCATCCGTCTGTACCTTGAAAGGAAGTGTAAAGTCGGGGCACGATAGTACTGGTGCCGTTGTGAGCCTTTCTTTACACGCAGCAAACGCACGGGCACACTCGTCAGTCCACTCAAACTTGCGACCTTTTTTCAACAAATCGCTTAGAGGCGCCACCATAGTTGCGTGATCCGGTATGAAACGGCAGTACCAGGACACCATCCCCAACAATTGCCTGATCTGCTTAACGGAAGTGGGACGTGGGAACTCTTTCACCGCTTTCACCTTTTCGGGGTCTACATGTAGGCCCTCGACGTCAACCAGGTAGCCAAGATATTTCAATTGCGCCCTGCAAAATTGGCATTTTTCCCTAGAGACACGCAATCCCGCTTCTCTCAACCGAACAAATACTTCTTTCAGCACTTCCAAATGCCGCTCAAACGTCTCGGTTACAATTATTACGTCGTCAAGGTACGTTAAGACGAAAGGCTCCAGCGCGGGTCCGAGTACTGTGTCGATCAGCCTTTGCCAAGTGGCCCCCGCATTGTGGAGTCCAAAAGGCATCCTCAAGAAGTGGAACAGGCCCCTTCCGGGTACGGTAAACGCAGTATATTGCCGAGAGTCCTCCGCCATTGGCACCTGCCAATACGCAGACTTAACGTCCAGCGTCGACAGATACTTGGCATTCCTTAGCTTGTCTAGGGTAGCCGAGATGTACGGCAGCGGGTATGCATCTTTTTCAGATACCGCGTTCACCTTCCGAAAGTCCACGCAGAACCGGTAGGACCCATCTTTCTTCCGGACCAATAAGATGGGCGAGGACCATGGGCTTGACGACGGTTCAACCACACCCATCTGCAGCATCTCGTCCAGCTCCTTATTTATCTGACTCTGTACCGCCGGGGAGACCGGATAATAACGCTGCTTGATCGGAGAGGCTGTAGTCTTGATAGCATGTTTCACCCCTTTCGCGCAGCCCAGTCCGTCACCCATTAAACCGAATTGCTCCTCCAGTAATCCCACTAAGGTCTCTACCTCCTCTGGCGATAAATGAGTCCAACTCCGCAGTGCTTGGCCTGAGCCCCCTTCAACCGAAGCTACGGACGTCCACTGCCGCCCTTCCATATCTAAAACCACACCGAAACGCTGCCAGAAATCGATGCCTAAGATTATTTCCTGCGGTATCGACGAAATGACCAATGTTTCAAGCCTATGTCTCCGTCCGTTCAAAACAAACTCCAACTCCACAACCCCGTCTACCATACACGTAACCCCGTTCGCGAGCCGAACCTCTTCAACTCCGTCTCGTTTTAGCACCAACCCCTTACCTGCCAACCGTGTCCAACCCTTCCGGCCCAGAATCGTGCGACTCGCACCCGAATCTAACAACCCCTCCATCGTCGTACCCTCGGCCTCCACTTTTAAGTGCGGGCGACTGTCGAGACTATTATGTACTAACGCGTAGTCAACGTTAGCCCGGTGTCTTCCTTGTTTCGGCCTTGATTTCGTGTTCGCTCGGCCGCCTAGCGAGCACGACGGTCGTTTCCCGACCCCTGCGCGCCCCGCCGCTCTTGATTATCAGAACCGCTAGTTCTCGCCTGACAAGATGGACATGTGGACCGCATTACTCCCGGCCGCCCGCATCCAAAGCAGCGCCTCGGCTCAGAGCACTCCCTCGACATATGTCCTTCTCTCTTGCAATTCCAGCATTTAACCCGCCTAGGATCCGACACTACCGCCACCCGTTCCGTAACATCGGTACTCACGTACGCCAAGTCTGGCTCCAGACATCGCCTCGATCGCGTATTTGGAGGTACAAACGCTGCCACCGATGCCCTCGTAGCATCTAAGGTACGCCCCATCTTCACCAGTTCCGATATGGTCGATATTTGCGTTAGTCCCAGCTGCTGCTGGTAGAACGGCGTGATGTTCCTCCTTAACGTACGAAGCTTCTTTTCCTCCGAGCAACTCTTCTTCAGTCTGCCGAAAAGACGCTCCATGACCGCCACATACACTCCCATGGACTCATTCTCACCTTGGGTGCGCCTCCGAATCTCTTCCCAGAGGCGATCCTCGTAGTCTGAGGGCAAAAATTCTGCCTTCAACTCCGCCACCAACTCGTCCCAACACCCAACAATGCTCCGGTTAGCCCTAAACCAAATTAGAGCCCGCCCGTCGAAGAGATCGACGGCTGCCCTGAAAAGCTGCGATTTGGTGAGTCCACGCGCCTGACGCAACTCTTCGACCCGTTCTAAAAAAGCATTAACCGAACCTGTCGAATCTCCACTAAATTTAAGGCCCCATTTCGCCACTTCCGCTAGATTAGTGCCTCGTGTTGTTGGCGTTGCGGAGACCGCTTGGTCTTCGCTCGGCAGTTCCGCCTCATCGCCGCTTGAATCTTCTACCTTCTCCACCAAGAAACCCATCGCCAGGATAAACCTGTTCCGTAGTGACCTCGCTTCATTCTTCTGCTCGATGGTCACCGCCTGCATGTTCTCTAGCCGCCGGAAGCCGAATTCGATTTTCGCTCTCACCTTGAGATAATCCGATGCCGTCTTATCACCTGTAACCCGAGCTACCAGTTCTTCAACTTCAGATGCTTTTGCCATCAGTTCCGCATGGTCCGTCGCATAGTCGAATGGGTGGTCTGCCGCGACATACGATGTATCTTGCTCCGTTTCAGCTTTTAGCGCCGCCCTCAAAGATTTTCTCATCGCGTCCACTGTGTCTGCTGGGAAACCCCGGATAGCGAGCTCATATGTAAGCTCGTCTTTGTTTAGACGATCCACCGAAATTTTCATGACGACTAGGCCCCTCGTATAATCCGAAAGTTTTTAGAAAAATTTTCCTCTCCCCAGCTCTGTACGTCTTTAACAATATTCCCTAAGATTCCGTTGATCAAACCTATGAAACGCAGTCTCTTATCCACTATTCCGCGCACCCTTGAATCTGTCCACAAAATCTCTAACTTATTACTATTTCCCTTTACAGTCCACTATAACCTGCAAAAGTTTAAAAATTCCATTTGCCCGCCTGTGACTTCGGGGCCGTATATTTTAATATATATACAAAAATGTGTAAAAGATTCAACTAATATACGTATGCACCAGATATATTTATGACCACGAAATATCTCTACCTAGTAAGCATTCGCTACCCAATCCACTTCCCAAAGCTGAATATCGTATGTCTTCAATCAACAGAACCAAATCCCCCTTCAATGTCAGCCGTCTTCCTCAAGGAAAAAAAACCCATCAATTGCTATCCGACACTACACATGCATTTCAAATTCGATCCGCATTCATACGAATATATTTCGCCATGCACACTCACACCCGTCCACACTGCACACCCTTTAACTCGCACAATTCCAGAGTTCAGATAGATATTTATAAGTTTGTATCAATAATATATATGTATATATGAAAAAGTTTCATGCAATTTTAAAAATTCTAAGTTCGGAAATATTCAAAGTATCTGTCTTCTCATGTAACCCGTAAACCGATTGCTTCGACTAACAACAGTACCGCAATTTCCGTGTACGATAATTTTAGATACGAATTCCAATTAACATGAATTCCCGCGCCTAAAGGCCTTCCCTTTGGGACTTGGCTAATCAATTACTATACGGCTACCGCAAATTAACGTTACACCACCAGAACCGTTATCGCGCCCCACGTTGGGTGCCAATTTGTTACCGTTTTTAAAACTCTCGCACGTCTACGCACCCCTTCTAGCACCAAAAAGTCGAAGGGGGTTAGTTTCGGGAGCCTGAACTCACCGGAGATGGGGTGGGTGGGCGCCACTCGCTTCCCAATCCCGAAACTAATTATCGTCCGTCGCCCGGAAGCGAGAAGTGTTGCGACGGCTTCTTGCACTAATGGAAAGAAAATAGCCCGAAAAGACACGCCAGCGTTCACAATTCTTTACAACAATTTTATTTCCTCGGATAGTTCGTTAACCTAGCTCTATTCACAAAATACGAAACGGCGCCGCGTTTTAAACTTATCTAGCTACTTGCTTGCACTGGATATTCACTTAAATTTACCCTATGTACACTTCAAATCTTAGCCTACTTACTCAGGACTCTACTTCTTGCGTCGATCGAAACTCAAGCGCTCGAACATCTACTTCCGGATCAGGTTTTTTGTACAGATGCTTCAGCCTACTCGCACCGCAGCCAATATCTTCGTAAATATCTGTGCCACGATCTTGCGCCAAATTCACTTCTTCTTCCTTCGCCGTTTCGCTACACTATTCACTCCGTCAGTACGTTTAACATCGTTCTGATTACCAGATAACGCCGGAACCCCTTTTGTTTCAGCCTATCGATCTCGCCAACTCGATTTCGCCAATAATTTACTTCAAATTTCGCCAACGATTTCGCCTACCGTTCGTCTGAGATCTTCATACCCATCAGTCAAAAGATTACGACCTTCGCTCCTCTTCCTCATCGCGCCACGCCAGATACGTGTGTATGAAATTTTTGAAATTTTTCGGTTATAATTTTAGCTCGATAGTCAGATTACATCTGATCCTTACCACGTCCATCCAATAAGAGAGCGATCCATGCCTTGATCACCTCGCAAGCAACCTCGGCTCCGCTTTCTGATCCCGCTTAGACGGGATCCTAGATTGTCCGTTTGAACAAAATATCCCAATGCATTTCAAATGCATTTCGGCCGTTGAATTCAGTTCCCGGTCATTGCACTTTCTTCATTAATGTGCATTGCCGCAAGTGCAGTCGGTCATTGCACCTGGCATTGCGCTCAATCTAATGAGACATATGTATGGCAACGCCTTGATACGTTCCGGAACGCGGTCCGTTCCTCTGGCGTTCCGCCGAACTGCCCTAGACACTTGAACTGTCAAATCCGTGTTTTGTCTGTCGCCATGGCCGTTGTCGTTGTCGTATTTTGCATCATTTACTGGGTCGGTAGTCGCCTTGTGCCGATTCTGTTGAGTGTGCTGATGCTGGACTTGATACAATTGATGCTGTTGCTGGCGGGTCATCTGACTATGCTGGCCGCATGCCTGTAGCGCCTTGAAATATGGGGATAAATTGTCAACTGCGCTGTCGAAATGCAGATATCTTGTGTCAGAAGCTCCCACTCGCCGGAACAGGTATGTAAACATTTTCCCTTCCACCACAATTGATCGTTTTTATCTGCTTGGAGATTCTGGGAACCCGCATCACTATCTAGTACATCGTTCTGTATGATGTCATTTGTTGCGCTGGCGTTGGAATACGTTGTAGCAGCAATAACACTCGTGTCTTCGCGGCAGGTGAAAAACCGATGCATCTTCTGCGTGAACGGCGACCGTATCTAAACGTTTCGAACTCCATACTTTCGGGAAAGTCCTGAACCTCACCACCAAAATATACAACTGCTGTTATTTCTTCATCTTTGGTCCGTATAATAGGGGGACGATACGCAATATCGTTTGCCCGGTCCTGAAATCCAGATACTGCCCACAAACGAAGTGGACCGGCTGCACTGCTTGCCGTACCAAGTCGTCGAAAAGAATATTTCTCTTTTACTTCAGTCAGGTGAGTTCTTTGATCATATTGTTTATTCGAGACTGTTATGGAGGCGACTCGGCCCCACCATCAGCTTCGAGGAATACCGGGTCCTGGCAAATGCGCGCCTTGATTCTGATATTGGCCGTTTTTGACAGGGTTCGCTGAGACTCGAAGCTTAATCTACAATCATACAATCTGTAACCTACATTATTACTTACGATACCCTATAATCTACATTATTACTTAGCCTACGATTTCCTCCACTGAACTCATTGCTTACAACATCACTCCTT
>OZ022264.1:95541093-95576093 GCA_963978885.1 Nemotelus pantherinus
TCGTGACAGCACTCGAGAGTGCGTCTGGCACCAGATGATCCTTCCCTTTCCTGTGAATAATCTCGAAATCAAACTGCTGGAGCCGGACGGCCCACCTCGCCAGCCGGCCAGTCGGGTCCCTCAGTTTATTGAGCCAGATCAGAGAGTGATGATCGGTGATAACTACAAAGCGTGTTCCTTCAATGTATGGCCGAAGCTTTTCAATGGCCCAGACCACCCCCAAACACTCCTTCTCGGTAGTGGAATAGTTTCTCTCCTGCTTGGACAACGCCCGACTCAGATAACAGACCACCTTCTCCCCGGATGGGTGTGCCTGACTCAAGACAGCTCCAAGACCTACATCGGACGCGTCTGTCTGGACCTTGAAGGGAAGTCCGAAATCAGGACAGGCTAATATCGGTGCCGCCGTAAGTTTTTGTTTGCAAGAAACGAACGCCTCCTCGCATTTGTCGGACCATACAAACTTTCGCCCTTTTTTTAACAGGTCACTCATTGGCGCTACCAAAGTGGCGTGATCAGGAATGAATCGCCTATACCACGATATCATTCCTAATAGTCGACGAACCTGCTTGACCGAAGTTGGACGAGGAAACCCTTTGACCGCCTCCACTTTTTCTGGGTCCACATGCAATCCCTTTTCGTCTACCAGATACCCCAAGTACCGTAACTGCGCCCTGCAGAATTGGCACTTCTCTTTTGAAACTCGAAGGCCTGCTTGCCTTAATCGGAAGAGAACCTCTCGCAACACCTCCAGATGTCGATCGAACGTTTCCGTTACGATAATAATTTCGTCCAGGTAGGTGAATACCACTGGTTCGAGATCAGGCCCCCAAACCGTATCGATCAATCTTTGCCAGGTGGCCCCGGAGTTATGAAGGCCGAACGGCATCCGTAGGAAGTGAAATAAACCCCTCCCCGGTACGGTAAAAGCCGTGTATTTACGCGATTCTTCTGCCATTGGCACTTGCCAATATGCCGATTTTATATCCAACGTCGACAAACATTTCGCGTTCCGAAGCTTGTCGAGCGTTGCGGAGATATATGGCAACGGATACGCGTCTTTCTCGGATACTACGTTTACTTTCCGGAAATCGACACAAAATCTGAAGGTGCCGTCCTTCTTGCGCACTAATAATATTGGAGAGGACCAGGCGCTCGTCGAGGGCTCGACAACTCCCATTTTCAACATCTCATCCAGCTCCACATTAATCTGTTTTTGTACGATGGGCGAAACAGGATAATATCGCTGCTTGATAGGGTCCGATTGAGTTTTTATAACGTGACTGACAGTTTTGGCACACCCCAGCCCTTCTCCCATTAGTTCGAACTGCTCCCTCAGCAGCTCCGTCAGAGCCTCTGTTTCACCTTCTGACAAATGGGAACGGCTTTGCAACGATTTCACACCTCCTGCCTCTACCGTGGCTACAGATGTCCACTGTTGCCCCTTCAGGTCGAGTATGACTCCAAAACATTTCCAGAAATCAACTCCTAGAATCAACTCGTGAGGAATAGTCGAAATTACCAACACATCCAGTTCATGCTTGCGTCCCGCCAGGGTAAAATTCAACCTCGCTACTCCATCTACAACGCACGTCTCTCCGTTCGCTAATCGCACTTCCTCCACTATGTCTCGGCTCATTGTCGCTCCTCCCGACTCTAATCGTGACCATCCTCTCTTTCCCAGTATCGTTCGGCTAGCCCCAGAGTCCAGCAGCCCTTCCATCTCCATACCCTCTATATGGACCTGGATGTGTGGGCGACTATCTCCGTCGTTCTTCACTAAGGCATAATCCACCTCCTATGTATGACCTAGTCGCTGCGGCCTCGATCTCGTGCCCGCTTAGTGAGCACGCCGACCGTTTCCCGAAGATTGCGCATCCGCTTGCCTTCGCCCCCCCAGCTCATTCGCCCTGGACCGACATGTGGAGCATGCGGATCGCACGACTCCTTGACGACCACATCCAAAACAACATCGCGGTTCAGGACACTCCCGGGACATGTGTCCTTCCTTTCTACAGTTCCAGCACTGCACCGTACGTGGCCCTGTCAACACTGAAACTCATTCCATCCTCGTTTCTGACCCTATATAGGCTAAATCGGGCTCCAAACAGCGTCGAGATCGCGTGTTAGGAGGCACAAAAGCGGCAACTGATGCCCTAGTGGCATCTAGTGTCCTGCCCATTTTTATCAGTTCGGCGATAGACGTCACCGGCGTCAAACTCAGCTGCTGCTGGTAAAATGGGGCAATATTTCGACGTAACAAGCGTAGCTTCTCTTCCTGGGTGCAACTCGCCTTCAACCGACTAAAAAGGCGTTCCATGATGGCCACGTAGACCCCCATTGACTCCCCCTCACCCTGGGTCGTCTTCGAATTTCCTCCCATAATCGATCCTCGTAATCTGGTGGTAGAAACTCCGCCTTGAGCCCCTCCACCAGCTCGTCCCAACTCCCCACTAGACCTCGGTTGGCTCGAAACCAAATCAGGGCTCGGGAGTCGAAAAGGTCTACCGCCGCTTTAAAGAGCTGCTGTTTAGTTAGCCCCCTAGCCAGTCGCAACTCTTCCACCCGTTCCAAAAACGCATTAACCGAACCCGATGAATCTCCGCTAAACTTGAGTCCCCATTTCGCCACCTCCGCTCCCTTCGACAGTTTCACCTCCGACGGAGTGGTCATACCTTGTCCGCCAACAGCAAGTTCCACCTCGTCATCGCTAACCTCCTCCGTCTTAGACACCATGGTCCCCATCGCAATTATGAATCGATTGCGAAGTTTCCTCGCATCATCGATCTGTTCCGGAGTGACTGCCTGAATATTGCTCAGTCGCCGAAAAGCGATTTTCGATTTTCACTCTCGTTTTTAACAAGTCAGACGCGGTTCTTTCCCCCGACGCCCTCGACACTAACTCCTCAACCTCCAAAGCCTTGGTCGACAATTCTGTGTAGTCAGTTTGAAAATCAAATGGATACGCTGCTTCCACGTATGAGGTGTCCAACGCAGACTCCGCTTTCAGCGTGGCTCACAGCGTCTTCCTCATATTCTCCACCGTGTCCGCCGGAAAACCACGGATGGCAAGCTCATAGGTGAGTTCATCTTTACTTAACCTATCTACTAGGATCTTCATCTCGCCTGTTCCACTGAACGCAAAAAGGAAAAAGGGTTGAACAAAAAGTCTGCACTTGCCTAAGCTACAAGTCGATTAAAATCACTTCACTACCCCGGAAGTATGTAAAAGAGTAGTAAAAGAGGTTAAATCTCGTTCTATACGTAAATACAATCGACTTTCACAGCACTGCCCGTAAACTCTCAACTTTAGCTCATAGACACACACCTTCGACTTAAAATTGATCGCCAATCTTCTTCACTCGACACTGGTTAACCACCTCAAGCAGCCAGTCTTCTACCTACTCCACTCAATATCATAAATATGTATCTGAAAACTTGCTAAGTAACAACTAATATTCAATTTTCCACGGCATATCCTACAAAATAACCACTATACCGCATCTGCCGATATTACCACCATTTGAATCCGGCCGTTCTACTCCTCACCTTGCCAAAACGCTAGTAGCACGGCCGTACTCTGATACGAGTTGTGTAAAGCTACGATTAGCGGAGTACCCCGAATAGTACAGAACCAACACTCCCCTGTTTCTAGCAATCGTTTTCCTTATTCACTAAAACCACTCACACCTTCCAATTTCAATTTTTACTATATGTTCTCAAACACACACACTCAAACCGAAATTCCTTTTTTTCATTCAAGACCACACACTATAATTCCAGAATTCAAATTGTTAACCTATGAAATATAATATGAAATATGAGATAAGGCCGAATAACTCCGATATAACCTATTTCGTCAATCTCCACCGTTTCCCGAATAAAACAATTGAAATACGATCGACTTCCGAAAAAAAAACAACGGATTTTCGCGCCTATCTAACATCGCTCAAAACGAAACGGTTCTAACTTTCCTCTTATCCGTACTACTATAGGCCGTTATGAAAGTTATGACCGTTAGCCGGCTATGGCCGTTATGCCAGTTAAGACCGCTTCCAAATAATACTATATTCGACGAGCCGTATTGACACGTTTTCGAACCCGCAATTTAATTTAATTACACAATTCCACTAACTCGATTCTCAATTCACGTATCTCTTCAATTTTTAACCCTTAACACGTTGGGCGCCAATTTGTTACCGTTTCAAGATGAAAACGTACCGCCAACCCTCCACCCCCGACTGGGGTGCTAGGGCCGTAGATTCGGGTGCCTCTGCTCGCGAAGAAAGGGGTGGGTTGGGCGCCACTCGCTTTAATTAACCCGAATCTACTAGGACTCCGTCGCTCCAAAGCGAGAAATGAGTGACGAGTTTGCTCTTTTTCTACGTATACCTATCTCCTTCACCGACGGAATCACTTCACCAGATTAAAAGAAAATCTTTCTTCAATGTTCGATAAACACTTTTACAGATTTTAATCCGAATTCAGAATATGAAGTAAAAAAAAGAAAAATAACACTAATCTCGAACTTAACGTTATGCGGCCGCGAACTACTTACAAACTAACTACTACAAACAACGTATTATCAAAGATAGAAACTAAGATTAAATTCACATTTGAACAAAAAAAATATGTAAATGACTAACCCTGTCTAAAATCCCTCGCTGGGGCCCTGATGACTTCGTCGCTGGTGATTTCGTCGCTGCCGCTCAAAATACGCTCCTTCTCCGTAATTTAGATATTGTTCAATTCGCCAAGGTTTTTTTCGATTCCTCGCTGCTATTGCGCCTTCGCGTATATATTTCCTGCCGTCTGGGTCGCCGCCTTACCGATGGTCAGATCAATAACGCTAATTCCTCGTCGCCGACATGCAAAAATAAATTTCGATATAGTTTTCCCAATTTCTCGCCACACGTCCACGTCCTTACCCAGATCTCTATAAAAGAAAGAAAGACTTTCACTTTCCCGGATCGTGGCCCAACATTTTCAAAAACTATCGGGACTTCCCTGATCCGCTTAGTCTGTTCACCCCACTCTCAGTTCCACTTGAATTGGGTTTTCACTTCTACCACGGGTTCCACTCGTTTGGAGCAACCCGATTTCCCTTCTTTCTTATCCGTCAGCCCCACTCGAACGCTTCGGAGGCTCTGTCTCTGTTAAAAAGACAGAACCCCGATCTGAAAGTTTCAGGCTGGAGATTATTCCAGGCTGTTAAACTAACTAACCAATCTGCGGAGCCTGACTTAACTGGTGCAGCTAAGTTAGTGCTTGTGCTGGGTATCGATCGGGAGTCCGCGGATCAAGTACGGGCCAACAACGGGTTGATTCACTTCGGTCTGAAGAGGATCACCTTGAAAGTTGGAGCGGAGAAGGTGACTGAGGGTAGCCGAAGTGCGAGTGGTCCAAGCAAATCTGCACCACAGTAGAGGGGCGACGGCCAATCTGCTTCGGCATCTCAGTCGGGGGCACGCTGACATCGCACTGATACAGGCGCCGCTTCTGTACAAGAATGTGGCTTGTGGATTCGGCACCAGCCTCAGTGTGTTCCAGCTAAAAGGAAGGGACAAGACAAGGACTTGTATTGTCGCCAAAAAAGAGGTGAAAGCAATCTTGATTCCGCAGCTTTGTGATGGGGATACAACCACAGTGTGTGTGGAGTGGGGGATCGCTGGTAGCGGCACGAAGCGGTGCCTGTTGTCGGCGGTCTATCTACCATACGACATAGATCCCATCACGCCCGGACTGAGATTGGCAGTAGCGGCTATGACAACGGATGCTGTTATCGGCTGTGACGCAAATGCTCACCACGAAATATGGGGAAGCACCAACATAAACGAGAGAGGTAGGAGTTTGCTAGAATTTCTAACGTCAACCAACCTCAACATCCTCAACATGGGTAACAAACCTACATTTATAACTAAGAACAGGGCTGAGGTAATTGATATTACCCTGGCAACTCCAAGCATAATGAAAAGTGTCCACAGCTGGCAGGTTTATAACCTGCCATCGCTCTCGGACCACCAGTGGCTATGCTGGAATATCGGTTGTTCTGTTATTTCACCTAAAAAAGTACGGAACCCGAGAACAGCACAATGGGAAGTTTACTCAAGGAAAACAAATAGACACCTCAGAGCACTAGACGATCTGGAACTGACGAGTCCAGGACGGCTGAACGAGCAGGTGAACCGATTAACGGGAATCTTAGTGTCAGATTTCAAAGACGTGTGTCCGGAAAAGCCCGTAAGGAAGAACGCTACCTTGTGGTGGAATGGCGAACTCAGCTAGAGGTCGCACACGAAGGGCGTTTAACACCGGAAGGCGTTCCGGAAACGTGGCTGACTGGGATCGTTACAAGCAAGAGCTGTCGCTTTTCAAAAAGAAGATTAGACAAGCCAAGCGCGACTCATGGAGGGAATTCTGTGAGAACATTGAAGGAGGTACAGAGGCTGCCAGAATCAGGAAGGTTCTAAGCGTAACCCCCGGCGTACCTACGCTTTTGCGAAGGGAAAACGGGGATTGGGTGTAGGACCCGAAAGAGTGCCTGGACTTGCTACTGGAAACTCACTTTCCAGAATCAGCCTGCGTGACACCGCGTAGTGACGTACTTCGTGGAACCCACCGGGCGTCTGAGCGGCTGATCAAGGAAGTAGTGGGCGAGGTCAAGATTGAATGGGCTATTGGCACATTCCGACCTTACAAAGCTACAGGGATTGATGAGATATCACCTATCATGCTTCAAAAAGCAGATAAGGCCATCATTCCCATTCTGCAGCGTATTTTTACCGCATGCCTCCGCCTCGGGGTAGTACCCGAGCAATGGACAAAAGCTAGAGTGGTCTTCATTCCGAAACCTGCTAGGTTGAATCATCATTACGTGAAGGACTTTAGACCAATCAGCTTAACATCGTTTCTGCTCAAAACACTAGAGAGGCTTGTTGATCTGCACATCAAAAGCTCGATTGATGTCGCGAGAATCTGTGTTGATCAACACGCGTATCTAGCGGGCAGATCAGTAGATACGGCATTACACAAAGTTGTCGGTACAATAGAAAAATCCTTACGGCAGAAGGAATTCACGTTGGCAGCCTTCTTAGACATTGAGGGGGCCTTCAATAATGTCACTGTCGCGAGTATCATTGATGCCTTGGCTCGATATGGAGTGGATAAAACCCTGGCGACCTGGGCATCTGACTTGCTCAAGAGCAGGCGGATTGAGGCTACCTTTTTGGAGGCCAAAGCGGAAAGAACAGTCGGTACCGGAACACCACAAGGAGGGATTATATCTCCCCTTTTCTGGATCCTGACAGTCAACGAAATACTGGAGAAGTTAAGGGCCAGTGGCTTTGAGGTAGTGGCGTATGCCGATGACATTGTGGTACTTGTGAGGGGTGCGTTCCCACAAACTTTGTCGGACCTTATGCAATCGGCGCTGGACCATATTCAAATCTGGGCCAGAAAAGTCGGTCTTAGGGCAAACCCGACAATAACCGAACTTATGCTCTTCACAAAGAAACACAGGGTACCGGCTATTGCCACGCCTAACCTCAACGGAATAACATTGGAGCTTGCTGATAGTGTTAAATATTTGGGCCTTATACTAGACAGGAAACTGAACTGGGGGGCTAACGTGAAGCACAGAATTGGTAAGGCCCGCGCAGCACTTTTCGCTTGCCGGTCCGCCTACTCCAATACCTGGGGTCTTAAACCTAGGGCGGCCTATTACATATTCACATGTGTAGTCAGGCCGATTTTGGTGTATGGAGCGGTCGTGTGGTGGAAAGCAGCGGAGAGTAAAACTAATATCAAGGAGCTAACAACACTGCAAAGATTAGTTTGCATATGTATTACGGGCGCTTTAAGAACCGCCCCAACGGCTGGGTTGGAAATGATTTTGGGACTCATGCCCCTAGATCGATTCATCTTTAGAAGCGCAAGCTTAGCGGCGATACGCGCTAAAAGTTCTGGCATGTGGAACGATTCAGATCAGTGGGGCCACAGCGGTATTCTTATAGAATGCCGCAAAAGATTTGGACTCGTTGCAGAAGACACGGACCACATGAGCAAAATAATACATCTTGGCAGGAATTTCCAGGTCAAGATACCCACAAGAACAGACTGGAAGAAAAAGGAAGCTACCACCGATAGGGGCGCCTGGATTTACACGGACGGGTCAAAGACGGACACAGGAGTTGGCTCGGGCGTGTTTTCTACGGATTTGAGCCTTAACCTGTGGTGTAGACTGTCGGACCATGCTACCGTCTTTCAGTCTGAATTACATGCTATACGCATGGCAGTTGAGTCCATTAGCGGAATATCAACCAGACCAATGACCATTTGCGTCGACAGTAGGGCAGCCATTCTCGCTCTTGCGTCTTACAGATGTTCTTCAAAAACTGTTAACGCTTGCAGAGTGGCTCTCAATGAAAAGGCAAGGCATATTCCTATCCGGATTATGTGGGTGCCAGGGCATAGTGGGGTCATAGGCAACGAAAAAGCTGATGAATTGGCGAGGAAAGGTTCAGGAGCTAGCGGCTGCCCCTGCATCACTGTACCTCGGTCAATCGCGGACGCCACAAACAAACTTGATGCCGCCATATGGGCCAAACTAAAGTCCGAATGGGAAAACAGGCTGGACTGCAGGGTGGCCAGGACATTATGGCCATCACCTGATCCAAGCAAAAGCAGGAAACTGCTCAAGCTCAGCAGGAACTGCTTGAGAACCACGGTCGGCTTGCTCACAGGGCACTGCCTTACCGCATCTCATGCGAAGAAAATGGGACTGACATCCAGCAGTTTATGCAAGAGGTGCGAGATGGAAGAGGACACCATCGAGCATACTCTCTGCGATTGTCCGGCCCTCAATAATAAACGCCTCAAAATTTTTGGTGCATACCACTTTCAAGGGTTAGCAGAGGTGGCTGGTACCGTCACGCTGAGTCAGCTGATCCAGTTTGGCGAAGCGGTCACTTGGCAGCTCTAAAAAGCCAGCGGAGGGTGGCAAATGGGCCCAAACTGGTGGCCTAATGCAAGCCGCGTTTCCCGGCAGCCCTCTTTACTAACCTAATTTAACCTATCCGTCAGATGTCATGTCATTTTGAACTGTCAAACCGCGACTTGTTTAGTGTCGGTTGTTTTGATTTCTATCACACTTCTGGAATATAAAACTAATCCTCAGGTAAGTAATATCTTTTATATCTCGTGCCGTTCCGTCAGGAAGATACGCATCTTCCTACCACTAGTGTTACGCCTCCTTTATTTGTTCATCCAGTTTCGTTTGGATAACGATTTGCCGGCGGTAGTGAGCGTAGTTTCTTTGGTCCGTGTTTCGTTTCGAGCGTAGTTTCTTTCGTCCGTTTCTTTCGTTTCGACAGTTTTCGATTGAATCGCTTCCTCCGATTCAATTCGAGTGCCCATCCGAGCTGCGTGAATCATTTTAATTGTCGAGTCACTTGTATGCAACCCAAGTTCACGCGACCATAACATGCTCGTCATATCTGGGCCAGATGTTGGCCTAGGTCAGGAGCCGCCGACACGAACAATTTCAATTGAGCGTTGCCTCGCGTTTTCGTGCGTCGATCTGGGTGTACGATATTAATCGGTCGTGATCTTACTTGTGCTAAGTATCTTGTCGTTCCAAGTGCTGAGGATGGTTCTTGTGGTGTTCCGCATCATTAGTATGTCACCGTAGACTGTAGTCGTAAATTATTGTTAAATGTATAGCCGGGAATCCAATTGCATGTGTCGATTGTAACGTCGCATAGTTGTTTGAAAGTTTCGCTTACTAAGCTATTGCCTATTTTCGTATTCGTTACATTCATGGAAACATTTTTAACTTAGTTTAACGAATTGAAACTCAGTAAAGATAAAGAATTCCTCAGTGAAAACGACTCAATCTCCATCGACCTTACTGCCGAAGGTCGGTGGAGATTTTTTTATATATATATATATATATATATATATATATATATATATATATATATATATATATATATATATATATATATATATATATATATATATATATATATATATTATTACAACAAAACTCGGTACAATACTCGTGACCGTGACACCCCCCTCTTCTCAGAGAATTGCGTAGGAATTCTCGACGACATTTCTCGTGAACGACACCTAAAGTTAATTCTGGTTGATGTACGAGATTTAGATACGATTTTCGTAAATAGTTATCTAGCTCGTTAGTGCTAACTATTCGAATTCTGGATTTCACCTCACGCTGACCATGATCACACTATGCCCCTTCACGCTACTATTCCCGTATACTCCCTCGTGCATGCTTATGTGTTATGTCTTATAGAATTTCGTCTGGTTGTGGTATCTGTACCCTTGAAATGCCACAAACTAATGCAAACTGATCTCGTTTTTAGGATACAACTCGACCCTCTATAAACAGGGGCGCTAACCAACGCTTAAAAGCCAACGAGGAAAAAAAACTAAAATAAACGCAGAAATGGAGATAAGTGGGTACAACTCGGCCCTCCAACGAAGGAAAGGAAAAAAAACCAAAAACTAACGCAGAAATGGGACTCACATCACTCTCACGGTATTCTTTTCCATTTGTAACATTATCTTAACAACAACTACTAGTATTAATAACTCACTCACACATTATCTTCATATTGACTAAAACTACCTAATCCTATCGCTCGATGTGCATTCTAATTCTCGATGCTCCTCTCGCCTACCTAAGATACCCTCCACCGGATATTACAATTTATTTAGCCCACCACCAGTCTACAATTACGCTGCTATATCTTAACCCGCCACCACAAACCTACGTCTCTTATCGTCTAGCCCCACCACCATTTATTAGAATCGCGACTGAGAGAATGCCAAACTGTATAACGAAACAACTAGAAAAACCACGCCTGTATCTACTCTTAAAAGATAATTTAGGGTTCGGCTTATTATTCTTCACACCACGTAACGTTTTAAGTCCTTCGCATGCCACACCCCCATGGCTTTCTGGTTGGAATCCTCCAGCTCATACGTCCATCCGGACACCATTCTTTTCACCAAAAACGGTCCTATGTATTCCGGGGCCAGTTTGGCGGAAAAATACCTTGCCGCGTCTGACAGGACATAATTACGGCGCCACACTAGATCTCCTGGTAGAAATTGTTCTTCTCGTCGCCGCAGATCATAGCGCGACTTTGACTCACGTGCCGCTATCTTCAGTCGTTCATGAACTTCTTCCCGCACCTTCTGTAGTAGTTGTGCTTTCTTGGTTCCGTCCTCACATTCATTTCCATTCTCACGCGCATTCGGACCTTTAACAGTCTGAGGATGGATAGTCATCTCCCTTCCGAAATTCAGGAAGTATGGGGTAACTTTCATGTTTTCATGCGTTGAGGTCCTCAACGCACAGCCTATCCTCGGTAGCTCCTTGTCCCATTCCCGATGATTCTCGGATGCGTAAGTTCGGAGTAGGCGCTTGACATTTTGATTCACGCGCTCCGCGGGATTCGCCTGAGGGTGGTACAAGGCGGTAAATCTCAATGTAATCCCATGCGTCTCGACCATCCGTGCGAACTCTCTAGAGCGGAACTGTACCCCATTATCAGACACTATCACACGTGGCACTCCAAACAAAAATAAGACGTGATCCTCCAGTAGGCGCACCACAGCTGCCCCGGTCGCCTTCCTTAGGGGAAATAGCAGTGGTATCTTGGTGACATAATCCACCACGGTTAGAATATAAGAATGTCCCCGAAGGGATCGTGGTAGAGGCCCTACGAGATCCATGCATATCATCTCCCAGGGCGAAGTGGCTTCCCCAACCCTTGATACCATCTGACCACTGGGAAGCCTTCCCTCTACTTTCACTGCTTGGCAAACCTTACATTTCTGGACGTATTTCCTCGCCTCCACCTTCATCTTAGGCCAGTAAAACTCATGCGCCAGTCGATCGAAGGTTTTTTTAACCCCCATGTGTCCCGCTGTCGGGTCGTCGTGACATTGGACCAAAATTCTTGGCAATTCGTAGGAAGGAATTACTCTTTTCCAACGATTGGCTTCTTGGAGCTCGGGATACTTACCCTCCATCCGCTTCCACAACACGTTCTCAGCCACCTTCCACTTTGGGTATTTACTAGGGTCCTTCTGCACCTTCCCCATCATACTCTGATACCACTTATCCATCCCCATGGTGATGGAAACGCAATCAACATTCGTGACAGCACTCGAGAGTGCGTCTGGCACCAGATGATCCTTCCCTTTCCTGTGAATAATCTCGAAATCAAACTGCTGGAGCCGGACGGCCCACCTCGCCAGCCGGCCAGTCGGGTCCCTCAGTTTATTGAGCCAGATCAGAGAGTGATGATCGGTGATAACTACAAAGCGTGTTCCTTCAATGTATGGCCGAAGCTTTTCAATGGCCCAGACCACCCCCAAACACTCCTTCTCGGTAGTGGAATAGTTTCTCTCCTGCTTGGACAACGCCCGACTCAGATAACAGACCACCTTCTCCCCGGATGGGTGTGCCTGACTCAAGACAGCTCCAAGACCTACATCGGACGCGTCTGTCTGGACCTTGAAGGGAAGTCCGAAATCAGGACAGGCTAATATCGGTGCCGCCGTAAGTTTTTGTTTGCAAGAAACGAACGTCTCCTCGCATTTGTCGGACCATACAAACTTTCGCCCTTTTTTTAACAGGTCACTCATTGGCGCTACCAAAGTGGCGTGATCAGGAATGAATCGCCTATACCACGATATCATTCCTAATAGTCGACGAACCTGCTTGACCGAAGTTGGACGAGGAAACCCTTTGACCGCCTCCACTTTTTCTGGGTCCACATGCAATCCCTTTTCGTCTACCAGATACCCCAAGTACCGTAACTGCGCCCTGCAGAATTGGCACTTCTCTTTTGAAACTCGAAGGCCTGCTTGCCTTAATCGGAAGAGAACCTCTCGCAACACCTCCAGATGTCGATCGAACGTTTCCGTTACGATAATAATGTCGTCCAGGTAGGTGAATACCACTGGTTCGAGATCAGGCCCCCAAACCGTATCGATCAATCTTTGCCAGGTGGCCCCGGAGTTATGAAGGCCGAACGGCATCCGTAGGAAGTGAAATAAACCCCTCCCCGGTACGGTAAAAGCCGTGTATTTACGCGATTCTTCTGCCATTGGCACTTGCCAATATGCCGATTTTATATCCAACGTCGACAAATATTTCGCGTTCCGAAGCTTGTCGAGCGTTGCGGAGATATATGGCAACGGATACGCGTCTTTCTCGGATACTGCGTTTACTTTCCGGAAATCGACACAAAATCTGAAGGTGCCGTCCTTCTTGCGCACTAATAATATTGGAGAGGACCAGGCGCTCGTCGAGGGCTCGACAACCCCCATTTTCAACATCTCATCCAGCTCCACATTAATCTGTTTTTGTACGATGGGCGAAACAGGATAATATCGCTGCTTGATAGGGTCCGATTGAGTTTTTATAACGTGACTGACAGTTTTGGCACACCCCAGCCCTTCTCCCATTAATTCGAACTGCTCCCTCAGCAGCTCCGTCAGAGCCTCTGTTTCACCTTCTGACAAATGGGAACGGCTTTGCAACGATTTCACACCTCCTGCCTCTACCGTGGCTACAGATGTCCACTGTTGCCCCTTCAGGTCGAGTATGACTCCAAAACATTTCCAGAAATCAACTCCTAGAATCAACTCGTGAGGAATAGTCGAAATTACCAACACATCCAGTTCATGCTTGCGTCCCGCCAGGGTAAAATTCAACCTCGCTACTCCATCTACAACGCACGTCTCTCCGTTCGCTAATCGCACTTCCTCCACTATGTCTCGGCTCATTGTCGCTCTTCCCGACTCTAATCGTGACCATCCTCTCTTTCCCAGTATCGTTCGGCTAGCCCCAGAGTCCAGCAGCCCTTCCATCTCCATACCCTCTATATGGACCTGGATGTGTGGGCGACTATCTCCGTCGTTCTTCACTAAGGCATAATCCACCTCCGATGTATGACCTAGTCGCTGCGGCCTCGATCTCGTGCCCGCTTAGTGAGCACGCCGACCGTTTCCCGAAGATTGCGCATCCGCTTGCCTTCGCCCCCCCAGCTCATTCGCCCTGGACCGACATGTGGAGCATGCGGATCGCACGACTCCCTGACGACTACATCCAAAACAACATCGCGGTTCAGGACACTCCCGGGACATGTGTCCTTCCTTTCTACAGTTCCAGCACTGCACCGTACGTGGCCCTGTCAACACTGAAACTCATTCCATCCTCGTTTCTGACCCTATATAGGCTAAATCGGTCTCCAAACAGCGTCGAGATCGCATGTTAGGAGGTACAAAAGCGGCAACTGATGCCCGAGTGGCATCTAGTGTCCTGCCCATTTTTATCAGTTCGGCGATAGACGTCACCGGCGTCAAACTCAGCTGCTGCTGGTAAAATGGGGCAATATTTCGACGTAACAAGCGTAGCTTCTCTTCCTGGGTGCAACTCGCCTTCAAGCGACTAAAAAGACGTTCCATGATGGCCACGTAGACCCCCATTGACTCCCCTTCACCCTGGGTTCGTCTTCGAATTTCCTCCCATAATCGATCCTCGTAATCTGGTAGTAGAAACTCCGCCTTGAGCCCCTCCACCAGCTCGTCCCAACTCCCCACTAGACCTCGGTTGGCTCGAAACCAAATCAGGGCTCGGGAGTCGAAAAGGTCTACCGCCGCTTTAAAGAGCTGCTGTTTAGTTAGCCCCCTAGCCAGTCGCAACTCTTCCACCCGTTCCAAAAACGCATTAACCGAACCCGATGAATCTCCGCTAAACTTGAGTCCCCATTTCGCCACCTCCGCTCCCTTCGACAGTTTCACCTCCGACGGAGTGGTCATACCTTGTCCGCCAACAGCAAGTTCCACCTCGTCATCGCTAACTTCCTCCGTCTTAGACACCATGGTCCCCATCGCAATTATGAATCGATTGCGAAGTTTCCTCGCATCATCGATCTGTTCCGGAGTGACTGCCTGAATATTGCTCAGTCGCCGAAAAGCGATTTTCGATTTTCACTCTCGTTTTTAACAAGTCAGACGCGGCTCTTTCCCCCGACGCCCTCGACACTAACTCCTCAACCTCCAAAGCCTTGGTCGACAATTCTGTGTAGTCAGTTTGAAAATCAAATGGATACGCTGCTTCCACGTATGAGGTGTCCAACGCAGACTCCGCTTTCAGCGTGGCTCGCAGCGTCTTCCTCATATTCTCCACCGTGTCCGCCGGAAAACCACGGATGGCAAGCTCATAGGTGAGTTCATCTTTACTTAACCTATCTACTAGGATCTTCATCTCGAAAAAGGGTTGAACAAAGAGTCTGCACTTGCCTAAGCTACAAGTCGATTAAAATCACTTCACTACCCCGGAAGTATGTAAAAGAGTAGTAAAAGAGGTTAAATCTCGTTCTATACGTAAATACAATCGACTTTCACAGCACTGCCCGTAAACTCTCAACTTTAGCTCATAGACACACACCTTCGACTTAAAATTGATCGCCAATCTTCTTCACTCGACACTGGTTAACCACCTCAAGCAGCCAGTCTTCTACCTACTCCACTCAATATCATAAATATGTATCTGAAAACTTGCTAAGTAACAATATTCAATTTTCCACGGCATATCCTACAAAATAACCACTATACCGCATCTGCCGATATTATCACCAGTTGAATCCGGCCGTTCTACTCCTCATCTTGCCAAAACGCTAGTAGCACGGCCGTACTCTGATACGAGTAGTGTAAAGCTACGATTAGCGGAGTACCCCGAATAGTACAGAACCAACACTCCCCTGTTTCTAGCAATCGTTTTCCTTATTCACTAAAATCACTCACACCTTCCAATTTCAATTTTTACTATATGTTCTCAAACACACAAACTCAAACCGAAATTCCTTTTTTTCATTCAAGACCACACACTATAATTCCAGAATTCAAATTGTTAACCTATGAAATATAATATGAAATATGAGATAAGGCCGAATAACTCCGATATAACCTATTTCGTCAATCTCCACCGTTTCCCGAATAAAACAATTGAAATACGATCGACTTCCGAAAAAAAAACAACGGATTTTCGCGCCTATCTACCGTAACATCGCTCAAAACGAAACGGTTCTAACTTTCCTCTTATCCGTACTACTATAGGCCGTTATGAAAGTTATGACCGTTAGCCGGCTATGGCCGTTATGCCAGTTAAGACCGCTTCCAAATAATACTATATTCGACGAGCCGTATTGACACGTTTTCGAACCCGCAATTTAATTTAATTACACAATTCCACTAACTCGATTCTCAATTCACGTATCTCTTCAATTTTTAACCCTTAACACGTTGGGCGCCAATTTGTTACCGTTTCAAGATGAAAACGTACCGCCAACCCTCCACCCCCGACTGGGGTGCTAGGGCCGTAGATTCGGGTGCCTCTGCTCGCGAAGAAAGGGGTGGGTTGAGCGCCACTCGCTTTAATTAACCCGAATCTACTAGGACTCCGTCGCTCCAAAGCGAGAAATGAGTGACGAGTTTGCTCTTTTTCTACGTATACCTATCTCCTTCACCGACGGAATCACTTCACCAGATTAAAAGAAAATCTTTCTTCAATGTTCGATAAACACTTTTACAGATTTTAATCCGAATTCAGAATATGAAGTAAAAAAAAGAAAAATTACACTAATCTCGAACTTAACGTTAAGGCGGCTTTAGATATGCGGTGTTCGTCAAACACCTCCTATTCACCAAATACCGAACACCTAGTCTGTCATTTGGCTCGGTGATTGCGAAATGACAAGCACATTGAATTAGACATTCGGACATTGCCGAATGTTTGCCAAAAGTGGAACATGTACGAGCTGCTCGTCATTGTTTTTCACTCCCGCCATTTCATTGTAAAAAATAACGAAATACGCATCTCTGAGTAAATAATCGAATAAATTTATTTAATTTAATATGGATTTGACAAACGCAGAAAAAGTAGCTGCATATGTAGTGGTTACTTGTGGTGGGCTAACTTTGCAAAATGCAAAGAAAAGAAGAAATAGAAGGTGGTGGATGACGAGCGTTAACAATAGTAGAACAGTGTAAGTATCCAACATTTCAAAAAGTTGCCTACTCATTAATACAGGCTCATTAATTGTCAAAATTAATGAAAACTGTGTACCGTATATTATGTAAAATATACTTTTTTGAAGGTACAATGGAACAAACTTACTTGTGGACTTATTGAGAGAACCAAGTCTTCCGCAGACTTCAACTACCTTCTTCAAAAAATTGAAGCAATGATTGCTAAAGAAGATACAAAGTTTAGAAAAGCAATTCCGGCAGTGGAACGGTTGGCTGTAACTTTACGATTCCTTGGGACCGGTGACAGCTTTGAAAGCCTTCACTACTTATTTAAATTTTCAGCGTCATCTATTTCTACCATTGTCCCAGAAGTATGCACAGCTTTAATCAAAGTCCTACAGAATTATATAAAGGTACATCTCTTTAATTATAACTCATTTAATATATTTTTAGCATATTTTTTGTTTTTTACATATTATTCGGTTCGAACTGTATAAAATAAGTTTGTTTTTCACTGTCACTGTTAAAGTAAGTTTCTTGTTGTCCATGGATTTCTTCATTAGGAGTACCAACAGAAACTATGGGAGAAGCAAAATCTGGTGCTATTGTACTGGAAGTAGAGGATGAAGAGTGTGCTGAATTTTGACGTGATGTAGAAGGTTCCAACAAGTTGAGTGCCGTATTATGACACCTTTTCATTTGAAACAAGTAATTATCAATATGATGCATTGCTACTTCGCGTGTACACTCATCCATGGCCTTTAATTTTGCGGCGAGAAGCTCCCCATATATGTCGCACACATCTTTTGCTTTGGGTTGTGAAAGGGAAGACTGTAAAATGTTAAATGCGGTATCCATTTTTTTTTTATATCTTCATTTTCACTCCTAGCTTTTTTCTGTACATGAAAATTTTGTTTTTTGGCATTTGAGGACATCACTATTCCTGTAACAAGAAAATTTTGAATGTGCAATTGAACAATAGTATAAAAAAGAAAAACAAATTAAAAATAAAATACCACTATTCCCGACTGGGGATGATGTTTCGCCGGCTTCTTCAATATTCTGGAATTGTTCATAATCTGGATGATCTACTTGGCTTTTATTGTTCAATTGTGACACAATGTCCTGCAACATTTTTTTAAAACAAAATTTTAATTCACCAATCTACCACCTATTGCATAAAACATTTTTATTCTTTTGTTTTAGTTTCCCAAGAATGCAGAAGACTGGAAAACAGTATCGGAGGGGTTTGAGAAAGCTTGGAATTTTCCTCACTGTATAGGGGCAATGGATGGCAAATGCGTTACAATGCAGTGCCCAAGGAAAAGTGGTTCTGATTTTTACAATTATAAACAAAACTTTAGCATTGTTCTAATGGCCCTGGTAGATGCTGAATTTTGCTTTTTATTTGCTGACTGCGGCTCTCAAGGCCGGCTTAGTGACGGCGCAGTTTACCAACATACTACACTTTTTCATAAAATTGAACAAAACCAACTTAATTGCCCTCCAGATGAGCCATTAGAAGGTCGAGACAAGCCAGTACCATATGTTATCGTTGGCGACGATGCATTTGGTTTATGTCCAAGAATTATGAAACCATTCCGTGGTCAACAGGAGAAAGGTAGCAAATCAAGAATATACAACTATCGTTTATCCCGAGCTCGTCGCGTTGTTGAAAATACTTTTGGCATATTGGCATCAGTATTTCGTGTGCTTCGCAAGCCAATGCTACTTGAACCTCACAGGGCCAGATTAGTTGTCATGACTTGCATTCTTCTACACAATTTCTTAAGAACAAGTAAAACATCAAGGTCACTGTACACACCAACTGGCATATTTGATCATGAAGAAAATGGAGCTTTGGTACCAGGTTTTTGGCGTGAGGACACCGAGGATGCCTCATCCCTATTGCCTATAAGAAAAATACCAAGGAAATGCAGCATGAGCTCACAAGAAATTAGAAATGAATTTGCAGAATATTTCGTAAGCAATGGAAAAGTTGATTGGCAAGAAGCATATCAATAACTCATTTTTACTTTTCCAATCTTGATTAATTATTATTTTTACTATGTTATTGAAATAAGTGCACTCAGAAAAATTTCATCACTTAAAATTTTTTTAGAATCACTTTAAATCAAAAGTTGAAACACTTTTAAATCAAAAGGGAATCTTATTTGAATTCCACTTTATTATAAAAATTTTATTTTCAAATCAAAATGTTTCATCATTGAATGAAAAATAAAACATTAAAACAAGCAAGACTCATTTTGATACAGCGTTGACTCACTTTGATACAGCGTTATTGAAATGAAGTGAGATTATTTGAATCAAAAAGAAACGTATATAGCGCCAAATCATATTTGACAATTTTTGAATCAAAAATGTTCAAATATGATTTATATACGTTTCTTTTTAATTCAAATAATCTCACTTCATTTCAATAACGCTGTATCAAAGTGAGTCAACGCTGTATCAAAGTGAGTCTTGCTTGTTTTAATGTTTTATTTTTCATTCAATGATGAAACATTTTGATTTGAAAATAAAATTTTTATAATAAAGTGGAATTCAAATAAAATTCCCTTTTGATTTAAAAGTGTTTCAACTTTTGATTTAAAGTGATTCTAAAAAAATTTTAAGTGATGAAATTTTTCTGAATGTACATTATTCAACTGTACTTAGTACAGTTTTGTTATTATACCTTGTGTAATAAATGATTTGCCTACCTCAGAATGTAATGTTTCCATTGATTCATCCTTGTCCATTAAGAATGTGGCCATCTTCTCAAAAGCGAACCAAGTAGGTTTATAAATGTCATCCGCTCCAGCACCACTTCTAATACTCTTCTTTACTATATCCCTGCAAGTTCGAAAGGACGCCATCAGGGAATCTTTTTTTTTTTTTAGTTCAGCAACCGTAAACTGGTTGTCCATTTTATGTGCAATTCGCTTCCAGGCATCGTAAACATCATTACGAATTTTGTGTTGAGGGTGGGCTGCCCTCCATATAATTGACTCTTCTCTATAAAAGTCAACAAACTCAAGTACTACTTCATTTGACCATTCTAAACAAAACCCACAGATAATAAAACATTTACTTATAACTTAAATTATGTTAAAAAAAACTCTAGCGCACCTGAACCGCTAGAAACACTAATGTTCGAAGAACAGTAGAAGAATCGTGCAGGTTTTGAGTGCATATTCCACCACATGTGCTGCTTATTACGACCAAACTGTTTCAAATGCCACGTTTTACTTTGGTCTCAAGAATGCATTATAACTCATATGGTGGAAGGTTTCAGATATTACCACTGGCATGAATTTCAACGTTTATGAGAGCAAAACATGGGTTAATTATATTCGTTATCAGTTGCTTATTTCACATTTTGAAAGCAGCATCTTATATAACATCAATGAAGAAAATGCTCAGTGCCTGCAGCACTGTAACTGAAGTTGGTGTTTGGGGCTGCGATCCGAAAAATTTGCAGAACTTTGCGGATCGCAACATTGATTATTTATTTTAATTGTAAATGTTTCCGGTATGAATACTAACTGTAAGCGTTTATTGATACAAAAGTAGCACAACCGACTCGTGCTGGCAACCTTCTGCCAGTATCAAAGCCAAGAATATATCACATCTGCTTCACGTTGTTATATTACATTCGAAGTTAAAGGAGTATAAAGAAATTTAGAGTTACCTGCAGCGAGTTTTTTCAAATAATCGAAAGCTTAATATTTGCTGTTTATTGTCACTACAATATCATTACCATTTGAAAATTCTACGCTAAAACCGCTTAATAAAGATATTGCAATTAAACATAAAACCAACAATAGCTGGCAACCCTATCGTGGCTTGTCAACCAAATTTGGCCTGAATAATGTTTATGACAGGTTTCATTAGTTGTATGAAATTCGTATTGATTTCATGACTGCACTGGAAGTTATAGTGCAAAAAGTTTTATTTTCCTGAGCGAATTTTCAAAACCAAAGACACAAAAATTACCAAAGCTGGTAGCACCAATCAAATTTTTCAACCAAATTTCCACCAAACAGAGATTTGAGTTAGGTTTAGCTACTGTGCCAATTTCATGAAAATCTGGTTATTTATTCACATTTCATAGGGCAAAAGCAGTTTTTTTTCTTTGTAATTTTTCAAGATGGCACCACTGGCACAGACTTGCCCACAATTCAAAATCGCTTCTATCAAATCTGGTCTTACTTAAGTCCAATGCATTCTGTAAATTTCAGCTGTATCTGATTATTGGTTCGTGAGTTTCCGTGAACAGAAGTTTTTGATGCTAAAAATATAGGTTAACTGGGAGAGGGTTACCGTTCTTGTCCGACATGAAATTTCCAAAGTTTTATTTTGAACGTGTAGGTAAAACATAAGATTTATATACAGATTGATTTTATTGTAAGAAACGGACATTTTTTTGAATATTCGATGGTTTGAATGTTTTCACTTCCAAATTTTTTTTTCAAAATGAAGACACCAAAATTATCATAGCTGGCAACTCCAACCGAATTTTTCAACCAAATTTCTACCAAACGTGGCTTAAAGTAAGGTCCAGCAATTGTGTGAGTTTTGTCAAAATCGAACGATTCAATCAGAATTTATAGGGCTAAAAACAGTTATCTGTTTTAGTGGTTTTTCAAGATGGCACCACTGGCACAGAATCGCCCGCATTTCAAAATCACTTCTATCAGACCTGGTCCTATTTTAGACCAATACATTCTGCAAATTTCAATTAATTCTGCTCATCGGATCGTGAGTTTCCGTGAACAGAAGTTTTTGATGCTTAAAATATAGGTAAATTGGGCAAGGGTTACCAGGCGTGCCCGTTATACCATATCTTTTTTTTTTTTTGGTTATGTAAATAAAGCACAAGATTTACATATGAGTGGCTTTTTTTTGAAGAAACGGCATTTTTTCAAGAGAGACGATGATTTGGAGGTTTTCACTTTCAGTGCCTGCCCTAGCTACAAGGTTTCCAGCACGCTCATTAAAAGCTACACAAATCTACAACTAAATAATATCAATATGTCCTGAAAATTTTGTAATGATTGAATAGCTCTGTCAAAAGTTATCACAATTTAAAAAATTTCAAATTTTCCCGTCCTCTTTTTAGGCACCCAGCGCACACATAGGGTTAAAAAATTCCAAAGCATTATCCGATTCATATGTAAAACACGTTCGAAATTTATTTCGTTAACTTTATTTTTGCGAAAATCATTTGTGCACGAAATAATAGGTATATTAAAAATATCACTTAAATGGCCGCCGGCGCCAAAAGGTTAACAATAACTGACATTTAAAGAGACCTGGACCTATTCTGCATATACACCAGTGTATCCTGAAAGTTTCAGCTCAATCGGATGGCGCGTTCCCGAGATTATCTCACTGAAATTTTTTGATGATATATATATATATATATATATATATATGTATATATATATATATATATATATATATATATATATATATATATATATATATGGAAATATGAATTTTTGGCCGAATCGATTTTAATACTAATGTTCTTCGAACATTAGTAATAATAATAAATTGGTACTTACTGTCAGTAACTGTTGATTGAGCAGATTCATTTGACATGATGTTCATTTTCTATTAATAATTATAAATGGAAACTACGAAAACTTTCTTATTGAATTTCCTGAAAATAGTGATAATAAAGTCATGATAAATTATCGACACAAAAATATTCGACCTTCAAAACAAAATTACGCAAAAAAAATGTTGCTTACCGTGCCAGATTTGAAAATTTTTATTCGCGCCACACAGTTTGACACTTTTCAGTATTTATCAACAAATGCAACAAATACCGAATGTCTAAAGTGGGGATACGAATATACCCAAACACATTGCTCGTCTACTTTGATTTGGCTGAAAGTTCCGCAAACTACGGGAATAGCGAGCACCCGAATGTTTGTGCTTGGCCTAGGGCAAGCACTAGGCGAGCAACCCAACCACACATGCGAAGTTTGCCAAACAAGGTGCTCGGTATTTGACAAACACCGCATATCTAAAGCCGCCTTTATGCGGCCGCGAACTACTTACAAACTAACTACTACAAACAACGTATTATCAAAGATAGAAACTAAGATTAAATTCACATTTGAACAAAAAAAATATGTAAATGACTAACCCTGTCTAAAATCCCTCGCTGGGGCCCTGATGACTTCGTCGCTGGTGATTTCGTCGCTGCCGCTCAAAATACGCTCCTTCTCCGTAATTTAGATATTGTTCAATTCGCCAAGGTTTTTTTTCGATTCCTCGCTGCTATCGCGCCTTCGCGTATATATTTCCTGCCGTCTGGGTCGCCGCCTTACCGATGGTCAGATCAATAACGCTAATTCCTCGTCGCCGACATGCAAAAATAAATTTCGATATAGTTTTTCCAATTTCTCGCCACACGTCCACGTCCTTACCCAGATCTCTATAAAAGAAAGAAAGACTTTCACTTTCCCGGATCGTGGCCCAACATTTTCAAAAACTATCGGGACTTCCCTGATCCGCTTAGTCTGTTCACCCCACTCTCAGTTCCACTTGAGTTGGGTTTTCACTTCCACCACGGGTTCCACTCGTTTGGGACAACCCGATTTCCCCTTCTTTCTTATCCGTCAGATGTCATGTCATTTTGAACTGTCAAACCGCGACTTGTTTAGTGTCGGTTGTTTTGATTTCTATCACACTTCTGGAATATAAAACTAATCCTCAGGTAAGTAATATCTTTTATATCTCGTGCCGTTCCGTCAGGAAGATACGCATCTTCCTACCACTAGTGTTACGCCTCCTTCATCTGTTCATCCAGTTTCGTTTGGATAACGATTTGCCGGCGGTAGTGAGCGTAGTTTCTTTGGTCCGTGTTTCGTTTCGAGCGTAGTTTCTTTCGTCCGTTTCTTTCGTTTCGACAGTTTTCGATTGAATCGCTTCCTCCGATTCAATTCGAGTGCCCATCCGAGCTGCGGGAATCATTTTAATTGTCGAGTCACTTGTATGCAACCCAAGTTCACGCGACCATAACATGCTCGTCATATCTGGGCCAGATGTTGGCCTAGGTCAGGAGCCGCCGACACGAACAATTTCAATTGAGCGTTGCCTCGCGTTTTCGTGCGTCGATCTGGGTGTACGATATTAATCGGTCGTGATCTTACTTGTGCTAAGTATCTTGTCGTTCCAAGTGCTGAGGATGGTTCTTGTGGTGTTCCGCATCATTAGTATGTCACCGTAGACTGTAGTCGTAAATTATTGTTAAATGTATAGCCGGGAATCCAATTGCATGTGTCGATTGGAACGTCGCATAGTTGTTTGAAAGTTTCGCTTACTAAGCTATTGCCTATTTTCGTATTCGTTACATTCATGGAAACATTTTTAACTTAGTTTAACGAATTGAAACTCAGTAAAGATAAAGAATTCCTCGGTGAAAACGACTCAATCTCCATCGACCTTACTACCGAAGGTCGGTGGAGATTTTTTATATATATATATATATATATATATATATATATATATATATATATATATATATATATATATATATATATATATATATATATATATATATATATATATATATATATATATACAGTGGTGGACACCTAAATAGAACACTATCCTCGCAGACTGTTCAATTTAAATTTGCTAGAAACATGCAGCGAGGAATCGAATGTTTACATATCTTATCGCATGCTCGCATATGTGAAAACTAGTTTTGAGCATCTTCATAAAATACGCAATGCATCTTCCCATTGCATTGGGTATTTCAGTGTAAAAGGAAGTGTTTTTATCTGGTCACCTTAATAGTATACGCTTGGTTTTAGTGAGTCAAAGTGAATTTTGTTGAATAATTACAAATTTATTTGAAAGTAAGAACAGTTTTTCATTAGTTTTTGAAAAAGTTAGATATAAAGAAATATTTTTGAAGATGGGAAGAGGGCCACTTTGCTCCGAAGAAAAGCGTGAGATCATCTGCAGCATGAAAGACAGAGGTTCAACAATTACGGAAATATCCAAGCAGCTGGAGTGTTCGCGGATGGTAGTTTACAATGCTTTACGTCATAAGGAGCTCTATGGCAGTGTCAAAAACGTTCCGAGAGCTAAAAGGCCAAGAAAAGCAACAAAAAAAGAGGACAGTGTTATATACAGAGCAAGTGTCGCCGACCCCTTTTCGAGCTCCAAAACGATAAAAAGCAGTGTTCTGAATAATAGCAATATTTCTGTGCCAGATAGAACAATTAAAAGGCATCTGCAAGAAAAAAAGCTCAGAGGATGCATCGCTCAAAAAACACCACTTGTGACAAAGAAGAACTTAAAAATGAGGAAATCGTTTGCAAAGGAACATCTAAACAAACCGATAAGTTTCTGGAAAAATGTGCTGTCGAGTGATGAATCCAAGCTTTGCCGGTTCGGATCAGATGGGAAAAGGTATGTTTGGCGTCCACCTAACCAACAACACAATCCCAAATACACACAGAAAACTGTTGAACATGGTGGCGGAAATGGGTTGGTGTGGGCTGCTTTCTCCTGGCATAGGGTGGGATCAGTAATCAAGAGAGACACGAAAATGAATCAACACGTCTACAAACGAATTCGTGAGGACCATATGATCCCCTTTGCAGACGAAGATATGCCATTGATATGGCGTTTTATGCAAGACAATGATCCTAAGCACACTTCTCGTCTTGTGAAGGGTTACCTTAGTGATAAAAATGTCCCCGTTTTACAATGGCCCGCCCAGTCTCCTGATCTAAATCCGATCGAGAACCTGTGGAATGATGTCGAAACTCACATAAACAGGGTGAAACCTAAAAATGCTGCTGAATTGTGGGACCAAATTCAGATCGCCTGGAGATCTATTCCTAACAAACGCTGTCAAACTTTAGTGAAGAGTCTACCAAGGCGATGCTCAGCTGTGCTTAAGAACAAAGGATTTCCAGCAAAATATTAATTTATACGGTTGCATAAAAATATTTTTTTTTATAACTTTACTGCATTGCAAATTTATGTACTATTTATGTGGCCACGCGTATTTTAATTAGTGTGTTTATATATTTTTACTTACAAACAAATACAGTCATCATTTCACATTTTAAATAAGCTTTTATAGTTTCAATAAATAATACATAAGTCCAAAATCAGTTGTTTCATTAAAAACTGAAAAAATGCCCTTTTATTGATAGAAATGCAAGTTTTCTATTAAGCTGTCCACCACTGTATATATATATATATATATTAATATATATATATATATATATATATATATATATATATATATATATATATATATATATACATATATATATATATATATATATATAAATTTATACATATAAATATATATATATGTATATATATATATATATATATATATATATATATATATATATATATATATATATATATATATATATATGTTTATATATATAATGTATATGTTTATTTATATATATTATATATATGTTTATTTATATATATATATGTTTATATATATATATATATATATATATATATATATATATATATATATATATATATATATATATATATATATATATATATGCTTATATATATAACATATATATAAATATATATATATATATATATATATATATATATATATATATATATATATATATATATATATATATATATATATATATATATATATATATATATATTTATATAGATATGTATATATTTATGTATATATATGTATATATATATATACATATATATATATATATATATATATATATATATATATATATATATATATATATATATATATAGATATATATATATATATATTTATTTATTTATTTCAAACCAAACAAGGTGTATACATAAAACAAATAACAATTTACATTTTTACATTTTTTTCAAGCTAAACTAAAATAAAACATGATAACATTTCCCAGACTTTTATCTGGTTGTCAATTTGATGCGGAAATTCCAAATAAAGAAAATAAAGGAATTAGGAATTCAGTGCTATATTTAAAGCGCTTTTGAACCTGACTTTAGAGATAGACGGGGAATAGCAGTGGGAAAATTTGTTAAATATTTTACATCTATTTATTGGCTCTCTGTCACCATAAACTGTGTGGTGCTGGTGTTCATTGAGGAGACGTGTGTGCCTAGTCCGTCTTGCAGAATTATTGACAGTTATTTTATTGCAAATGTATTCAACGTTAATCAAACCCCTAATCACATCAAATATAAAACATGAACACAATAATGTTCTCCTTGAAGAAAGTGTTTTCAAATTTAAGAGACTTAAGGGGTAACACCTATGTGGAACGCTGTTTTCGAGGGTGATTTTTTGCATTTTTTTCCAAGGAAACCTTATATTTGATTGAAAAAATAATTACATGGCTTTATTATACATGTTTTGAAGTATACAAATTAATTTTTCAACGTCCTAAAATACAAAATGGCGGCTGTACCAGGCTACGAGCATCAGACGATTTTTCAAAGATGCCTCAACGGCCCGCAAATTTTCGTCGTCGCAAATGGTCTGAAACACAAAAATCAAAATTTTTCTTAAAGTTTGAACTAAAAGCAAGAGGAGTACGTACGGGTTTTCAAAAATATTGAATTTTGAAAGATTGGCGTACGGTTTTCCAAAAAAAAATTTTTTGGTAAAAAAAAATCGTACAAAATCAGCCGTAAAAACGACAATTTTCAATTTATCAACAAAATCGTACGTATTTCCTTAGAAAATGATGTTGTGAAGCTTGCACCAAAATTTCAAATTGATCGGATACAAATTGGCTAAATAATCGTGCGGGCCGTATCAAAAAATGTGGTTTCGAGAAAAACGCATTTAAAGTTTGAAAACAAAGGGCGGCTCTTTCACGTTTCTCGTTTTCGCTTTGTGGATTTATTGCCTTTTTTGTGACAAATTTGGTCTACTACCTGTCATACTGAATGGTAATTTACTAATGAGAAAAGTCGCTAACGGATACCTGTGGTAGGTATAAGGACTTTGGAGCAGAGCGTGCTGTATGCGCGCCGCATAGGCCCCGACCGCACGGTGGGGCGTCCAACGTTTATGCTCACAACTCGGAAAAAAAATTGTATTTTTGAAAATAACTTAAGACGTTATTCTAGACATGTTTCCCTGCCATTTTAGCAAAAACAAACAAATAGATTTTTTTGAAATTTCTACATAGGTGTTACCCCTTAACCTGTTACTATAAGATGGAAGGCTTTCAAAATCATGTGGATGGTATAGATCTCTCAGTGCAAAAAGAACAAACTGCTTTTGGATAGATTCTAGTCTATCGCTATGAATATTGAAAGTAGGATTCCAGACGATGCACCCATATTCGAGTAAAGGACGAACTTAAGATATGTACAGAGTTTTTGTGACCCATATGTTCTTAAATTCTTTTGCGCGCCTCTTAATAGATCCCAGCTGCTTGCTGGCTCTTGCAAGTATTTTGTCATATTGAAGGTTAAAGCGAAGCTTCTTATCCAGAACGACACCGAGATCTATAACACTATCTACATTCTTCAGCAGCTGATTATTCAGGCGGAAGCTTATGGAATGGCATTTGTCAATATTAAGAAGAAGTTTGTTTCGTACGCACCATTGCTCAAGCGATAAGAGTTTTAAGTGAAGAAATTTTGAGTCAGACTTCGATTGAATAGTATGGTACATCTTGAGATCGTCCGCATAAAAAAGATGTGGAATGTCTGATAGCACATCCGATAGATCCGCAGTAAAAATATTAAACAGAAGTGGCCCTAGGTGGCTTCCTTGCGGTACCCCAGAGGAAACGGTAATTTTTTGGAGATAAAACCTTGGAATTTTACATGCTGTGTTCGATTCCTTAAGTAACAATCCAACCAGTTTAGCAAATTTCCTGAGATGCCAAATTTTTGCAGCTTAAATTTCAAAACATCATGGCTGACACGGTCAAAAGCTTTGCTGAAGTCAGCGTATATAGTATCAACCTGACGTCCTTTTTCCATATCGCAAAGCACATTTGAAATCATTATGATAAGATTGGTAGTAGTGGATCTACCTTTTCTGAAGCCATGTTGTTGTTCGTTTAAAAGAGGGTCAACAACAATTGTAAGTTTTTCGCAAACTATTTTTTCAAAAAGCTTTGGTATTACAACAAAATGGCGATGCCTCTATAATTCTCAATCGATCGTTTGTCACCACTTTTAAGAATCGGTGTAAGATGAGAAGACTTTCAGAAATGAGGAAATTTACCGCAATGCAGCGATTTGTTGAAAATCATCTGTAGGGGTGAAATAATCGTTTCTGCACACTTAATTATGAAGCTTGGAGGAAGTAGGTCTGGTCCAGGCCCTTTTTTCATGTCAAGCTCTCTTATAGCTTTAGTAATGTCCTCTCTATATTGCATCAACAATAGACAGCTGAGGTGTTTGGGAAAGTGGCATGTTAGGCGAGCCGCTGAGAGGAAAAAAAATTCCTGAAAATGATCGGCAAAGAAGTCACATATATTCTGTGGGTCAGAAGAAACTAAGTTGTTTTTTTGCATCGAAGTGGGATAGCCAGAAGCTTTTCGCTTGGTGTTCACAAAGTCGAAAAAAGTCTAAGGATTTTGAATTATGTTTTCGCCAACTATATTGACATAGCTTTCATATGCTTCGCGAGACTTTCTTTAAAATTCCTGAGCTAAGTCATTATATCTTGTCTTGATATCATGGCTAGCATTGCTATTGTTTTTAAGAATCTTATATAGTTTGTTTCTCCAATTTCGTAAACACCTCAGATTTCTATCCAGCCATGGCTCAGACAGTTTGTTTTTTTTTTTAATCTTGGGAACATACTTTTCAACTACATCAAAAACCAATTGGTGGAATAGAGACACTGCTTCGTTCAATTCTAAAGTTGCACAATCGCTGGCATTGTGCATGTAAGCAAGGAATATATATATTCCTAACAAACGCTGTCAAACTTAAGTGGAGAGTCCCAAGGCGATGCTCAGCTGTGCTTAAGAACAAAGGATTTCCAGCAAAATATTAATTTATACGGTTGCATATAAATATTTTTTTTTATAACTTTACTGCAATGCAAATTTATGTACTATTTATGTGGCCACGCGTATTTTAATTAGTGTGTTTATATATTTTTACTTACAAACAAATACAGTCATCATTTCACATTTTAAATAAGCTTTTATAGTTTCAATAAATAATACATAAGTCCAAAATCAGTTGTTTCATTAAAAACTGAAAAAATGCCCTTTTATTGATAGAAATGCAAGTTTTCTATTTAGCTGTCCACCACTGTATATATATATATATATATATATATATATATATATATATATATACATAAATATATACATATATATATATATATATATATATATATATATATATATATATATATATATATATATATATATATATATATATATATATATATATATATATATATATATATATATATACATATATGTATATATATATATATATATATATATATATATATATATATATATATATATATGTTGATATATATAATGTATATGTTTATTTATATATATAATATATATGTTTATTTATATATATATATATGTTTATATATATATATATATATATATATATATATATATATATATATATATGCTTATAAATATAACATATATATAAATATATATATATATACATATATATATATATATATATATATATATATATATACATATATATATATATATATATATATATATATATATATATATATATATATATATATATATATATATAGATATATATATATATATATATTTATTTATTTCAAACCAAACAAGGTGTATACATAAAACAAATAACAATTTACATTTTTACATTTTTTTCAAGCTAAACTAAAATAAAACATGATATCATTTCCCAGACTTTTGTCTGGTTGTCAATTTGATGCGGAAATTCCAAAGAAAGAAAATAAAGGAACTAGGAATTCAGCGCTATATTTAAAGCGCTTTTGAATCTGACTTTAGAGACCGACGGGGAATAGCAGTGGGAAAATTTGTTAAATATTTTACAACATCTATTTATTGGCTCTCTGTCACCATAAACTGTGTGGTGCTGGTGTTCATTGAGGAGACGTGTGTGCCTAGTCCGTCTTGCAGAATTATTGACAGTTATTTTATTGCAAATGTATTCAACGTTAATCAAACCCCTAATCACATCAAATATAAAACATGAACACAATAACGTTCTCCTTGAAGAAAGTGTTTTCAAATTTAAGAGACTTAACCTGTTACTATAAGATTGAAGGCTTTCAAAATCATGTGGATGGTATAGATCTCTCAGTGCAAAAAGAACAAACTGCTTTTGGATAGATTCTAGTCTATCGCTATGAATATTGAAAGTAGGATTTCAGACGATGCACCCATAGTCGAGTAAAGGACGAACTTAAGATATGTACAGAGTTTTTGTGACCCATATGTTCTTAAATTCTTTTGCGCGCCTCTTAATAGATCCCAGCTGCTTGCTGGCACGTGCAAGTATTTTGTCATATTGAAGGTTAAAGCGAAGCTTCTTATCCAGAACGACACCGAGATCTATAACACTATCTACATTCTTCAGCAGCTGATTATTCAGGCGGAAGCTTATGGAATGGCATTTGTCAATATTAAGAAGAAGTTTGTTTCGTACGCACCATTGCTCAAGCGATAAGAGTTTTAAGTGAAGAAATTTTGAGTCAGACTTCGATTGAATAGTATGGTACATCTTGAGATCGTCCGCATAAAAAAGATGTGGAATGTCTGATAGCACCTCCGATAGATCCGAAATAAAAATATTAAACAGAAGTGGCCCTAGGTGGCTTCCTTGCGGCACCCCAGAGGAAACGGTTATTTTTTGGAGATAAAACCTTGGAATTTTACATGCTGTGTTCGATTCCTTAAGTAACAATCCAACCAGTTTAGCAAATTTCCTGAGATGCCAAATTTTTGCAGCTTAAATTTCAACACATCATGGTTGACACGGTCAAAAGCTTTGCTGAAGTCAGCGTATATAGTATCAACCTGACGTCCTTTTTCCATATCGCAAAGCACATTTGAAATCATTATGATAAGATTGGTAGTAGTGGATCTACCTTTTCTGAAGCCATGTTGTTGTTCGTTTAAAAGAGGGTCAACAACAATTGTAAGTTTTTCGCAAACTATTTTTTCAAAAAGCTTTGGTATTACGACAAAATGGCGATGCCTCTATAATTCTCAACCGATTGTTTGTCACCACTTTTAAGAATCGGTGTAAGATGAGAAGACTTCCAGAAATGAGGAAATTTACCGCAATGCAGCGATTTGTTGAAAATCATCTGTAGGGGTGAAATAATCGTTTCTGCACACTTAATTATGAAGCTTGGAGGAAGTAGGTCTGGTCCAGGCCCTTTTTTCATGTCAAGCTCTCTTATAGCTTTAGTAATGTCCTCTCTATATTGCATCAACAATAGACAGCTGAGGTGTTTGGGAAAGTGGCATGTTAGGCGATGATCGGCAAAGAAGTCACATATATTCTGTGGGTCAGAAGAAACTTAGTTGTTTTTTTTGCATCGAAGTGAGATAGCCAGAAGCTTTTCGCTTGGTGTTCACAAAGTCGAAAAAAGTCTAAGGATTTTGAATTATGTTTTCGCCAACTATATTGACATAGCTTTCATATGCTTCGCGAGACTTTCTTAAAAATTCCTGAGCTAAGTCATTATATCTTGTCTTGATATCATGGCTAGCATTTCTATTGTTTTTAAGAATCTTATATAGTTTGTTTCTCCAATTTCGTAAACACCTCAGATTTCTATCCAGCCATGGCTCAGACAGTTTTTTTTTTTTTAATCTTGGGAACATACTTTTCAACTACATCAAAAACCAATTGGTGGAAGAGAGACATTGCTTCGTTCAATTCTAAAGTTGCACAATCGCTGGCATTGTGCATGTAAGCAAGGAATATATATATTATATAAATATATGTATATATAAATATAATATATAATATATATATATTATATACATATATGTATATCTATATATATATATATGTATATATATATATATATATATATATATATGCGCATATATATATATATATATATATATATATATATATATATATATGCGCATATATATATATATATATATATATATATATATATATATATATATATATATATATATTTAGATAGATAGATATATATATATATATATATATATATATATATATATATATATATATATATGCGCATATATATATATATATATATATATATATGTATATATATATATATATATATATATATATATATATATATATATATATATATATATATATATATATATATATATGCGCATATATATATATATATATATATATATATATATATATATACAAAGAGATATATATATATATATTCATATAAATAACATGTATAATATATATATATATATATATATATATATATATATCTATCTATCTATATATATATATATATATATATATATATATATATATATATATATATATATATATATATATATATATATATATATATATATATATCTTTATATATATATATATATATATATATATATATATATATATATATATATATATATATATATATATATATATATATATATATACATATAAATAATATGTATAATATATATATCTATCTATCTATCTATCTATCTATATATATATATATATATATATATATATATATATATATATATATATATATATATATATATATATATTTATATATATATATATATATATATATATATATACATAAAAATAATATGTATAATATATATATCTATGTATCGATAAAGGCAAGGAAAGCACTGTTTCGAACCTCCATTGATTGGAATTTCGCTCCAAGCTTCGAACAGGACAGCTTGAATTGTTTTATTATGTTCGAGACTTTTTTGAATCGGTAAGAATCGCGGTATTGTTTACGTTGGCAATGCGAAATGTTGCACGTTCAAAGAGTAGGACTTCGTCGGCATCAATAATGTTTGCAAAATGATTGAGCGAGTTCTCCAGAGCAGCAACATTTGGTTTGAGCATCGTTACAATACTCGACCAGGCCCTGGAACATATCATATTGGATTCTTTTTACATTCAGAAGTTACCGATGTTATATATTGTCCATTTTAATGGAACCAAAAGTTATATGCAAAGAAAATATTTTAACTAAAAAATTTATTTATTTTCCAACGTAAATTCATCTACTGAAAGTGTTTTTTACTCAAGCGAATCCTCGCCTGTATAAAGTTTCATCCCAGATACTCTTTCTGAAGCAGGTACATTTCAAAGACATCGACAAGCGAATTAAATCATCCTCTCGTTCCTTGAAAATAATATCTCGTAGCTCCTCTGCGACCAAGTCCATTTTGTGAATAAGACAGAAAATTTTGGCCTGGCTGGAGTTTTGTAATTAGTTTAAGGCGCGACATTAGATTTATCTTCAAGTTGGAAGAAAAATGTAAAAAAAAACAAATAATTTTTCCAGTTTTTAGCAGTGGTCGATTTAATGTAAACCGGCGTTATGACCACACTGCACAAATTGAATAGTACGCTCGTGCTTACCACTAAGAGCGCTTCTAAACACGATTGATAATAATGAATATCTTCATCCAGCTCGCGACTCTCAACATCGAAAACATATATCAAGACTTCAACATTTCGGAAAATGTTATCCTCTTGCGATGCGAAATATTGTTCCATAAAGGATTCCTGTCCGCCACAGTCCCACAAATTGAGGACCAAATTGCCCAGAAAACGAACATGCGAATGTTCAACATCAACTGCAATATGAATCATTGTTTTTAATTAATACTAAAGGTAGTTAAATAATCTTACTTGTTGCTCCAAGTCTAGTGGTATCGCGAGCTATATAGTTGGCAAATATAATGGACCGC
>OZ022264.1:95581093-95616093 GCA_963978885.1 Nemotelus pantherinus
AGCATTTGCTAGCCTAATTTGAGTGGTGGTTTCGCGGTTTGAACATGGGCAACCCTCCCCGAGAAGGGTTGTTTTTTTTTTTCAAATGTAAACGGCTCGGCATTGCGAGGTGTACGCCCGTACATGCTTGTCGATTGGTCGTTGATTAGGCCTCGGGTTCTTGTTACAACGTAACAACTCCCCCCTTACTGGAAGAGGATTTCCTCGAAATCCGCTTATCTGCGGTATAACTAAATTTGATAGCTATTAAGCCAAGTAGGTAACGCCAATCAGTGCCTGAAGTAAAACTGATAATCCTCATATATTTCCCCATGGAGATTATTTCTCCCCGATTGCCTAACTCTATTTATATAAATACTGTTCTGAAATGAAAACGAAAAATGAAACGACTTGTTTTAGTTTGTAGGTAAAACAGAACACAATTTATTTCCGATATTCGTACATTATTTATATCATTCTGCTATCATGATGCATCATCTATTTTTATTGAAGTTGCTGACTTCAAGCTGTTGTCGCATTCTTGAAATCGACTCGCTGATGTAAGTTTCCACAACTCGGTCAACAATTTTGCTGATCAACGGATTTGTTGAATGCAATAAACGGTTGACCGTGTGGAATTCGCTGATGGGTCGATGCGTATGTACGTTGCTCCAGTTACCGGTTGTCGATCGATGAACTTATTGGTTTATTCGCTGATGCGTTGATGAGTGAGTATGTTGTGCTGGTCAGTGGTTGTTGGCCGATGATTATTTTGATTATTTTGCTGATGACTAGTTGAGTTCAGTAGATTTAGTTAATGAACATTACCGCCCGCCATGAACCTTACGAGGTTCTTAATTAGTAGACGACGTAGGCCGGTCATACCATGTTGTTTGTTGTTGTTTTGGGGTAATATTTATCTTCATTCGGTGACGTTGAATTAAGATGAGGCCCGTTGTGATAATTAGCAGAGTGATGATGACCGAAAGGCTGATACTCGTTCCGTGTTGTCGGATAGTTGACCAAGAGATTGCTTGATATTCTTCCACCATTGTTTGTTCGTGTTCAACATATGCTCCGAAGGATTCATCAGCTTTGATGATTGCTGGTGCTGTGAGCTGAGGAATAGATTTTAGTGTTAAACTCTGGTTGAGGGCAGGTGAATGTGGAAGAATATAAATAGCGAAGTTTCTCGTGGATGCAACCCAGGTAGCAGTGAACAGTGAGTTTTCGACTCTAAGACTGCAATCTTGTGAAAGGCTAACGACTCCTGTACCGTTGAGAATAATATTCTCGCGGTTACCGTGACAAACAGCCTGGCCAGGGGTCACCGTTGGTGTTGCAAACATCCAAGAGTTGGCATTGTATAGCTGTTTCCATATGATGATGTGCGATTTGAAAACATGTATTGGACATGGTTTTCTACCAAATACCTTATGCATTTCGTTGATGATGCAGTTGGGTTTTGAATTGACGTCGTATAGTACACTGATGTCCACAAGATATTGATCAGTTTTGATTTTGGTAAGGTCCTGCGATGAAGCTTCGAAATATTGCTGAAGGTTGTAGTTTACGCCCAATATTGTCGATGGGATGTCATAGGTTTGAAAAGTGTTGTTTCCGACGCTGAATGGGACTGGTGTAGGTTTAATCAGATCGTAAGGGCGCGTATCTATGATAGGAAGAAACGCCAGTAGCTTCAGATGGTTGTCATCAGAGTCGACTTGTGTTAGCTCCATTGGCTGATATGCAATCTGCAAATGATCTGGAAGTAGCGTTTGAGTGTGGTTGATGTCTTGTAGAGCGTTGTTTTTATTGATGCAGTCCCAGATGCTTGAGCGTGATGATATGCTGGACAGTAGACTGGAATATTTATGATAGACTTCATCTAAATAGTTTTCTGCTTGTTTGAAGATAGCCAGCATATGAATGTTGACCTTGTTGTGGTCAAATGGCTTATACCAACTGCTGAATTCATTGATGCGGTCTAAACCTCTTTGGAGCTGAACTTGAAACCGGTTTAATTGCGTGTTGATCCTTCCTGACGTACTGTTCAACGTTGTCGTAGCCTTTAGCATTAATTTGGTTTGGCTGTCCACGGAACGAATAATTTTCTTCTGATTGTCGGACAAACCTTTGATGTCTTCGTAAACTGCGTCATTCACACCGAAAACTGCTGTCAACAACGTTCCAAGTACACCTCGTTTTTTCCTGTTGTGGACCAACCTCAAACTATTCATGTTGTGAATGATTTCATCCCTGTATTCTTCTAGGTGTTTTACTAACTCCCAGCATCCAATTTCTGTTGCTGCACTTGAGCTGCCTTGGCAAAAACCGCGACATTTGGTTATAACGGTCTCTACAGCAGTCTGATCATATTTTACATTATCCCATGGAAGTTGAAGTTGCATTTTAAGCGCTCCTCTGTGAATTCGTGCAGTTCCGAAGTGTTCAATGTAGAATCCGATCGTTAGCTGGGTGATCGTAACGTTACTCTTAACTGGTGGAAGTACACAGCACACCACTAGCAAAGAAAGCAGCAGGCGGGATGCTAATGTTAGAGTTTGCGGCTTTTCTGGTTTTGATTTCTATGGATAATTTGACAAATATTCAGACCATGTGTCTCCTATTGGCGCGATTTTGATTCTTTTCCTCTTATTTGTCTTTGTACTTGCTAGCATTGAGCCCGTCTGGGGTGATTGCTTAGGCTCTTCTGGTGGAGTGTCAGGATTCGAATTGGCAAATGGTAAACGACAGATTTTGGTGATCGGGCGTCTAGTTATTCTACCGTGGAATTTGACCGAGACGACGCGTACTATACCATCAGGTCCGGGGTGTACTTCCGTTACTCTAGCAAGTGGCCAGTGAGTGGATGGAAAATTGTCAGCTGCCACAAGTACAAGGTCTCCGACTTGGATGTTGGGTCGTATCTTCAACCATTTTGGTCTTTCTTGTAATCGAGTGAGATACTCGAGCTTCCACCTATCCCAGAAATGTTTCCGTATTTGCTGGACGACTTCCCATTTGCGGTCAATTTGCTTGTTTGATGAAATAGATGGTATTTCGAATAAGTTGCATCCAGTTAAGAAATGCCCTGGAGTAATGGCTGTAAAGTCGGCAGGATCGTTGCTTACTTCGCAAAGAGGGCGCGAGTTGAGGCATGCTTCTATCTGGGCCAAGAGTGTATATAATTCTTCGATGGTTAACAGTTGTTGACCAACTGCTCTTACTAGGTGTCGTTTCATCGATTTCACTCCAGCTTCCCAAAGTCCACCAAAGTGTGGACTACCGGGAGGAATGAATTTCCACTGAATCTCTTCATTTAAAAGAAATTCCTCACTACGTTTTGCAATTTCTCTGAATGCTTCCTTCAGTTGTTTCTCACTGCCTTGAAAATTGGTTCCACAGTCACTATAGATTGAGTGACATTTCCCTCTTCGAGCAATAAACCGTCTGATTGCTGCAATACATGCTGATGTTGAAAGGTCGCTTACTGCTTCGAGATGGAAGGCTTTGGTCGATAAACAAACAAAAACAGCTATGTAAGCTTTAGCAGTTTTAGCCCCACGTCCTCCATTCCATTTTATCGTTATGGGACCGGCGTAATCTAAACCAGTCTGCGCGAACGGTTTTTCCATCTGGAACCTAGGTGGTGGTAGCTGTCCCATTAACTGGTTTCCTGGACGTGCAATGGATCTGAAACAAGTGAGACACTCATGCAGTATGCTTTTAACAAAAGACTGTGCGTTGGTAATCCAATACTGCTGTCGGATGGTCGCTAGGACCAGTTGCGTTCCTCCGTGTAGCGTTGCAAGATGAGTTTGCTTAACAATCAATTTGGCAAATGAACCTCGCGGTATGATTACTGGGTACTTTGCTCCATCACTGATTGGCGCATAGTATAACCTTCCTTCTGCCCTGAGTGTTCCATGTCTGTCAATGCGGGGAGTTAAACGGCGTATGTGGCTATTGTTGGGTACTTCGGTTTTGGTGCGTAGTGCGCGCAATTCCTCTGAGAAAGCATGTTGCTGGGATAGATGTATGCACTTCAGTTTGGCTTCCTGAAGTTCTTCAAAAGTTAAAGAGCCTATTCGCTTGTGGGTCGGATGAGACGCGTTGTAAGTAAATCGTCTTATGTAAGCCATTACTTTGAACAGTTTGGGTAAAGACGAATATTTGCTGAGTATTTCTGGTTCTGGATTTGGTTCGGTGGCGCCGAGACCCACTAAACGGACTTCATCCGTCACGGCCTCCTGCTCAACTGCCGTTAGCGCTAAGCTCGTTGCTGAAGGAATCACTGCATTTGTAAGCCATCCCGGCCCCTTCCACCAGAGGGAAGAGTGGAGTAGTTGTTCAGGACGGATTCCTCTGGACGCTACGTCAGCGGGATTATTGTCTGTAGTGACATGATGCCACTCGTGAGGAGCTGAGCCGTCCTGGATTAAACTGACGCGATTTGCCACAAAAACCTTCCAGGTTGCTGCTGGTTTTTGTATCCAGGCTAGAACAATTTTTGAATCGGACCAGAAGTACGTTTTGACATTTGTCCAATTGCAGGCTTTTTTTAGTTGCCTCATCGTCTCTACTAATAAGACGGCACCACAGAGCTCAAGCCTCGGAATAAAGACCTTCTTCGTTGGGGCGACTCTTGCTTTTGCAGTGAGTAAATTTGTAGATATTCGTCCGTTTGGTTCTAATACACGTAGATAAATTGAACTTGCGTAGGCTACCGCAGACGCATCGCAGAACCCATGCAGTTTTATGGTCGTGCTGCTTGTAAAGTTGATCCATCTGGGGATTCTAAGCTTCTCGAGTGCTGATAATTGTTTACGTGTTTCACACCAGTCCTTCACATCAGCTGGTGAAACCGGTTCATCCCAGCCTAACTGTCGTAACCATAGGCTTTGAATGGCGATTTTCCCGATGATAATGCAAGGTTGGAGCCATCCCAGTGGATCGAATAGTCTCGCTACTTCTGAAAGAATAGAACGCTTTGTTAGTTTTTGGTCGTCGACTTGCTGGACCTTGAACGAGAAAACGTCTTGTGCAGGATGCCACTGCAATCCTAGTGTCTTAATTTCTTCAGATAAAGCCAGTTCTATTGGCTTTTGATTCGTTCGATCAGTCTCTGGGATTGCTTTCAACAGTTCTGTGTGATTGGCTGACCACTTTCGTAGATGGAAACCTCCCTTGCGAAGCGTTATTGTGAGTTCATCTTGCAAGTGTTTCAAGTGCGTTAAGTCATCCGAGCCAGTTAGAAGGTCGTCAACATAGAAATCTTGTAACAATGTTTCAGCAGCTTCTGGATGGTTATCACGTTCGTCAATTGCTAGTTGTTGAAGAGTGCGAATAGCTAAAAACGGTGCACACGCAGTGCCGTATGTGACTGTTTTCAGCCTGTAGTGACTAACTGGCTCTTTATCTGAGAATCTCCACAATATACGCTGGTAATCGCGATCACTTTCATGAACTTGTATTTGCCGATACATTTTCTCAATGTCGGCGGCCATGACATATGGATAGGTTCGCCATCTGAATAATAGATGGAGAAGATTGTTTTGAATTGCCGGACCAACATGTAGTAGGTCGTTCAATGACTTTCCACCCATTGTTTTTTGCGACGCGTTGAAGACGACTCGTAATTTTGTCGTGGAACTTGTTGCCTTGATTACTTCATGGTGTGGAAGGTAGTAACAGTCCGTACTCTGGAGTAGATGATCAGGCACCTTCTCCATATGACCAAGAGTTAAATATTCCTTCATGAAAGCGTGGTATTCCTTCCGACGATCAGGATGGTGGCCGAGACGCTGTTCTAATTGTCGGAACCTAATGTGTGCTATACGAACAGATTCTTTAAGTTCCTTTCTGCGGTCGGTGTTGTCTTTAAATGGCAGCATGACTGCGTATGTTCCATCCGAACTTCTACGTGTATTCTGACAGAAATGACTCTCCGTTTGCTGTTCGTCTGGTGACAGCTTTACCGTTGTTTGAGGTTCTTCGAGCTCCCAAAACCGTTTAATAGCTTTGTCAAGCTCTTCAAATGCTACGAATGACATAAAGCCAGCGTTGTTTTGCGTACTAGCGGTTGATCCAAATAAAACCCAGCCTAGCTTCGTGTTCTGTGCGCATGGGTTACCTTGAATGAATCCATGCGTTACTATGTTGCCATAGACATCGGCTCCTAGCAGTACGTCAATACGCGAAGGATGGTTAAATTCAGGGTCTGCTAGCTTCAGTTTTTTGATGCGGGTAGGTAAGGCTACGTTGATACTAGTAGCGGGCAACAGTGTCGTTATCTTAGGAAGTATCATAGCGGAGAAGTGTAAAGGAACAGTGTGCTTACCGGCTCCCACAGATGCTATGATATCGACGATTCCCCGTGTCGTAACTGTATCTGTACATCCAATACCTCCTATAGATACTTTGGAATGGTTGCGTCGTAGTCCCAACAGTTGCACGGCAGCTTCTGTTATGAAAGATCGTTGTGAGCCGATGTCCAGTAATGCTCGGAGCGTTACGGTCTCACCTTCACTGTTGTTTATCGCTATCAGTGCGGTTGCAAGCAGTACCTGAGTATTGCACAACATTGCATTATGTGCTTGTGCCTGAATGTTGGCAGGTTTGGAATAAGACATTTCTGACCGTTGTGGCCTGAATACCTTATCATCTGTCGTATGTAACAGGGTATTGTGTCGTTTGGTGCAATGTTTGCAGCTCTTCTTCGACTGGCATTGGCTGCCTGTGTGTTTATTCGACAGACAATTAAAACACAACCGTCTGTTTTTTACCACCTCCCGTCTTACGTCCACTGTAGCTTTTTGAAACTGCTGGCACTCGAATAACCGGTGCTGATCATTGCACATGGCACAACGATCTAATGAGATTTGTACGGTATGCGTGATGGCCCTTTTTGATGACCTTGATTCCGAACATGGCTTGGATAGAGCTAATGTTTCTAGCATCGTGAATCTCTGCGTTAGAAAAGTCATCAACTTGTTTAAAGTGGGTACATCTGTACTCTCACTTATTAGCTTTTGCCATTCAGCTTTTGAATCTTTGTCAAGTTTGCTGTTCAGGATAAACACTGTGGCGAGGTCGAAACCGTCGATTTTTAGCGTTTTAAGGCTCGCTCTGAGTTGGTTGGTTGTATTAACCATCTCTCGTAGGCTAGCCGCGTGGTTACCCTGGCACAGCCCGGCATCCCACCAACGCTGCATAAGCTCTTGCGCTATGATCTTCATGTTGTCATAACGCTCGCATAACAGTGTCCAGGCAGCTTCATAATTGTCGTCAATTATGTTTAAATGACTGATCAATTTTTCCGCTTCGCCGTTCAAGTTGCTGCGAAGGTATTGCATTTTCTGGACGTTTTGCAATCCTGGGTTCTCATGAACCATACTGCGGAATAAATCACGGAACGCTATCCAATCTCCATAGTTTCCACCAAACACAGGGATTTTGATGCGTTCCAGTCGCAAGCCTTCATTTCCAGTAGTAGACATCTGCGCTTGTCCTGAGCAACTAGGCTGGAATCTGTAGATTCCTTCCTTGAAGATTGTCTGGTGCTCCAGAACTAAATCCTCAATGCCCCCGAAATCATCCACATACTTCGCCAGAAGTCCCCTGTCGCCATCTTCTTTCAATGCGGCATATGCGTTAGCATGCATTTCCTCGCATGTTTTCCAGCGTTCTTCCAGGCGTGCTAACCTGGTTTCGAAGTACGCCAGTGAATGTCGGCTCGATCCATCCTTCTTAAAGTTCGCGATGATGCGGTTGACGCTATCGAAATTTAATTTTTGCGTTGATGCTGCGTCAGTCATACTGTTTCGATTTGGACGTTAGTCTGCGGTGTGCTCTGTATATCTGTATACCGGTGTGCTCTGTATACGCCTCTGATAAATTGTTAGCGCACTCCTGAGGACCAGTACTTCAATATCCGGTTCGAAGGACCAATGTTCTGAAATGAAAACGAAAAATGAAACGACTTGTTTTAGTTTGTAGGTAAAACAGAACACAATTTATTTCCGATATTCGTACATTATTTATATCATTCTGCTATCATGATGCATCATCTATTTTTATTGAAGTTGCTGACTTCAAGCTGTTGTCGCATTCTTGAAATCGACTCGCTGATGTAAGTTTCCACAACTCGGTCAACAATTTTGCTGATCAACGGATTTGTTGAATGCAATAAACGGTTGACCGTGTGGAATTCGCTGATGGGTCGATGCGTATGTACGTTGCTCCAGTTACCGGTTGTCGATCGATGAACTTATTGGTTTATTCGCTGATGCGTTGATGAGTGAGTATGTTGTGCTGGTCAGTGGTTGTTGGCCGATGATTATTTTGATTATTTTGCTGATGACTAGTTGAGTTTAGTAGATTTAGTTAATGAACAAATACATACGTATAGATATATCCACATACACAACCATACTTGTATATCTTATTCCTACTTCCGGTACATTACTTTTAGCTTGGTTATTGGGGATTAGTACTCTCGCTACCTACCTTTGGCTAACTTCTAATAGAGCCTAACCTTAGGGTCTTGGTACTCCACCTTCATATGTTGAGTTCATGAGAACCGAGCTCGTTCTGACTATCCCCAGTTATCTGAACTGTGACCAAACCTTAGTTTATTAACCCTCCTGTCCCTACCTAACTCGGCAATTGATCTCCGCTTCTTAGCCTGAATCACCACCCTAATTTCACGCTAAACCTACCCCAATAATTTTTCACTAATTAAATTCTAGTAATTCAGTGTCTTAAGCTAATCCCTTACTGATACGAGTAATTAATATAAGCAATCCAAGTAATCTTGTGATCTTAACTAACGCCTAATGAATACATGTAGCGAATATTATGAATCCAAATAGTTCTGTGCCCTAAACTACCACCTTTTAATTACAAGTAGTTAATATTATTAATCCATTCTATTATCTGATTATTTTATTTATTTATTTTACCAAACAAGGCAACATAACAACAAGAAAACATAGTATAAATCTTAAATACAATCAATCATAAATATATAATACAAATTGTCCGTAAAAAAGATACAATACATCACAAATTTTGTAGCAGCTATTCTACATTAGTATACCTAATTTCCTTAACTGACTCCTAGTGCCTTACTAATCTACCCCGAACTCCAGTAATTTCCCTATTCCTGCTATAATTTTATTAATCCAACTAAGTCCAGGAAAGTTTTCGAAACTAATTCCAAATTTCATGGTGTGTTTTTAGATAAAACGCCACGAATACAAGAAGGAAGGAATGTGCGATTGAGCGATCGGCCACCAAGCCGTTTGAATTAAGGCCAAAGTCTGCGTACCAGAATCGCCAGTGCCAGCGACGCGTCAGGTCGACTCACCTAACTCATCGCCGAGATGATTTAGATTCTAAGTTTTTATAGCTTAAGGTATTCTGAAAGCGACTTTTCTATGTCTAGTCTTTAAGGGAAATTGTTAGCGTTACGATTACTATATAAGATTTAGATTCTAAGTCTAGGATACCGGTCTGCCTGCCGATGCCACGTCGCGCTTGTTACTTTCCCACCGTGTCATTAGTGCACATACCGCTTCAGGTCTTTCGCGTGCCATGTTCCTGCGCTTTGACCCTTCTCGTCCACCAACCTATATGTCCAGCCGGACACGCGTTCGCCGATCCAAAAGGGACCCAGATATTCAGGCGCTAGTTTCGCGGAATAATATTTTGTCGCGTCCGAAATGGTGAAATTCCTTCGCCACACGGGATCACCTTCTTCATACCTCGCGTCTCTTTTTCGCAAGTTATAGCGTCTCGTACTCTGCCGGGCTGCCTGTTGCATTTTCTCCTACACTTCCTGACGTACTTTCGTTAGTGCCTCCGCTCTGACTGTGGGCTCTAGACCATCCTGTCCCCCTTCGGGTCGTTCCCTATTTTCGTGGAAAGTTACCATCTTGCGTCCAAAATTGCAGAAATATGGTGTAATTTGGGTCACTTCATGTTTGTAGGTTCTTAACGCGCATGCTATCTTGGGCAAACTTCGATCCCACTCTCGGTGATTATCAGCTACATAAGAACGCAACATCCTTTTTATATCCTGGTTCCTTCTCTCGGCCGGATTGGCCTGAGGATCGTATAACGCCGTATATTTGATTTCGGTTCCGTATGTCTCAGCTAATCGTTGAAGTAACGTCCCCCGGAATTGGACCCCATTATCGCAAACAAGCCACTTTGGTGTTCCGAACATTAAGAACACTTGCTCTTCTAGCACACGACACACCGCTACTGCCGTCGCCTGCCGCAAAGGGAAGAGCAGGGTGAACTTGGTAACGTAATCCAAGACGGTTAGAATAGTGGTATGCCCCTGGCTGGACTGAGGTAATGGCCCTACCAAGTCCACGCATACCATCTCCCAAGGCTGCCGAGGTTCTCCGCTTCGAGAAACCATGAATCCCGCGGGAGCTTTCCTTTCGACCTTGTTCGCCTGGCAGACCTTGCATTTTTGCACATAGCTGGCTACGTCGGCGGACATCTTGGGCCAATAAAACCTTGTCCCCACTCGACTTAGTGTGCGACTGGCCCCCATATGACCTGCCGTTGGGTCGTCATGACACCGGTGGAGTATGGCTTTCCTTTCGCTCTTAGGAACGACTCGTTTCCACGCCTCAGACCCCTCTAGTTCTGGATATCTCCCCGGCACATGTTTCCACAAAGAGTCCTCAGCCACACGCCAGCCCGCGAAGCGTTCTGGGGCGTTTAGCACCCTTTGCTTCATCGTCTTGACCCATGTATCCCTCGCAGTCTCCAGCATTGCCACTTCTCCTTGGGGTAACATCCGTGATAGCGCATCTGGTACCAGGTGCTCTTTACCTTTCCGATGTACAATATCGAAAGGATACTGCTGTAAGCGTATTGCCCACCTTGCCAACCGTCCTGTCGGGTCTTTCAGGTTGTTCAACCACACGAGTGAGTAGTGGTCCGTGACTACCGTAAACTTGGCCCCTTCCACATAAGGCCTCAGTTTTTCCACTGCCCACAAGACCGCCAGGCACTCCTTATCGGTGGTTGAATATTTCCGCTCAGACTTCGATAGCGACCGGCTAAGGTAGCAGATTACCTTTTCACCGTCTGCCTGGTGTTGGGACAATACGGCTCCGAGACCCAGATCTGATGCGTCCGTTTGGATTGAGAAGGGGAGGGTGTAGTCCGGACAGGTGAGGATGGGTGCGGTCGATAATTTGATTTTCGCCTGGGTGAAGGCGGTTTCACAGTCCTGGGTCCACTCGAACTTCTGGTTTTTCTTTAGCAGATTCGTTAGTGGTGCCGTCATCGTGGCAAAGTCGGGTATAAACCTCCGATACCACGACACCATACCCAGGAACTGCCTTACCCCCTTCACATTCGTAGGCGAAGGGATCTGCGACACGCTCTTGACCTTGTCCGGGTCCACATTCAGCCCCTTCTCATCGACCACATAGCCCAAGTATTTGAGCTGGGAACGGCAGAACTCACACTTGTCACGGGATACTTTCAATCCAGCCTGTCTTAGACGCCTGAACACTTCCCTCAAAATTTCCATGTGTTTGGCAAAGTCTTGGGTTACAACGATAATATCGTCGAGATAAGTGAACACATAAGGTTCCAAATCGGGTCCCAGAACCTGATCGATAAGACGTTGCCAAGTCGCTGGCGCGTTCTGTAGCCCGAAAGGCATCCTTTTAAACTGGAATAACCCTCGGTGTGGCACGGTGAACGCGGTAAACTTCTTGGACCGCTCCGCCATGGGCACCTGCCAATAGGCCGACTTTACATCCAGCGACGATAGGTACTTTGCGTCACGTAGCTTATCTAGAGTAGCCGACACGTAGGGTAGCGGGTACGCATCATGTTCCGTGACTCGATTCAACTTGCGATAGTCTACGCAGAATCGATACGTTCCGTCTTTCTTCTTCACAAGGATGATAGGTGAGGCCCAGGGACTCGACGATGGTTCTACTATCCCATCTTTGATCATCTCGTTCAATTCGGCATCAATATGTTTCTGTACGGCTGGAGACACCGGATAGTATCGTTGCTTGATTGGAGGCGAGTTGGTCTTAATTACATGTTCTACTCTCCCGGTGCAACCGATGCCATCCCCCATGGACCGAAACTCCCCTTCTAGCAGATGACTGAGTGCTGCTTCTTCTATTCCCGTCAATCGACTCCTCGACTTCAACTGTTCTGCGGCCTCTCCCTCCAAGGCACTTAAGAAGCTCCAACTCTCCTCACTTATTGCCAGTATTAACCCAAATCACCTGACAAAATCTACACCGAGGATGAGGCTCTGCGGGATAGGCGGTACAACCAGAACTCGTAGCCACTCTACTTTATTCTCCAATATTAGTGGAACTACTACTGTCCCAGCAATCGCACACCCCTGGCTGTTAGCCAGGCGAATAATCTTCTGGTCGGAATCCATGAGTTCTACACCCAACTCCTCTAGGGCCTTCCAACCTTCTCCACCTAGTACAGTGTGTGACGCGCCCGAATCCACCAGGCCAAGGAACTTCCGACCGTGGATATCCACCTCCAGGTGTGGTCGACTGTCCCCTTGCCTTTTTGCCAGCATGTATTCTACTCGTGCCTCTTCCGCGGCTCCACCTCTATCCTCCTTAGTGTCCAGACGGCCGCCTACTGGACACAGCGCCCGTTTCCCGATGTTTGCATTGGGAGTCCCCTCCCCTCCAAGCCTTCCTGAGAAGGATCAGCTGGACGTCGTTCACTCTGCGGATTCCGTGCGTTCCGTGGTCTATTTGAAGAGCCTTGACAATTTGGACAAGTCGCCCTCCGGGCGCCCATTTGCTCACATCCGTAACATCGTTGTGGCTCTCTACAGTCTCGAGACATATGCCCACTTCCCCTACAATTCCAACATTGAAGGACATTTCTCTGTAGCACTGCTATGTTCTCGCTCTCGGATCCACCCACGTAGGCAAAGTCTGGTTCTAGAAGTCGGTTCGACTTCCTGATGAGTGGTGGAAGATAAGCTTCCACGGAGATTCGCGTCGCCTCTAAGGAGTGTCCCACTCGGATTAGATCAGCGATCGTCTGCACTGAAGTAAGGGCCAATTGTGTTTGATAGAATGGCGACAGGTTTTTGCGAAGAATCTTTAGTTTCTCTTCTTCGGTGCAAGGGGTGGCTCGACGCCGGAACAAACCCTCCATAGCCGACACGTACACCCCGATGGATTCCTCTGGACCTTGCGTTCGTCTACCTATCTCCGTGAGCAGTCGGTCATCATAATCCGGTGGTAAGAATTCCGCACGCATCTCGGCTACCAGTTCCCGCCATGAGTGCACTCGTGTCCGGTTGGCTCGGTACCCTACCAGTGCCTTCCCTTCGAACATTTCGACCGCGGATTGGAACAACTGCCTCGTGGTTACTCCCCTGGCCTCTCTCAGCTCCTCCACTCGCTCGAGAAAGGCACTCAAGGACCCCGAATCTCCAGTGTAGCGCAAACCCCATTTGGAAACCTCCTGACCCTTGTACACAGGCATAGAGGACCGAGGCGTTGAGAAGATGGGATTCCCTAAGTCGTCCGCCACTTGGACTGGTTCCTTGTTTCTGGCCGCTACTGGTTCCACACCGTCACCTACGCCTTGAGACTCTCGCTCACCAGCGCTGCCATCGTCCTGTTCCGCGTCTGTCCCTACATCTTCACCCTCTCCCTCGGCTTTAACTAAGAGCTCTCCCATAGCCATAATCAGTTGTACCCTCAGTTTGCCGGCCTCCTCGCACATATCCTCCCCTTCGAGCTGGGTATTCTTCAAACGGCGCATACCGAACTCGATTTTCGCCTTGATTTTAAGAAACTCTGACGTCTGTGGTGTCCCTGAGAACGCTGCGATCAACGCGAGAATTTCGGCCAGTTTGTCCTTTACGGCACTGATGTCCCCTTCCAAAGAGTATGGATATTCCTTCACAGAAACCAAGGAGGTTTCCATGGACGCCTCCGCCCTCAATGCTACTCGAAGAGTCTTCCGCATGGCTTCAACGGTTCCAGACGGCTGACCCCTGATTTCGAGCTCGTACGTCAGCTCGTCCTTGTTAAGTCGGTCTATAGGTATCTTCATTTTTGACGCCATCCTGGCTGTAGATCCCGATCAGTCCTAAAAGGGATACCCCAAGGCTAACTATCAACTAAGAAGGAAAACAAACTAAGTATATGTGATTAAGTTTTTTTTTTTTAAATTTTTTTTTTTTTTTCAATTACAAATTCCAAATATGCAAAATAAGGTGTTCCTCCGCGCCAGGTTACTCCCGTCTGATCGGATTGCCCTATACTCTCACCGCCTGGTCACCTAAGATTCCGACGGATTTCCTGCTGCTGCGTCTGAGTCCCGTCCTGAGTTCCACACTTCGGTTCACTAACACTTTACACGCATTCGACTTTAACTTTTCACGCGAGTTTATTTTTTTCTTTTCCGGGTGTCGATACCTACGTTGAATGGCCAACGTTCCAGTACCTCCGTAATATGCTCGCGATTGGGTTAACAACGTTTTTGGGGCCCCACGTTGGGCGCCAATTTGTTACCCTCCCGGTCTAGGGGGGGCGAGTACCGGTTCGGCTCGTTTGGGTCCCGGGTGTAACTCGTCGGAGACGGGTCGTGGGCGCCACTCACTCACCCAATATTGAGCCGAGAGCCGCTGAGTGAGGTTCGGCTCACCGGATACTCCTTCGCGAGCAATCACCCCTCCGCTATGGGGCGATACACCTACACGTATATATATGCGAGCGAGCACCTGCCACAAGCTGCCTACTTCGTCGACCACCACTCAAATTTTTCTTAGCCAAAGTGAATGTAAATATGAACTGAACGTATTTATAACATATAATTTGATTTTTAAAACAAAAGATAAAGTAACTTTTAAAACTTCATATTCAAGTGTTTCTTATGGAAATTACTTAAAATAAAACATTATGCTTTACCTATAATTCTATTGCACAGAGTTATGGCTTACCTTGGCCAAAAAGTTCTGCGATACCGGCTGAGTTCTGCGATTCCAGCCTTCGTTACTTCGGTTGTACGTTGTACGAAAGCAAGCAAATTTTCCACATTCGCCTTCGTTACCAAGCAAATTTCCACATGCGCCTTCGTTACCAAGCAAATTTCCACATGCGCCTTCGTTACCACATGCGCCTTCGTTACCACACGCACCTTCGTTACCAAGCAAATTTCCACATTCGCCTTCGTTACCACATGCGCCTTCGTTACCAAGCAAATTTCCACATGCGCCTTCGTTACCACATGCGCCTTCGTTACCACATGCGCCTTCGTTACCACACGCGCCTTCGTTACCAAGCAAATTTCCACATGCGCCTTCGTTACCACATGCGCCTTCGTTACCAAGCAAATTTCCACATGCGCCTTCGCTACCACATGCGCCTTCGTTACCACACGCGCCTTCGTTACCAAGCAAATTTCCACAGGCGCCTTCGTTACCACATGCGTCTTCGTTACCACACGCGCCTTCGTCACCTGAGCAAATGGGTTCCCGCTTCGACCACTGAGCAATGGGTTCACGTTCCGATCACTTCAACTGCACGTTGTAAAAGAAGAAACCAAGCAAATTTCCGCATGCGCCTTCGTTACCTGAGCAAATGGGTTCACGTTCCGATCACTGAGCAAATGGGTTCACGCTCCGATCACTTCAACTGCACGTTGTAAAAGAAGAAACCAAGCAAATTTCCGCATGCGCCTTCGTTACCTGAGCAAATGGGTTCACGTTCCAATCACTGAGCAAATGGGTTCACGCTCCGATCACTTCAACTGCACGTTGTAAAAGACCGAGCGTTCCTAGCTGCCTTTTCTATTCCACCCACGAATAGCGGTTCTCCGACACGTACCGCTACTCTCGCTGCTCGTGCCGAATATTCGACATATTCGACCTATTCGACGTCTTCCACATATTCGAATTTCGAATCCATCGTGAATGTCTGCTGCTTCGTCTCACTCCATGGAACCCAGCTGATCTCGGAATTGTGCAGGTGATTGTGATCTAGTTCGCAGTGACAGTTCTCGGGATGTTTATATTTTGAATTGATTGAATTGAATTGAATTTGAATTGGTTTGAATCGTACAGTGGATTGGGGTGTTTCGTGTATATGCAGCCGTTTCGCGGGTATTAATATACTGTGGTTCGTCACGTTGCGGCTCCGTGGGAGGTTGCAGGTAAGTATGTATGAGTAGGTGATTGAGGAACATGATAAGTTTATATATTTCTCTTTCAGGTGGTGGCTCCCCCGTAACACAGCCAGCTCCGGGATTACCAGCGACTGGACGCGCAGGCCCTGCTTCAGCCACTCCGTCGACAGCGCGTCGCTTAGATTTAATTAGTTTAATTCTTAGTTTAGTCTTATCTCTACGGCATGTAATGTATATATACTATGTAGCATTACTTTAGCTTAGTGCTAAATCGTCGACATCCGACTAGTATATGACAAAGTCGGATGCGACGTTCAAAACAGCATTTGCTAGCCTAATTTGAGTGGTGGTTTCGCGGTTTGAACATGGGCAACCCTCCCCGGGAAGGGTTGTTTTTTTTTTTCAAATGTAAACGGCTCGGCATTGCGAGGTGTACGCCCGTACATGCTTGTCGATTGGTCGTTGATTAGGCCTCGGGTTCTTGTTACAACGTAACAACTCCCCCCTTACTGGAAGAGGATTTCCTCGAAATCCGTTTATCTGCGGTATAACTAAATTTGATAGCTATTAAGCCAAGTAGGTAACGCCAATCAGTGCCTGAAGTAAAACTGATAATCCTCATATATTTCCCCATGGAGATTATTTCTCCCCGATTGCCTAACTCTATTTATATAAATACATACGTATAGATATATCCACATACACAACCATACTTGTATATCTTATTCCTACTTCCGGTACATTACTTTTAGCTTGGTTATTGGGGATTAGTACCCTCGCTACCTACCTTTGGCTAACTTCTAATAGAGCCTAACCTGAGGGTCTTGGTACTCCACCCTCATATGTTGAGTTCATGAGAACCGAGCTCGTTCTGACTATCCCCAGTTATGGCGCGTTGACACGGTGCAAGTATACTTGGATCTCAGCTTGGACCAAGTGTACTAGTACAAGTGTACTTGGAGCAAGATGGTTGTCACGATGAATGACTTGGAGATCCAAGTGGATTTGAGAAAGATGGCGGATTCGTTATCGAAAGGAGTGGAACTTGTGGCTGATATACTGATACAAGAGCTTAAAGTATACAAAGGTACTTCCGACTCGTAAAGCTCCATAAATTTCATGTTTTCTCTATCAGACAACTTCCGTTTGCTAATTTGTTTACTTATTTTTATTTTTCCGGACTGATAGAACACAGTTTCATTCACTGACGCCATTTTGGAAATGTGTCAAAGTAGCACTTGGATCAAAGTAAGTTGGCCGACGTCCTACTACACTTGGATGTAATCGTGCTGTCCAAGTCAGCTTGGATCAACTGTTGCCACGATCCAAGTAGCGTCCAAGTGATGCTACTTGGACGTCCAAGCATATTTGATCCAAGTATACTTGCACCGTGTCAACTTAGCTTTATCTGAACTGTGACCAAACCTTAGTTTATTAAACCTCCTGTCCCTACCTAACTCGGCAATTGATCTCCGCTTCTTAGCCTGAATCACCACCCTAATTTCACGCTAAACCTACCCCAATAATTTTTCACTAATTAAATTCTAGTAATTCAGTGTCTTAAGCTAATCCCTTACTGATACGAGTAATTAATATAAGCAATCCAAGTAATCTTGTGATCTTAACTAACGCCTAATGAATACATGTAGCGAATATTATGAATCCAAATAGTTCTGTGCCCTAAACTACCACCTTTTAATTACAAGTAGTTAATATTATTAATCCATTCTATTATCTGATTATTTTATTTATTTATTTTACCAAACAAGGCAACATAACAACAAGAAAACATAGTATAAATCTTAAATACAATCAATCATAAATATATAATACAAATTGTCCGTAAAAAAGATACAATACATCACAAATTTTGTAGCAGCTATTCTACATTAGTATACCTAATTTCCTTAACTGACTCCTAGTGCCTTACTAATCTACCCCGAACTCCAGTAATTTCCCTATTCCTGCTATAATTTTATTAATCCAACTAAGTCCAGGAAAGTTTTCGAAACTAATTCCAAATTTCATGGTGTGTTTTTAGATAAAACGCCACGAATACAAGAAGGAAGGAATGTGCGATTGAGCGATCGGCCACCAAGCCGTTTGAATTAAGGCCAAAGTCTGCGTACCAGAATCGCCAGTGCCAGCGACGCGTCAGGTCGACTCACCTAACTCATCGCCGAGATGATTTAGATTCTAAGTTTTTATAGCTTAAGGTATTCTGAAAGCGACTTTTCTATGTCTAGTCTTTAAGGGAAATTGTTAGCGTTACGATTACTATATAAGATTTAGATTCTAAGTCTAGGATACCGGTCTGCCTGCCGATGCCACGTCGCGCTTGTTACTTTCCCACCGTGTCATTAGCGCACATACCGCTTCAGGTCTTTCGCGTGCCATGTTCCTGCGCTTTGACCCTTCTCGTCCACCAACCTATATGTCCAGCCGGACACGTGTTCGCCGATCCAAAAGGGACCCAGGTATTCAGGCGCTAGTTTCGCGGAATAATATTTTGTCGCGTCCGAAATGGTGAAATTCCTTCGCCACACGGGATCACCTTCTTCATACCTCGCGTCTCTTTTTCGCAAGTTATAGCGTCTCGTACTCTGCCGGGCTGCCTGTTGCATTTTCTCCTACACTTCCTGACGTACTTTCGTTAGTGCCTCCGCTCTGACTGTGGGCTCTAGACCATCCTGTCCCCCTTCGGGTCGTTCCCTATTTTCGTGGAAAGTTACCATCTTGCGTCCAAAATTGCAGAAATATGGTGTAATTTGGGTCACTTCATGTTTGTAGGTTCTTAACGCGCATGCTATCTTGGCCAAACTTCGATCCCACTCTCGGTGATTATCAGCTACATAAGAACGCAACATCCTTTTTATATCCTGGTTCCTTCTCTCGGCCGGATTGGCCTGAGGATGGTATAACGCCGTATATTTGATTTCGGTTCCGTATGTCTCAGCTAATCGTTGAAGTAACGTCCCCCGGAATTGGACCCCATTATCGCAAACAAGCCACTTTGGTGCTCCGAACATTAAGAACACTTGCTCTTCTAGCACACGACACACCGCTACTGCCGTCGCCTGCCGCAAAGGGAAGAGCAGGGTGAACTTGGTAACGTAATCCAAGACGGTTAGAATAGTGGTATGCCCCTGGCTGGACCGAGGTAATGGCCCTACCAAGTCCACGCATACCATCTCCCAAGGCTGCCGAGGTTCTCCGCTTCGAGAAACCATGAATCCCGCGGGAGCTTTCCTTTCGACCTTGTTCGCCTGGCAGACCTTGCATTTTCGCACATAGCTGGCTACGTCGGCGGACATCTTGGGCCAATAAAACCTTGTCCCCACTCGACTTAGTGTGCGACTGGCCCCCATATGACCTGCCGTTGGGTCGTCATGACACCGGTGGAGTATGGCTTTCCTTTCGCTCTTAGGAACGACTCGTTTCCACGCCTCAGACCCCTCTAGTTCTGGATATCTCCCCGGCACATGTTTCCACAAAGAGTCCTCAGCCACACGCCAGCCCGCGAAGCGTTCTGGGGCGTTTAGCACCCTTTGCTTCATCGTCTTGACCCATGTATCCCTCGCAGTCTCCAGCATTGCCACTTCTCCTTGGGGTAACATCCGTGATAGCGCATCTGGTACCAGGTGCTCTTTACCTTTCCGATGTACAATATCGAAAGGATACTGCTGTAAGCGTATTGCCCACCTTGCCAACCGTCCTGTCGGGTCTTTCAGGTTGTTCAACCACACGAGTGAGTAGTGGTCCGTGACTACCGTAAACTTGGCCCCTTCCACATAAGGCCTCAGTTTTTCCACTGCCCACAAGACCACCAGGCACTCCTTCTCGGTGGTTGAATATTTCCGCTCAGACTTCGATAGCGACCGGCTAAGGTAGCAGATTACCTTTTCACCGTCTGCCTGGTATTGGGACAATACGGCTCCGAGACCCAGATCTGATGCGTCCGTTTAGATTGAGAAGGGGAGGGTGTAGTCCGGACAGGTGAGGATGGGTGCGGTCGATAATTTGATTTTCGCCTGGGTGAAGGCGGTTTCACAGTCCTGGGTCCACTCGAACTTCTGGTTTTTCTTTAGCAGATTCGTTAGTGGTGCCGTCATCGTGGCAAAGTCGGGTATAAACCTCCGATACCACGACACCATACCCAGGAACTGCCTTACCCCCTTCACATTCGTAGGCGAAGGGATCTGCGACACGCTCTTGACCTTGTCCGGGTCCACATTCAGCCCCTTCTCATCGACCACATAGCCCAAGTATTTGAGCTGGGAACGGCAGAACTCACACTTGTCACGGGATACTTTCAATCCAGCCTGTCTTAGACGCCTGAACACTTCCCTCAAAATTTCCATGTGTTTGGCAAAGTCTTGGGTTACAACGATAATATCGTCGAGATAAGTGAACACATAAGGTTCCAAATCGGGTCCCAGAACCTGATCGATAAGACGTTGCCAAGTCGCTGGCGCGTTCTGTAGCCCGAAAGGCATCCTTTTAAACTGGAATAACCCTCGGTGTGGCACGGTGAACGCGGTAAACTTCTTGGACCGCTCCGCCATGGGCACCTGCCAATAGGCCGACTTTACATCCAGCGACGATAGGTACTTTGCGTCACGTAGCTTATCTAGAGTAGCCGACACGTAGGGTAGCGGGTACGCATCATATTCCGTGACTCGATTCAACTTGCGATAGTCTACGCAGAATCGATACGTTCCGTCTTTCTTCTTCACAAGGATGATAGGTGAGGCCCAGGGACTCGACGATGGTTCTACTATCCCATCTTTGATCATCTCGTTCAATTCGGCATCAATATGTTTCTGTACGGCTGGAGACACCGGATAGTATCGTTGCTTGATTGGAGGCGAGTTGGTCTTAATTACATGTTCTACTCTCCCGGTGCAACCGATGCCATCCCCCATGGACCGAAACTCCCCTTCTAGCAGATGACTGAGTGCTGCTTCTTCTATTCCCGTCAATCGACTCCTCGACTTCAACTGTTCTGCGGCCTCTCCCTCCAAGGCACTTAAGAAGCTCCAACTCTCCTCACTTATTGCCAGTATTAACCCAAATCACCTGACAAAATCTACACCGAGGATGAGGCTCTGCGGGATAGCCGGTACGACCAGAACTCGTAGCCACTCTACTTTATTCTCCAATATTAGTGGAACTACTACTGTCCCAGCAATCGCACACCCCTGGCTGTTAGCCAGGCGAATAATCTTCTGGTCGGAATCCATGAGTTCTACACCCAACTCCTCTAGGGCCTTCCAACCTTCTCCACCTAGTACAGTGTGTGACGCGCCCGAATCCACCAGGCCAAGGAACTTCCGACCGTGGATATCCACCTCCAGGTGTGGTCGACTGTCCCCTTGCCTTTTTGCCAGCATGTATTCTACTCGTGCCTCTTCCGCGGCTCCACCTCTATCCTCCTTAGTGTCCAGACGGCCGCCTACTGAACACAGCGCCCGTTTCCCGATGTTTGCATTGGGAGTCCCCTCCCCTCCAAGCCTTCCTGAGAAGGATCAGCTGGACGTCGTTCACTCTGCGGATTCCGTGCGTTCCGTGGTCTATTTGAAGAGCCTTGACAATTTGGACAAGTCGCTCTCCGGGCGCCCATTCGCTCACATCCGTAACATCGTTGTGGCTCTCTACAGTCTCGAGACATATGCCCACTTCCCCTACAATTCCAACATTGAAGGACATTTCTCTGTAGCACTGCTATGTTCTCGCTCTCGGATCCACCCACGTAGGCAAAGTCTGGTTCTAGAAGTCGGTTCGACTTCCTGATGGGTGGTGGAAGATAAGCTTCCACGGAGATTCGCGTCGCCTCTAAGGAGTGTCCCACTCGGATTAGATCAGCGATCGTCTGCACTGAAGTAAGGGCCAATTGTGTTTGATAGAATGGCGACAGGTTTTTGCGAAGAATCTTTAGTTTCTCTTCTTCGGTGCAAGGGGTGGCTCGACGCCGGAACAAACCCTCCATAGCCGACACGTACACCCCGATGGATTCCTCTGGACCTTGCGTTCGTCTACCTATCTCCGTGAGCAGTCGGTCATCATAATCCGGTGGTAAGAATTCCGCACGCATCTCGGCTACCAGTTCCCGCCATGAGTGCACTCGTGTCCGGTTGGCTCGGTACCATACCAGTGCCTTCCCTTCGAACATTTCGACCGCGGATTGGAACAACTGCCTTGTGGTTACTCCCCTGGCCTCTCTCAGCTCCTCCACTCGCTCGAGAAAGGCACTCAAGGACCCCGAATCTCCAGTGTAGCGCAAACCCCATTTGGAAACCTCCTGACCCTTGTACACAGGCATAGAGGACCGAGGCGTTGAGAAGATGGGATTCCCTAAGTCGTCCGCCGCTTGGACTGGTTCCCTGTTTCTGGCCGCTACTGGTTCCACACCGTCACCTACGCCTTGAGACTCTCGCTCACCAGCGCTGCCATCGTCCTGTTCCGCGTCTGTCCCTACATCTTCACCCTCTCCCTCGGCTTTAACTAAGAGCTCTCTCATAGCCATAATCAGTTGTACCCTCAGTTTGCCGGCCTCCTCGCACATATCCTCCCCTTCGAGCTGGGTATTCTTCAAACGGCGCATACCGAACTCGATTTTCGCCTTGATTTTAAGAAACTCTGACGTCTGTGGTGTCCCTGAGAACGCTGCGATCAACGCGAGAATTTCGGCCAGTTTGTCCTTTACGGCACTGATGTCCCCTTCCAAAGAGTACGGATATTCCTTCACAGAAACCAAGGAGGTTTCCATGGACGCCTCCGCCCTCAATGCTACTCGAAGAGTCTTCCGCATGGCTTCAACGGTTCCAGACGGCTGACCCCTGATTTCGAGCTCGTACGTCAGCTCGTCCTTGTTAAGTCGGTCTATAGGTATCTTCATTTTTGACGCCATCCTGGCTGTAGATCCCGATCAGTCCTAAAAGGGATACCCCAAGGCTAACTATCAACTAAGAAGGAAAACAAACTAAGTATATGTGATTAAGTTTTTTTTTTTTTAAATTTTTTTTTTTTTTTCAATTACAAATTCCAAATATGCAAAATAAGGTGTTCCTCCGCGCCAGGTTACTCCCGTCTGATCGGATTGCCCTATACTCTCACCGCCTGGTCACCTAAGATTCCGACGGATTTCCTGCTGCTGCGTCTGAGTCCCGTCCTGAGTTCCACACTTCGGTTCACTTTACACGCATTCGACTTTAACTTTTCACGCGAGTTTATTTTTTTCTTTTCCGGGTGTCGATACCTACGTTGAATGGCCAACGTTCCAGTACCTCCGTAATATGCTCGCGATTGGGTTAACAACGTTTTTGGGGCCCCACGTTGGGCGCCAATTTGTTACCCTCCCGGTCTAGGGGGGGCGAGTACCGGTTCGGCTCGTTTGGGTCCCGGGTGTAACTCGTCGGAGACGGGTCGTGGGCGCCACTCACTCACCCAATATTGAGCCGAGAGCCGCTGAGTGAGGTTCGGCTCACCGGATACTCCTTCGCGAGCAATCACCCCTCCGCTATGGGGCGATACACCTACACGTATATATATGCGAGCGAGCACCTGCCACAAGCTGCCTACTTCGTCGACCACCACTCAAATTTTTCTTAGCCAAAGTGAATGTAAATATGAACTGAACGTATTTATAACATATAATTTGATTTTTAAAACAAAAGATAAAGTAACTTTTAAAACTTCATATTCAAGTGTTTCTTATGGAAATTACTTAAAATAAAACATTATGCTTTACCTATAATTCTATTGCACAGAGTTATGGCTTACCTTGGCCAAAAAGTTCTGCGATACCGGCTGAGTTCTGCGATTCCAGCCTTCGTTACTTCGGTTGTACGTTGTACGAAAGCAAGCAAATTTTCCACATTCGCCTTCGTTACCAAGCAAATTTCCACATGCGCCTTCGTTACCAAGCAAATTTCCACATGCGCCTTCGTTACCACACGTGCCTTCGTTACCAAGCAAATTTCCACATTCGCCTTCGTTACCACATGCGCCTTCGTTACCAAGCAAATTTCCACATGCGCCTTCGTTACCACATGCGCCTTCGTTACCAAGCAAATTTCCACATGCGCCTTCGCTACCACATGCGCCTTCGTTACCACACGCGCCTTCGTTACCAAGCAAATTTCCACATTCGCCTTCGTCACCACATGCGCCTTCGTTACCAAGCAAATTTCCACATGCGCCTTCGTTACCACATGCGCCTTCGTTACCAAGCAAATTTCCACATGCGCCTTCGCTACCACATGCGCCTTCGTTACCAGATGCGCCTTCGTTACCACACGCGCCTTCGTTACCAAGCAAATTTCCACATGCGCCTTCGTTACCACATGCGCCTTCGTTACCAAGCAAATTTCCACATGCGCCTTCGCTACCACATGCGCCTTCGTTAAAACACGCGCCTTCGTTACCAAGCAAATTTCCACAGGCGCCTTCGTTACCACATGCGTCTTCGTTACCACACGCGCCTTCGTCACCTGAGCAAATGGGTTCCCGCTTCGACCACTGAGCAATGGGTTCACGTTCCGATCACTTCAACTGCACGTTGTAAAAGAAGAAACCAAGCAAATTTCCGCATGCGCCTTCGTTACCTGAGCAAATGGGTTCACGTTCCGATCACTGAGCAAATGGGTTCACGCTCCGATCACTTCAACTGCACGTTGTAAAAGAAGAAACCAAGCAAATTTCCGCATGCGCCTTCGTTACCTGAGCAAATGGGTTCACGTTCCAATCACTGAGCAAATGGGTTCACGCTCCGATCACTTCAACTGCACGTTGTAAAAGACCGAGCGTTCCTAGCTGCCTTTTCTATTCCACCCACGAATAGCGGTTCTCCGACACGTACCGCTACTCTCGCTGCTCGTGCCGAATATTCGACATATTCGACCTATTCGACGTCTTCCACATATTCGAATTTCGAATCCATCGTGAATGTCTGCTGCTTCGTCTCACTCCATGGAACCCAGCTGATCTCGGAATTGTGCAGGTGATTGTGATCTAGTTCGCAGTGACAGTTCTCGGGATGTTTATATTTTGAATTGATTGAATTGAATTGAATTTGAATTGGTTTGAATCGTACAGTGGATTGGGGTGTTTCGCGTATATGCAGCCGTTTTGCGGGTGTTAATATACTGTGGTTCGTCACGTTGCGGCTCCGTGGGAGGTTGCAGGTAAGTATGTATGAGTAGGTGATTGAGGAACATGATAAGTTTATATATTTCTCTTTCAGGTGGTGGCTCCCCCGTAACACAGCCAGCTCCGGGATTACCAGCGACTGGACGCGCAGGCCCTGCTTAAGCCACTCCGTCGACAGCGCGTCGCTTAGATTTAATTAGTTTAATTCTTAGTTTAGTCTTATCTCTACGGCATGTAATGTATATATACTATGTAGCATTACTTTAGCTTAGTGCTAAATCGTCGACATCCGACTAGTACACGACACAAGTCGGATGCGACGTTCAAAGCAACATTTGTTAGCCTATCAATTTGAGTGGTGGTTTCGCAGTTTGAACATGGGCAACCCTTCCCGGGAAGGGTTGTTTTTTTTTTTTTTTTTTTTTTTTTCAAATGTAAACGGCTCGGCATTGCGAGGTGTACGCCCGTACATGCTTGTCAATTGGTCGTTGGTTAGGCCTCGGGTTCTTGTTACACGTAACAATGTACAGAATAAGAATGATCCTGAGACGAAATACCGCAACCTACATTTGCGTGAGATTTGAAATTTTGTGTACATGTTTTTATTTAAATATGCGCATATATATACTCGTATGTATATATATATATATATATATATATATATATATATATATACGTATGTATAATATATATATATATATATATATATATATATATGTATATATATATATATATATATATATATATATACGTATATATATATATATATATATATATATATATATATATATATATATATATATGTATGTATATATATATAGATATATATATATATATATATATATATATATATATATATATATATATATATATATATATATATATATAATATATGTATAAATGTATATATATATATATATATATATATATATATATATATATATATATATATATATATATCAATATATATATATACATGTATATATACATGTATATATATATATATATATATATATATATATATATATATATATATATATATATATATATATATATATTATATATATATATATATATATATATATATATATATATATATATATATATATCAATATATATATATACATGTATATATACATGTATATATATATATATATATATATATATATATATATATATATATTTATATATATATATATATATATATATATATATATATATATATATATATATATATATATATATATATATATATATATATATATATACATATATATATATAAGGTCTGTTCGCGTACTACGATTAATTGCAATTAATTGCAATGAAGCTAATTTTGTACTCCGTTTTACTGAAAACTGAAAATTTCCCCTCGTTCAGTAAATTTCAGTAGGATTTGAGCTACTCAAAAATACTGAAAACTATCAAACGTTTTTTGGCGTAAGGTTATTATGAAGGGCGAATATTTTTGTGGCGATAGTCTATCACCAGCTTAGGAAGACTTTGTTATACTATTTTTCTCCCAAAAACCGGCAACTGCCACTTTTGTTTGTCAAAATCAGGAAATGCAATGAGAGCGTTTTCGTACTGTTCCTAAATTTCTCCCACCACATGATTTAAGAAAATTCAGTGACTGAAACTACGCGAACATACCTATAATAAAATCTATAAAAAATGTTATCGAAAAATCCGAAATCGAGACGACGATTTCCCAAAACGTCCCTCAAGCTATTTTCAAACCTGGCAGTACTTTTTCGAACATATGTTACCGATGTTATTTTGACAGTTTCAAGATGGCCACCAAATTTTCTGTTTAATTCGTGCGGGCGGCCGTTTAAAGTCGATTTGTCAAGTGATATCGTCATACAAAAGGTTTATCGCGAAAACAAAGTTTTCAAAATCGATCGTAGTTTCGGTTACAATGAAGTGTATTGTGCGGAATTGTGTTTCAGCGTGGGAACAGGGAGTTGAAAACGTTGGCTTCCACAGGTAAGTCTTAGTTTTGTAAGTTCTGCTGTCATTGACAATAAAAGACAACGAAATTGTGAAGTGAAAATGTGAAATGTTAAAAATTCAGTTTGTTGCGCGTTTTGTGTTGCTAGTTTTAACATAATTCGTGTTATGGTGCTCGCGAAATCGGCTACAAAAGCTGATGTGGCCGTTCGCCTTACTAGTGTCATGTGATCGATTTAGTTTAAGTTTTTACAAAATTATTCGGGGAAATATAAAGAAATGTGTTTAATTTATAAGAATTGTGCGTTCCGATTTATAGTTTTATTAGAAATCGGCCAAAAAATAACATTTTCAGTTATAAAGTCGTGTTTTATGATCTAAAAATCTGTCAAGTGATGTTCTAATGGTACTCGCTGCGTTTGAATTCAGTGATTTTGCGTTTATAATGAAAAATAGTGCTTTTCGTTTTGTTTTGTAGCATTCCGCATGAAAAAATAATAGATATTAATTTAGTTTTGTTAATAATTTGTTGAAAATAAATTTCTGGCATGATATGAAAACATATCATGTTCGAAAATATTCAGTGGCGTCGCGAGCTAGAAATCTGGGGTGTGTTCAATGTGCATGCTATAGCTGCTATTAGCTGCTAATTTAGCAGCTCTGGCTGTCCAATGTCACGAAATAGCTACTTTCTGATGCTTGCTATTTGACAGTCGGGCTGTCCAAGATTCCGGAATAGCTGCTAAGGTAGCAGCTATTCGCTGCTCGTAGTCTGGAGGATAGCTAGAAAGTAGCTACGGCAAAATGGCCGTGCGTACACAGCTGACATGCAAATTGAACGTAAATTTCCGTTGGAAATTGAAATGAAAAGAAGTTTTTGCGCTTTTGTGATACAGGAGATGACGAATAAATTTGAAAATAGTGACAGCATAAATTAAATACGGGCTTTTAAACACTTAAACTCAACTCGAGTTTTAAGTTGGCTTGTACATAGCGCAGCTCATCTTGAGTTTTTAGAAGGCGAGCATGAATTGTAAAAGGCCGGGTGCTCGGATTCCTGGATTATCAAATTTTCAACGATTATTGTTTGCTCTTTTTCTCATATATGGCGTCAAAAGGCGGAAATAAATGACACGTTTTAAATATGTTAGGAAAATTTTAATGGATTGTGCAGCTGTATGTTGAAAACTCTTAAATTTCATACAGTTTCCAAAGTGCAATGGAAGTATTGAACCATGATTGAACTGATCCACGAAAATGCAAAAATTACAATTAAAAAATTGAAACAAAATTATTTTTGAATTTCCTGTGTAAAGGCTGACCTTCGTAGCAGCTCTTGGCCGTCCAATATCAATAGCTGCTTCACCTAGCTACTGCGAATTTTGACACTTGCTAAAGTGATGCTATGCTATGCTTTTGGAGCAGCTATAGCATGCACATTGAACACACCCCGGATCGATTCGAAAACAGATTTAGCATTTGAAAACGGAGCGGGAATTTAAAATTAATAGTGTTTAGTTTTAGTGTTGATCAGTGTCAATGTGAAATTAATAATTTTTAACAATTGCAGGTTCCAAACGAAAAAAGCAGAAAGACTGTATGAAGAAAACATGAAAAAGCTGAAAGAAAAGCAAATGAAGGTGCCGTTAAAGAGTTTAATTGAAGGGAGAGGCAGGAACACTGTTGAATCAGTAGAAAATGAGAGAGTTGTTGGAGCATTTTCTATAAGCGATCGCTTTACAAAATGATTGCAGGTGCTTCTTATGGGTAAAAGTGGTTCTGGAAAGACGAGTATGCGGTCCATTATATTTGCCAACTATATAGCTCGCGATACCACTAGACTTGGAGCAACAAGTAAGATTATTTAACTACCTTTAGTATTAATTAAAAACAATGATTCATATTGCAGTTGATGTTGAACATTCGCATGTTCGTTTTCTGGGCAATTTGGTCCTCAATTTGTGGGACTGTGGCGGACAGGAATCCTTTATGGAACAATATTTCGCATCGCAAAAGGATAACATTTTCCGAAATGTTGAAGTCTTGATATATGTTTTCGATGTTGAGAGTCGCGAGCTGGATGAAGATATTGTTATGTAATCTAGTACTAAAACATGTAGCCTAGTACTTAAGCAACATTCATTCTATACAACCTGTTCCTCATAATATTGAATATAGTGTGTAAGAGTTAGTTGTAAGTGAGACACCGAACAATACAGATGTTCTAATTGAAAACCAGTTGTTTTATTATAAGCTAAAATTAAAGAGAGCATACAAAACATGGCGCAGTCGTAAAACACAATGGATTAGTGGATTATGTGGAATTTGCGATCGAGAAAAGAAAAACCAGCAGAACTAGTCTCAAATGAAGAATCACTGGTGCAAATCGAAGACCAACACGACGACACAGTAAGTAAATTTGAAAATTTTGGCAAACAAGAAATCAAATCAGAAGAAAGTGAAATTGAATTAAAAACGAAAAGGCAATTTGTAAATACAGTGCCGAAAATGGAATTTAAATCACCCGAACCGCTATCGATGGATGGTAATCTGTCCGAAAATTTCAAAAAATTCAAGCAAAGGTTTGATATTTATTTGAAAGCGTCGGAGAGTGATAAGAAAAGTGAAGATATTAAAATTGCAATTCTTTTGAATGTAATCGGTGATGATGCATTAGAAGTGTATAACACGATGCAAATCAGTAGCAATGATACCGCTTCACTTAACGGTGTACTTCAGGAATTTGAAAAGTATTGCAACCCGAAGAAAGACGAGGTGTATCAACGATATAAATTGTACAGTCGAGTGCAATTGGAAGGTGAAAGTTTCGACCATTTTATAACTGAGATAAAGCAACTGGCGAATTCATGTGAATTCGAAGGCAAGGAGTGTGATAAAGCGATTCGAGATAGAATAATATTCGGCATACGGTCAAAGAAATGTCAGGAGTCGCTCTTAACTGTAGGTCACATAACGTTAGAGGAAACCATAAAAAAATGCCGTCTGTATGAGCTGGATAGAACGAGATTGGAAGATGTGCAAAATACCAAAGTGAGCGTAATAAAACATAAATTTAACGGTGAAAGAGAAAAACCCAAAAATTGTAATATCAATGATTATAATACTAGATGTACAAAACAATCAAACAAACTAAATTCTAATCGGAAATTTTGCAATTTTAGCGAAAATACAAAACATGAAAATACAATTCAAAAATATGTACAGTGTTCGCGATTTCACACGTCTCATCAGATAATGAAGTGTCCAGCATTCGGAAAGAAATGCAAAAAGTGCAACAAACTAAATCATTTCGCTATAGCATGCAAAACAAAAAAAGTTCGTAGCAGTAAAACTGATGAATTGGAAAAAACAGGTGATTCAAGTTTTTATATACACAACATAACAGAAAACTGTAAATATTGTTGGGTGCAAAATATACTGGTCGAAAAGTTGGGCATAGATTTCAAGCTTGATACAGGTGCCGAAGTGAATGTACTTCCTTTGAAATTTTTAAAAAAAATGAATAAGCAAAATCAGATACAGTCTACTAAAGTGACACTTGAGGCATATGGTGGTCATACGATTTTACCTGTAGGTATTATTTCCTTGAAGTGCGAATATAGAAGTATCTCATCAATACAGGAATTTGTAATAGTAGATAATAATTCAGTTCCGATTTTAGGCATAAAAGGGTGCATTGAGCTTGAGCTGATAAAGAGAGTAGATTCTATTGACAAGAAGAAAAAAAACTTAATGCTGGAATATTCTGATTTGTTTTCTGATTTGGGTAAATTTCCCATTAAGTGCAGTCTGAAAATTGATCCGCGAATCAATGCTACAGTCAAACCTCCTAGGAGAATTCCAAATGCGTTATATAGAAGAGTTAGAGAAGAGTTAGAACATTTAGAGAAACTTAAAGTGATCGAAAAAGTTGAAAATCCAAGTGGATGGATAAATAGTCTAGTAATAATAGAAAAGTCAGATAAATCTGTTAGATTATGTCTAGATCCAAGAGATCTAAACAAAGCAATAATATCTGAACCGTTTTTGATTCCAAATTTAGAAGAGATTAAATCGAAACTGAGTGGGATGAAATACTTTTCAGTACTTGATTTCAAAAACGGATTTTGGCAAGTAGAATTAGATACAGAATCAAGTTTACTTTGCACATTTAGCTCACCATTTGGATTTTATAGGTTTAAAAGATTACCTTTTGGCATAAAATCTGCTCCGCAAATCTTTCAAAAATACACTTACAAAAATTTTTGTCATTTGCCTGGGACTTTAGCATACATCGATGATTTGATAATCTTCGGGAAAACAGAAAGTGAACATGACCGTAATCTTTTAAATGTTTTTGAAAAAGCACGTCAGCTTAATGTAAGATTTAATTCAGCTAAGTTTCAATACAAAAAAGAGAGCGTAAATTACGTTGGTCACGTCTTCTCGAAAACTGGAATCAAACCAGATCCTGATAGAGTGACAGCTTTACTTTGTCTAAAAAACCCTAGAAATAAGAAAGAACTACAAAGAATATTGGGAATGATAAATTACCTCAGAGTATTTGTTCCAAACTTAGCAGAAGTTTCACAGCCTTTAAGAGCACTATTAAGAAATAATACTGAATACATCTGGCTGCAATCTCATATTGATAGTTTAAATAAAATCAAACAATTAGTAGCCAACGCCCCCACTTTACAAATATATGACGAAAATAAGCCACTGGTGCTTCAGTGTGATGCTTCTCAGAGTGGCATGGGATGTTGTTTGATGCAAGAAGGCAAGCCTTTAAGCTATGCATCTCGAAGCCTCACGCCATCAGAGATAAATTATGCACAAATTGAGAAAGAGCTATTGGCGATTACATTTGCGTGCAATAAATTTCATTTTTATATATATGGCAAGACAACTACAGCCCATACTGACCACAAACCTCTTGTTTCGATCTTTCAAAAAGAACTTAATAAAGTTTATTCAACACGTTTACAAAGAATGAAACTTAAACTTCTAAAATATGATTTAAAAATAGAGTATGTTCCGGGAAAATACTTGCATATTGCTGATCTTTTATCTAGATCTTATTTAAAAAGTACTAAAAGCTATGAAGATGATGATTTTAATGAAATTATTATAAATATTAGTGAAGATAGACAACAACAACTTAAAACAGCTACAAGTGATGATTTTGTGTTGCGCAAACTGAAACAAGCCATAGCAACGGGTTGGGTAGGAGGTAGAAGCAAAGTAGATGATGATATAAAACAGTTTTATAATTTAAAAGACGACATTTATTTAGAAGATGGAATATTATTTTATCAAGATAGAGTAATGGTTCCGTGTAGTTTGCAAGCCGAATATTTAAACCTTCTTCATGAAAGTCATTTGGGGATATTGAAAACCAAAGAAAGAGCCAAAAGTCTTTTATATTGGACAACTTTAAACAATGATATAGAGAAGTTAATAAATGCTTGCACTGTTTGTCAAAAATATAGAAGTTCTTTGAGAAAAGACTCCTTAATTCCTCACGAGGTGCCATCTTTACCGTTCATAAAAGTTGCACTAGATCTATTTGAATTTAATAAAAAAAACTATTTGGTTTTAGTAGCTTATTACTCTCATTGGTTAGAAATAGTCCCTTTGAATAACAAATCTGTAGGTGAAATCATCAAAAAACTTAGAACTATATTTGCAACGCATGGCTACCCAAAAGAGATAATTACTGACAACTCACCCTTTAACTCTTATGAAGCCCTTCAGTTCGCAAAAAATATTGGTGCTAGGTTAATTTTTAGCAGTCCCTATTATCCAAAATCAAATGGGCTTGCTGAAAAATATGTTGACATTAGTAAAAAGTTGCTATTGAAATCTTCAGCTATTGGATTTGAAAACGCTTTACTAGAATATAGAAACACACCTTTGGTTGGATTAGATTATTCTCCTGCACAACTATTGTTGAGTAGACGCACAAGAACCAAGCTTCCTATAAATGATAATCTTTTAAAACCTACGGTAGCTGAAGATGCGTACAAAAAGATCTTAGCCCAGAGAGAGAAGTCTGTAAAGTTTTACAATGCTAGGGCCAACAAAATTAAGGAAGTATTAAACGTAGGAGACGAAGTATGGATTCAAAACCAGAATAAGAGATGGTACCCAGGTAAAATAGTGTCACAACACTCATGCCCAAGGTCATTCATAGTGGAGCTTGATGAGGGTGGCACATATCGTCGTAACCAAATACATATTCGGAAACGATACACCAACTTGCGAAGCAAATCCAAATGACGTGTAACATCGAGAACAACGTTAAAGATGTGAATGAATTTAAAATTGAAACTTAAATTTAATTTAATGAATTGTGTCTAGAATAGAAACTGATTAGAATTATGAAATTAATCATGAATTAGCTTTTGAAATATAACATGAATAGTTTTTGGAATGTTGTAAAAAAGTAAATTTGAATTAAAATGTTTAATTTTTAAAGAAGGAGGATGTTATGTAATCTAGTACTAAAACATGTAGCCTAGTACTTAAGCAACATTCATTCTATACAACCTGTTCCTCATAATATTGAATATAGTGTGTAAGAGTTAGTTGTAAGTGAGACACCGAACAATGCAGATGTTCTAATTGAAAACCAGTTGTTTTATTATAAGCTAAAATTAAAGAGAGCATACAAAACAGATATTCATTATTATCAATCGTGTTTAGAAGCGCTTTTAGTGGTAAGTACGAGCGTACTATTCAATTTGTGCAGTGTGGTCATAACGCCGGTTTACATTAAATCGACCACTGCTAAAAACTGGAAAAATTATTTGTTTTTTTTTTTACATTTTTCTTCCAACTTGAAGATAAATCTAATGTCGCGCCTTAAACTAATTACAAAACTCCAGCCAGGCCAAAATTTTCTGTCTTATTCACAAAATGGACTTGGTCGCAGAGGAGCAACGAGATATTATTTTCAAGGAACGAGAGGATGATTTAATTCGCTTGTCGTTGTCTTTGAAATGTACCTGCTTCAGAAAGAGTATCTGGGATGAAACTTTATACAGGTGAGGATTCGCTTGAGTAAAAAACACTTTCAGTAGATGAATTTACGTTGGAAAATAAATAAATTTTTTAGTTAAAATATTTTCTTTGCATATAACTTTTGGTTCCATTAAAATGGACAATATATAACATCGGTAACTTCTGAATGTAAAAAGAATCCAATATGATATGTTCCAGGGCCTGGTCGAGTATTGTAACGATGCTCAAACCAAATGTTGCTGCTCTGGAGAACTCGCTCAATCATTTTGCAAACATTATTGATGCCGACGAAGTCCTACTCTTTGAACGTGCAACATTCCTAGGCATTTCGCATTGCCAACGTAAACAATACCGCGATTCTTACCGATTCGAAAAAGTCTCGAACATAATAAAACAATTCAAGCTGTCCTGTTCGAAGCTTGGAGCGAAATTCCAATCAATGGAGGTTCGAAACAGTGCTTTCGCTGCCTTTATCGATACATTCACGAGTAACACGTACGTAATAGTCGTCATGTCGGACTCGAGTATGCCTTCGGAGGCAACACTGGTGAATAATCTTAATGCCCGGAAATATTTCGAGGAGTTGGAAAATCCAAATAGTAATGCAGCATCGTGTCACCATAACTGATATTTAAGAAAATCGCCAAGAGTGCGATAAAACGTTTTGTGATTATTTTTATACTTTCGAATAATTAATTTACTATCATGTTACATTACT
>OZ022264.1:95621093-95666093 GCA_963978885.1 Nemotelus pantherinus
TAATGCGTATGTCTACCGTTATTATCTATACATTCTAAAATACGTCGTCCAAAACTATCACATAAATTTTCTAATTCGGCTTCGGTGCTCCTGCTCCATTCTTGCTGCACTCTTCCAATTAGTTATCGTCTATTCTTCGGCATCGGATGTCTAAATACACTATCGTGAAGTCTAGCCCAAACGTGTTCGATTGGGTTAAGATCAGGAGAGTTTCCAGGCCAATTTTCCCAAACAGTTGAAAACATCCATTTTACCAGTGTAAATTTTGTCTTTGCTGTATGCGCTCGTGCCCCATCCTGCATAAGAACTACCAAATTTTTATGTGGAAACTGTCTTCTGTCATCCTGACATGCTGCGTAAGCATGTAAAATGCTGTTCCGGTAATAGGATCCATCTACGGTTGTGTTTTCCTCAACAACATGAAGTCTGGACTTTCCACGTGAGCTGATTCCTCCTGCAACCATTATCTTGAGGTCAAATTTTGGCTTTTGTATGGGTTGAATAGTGCTTGGGTCACTTGTTCTTACTCTCATATTTTGCCTATTCAGCGCTGGGTGCAAAACAGTTGGGGATTCATCCATAAAAAGTACGTTAGCTCTCTTAGACCTTCTAAGAGCACTATCTTCACAGAATCCTTCGCTTTGCAACCTTCTACAGAAGTTTAGTCTGTCTGTGATATTCTTTGCAGTAAGAAGCGGCTTTACTCGTCTCACGTAGGCATGTTTTCCCCAATTCGTCGATTTAATGTACCGTTGATTGAGACGTTGTCTTTCGCCGTTGTTGGGAGTTTTCGGGTTGATTTATCCCTTTGGTCGCTGTCCTTGTTCCGATGCCTGGCTTGTTTTCCACCATTATCCTTATTTTTATTTTTGTTGTAGGTGAAAGAGTTGTCGGTCTACCGGAACGTCCTTTGTCCTGTATATCGCCTTTCCTCCTTTCTAGCCATAACCGTACGGTCTTCCTGTCGACGCCTAGTGTCCTTGATATTTCGGAAACGGATTTTCCTATTTCGCCAAGAGTTTGAATTTGAATCCTTGTTTGTATCCTATTCGAAGCCATAATGAAGAAGCACAAAAGTCCTCTAGGATAGATTTTAAAAAAATAATTATATTTCAGGTAGCGTGTAAAAATTTTTCTAAGAAAAATCACAACTTAAGATAAACACGGCAATGAAAAAGGATCCTTGAAGACAGGAGCAATAAAATTTCACAGGTAGGTTCGCAAAAAGACTCTTAATTACCCGAGTAATTCAAATTAGCTTTATAAAGGGTACGTCTCTGTACCTGACTATAGGGACAAATGCTGTTTAAATTTTTTTCCTGGAAATGCACTATATCGCTTTGCTCAGCTATTATTGATGTTGACGCTGTCGTATCTAAGCACCATATGATCCTTACGATAGCTGAAGAGTTGATATTTGACCTCCGCTTAGGGTTTTTGATAAACTGAGAAGGGATAAATTTTGGCAACGGGTAATGAATAATGCGTTTACTTAAATAGGTGGGGAGAAACTTTTGGGCCACCCTGTATATATATATATATATATATATATATATATATATATATATATAAATAAATATATATATATATATATATATACATATATGTATACATATATTAATCACAGGGCGTAGCTCAAGCTACTGTGGGGGTCATAGGTGGCGGATCATGGACGGCCTGCAGTAATGTAGGTTAGCTGCGAATAACAAATAAGCAGTCCGCGACCGAGAGCGGTAGAGGAGGGTGGCGCGGAAATGCCTTAGAAACCCAATGAGCTCTCTATGACAGGACGAGTTGGCGCCGTCCTTCAACTATGCGTCTAACCTGGCCGCAGGTATAAAAGGCTATGAGAAGGAACCCAGAATAATAAACCAACGATGGATATACGTTCAAACGTCGGAAGGAACCGTGACTTCCGTCGGGCTATCTTCCAGCATAGCTGGAAGGGAGTCGCCAGCGGACTCTAACGTTAAAGGAGCGGGCAGCTTGGCTCCTTCAACGCTCAATACTAAAAAGCAAAACACCAGTGTGCAAATGGAGAATCCGTTTCAACGCATGGAAAACCCTTTCACTCGGAAATCGCTGCTGGCTCGAACACCACCAAGAGTAGCAACTGAACGAGGGGAAATTCCAGATGACTCCAGAAGCACGATGCAGCAAATGATTGTAGCACCAACGGAGCAAAAACTCGATGCCTTTGCCAAACTAGGCGAAATGATTAAAGTCCTAGCAGATTTTACGGAATCGCGAACCAATCTGCACCATGCGATTAAGGATCAGGTTAGGGCCATCCGAGCGGCGTATCATAAAGCTCGAGTAGAAAGGGGACGGCGCAAGCCTGGACGAATGGAAGTGGCAACGCAGGTCACACCAACATTAGTTACACGTGAAAATGCTAACCGGTGTAGACCAAAGGGCAGCGACGCAGGTGGCGAATCTCCAGGACCATCCGAGGTCAAAATGAAGAAGCAATCTAGAGAAGCGGAAACCGAAGTACAAACCTTTGGACAGACCCCCAAAAAGAAGATGGTTAAGACGCCAACCAAAATCCCCGCGCAGAAGGAGTGCTTGCAAGAAAAGGCCCAGGACCCATGGATTAAGGTGACTAAGAAAGGAAAAAAGATGCCACCTGTAAAGAGAAATCGTCCGGACGTCATGATTATTTGCACGAAAGGTGACGTGACATATGCAGACATCCTACACCAGATGAAGGCGGACACGAGTCTGAAGGAAGTAGGCGAAAGGGTGACCCGCATCCGCAGAACGCAGAAGGGCGAATTGCTGCTGCAGATGAGATCATCTGTTCCAGACGTAGTGCTCAAACTCCAAAAGCAAATGGAGGAGGCATTAAACGGGAAAGCCGAAGTCACATCCAGATGTGATATGACGAAGATTGACATCAGTGATCTGGATGAAATCACAACGAAAGCTGACATCTGCAAAGCTTTTCAGGAACATTTCAACCTGAATGGCCTGAAGGAAGAGTTGGTGCTTTCGTTAAGGAAGTCGCATGGTGGAACACAGGTGGCCACGATGAGCATTCCAGCAGCACAAGCAAAAATGGTGATTGCAGCTGGAAAGATACGAATCGGTTGGGTCGTTTGTCGGCTCAGAGAGCAAATCCAGCTGAAAATATGCTTCAAGTGCCTGGAATATGAGCACTTCGCTAGGGCATGTAAAGGTGACCAGGATAGGTCGGAAATGTGTCGACGCTGCGAAGAAAAAGGCTACTTTGCGCTGCGGAGAAAAAGGCTACATCCACGAACTTACGCAGTTCTTCACTGGGCATGGCGTATACCGGAAATATCTGCATCGGTTTGGCCTGGACGACTCCACCGACTGCCCGATATGCGGAATAGACGAGGACCCGGAGCACATACTGTTTCAGTGTCCACGATTTGCACGACACCGAGCTAAGCTGCAAACTTCTACCAACCTGCTCTTATCGGCAGAAAACGTGGTGGAGATGATACTAGCATCAGAGGAAGCTTGGAAAGCACTGACGGGAGCACTAGCGCAAATTCACGCCGTTCTTCGAAAAGAGGATGTCAAGAGAGCGAGCACTAGGCGGCAGCCCATGAACAACTAAAGCTGACCCCACCCCACGAAGTAATACCTGACGGCAGTCCCGTGGGGCGGTGGAGGATAAAGAGGTGGTTTTTAGTCGGTTTGCGCCCGACATAACCTTCGATTATGCGGATTTTCCCCTCCAAAAAAAAAAAAAACCAAAATAAATATATATATATATATATATATATATATATTTATATATACTTATATAAATATAAACATATATATATATATATATATATATATATATATATATATATATATATATATATATATATACAAACGTATATATATATATATATATATATATATATATATATATATATATATATATATATACAAACATATATATATATATATATGTATGTATGTATTTATATATATATCTATATATATTTATATAAATATATATATACATATATATATATATATATATATATATATATATATATATATATATATATATATATATATATATATATATATATATATCTATATATATATATATGTATATATATATATATATATATATATATATATATATATATATATATATATATATATATATATATATATATATATAGATATATTTATATTTATATTTATATAAATATATATATATATATATATATATATATATATATATATATATATTTGTATGTATAAATATATATATATATATATATATACATATATATATATGTATATATATATACACAAACATATATATACATATATATATATATATATATATATATATATATATATATATATATATATATATATTATATATATATACGTTTGTATATATATATATATATATATATATATATATATATATATATATATATATATATTTATTTCAAACCAAACAAGGTGTGTACATAAAACAAATAACAATTTACATTTTTACATTTTTTCCAAGCTAAACTAAAATAAAACATGATAACATTTTCCAGACTTTTGTCTGATGGTCAATTTGAGGCGGAAATTCCAAGGAAAGAAAATAAAAGAATTAGGAATTCAGCGCTTTATTTAAAGCGCTTTTGAACCTGACTTTAAAGATAGACGGGGAATACCAGTGGGAAAATTTGTTAAATATTTTACAACATCTATTTATTGGCTCTCTGTCACCATAAACTGTGTGGTGCTGGTGTTCATTGAGGAGACGTGTGTGCCTAGTCCGTCTTGCAGAATTATTGACAGTTATTTTATTGCAAATGTATTCAACGTTAATCAAACCCCTAATCACATCAAATATAAAACATGAACACAATAACGTTCTCCTTGAAGAAAGTGTTTTCAAATTTAAGAGACTTAACCTGTTACTATAAGATTGAAGGCTTTCAAAATCATGTGGATGGTATAGATCTCTCAGTGCAAAAAGAATAAACTGCTTTTGGATAGATTCTAGTCTATCGCTATGAATATTGAAAGTAGGATTCCAGACGATGCACCCATATTCGAGTAAAGGACAAACTTAAGATATGTACAGAGTTTTTGTGACCCATATGTTCTTAAATTCTTTTGCGCGCCTCTTAATAGATCCCAGCTGCTTGCTGGCTCTTGCAAGTATTTTGTTATATTGAAGGTTAAAGCGAAGCTTCTTATCCAGAACGACACCGAGATCTATAACACTATCTACATTCTTCAGCAGCTGATTATTCAGGCGGTAATCGAAATTTACTGTATAGGTTTTACGGGAAAAGCTTATGAAATAGCATTTGTCAATATTAAGAAGAAGTTTGTTTCGTACTTACATTGCTCAAGCGATAAGAGTTTTTAGTGAAGAAATATTGAGTCAGATTCCGATTGAATAGTATGGTACATCTTGAGATCGTCCGCATAAAAAAGATGTGGAATATCTGATAGCACCTCCGATAGATCCGAAATAAAGATATTAAACAGAAGTGGCCCTAGGTGGCTTCCTTGCGGTACCCCAGAGGAAACGGTAATTTTTTGGAGATAAAACCTTAGAATTTTACATGCTGTGTTCGATTTCTTAAGTAAAAATCCAACCAGTTTAGCAAATTTCCTGAGATGCCAAATTTTTGCATCTTAAATTTCAACACATCATGGTTGACACGGTCAAAAGCTTTGCTGAAGTCAGCGTATATAGTATCAACCTGACGTCCTTTTTCCATATCGCAAAGCACATTTGAAATCATTATGATAAGATTGGTAGTAGTGAATCTACCTTTTCTGAAGCCATGTTGTTGTTCGTTTAAAAGAGGGTCAACAACAATTGTAAGTTTTTCGCAAACTATTTTTCCAAAAAGCTTTGGTATTATGACAAAATGGCGATGCCTCTATAATTCTCAACCGATCGTTTGTCACCACTTTTAAAAATCGGTGTAAGATGAGAAGACTTCCAGAAATGAGGAAATTTACCGCAATGCAGCGATTTGTTGAAAATCATCTGAAGGGGTGAAATAATCGTTTCTGCACACTTAATTATGAAGCTTTGAGGAAGTAGGTCTGGTCCAGGCCCTTTTTTCATGTCAAGCTCTCTTATAGCTTTAGTAATGTCCTCTTTATATTGCATCAACAATAGACAGCTGAGGTGTTTGGGAAAGTGGCATGTTAGGCGAGCCGCTGAGAGGAAAAAAAACTTCCTGAAAATGATCGGCAAAGAAGTCACATATATTCTGTGGGTCAGAAGAAACTAAGTTGTTTTTTTTGCATCGAAGTGGGATAGCCAGAAGCTTTTCGCTTGGTGTTCACAAAGTCGAAAAAAGTCTTAGGATTGTGAATTATGTTTTCGCCAACTATATTGACATAGCTTTCATATGCTTCGCGAGACTTTCTTAAAAATTCCTGAGCTAAGTCATTATATCTTGTCTTGATATCATGGCTAGCATTGCTATTGTTTTTAAGAATCTTATATAGTTTGTTTCTCCAATTTCGTAAACACCTCAGATTTCTATCCAGCCATGGCTCAGACAGTTTGTTTTTTTTTTAAATCTTGGGAACATACTTTTCAACTACATCAAAAACCAATTGGTGGAATAGAGACACTGCTTCGTTCAATTCAAAAGTTGCACAATCGCTGGCATTGTGCATGTAAGCAAGGAATATATATATTATATAAATATATACATATATATATATATATATATATATATATATATATATATATATATATATATATATATATATATATATATATATATATACATACATATATAATTTATATATATGTATTTATATATATATATATATATATATGTATATATACATATATATATATATATATATATATATATATATATATATATATATATATATATATATATATTTATATATATATATATATATATATATATATATATATATATATATATATATATATATATATATATATATATATATATATATATATATATATATATATTATATACATATATGTATATGTGTGTATATATATATATATATATAAATTAACAAACGCGAGTTTGTTTGAATAAAAAAAATTTATTTCTCAGGCAAAGCCTGGCTATTACAAAGTACAATTAATAACTGAAAATTTTCTTATAATACATATTTCTTATATTAGCACGAAAATGCTGACGGCAAGTCTAGCATTTTCGTGGGAACGTTGAATATCGTCAGCGAAATCGTTTTCCCATGTTGCACCGCTTTCCGGTGTTATGTTGCAGTTTACCTGGGAATTTGTTCGTTAACTCCTCCCCGCTCAGATACAATTGTCCGCAATTGTTTTTTTAAAAATATGGTAGGTCATTGATCCTTGTTGGATTTCTCTTCGGGTTGGTTGATATGGATGATGAGGATTCTAGTGATATGGTGCCCTGCTTCATCGGTTCTGCTGGCTTAGTTTCTGGAATGGGCGAATTTATGATTATTTTGGAATTACCTTTTCTGGGGCAAAATCTCCAGAAAAGAGCTGCTGTGGTCAGAACTGCTAGTATTGAGATCAGTCCATATGAGGTTAGTTGATGGACCATGTTGTTTTTTTTAAGCAGCTCGGATTTCTCGGTGTTGTTGATATGGAGTTCTTGCATCATTTCTAATGAAAGAAGTTTTCGGTAGGCTTCACCTTCTGATGTTGGTTGGAGTATTGCCGGAAGTGCTTGAATGCTTGACACCTCTCAAGAAACGTATGGTCGCCCATTTATTCCAATGGTGATATTATGGAATTTGATCAGGTAGGTCCCAATTAGTTCGTGCGTAAGGTTTTCAGCTTCAACGATTCCGGAAAATTCGTTAAGGAGTATGATGCCTGTCGAGATCTCATCGATTGTAGGGATATGGTGTCCCGATGTTTTATTGCAGGTAGCGTTTGAACCTCTGAGCAACCTTGGTAAGCAACCTAGACTACTTATATCAATGATTTCATTTTCTTTGCAAATCAAAATTTGATTAAATTCTTTACAATTTTTAGTTGTTGCAAAAATTTTGTCCTCTCCTTCCAAAATTCTATTGAATACAATATCATTAACCAGATTTCTTTTCTTGATTGGTTTTATTAAAAGTGTGTTAAATGTTTCCTTCCTAGTCATTGGAATATTTATTATATATAAAATTGTGGACTGATTTGAAATAATCTTGATTTCTGCGAAATCTAATGCTTCTTCGATGGAAGAGAAAGGCAATTTTTCTTTATGCAATGCTTCTATGGCTAATTTAATTTCTGTTTTGGATAAAATTTATGAATTTATAATTCCAGCTTTGGCCCAATGTAAGGCAAAATTTATATTTCTCAATTCTTCTTTCATAAGTTTGATTTTAGCTTGAATTTCTGAAACAATGTTGGTGCTACTCTTAGTGTCTTCCTTTAGCAGTTTTTGAATTTCATTAGTAATTTTGGTAAGATTATTAATTCGATCATTGTACAACTGGTTAATAACAACTTGCCTATTGTGGCTTCCCAAAACGTTGTTGATTTTTTCTTTAATAGTAATAAAGTCCTCGTGATCCGGATTCCCGGCGAGCCACTTCCAGGCTGTTCCTATGAAGTTTAGTGATCTCTTTGTGCTATGAGGAACTAGGTTTTCAACAAATGTTTCGATTTGTTCCATTTCATGAGCTAGGTAGCGAGACAGTGGATGGTGCTGAACTATGGGCAGATTAAGGATGTCATGCGTGCTGGTTATGAATTTCTCGTACTGGTTAACGTCTATCGTATGGATGATTTTAAAATTTCCGTCACGTATTTTGGCCAGTCCTACGTTAAAGGATACTATTTGTGAATTTGTGTAGTCTAGTATTTGTATTGTGCCGTTGGTCAAGCAGATGAGGCATCTGGAAAGAAATCAATTCCGAATTTTATCTTTATGGACACGTTTCCCGGATTCTGTAAGAATGGTAGTTTTTTTATTTTCTTCAACTATTTCCTGACGGTAGCGAGGCGTTAGTTTTGAGCCTTTTCTTTTGTTCTGTTTAACATATATAGTTTGTCCAATTTCATAGTCCTTTGTCGGTTGTCTTTTTTTGTTATGATTCTTTAGATCTTTGTCCTGTTTAAGTCTAAGTTTGTCAATGTTTGATTGTCTTGCTCTTTCAAAGTCTTCTGGGTTCATTCTGGGTGATCGACAGGTTTTTTACCCGTAGTCGAATGAATGGTAAAGTTGTATTCGTTGACTGCACGCTCTAAAAGTTCTTCAAAAGATCGGGGTGTTGATTCTTGTTTCAGGCAGCGCATGATGCCTGTGAGAGTGGAATGGAAGCGCTCAGCCTGTCCGTTCGCTTCGCTTTTGTAGGGGGGTGTCTTGTAAACTTTGATTTGTAGTCCATCTTCCATCATAGACATAATAGAAGCTGACCTGAGAGCGCCTTCGTTATCGACAACCACATGTTCTGGTAAACAAAAGAAGAAAAGAATGTCTTGGAGCGGTCTTCTAATGTCCGCGAGTGAGCGTGATGGGATAATCTTTGCCATGGCAAACTTAGTGAATTTGTCTATGGCTGTGAGGACAAGATGTTTCTCAGTTGAGAAAATGTCTATGTGAACGATGTGGCCAGGATAATTAGGAATAGGTGTTTTTTCCAGGAGGGGCTTATTGAGATGCCGGTCGTACTTGTTCTCCTTACATATGGTGCAGAGTTTGACCAGTCTCCTTATTTTGGCACTCATTTTTAGGAAATAAAAGTTTTCTATTATTTGGAGTCTATTTTCTTCTGCATTCCGGTGAGCTCTTTTGTGGATTCGGAGGATTCTTTCCTCTTGCTCGGCTTCGGAGGGAATACCTTCGACAATCTTTTGAGTATATCGGATCTAATAGTCGCTAAAGTGGTTTGGGTATATCTGTTGTATGAGACCCATGGTTGATTCGTCTGTTTGTAAACCGTTAATTATGTTGGGGTTGAGGTAGCGTTTAAAAATGTTATTAATGTCCTGTTCTGAATATTGTCTTTGTATCAGTATATGTCTTGTGTAGTTCTCGAAAGTGTGTGTAATTTGGTAGTTGTGTTCTTCACCTAGTTTGAGGATAATTTGATTTTCAAACACGTTGATGGGGGTCTCTACGCAAGGTATTAAATTTTGGGATGAACTCTCGTCGCTATGTTGAGTGGGGGTCATGGAATTAATTTGTGTTTCTCGGGGTGGTCTCGAAAGGGAATCGGCTACAATGTTTGCTTTACCCGGTTTATATTTTAATTCATATATTTATTATATATATTATTTATATATTTTAATTCATATATTTATTATATATATTATTTATTTATATAATTCATATATTCCTCAAGTATCGCTTTCCAGCGTTTCATTTTACTATTTGTGTTTTTTGAACTGAGAGCATATGTAAGGGGTTAATAGTCTGTGAAGATCTTTACTTTACTGGATCCGTATAGATAATTTCAAAGACTGTTTAGAGCCCATATTATCGCCAACATCTCCTTTTCGTTCGTCACGTAGTTCTCTTCGGATTTCCCTAGAGTCCTCGACAAATACGAAATCGGTTTGTTATCTTGGGATAATGCTGCTACTATGGCATAATCAGAAGCGTCGGTGGTAAGTTCAAAGAGTTTTTTGAAATCTGGGTGTATTAATAGAACGTCTTGTGAAATAAGAACACTTTTGACCTTTTTGAAGGCGTCTAGTGCGTCTTTGTCAAGTGTTATTGGTTTATTTTTTGAGATATGTTTGGACGTTCGTCCATCTTCCCCTCTTAAGAGGGCTGTCAGGGGCTTGGCGATCTTAGCATAATCATGTATGAATCGCCTGTAATATCCTGACAGTCCGAGAAATGATCTGAGATCCTTCAATGTTCTGGGAGGTGGAAAGTTTGCGATTGCTTCCACTTTCTTAGGGTTTGTTCGTATTCCTTCTATACATACGATAAACCCAAGGAATTCGACTTCTCTCTTCAAAAATTCACTCTTGTCTAGGTTGATTTTCATGTTCACCCTTTGTAGTGTTTTAAATATGGCCTCTAGATTGTCAAAATGCTCTTTTTCATCTTTTCCGAAAACTATTATGTCGTCAATGTAGACACGACAGCGTTTACCTATGTGTTCCTTTAGAATATCGTCTAGGGTTCTCTGAAAGATGGCTGGGCCGTTCTTTAAGCCGAAGGGTTGGCGAAGGAACTCATATTTACCGTTGTTTATGGCAAATGCGGTTTTTTCTACGTCAGATTCTCTTAAGAGAATTTGGTGAAATCCGCTTTTTAAATCAAGAATTGAAAAGAATTGATTTTCGCCTAAATTTGAGAGTACTTCGTTGATGTCTGGTATAGGATATGCGTCTGTAATTGTGATGGAGTTCAGTTTCCTATAGTCAACGACCATTCGGAATTTCTTTTCTCCAGATGCATCCTGTTTTTGGGTACAATCCAGACGGGGGCGTTATATGCGGACTTGGATGGTCTAATAATGTTGTCCCTTAATAGTTTTTAGATTTCCTTTTTAACCTCATCTTTGAGGGCCATGGGGTAAGGGTAAGATTTAGCATAGACAGGGTCATTTGAGGTAGTACGGATTTCTCCTCTGACGGAGGTGGTGTATGTTAATTTTTCGTCTGGGTCCGATAATAAGGGTTTGTATTTTGATAAGATTAGCTTCAGACGGACTTCTTGTTCCTTATTCATGTGAGAGATTCTTAAATTTAGACGGTTAATAGACTCGGATATGTATTGTTTCAATGGAATAGAAATGTGAGGTTTGATTGACATTATGTTAGAGCTTGTGTGAATTACTGCTTGGAGCTCTCTTAGGGTATCATTTCCAATTAACCCTGCGAAGATTTTGAGGGATGGTAGTAGATAAAATTTTAATTTTCTTGTATTTGGTCCAAATATGTTGATGAAAGAATGGTGAGTTATATTTATTGGTCCACCCGCTGTGTTCGTGAAAAAGGGTTTTTCATTTGGGATGGGGTTACGCACATAAAATGGTTGAATATAGTTGTTATTTGACCCTGTATCGATTAAAAATTTAAGTTTTTCTTCGCTCTGCGCTGCGTATTCAATATACCGCAGGGAAGAGCCCTTTAATCTAAAAAATGGATACCACCCTGTTGATCAGTGTTGTCATTGTTGTAGTTAGTCGTCTCGTTTGGAACGTCTTCGTCAGGTTCAACATTTGTAGTGTAATTACTATGTTCGTAGTATGAGTTCTCATTTGTTTCGTCTAAGTTTGGAGAAAATGGCACAGTTTCTTCTAAAGATAAGTACTCGAGTAAATCAGCTTGATCTGACTCCCGTTTTTCTCAAGATAATGAGTCTGGTTCAATATTGTAGTTATGGGTGTAGTAAGTGCGCTGTTGCTTGTTTCCAAATTGACCTTGTTCGGGTGCTACCCTTTTAATGGGGAATGACCGATGTTGGGGTCTATTTTGGTAATTTACAGCATGAGTCCTTATGGATTGATCTACTTCCATAGGCTCGTATCTCCGTGGTTTAGGAGGCAGTGGTTTGATATTGGGGAGAGGATACTGTACTTGCCTATGAAATTGTGGGGCTGGAGGAATGCGAGGGTTATGGAAGAGTTCTGGCTTGAAATCTTGCCTTGGGATATACGCATGCTGTAATTGTTGTCTGAAATTATTTTTAGGAGGAATTGGAGGAGGTGTGTTTTGAGGTTCTTTTTTGTGGGTAACATGTGTGTTGTTTGCATGTTGTGCTCTGTAATCAACGTTTTGTAATTTAAGGCACAAATGTAGAGTTTGTGGTAGGTCAGCTGGTTCACGGATACTCAGCAACCGTGGTAAATCTCCTCTTAGGCCGCGCACAAACGTATCGAGTGCTTTATCCCTGTAACATTGGGTCATATTAGATATATAGGCATAATGACTCCTGTCCCATGTCCATTGATGACAGTTTATTTAATATTAGCGACAACTGGTGGTAGACCGTCTGATAGAATTCATGGATGCTTCCGTTGCCTTGAAAAAGAGTAGTCATCTGGTACTCAAGCGTACCAAGATCTCTCTTGTCGGCATAGTGAAGTGTTAGGCACTTCGAAATTTTGTTCCAATTAAGGGGAGTGTTGTAGGATTCCAAAGCTATATCAGCTTGGCCTACTATTTTGTTGCGGATCACTGAAAGGATACCATAATACTTCGGTGTTCCTTTCAGGTGGTCGTAGATCTTCAAGATCCTCTCAACACTCTTCCTCCATGAGGAATATTCGCTGGGGTCACCTGAAAAAGTCCTCAAACTCTTGACGACATCAGGAATCTTATTCATGTCGGATAGATTTGCGTCGACACTCCCAACTATTGGAACATCGCTGTCATCATTCACATCAGACGCAGGGTTCATGATGGAATGAAAAATCTCTCTACCCGGAGTGTTGAGGGCTTGTGAGACTATTCTCGTTATAAGTTGAACGAGGTCAACATTGTTGCTACTCTGAACGTTTGGGGGATTGTTTTGAGGGGGATTACGAGGCGGATTATTCTGGGCCTCCGTCTCGTTTAAATTTAGACGCGGAGGGTGAATGAGATTCGATTGATTTGGCATCGCGATATGAAAGGGTTTTCCAGACAGTAATAACCTAACCGATTTCAGAGGAAGATCACTTCAATAACCACACAAGGACAATAAGATCACTTTCGATAACACGACTATTTTTCCTGAAAAATGGTTACTTCGCAAAAAAAAGTTATACTTTGGGAAGACACAATGCATTAATAATTTCCTTTATAAGGGTTTTTTCAGAATCTAAATTAATCATTCAAAATCTGCTTCACAATATCTTTCAAAATAATTTTTCAAAATACATTCACACATAAATTTGAATAAAATGATTTTTCACGAAGTTATATATAAAGCTTGAAAATTTTTTTGTGCAATACGCAAATTCAGATAAAGTCACTTATTTAATTTCTTTTGATAACTTTTTCTTTCTGTAATCAATTTTTACTTTCCTTCTTCAAGTCAGATTGATATTTTTGCTATCTCACAAGTTAATTCTTATTCAAATTAAATCAATACCTTTAATTCCTTTTTTTTCACTTTCCTTTTTTAAATTAAATCAATATTTTTTTTTTCTATTCTTCACTTATTTTCTTTTTCTTTGCAAATACTTTCACTTTTTTACTTATGTTACGAATTATAATGATTGAAAAACTTTGACTTACAATGTTGCTACCAAGGTTCTCATGATTGATTAATAAGAAATTCCTTTGCTCCTTGATGGATCGATCGTCGACTGAGAGGGCGGCTGTAAGTTTCCCTACTCCTTTTTGCTACTCCTGTAGCTACTACGGGGCCTCGTTCCACTCTACAGGTACCACACACACTTCGCGACTTTGCGCGCGTAAAGAAAAATCACTTCCGCGGTTATTCTCAAACTCGACTGTTTGGTACGCACTTGCGTATCCCACGTACTTTTAAACACGATTTTTCTGTTGCGGTACCGCGACGATCGTCCCTGCTCGGGCGCCAATTAACAAACGCGAGTTTGTTTGAATGAAAAAAATTTATTTCTCAGGCAAAGCCTGGCTATTACAAAGTACAATTAATAACTGAAAATTTTCTTATAATACATATTTCTTACATTAGCACGAAAATGCTGACGGCATTGTCATTGGCGTTATAAATCGCGCGCTTTTGTATTTAAAAAAAAAAAAATCTCCACCGCCATCCTGAAAAGGAGGGCGATGGAGATTTACGAGCAGAGATATTCATTCGATGGATCCGCGTCTGAGTTAACCTAGGTTAGCTACAGAATAACAGATAGGATTAAGTAAACAAGGCCGTCGTCATAATGGCTCACTAGTACTATGCAATTAGTATGTAATTAGTAGTATGTAATCAATACGTAGTTAATATATAGTAACAGATAGGGTTAGATCAACAACGAGAAAACAACACGAGTTCAAAACAAAACCACAAGAAACAGGTCGAGCATCAGACATCAACATCAACATCAGCGACAATCACGACATGAATAAAACCCCGATGTTACGACAGCAAGCCAGACCAAACTCACGGCACACGCAGGTCAACACGCCACAGAAAGGACACACGATCCACGGTCACCAAAACAAGCTATATAGTCATCAAAATAATTTGTTTCAATCGACTTACGAGCAAATTACTAGTCATCCGGACTTACGCTGACAAATTGCGATGACAGTGCTGGCTGTCAAACGGCGGGTGGAACAGATGTTCCACGCTAAAGACCGAAACGAAATAGCCGGAAAGGGGCCGAGGTGAAATTCAGCTGGGGATCGCACAAGCTCACAGCTGAGTTTAGTGAACCCAACGGATTCGAAAAAAATTCCGTTGCCGCCAAAAAGTTTACGTGGGCGCCAGCAAGGAAAAAGAGGTTCTTTTTCATTTCGACTGGGTGAGTGGACGGATGTCCGTGGCGGAAATCAGCAGAAAATTTGACTTTGGCTTTTCTTTCTATATACCCATCATCGTTTGGTCCTGGACGGAGATATTTTCGACGATCAAGCTAGGCGACGGCATCGAATCGAGACGATTCACAGTGGATAGTGAGCGCAGAGAAGTTCGAATCGAGCGAATCGATAAGGAAGCAGAACGGCTGGTTGGAAATCATTTTGTGCTAGTGGATAGTGAGCAGAGAAGTTCGAATCGAGCGAATCGATAAGGAAGCAGAACGGCTGGTTGGAAATCATTTTGTGCTAGTGGATAGTGAGCAGAGAAGTTCGAATCGAGCGAATCAATAAGGAAGCAGAACGGCTGGTTGGAAATCATCGACAGGGGAGGCCCCCACAAGGCAGCAGTGAACATCGTAGGAATTTATTCAGGTAGTGTGCACACTATTTTGTTTTTAGTAGATAGTTTTCTTGGTTTGATCAGATATCATAATCGATAGTTAGAAATTGGAATTTTGAATAGTTTGAAAAATTGAAATTTAGGAGTGATAAGTAGGTCGAAAATTACCGTAGATGTTTTAGTGGCTAAGATGCAATATAATTAATAAAGTGTGAAATTATGTCAGATTGCCAAGTGATCGGTTTTTAATATCGTGGCGTGGATTAACTCAGACGGCAGAAATTCAACTATTTCGTGGTTTCTCTTTTTCGTGATCCTTTTTTTCCGCATCGTAGCGCGTGCCGTCACAACTTCTCGCTTCAGTGCGACGGTAAGTCGGTAGTTTCGGCCAAATTGAAGCGAGTGGCGCCCACCCACGGCAATCTTCTTCGCGAGCAGAAGCCGCCCGAAACTACCGCCCCTTTTATCCCAGTCGGGGAGAAAAGGGTTTTTGAGGTGTGTTACAGATCTAACGGTAATAAATTGGCGCCCAACGTGGGGCTAACGGTCGTAACGGTACACGGGAAAATTTTCGAGTTTCTTTGTCCCGTACTCGAGGGACTGAAAGTAAGTTTTCTTGAATAGAAAAGGAAGTTTATTTCGATAGCTAAATTGAAATTTTCCGATTTGATTTGACCAATATTTGATATAGATTTCCATATATAAGTGGAATTCTTAGGAAAAAAAAACAAATATTAAATAGATAGAATTCCCACAAAATAATTTGAATTCTGGTGTTACAATGTGTGGAAGTGCATGATAAATAAGAAAATTTGTGTGAGTGTGTTAGCGTACCGAATTTCTGGAGCAGGAGTTTGAGAGTCCGGCAGGTTTTGTTTCAGCTCACTGATCGCGGTTTAGGTTATCAGTGGCTGAGGTTATCCGAGTTGATATTGTTCAGGTGTTCCTGTTTAATAGGGAAAGATTAAATATATCCAGTCCCAAATTGTGGGAATACCAGTAGGAGCAGGAAAATTGAATCGGGGATCTGATATCTTTCAACGGAAAAACATATGTTTCGCAAGATATCTTTTGAAAACTGCGTTTGAAATTGAATACCGTGGCGTAAGGTGGAATTTTATTGAATACCGTGCGGAATAATTAGTTTTATCTCCATACAGGATTGAGTTCCGGGAAAAGTGAATGTGGTATTTGTAGTGAAGAATAAATTTGAATTGGAGCGAGTGTGAGTGAAGAAATATAAAGGAATAATTCGAATTTAGCGTGTGTGATAGAATCTCATCAATATCTCTATTAAGATAGATAAAGATTGGAGTGAGTGAGTGTAGCTACGGGAATTGGTTGGTGTAGAGGCTGAGGACATTTATCCGGTTTTTCAAGGGTGGTATTGTGCTAGTAGGACTCGTCGGGGTTGAAGCACTTTGTGACTGGGCACTTCTGGTGATTTAGTGCGGCTTTCTTTGGTTATTTGGCCGTTTAACCCCCGTGGGAGCATCTTCGAGTTGAAGGCCTAGAAAATTGCGTTTCATAGCTTGTCCTTAGGCAATTTTTATTTTAGCATTAGTGTAGACCTACAGGTCGGTGCAGGACATAATGAATATTTTAGTAGATCGGCTGTCCAAAGACGAGCTCGTCTACGAGCTTGCAATCAGAGGGTTTCCGGTAGATACCGTAGATAACATGCGGAAGACGCTGAGGGCGGCGCTCAGGGCGGAATCAGCTATGGACAGGGGCGGATTTACCACTAGGCCCAGTAGGCCCGGGCCTAGGGCGGCAAATTTCGGGGGCGGCAAATTTTCGATTTTTTTCGGGGCGGCAGTTTTTTTTTCTGTCGTATACGTACATATATCTGAGTCGAATGAGCCTAACACCTCAAGTCAACCGAATTCTCTAAAAAATCAATGCACGCGAAAATTCACCTCTAATGATTTTTTTCGGACATTAAAAAGTTTGACTTATAATAAATATCGAAATACGATCACTGTAAAGGACCAAAGAAACTCAAAAATACCTAATAAGTACCTAGAAAGTATCTGAAAATACCTAAAAAAAGAAAGCTTAAAAAGACTTAAAAAGATCCTAAAAAGAACCCAAATAATACCTCTTCAATTTAGGAAAAGCTTATCAAAGGTAAATATTTGCGTGCATTGATTTTTCAGAGAATTTTTTATTTATTTTTATGGTACAGGGTATATCAACTGCATGCGAATCTCTATATTTTTGACGTGTTTTTTAAATTGTACTTCATTGCTGAAATTAATTTCTATAAAAAAATTTCTATAAAGTGAAATCTAGAACATAGGTCAAAATATTTCGGGTTCACCTTTAACTAATAACACATCGAACATTAATTTACAATAGTCGAGTTCATAGTTGATCTCCAGTCAAGTGCGAAAGCAAACTTTGAACGGAATAGTAAACATACTTATAAAAATTTTAGCGAAGACGTTGGAATTATATGCGATCCAAAGGTGTAATACGGTTTTGGACTGTTAAAAATTGGTATTTTTGGATTCTTTTTATTTGAGGTACTTTTAGGTTCTTTACCGTGTTTGTATTTTAATAATTCATTGTGTGGGAAGGGCGCAATAATAGGGAATTTTTACGAACGAACCGGTGCCGGTTTTGCTCTGATATTCCTTTTTTGTGAGCTCGGGTGCAACGGAAAACAGCGAAGTATTCTAGAGAATCGAAAAAAAATCGCACATTGTTACATATAACATAATTCACGAAAAGGGCGGCAAATATTTCTGAGGCCTAGGGCGGCGAAATGGCCAAATCCGCCCCTGGCTATGGATACTTCCTATGTCGAGACCGATTATCCATATGACTTTGAGACGGACTACAGGGAGCTTGAGGCAAAAGCAACATAATCTGAGGAACTCGTAGAGCGGGTGACGGGCGGCAAAGCGTCGTTGGAATTTTTGAAGGCAAAAGTCAGGATAGAGTTTGGCTTTCGACGTTTAGGGAATTTACAGGCGGTATCGAAGGAACAGAAGGAAGGAGCGAAGGCTTTGCGTAACAGGTTTATATTGGCAATGGGTGCTCTAGTGGAAAAGGTCGAGGAGCCCAGTGAGGATGAGGAGGAGCGGTCTGACGCAATTCAGGATGCAGCCACGCCACCATCCCCCAAATCTGGAAGTCCGGCAGAGGTAGCAAAATGGGGATTGAAATTTAGTGGTGACTCTTCCGGATCGGTTAATGCTTTCTTAGAGCGCGTAGAAGAGTTGCGAATGGCAAGGGGACTCACTAAAGCCCAACTGTTTAGAGCAGCGGTAGATCTCTTCGACTCGCGAGCGCTAATTTGGTTCCGAGCCAACCGGGACCTGGTCAGTTGCTGGGACGAGTTGGTGAAGGAGTTGAGAGCGGAGTTCTTGCCATCCGATTATGAGGACCGGCTATGGGAAGAAATTCGGCGGCGAACTCAGGGCGAAAGCGAGTCGATAGGGGTCTATATAGCTGTCATGGAACGCCTCTTCAGCCGTTTAGAAACCAACTGTTCGGAGGAGGAAAAACTGCGTCGGTTGCGGAGGAACATAACTCCGTTTTATCAACAGCAACTGAGCTTGACGCCAGTGACTTGCATTGCGGAGTTGGTGAAGATGGGCCGGACCCTGGATGCCACTAGGGCATCGGTGGCGGCATTCGTGCCTCCCAACACACGGTCAAGGCGTTGTCTCGAGCCAGACCTAGCATATTTTAGCTCTGGAGGCGTGGAACGAGTTTCAGCACTGGCAGAATCGAGTATAATTCAGTGCTGGAACTGCAGGAAGGAGGGACATATGTCGAGGGACTGTCCGGAGCCTCGTCGCTGTTTTGGTTGTGGTCGTCGAGGGGTTATGAGGTCCGCCTGTCCAAATTGCCGGAATCGAAACCAGAGACAAGGATCAGGACCCCGTCCTAATCACAGTTCTTCGGGAAACGAACGTCGTGCCCACTAGGCGGTCGGGTAGGCACTACGACAAGACCGCAGCAGGAAGATAACCAACCGATGGTGGACTTTGCACTGGTGAAAGGGAATCAGGACAGCCGCCCACACTTGAGAGTGGATATAGAGGGCATCGAGATGGAAGGGCTGTTAGATTCTGGGGCGAGTCGTACCATTTTGGGGGGAAAAGGATGGTTACGCTTGGCCAACAAGGGGTTAAGTCTGGACCGGGAGAAAGTTGAAGAGGTGCGACTGGCGAATGGTGAAACGTGCTCGGTGACTGGGGTAGTCCAGTTAAAGTTCACCTTGAACGGCAGGGTGCATGAGTTAGAAACGTTGGTCATACCATCCATCCCGCAGGAAGTGATCCTTGGAATTGACTTTTGGCAGCACTTTGGGGTCGTCCTGGACATGCAGGGACAGCAGTGGACATCAGTTGCGTCGGCTGAAGTGGTGCCAGTGAAAGCGCTGCGGAGTCAATCTCGTTTATCAGAACGTGAGTCAGGGATCCTGCAAAGTTTACTAGAGGAACAGTTCAGATTAATGGGTGAGGGCCTGGGTTGCGCTTAATTTGTCAAACATACTATTAAGACAACAGCCAGTCCTATCAAACAGAGGTACTATCCTGTCTCCCCAGCAGTGCAGAAACAAATCAACGTTGAGTTGGATGAGATGTTGAAGTTGGGAGTGGTCGAGCCATCGTCAAGCCCCTGGTCGTCACCGATTTTGCTGGTACGCAAGAAGGACGGGTCGTACCGGTTTTGTGTCGACTTCAGGAAGGTAAATGCGGTATCAGAGAAAGACGCTTATCCGCTGCCCTATATTTCTACCACATTAGATAAGTTACGCAATGCAAAATACCTTTCGACATTGGATGTTAAGTCAGCTTACTGGCAGGTGCCAATGGCGGAGGATTCTCGGCAATATACAGCTTTCACCGTGCCGGGGAGGGGTCTTTTTCACTTCCTGAGAATGCCATTTGGTCTACACAACTCGGGTGCGACGTGGCAACGCCTGATTGATACGGTGTTGGGTCCCGCACTAGAACCGTATGTGTTCACTTACCTCGACGACATTATTGTGGTAACTCAGACATTTGAGCAACATATCGCGATTTTGCGCGAGGTTTTCGGTCGTCTGAGGGAGGCGGGTCTACGTGTGTTTAAGGAAAAATGCCATTTCTGCCGGGCTAAGCTTCGATATCTAGGATATCTGGTGGACGAAGAGGGCCTCCACGTGGACCCTGAGAAGGTGCAGGCGGTGAGTGACTTTCCACGACCAAATTCGGTCAAGCAGGTCAGGCAATTTCTGGGTATGGTATCTTGGTACCGGAAATTTATACCTAACCATGCGACGTTAGTGGCACCTCTTAACGATCTTTTGAAGAAAGGCCGGAAGTTTGTTTGGACGAAGGAAAGCGAGCAGGCGTTTGTTGATTGCCGGATTAAATTGACTACCGCACCAATTTTGGCATGTCCCGATTTCGAACTGCCGTTCAAAGTGCAGACGGATGCATCTGATGTGGGGATTGGGGCGGTCTTGAGCCAGGCACATCCAACAGGGGAGAAGGTAGTGTGCTACCTAAGCCGGTCACTATCCAAACTCGAAAGGCAGTATTCGACCACTGAAAAGGAGTGCTTAGGGGTGTTGTGGTCTATTGAAAAACTCCGTCCGTATATTGAAGGCACTCGGTTTGTAGTGATTACCGATCACCATTCTTTGGTTTGGCTACATAAGTTGAAAGATCCAACTGGAAGATTGGCGAGGTGGGCTGTTCATCTCCAACAGTTCGATTTCGAAGTGGTACATCGAAAGGAGAAGGACCATCTGGTTCCAGACGCACTCTCACGGGCTGTTGTTAACGTGAACTGCGTTTCTACTAACCCAGAGAAAGATAAGTGGTATGGGAACATGAGGAAGAAGGTACGAGGAAACCCCGACCAATATCCGAAATGGAAAGTTGTTGGAGATGTGCTCTGGAAGCAGGTGGAGGGCCGGTATCCCGAGCTACAGAAAGCCGACAAGTGGAAGAGAGTAGTTCCAGCATCCGAAAGAACAGGGCTTTTGGTTCGGTGCCATGACGAACCCACTGCTGGACACATGGGAATAAAGAAAACCTTAGATCGACTGACACAACACTTCTATTGGCCAAAGATGGCAGTGGATGTGGGGAAGTATGTCCGGAGCTGCAAAGCCTGCCAAGCGGTCAAAGTGGAGCGGAAGTCTCCTATGGGGCAGATGGCGTCGAGGAGTGAGGAGGCGATTTCTCCATGGGAGATGATCTGCGTGGATTTAGTGGGACCCCTACCACGATCTACACGTGGTCATGCCTACATCCTGACAGTGGTGGACTATGCCACCAAGATGCCACTACTCTTTCCCTTGCGGAAGGCAACAGGGGCCGCAGTAGGTCGGTTGCTCGAAGAGCACGTTATATTTCTGTTCAGAGTACCAAGGATCATCGTGTGTGACAACGGAGTACAGTTTCGTTCTAAAGAGCTCACACGGATCGCAGAGACCAACGGAATTGAATTAAGGTTTACCGCTCTTTATCATCCTCAAGCGAATCCGGCAGAACGCGTGAACCAGAACGTTAAGCGCCTTCTTCGAACTTATGCGTCCGAGACCCATCGAGAATGGGACAAGGAACTGTCAAAGATTGGTTGTGCCCTGAGAACCTCAACGCACGAAAATATGAAAGTCACCCCTTACTTTTTGAACTTCGGGAGGGAAATGATCATTCACCCGAGGAGTCCTCAAAGCCCGGAAGCACAAGAAAAGAGAGTCGATCAGGATGAAGGAACTGAGAAGGCAATATTCCTGCAGAAAGTTCGCGAAGAAGTTCGCGAGCGTTTGAAAACAGCAGCTCGGGTATCCAAGTCACGATATTATCTGCGACATCGGGATGAGCGATTTCTGCCGAAGGATCTGGTATGGCGTCGAAATTATGTCCTGTCGGACGCGGCAAAGTACTTCTCCGCCAAACTTGCCCCAGAGTTCGTTGGACCATTCACGGTGAGAAAGAAGGTGTCCGGCTGGACGTACGAACTTGAAGATTCCAATGGGAAAGCTATGGGTGTGTGGCACATCAAGGATCTCAAGCGCTACGTGGTATGAGGTAATGGAGTAGAGTCCTGAAATTATCGTAGGAGACGAGGTAGACTTCCATTAGTAAAAACAAAAAAAAAACCCCCGAGGTATTTTGCTAGGGTACTAATGATTGGTGGTGGAACTAGAATATAAGAGGGGTAGATTAGTGGTGGCGGTGTAAAAATATACAAACTTTAACATAGTCGGTGGGGGGATAGCATAGGTTTTCACGTGTGTGGTGTGGTGGCCTGGTTGAATTGCGTTGGATGAATTAGCGATAGATGGTTGCACAGATTAAGGCTGGTACTGAGTTAACCATGAAACTAAATTTTGACATGTCTCCATCATCTGGTCACTCTTTCGGGTGAAAGTTTGGACAATGGAGAAAAGCAGAGACACTGCTCATTTCTGACGGATTAAATGCCAAGAACCTCTCTTTTCGATCGATTTTCTTGTTGAAAAGGTATTTTGCACTGCTCCATTTTCAAATTAAAATACCAAATGTCACCTGTAGGCTTGGAAGTAGGAACTGCACAAACTAATTTGGCGGGACATGATGGGTGGCGTGTTTCGGTGCCATCTACGTTTTCAACGCGAAAGCGACTTCAAAGCAACTTTTCATGCTAAGTACAGAGTACAACTCTTGCGTATTTTCAAGCTAAATTTTCGCCGAAACAGATTTCACGTGAAATTTTGTGTGAAAACGTGGAATCAAACTCAGTACTAGGCTTTAGATGGTGATTTTGTCGTATAGATTAGGTGGTGGTTATCTAGGAATTTAAGGTTTTGAGTTTATGCTTGTACATAAGGGTTAGTTTTAGTTAGGTTAGAGAGGTGTAAACTTAGATATAAATGAGTGTGTTAGCTTTTTTCAGATACTGAGGACATAATTGCAATGAAATTAGATGAAATTAATGATGAAATTAAATGCATACCATGAGCGAGTGATTGACTCCCAGTAGGTCCTTATATATATTTTATGTTGGCGTTTCATTACTGTTTCCTTTCCATTTCCTTTATGGTGTTTAATTATTATTTCCTTTCCCTTTCATTATTTTTTTTTTCCTTTCATTTTTCGTGTACCATTCGGACTCGGGTACCTCATTCATTTCGGAGTTTTACCTAAAATCGAGTTCGATCGGCATTAGTGGTTGATGTAGATAGATGGGTTTCAATTCCAACACCAAAACAATACACAAGTCAGAAGTAAAGCATGTATTTTAAGAAACGTAGGTGTGTGTGTGTGTGTGTGTGTGTGTGTGTGTGTGAGTTGGGGGAGAGGCGCATTGGCGCCTCTAAGCACTCAGGCCAAAGGACCCATTGTACTCATTACCCCCTGCCTACCATAGTTTCCCAGACCTCTTGATAAAGTCTAGGATCACTGATAGGGGAAAAGAGGCTATCGTCTGCATGCGTGCAACATCCCAGCCAAAGCATTGATATCTGAGACGCGCAAACGCTGGGCATTCACAGAGGAAATGCTCCGCAGAGTCAGCCTCTTCTAGACAGGATGAACAGAGGTCATCCTGTACAACACCTATTCGGTACATATGTCCTCCTAGGCAGTTGTGTCCAGTCAGAATACCTACCATGGCCCTGCAAACTTTCCTGCTCTTATTGAGCAAGAATCCCGCAGTCACATGGTTGGGTTCTGAAAGGAATACCTTCGTGTGCCTGGCCACACCGGCAGCCGTCCATCTATCTTTGTGAGCATCATCTACCCACTTGCGAATAATGGCACGTGCAGATGCGGTCGGCACACCCAAGGCGGGTTCAGGGCCCCGTAGCGGAAGTTCCGAACCTTGCTTCGCAATGACGTCAGCAATTTCATTCCCCTCAACACCACAGTGCCCCGGTACCCAGAGCAGATGCACCCTATTGAATCTGGCGACAGAGTTCAATCGTGCTCTGCACTCTTGGACAATTTTCGAGTTTGTCAGGGGTTTACGCAGCGCCATCAGTGCAGCTTGACTGTCACTGCAAATAGCAATGCTCTTTCCCCTCCATCTTTCCTCAATTGCCCAACAGGCAGCTCTCAGGATAGCAAACATTTCTGCTTGAAAAACCGAAGCGTGCTCTCCAAGAGAGAAAGCCCATCTGCCATTCGATGAATGTAGATAGACACCAGCTCCAGATCTACTATCTGACCTCGAGCCGTCCGTGAAGAAGATCTCTGAATATCCCCTCGTACACAGATCGGGATCATCCCAGCTACTTCTGCTTAAGAGGATTACTTCGTACCTTCTTCTGAAGTCGAGGAAGGGCACCCGAGCGTCCGAAGGCATCGCGAGAATCGGAGAGATCTCACACATCGACCTCCTAATAGAGCAGTGCCCCACATCGTCTTCACCTACCCATAAGCCAAGCTGAGCTAGTCTATGGGCAGAGCTCATCGCCACACTCTGAACTTGAATGTCGAGAGGTGGCAGATTGAGAAGCGCATCAAGGGCCGCACCCGGAGTAGTGCTCATGGCACCACAGATACCCAGGCACACCGTCCTTTGCAGCGTGGCTAACTTTTTCCGAGCATACAATAGCCTCACGATAGTCCACCACACCACCGATGCGTACGTGAACATCGGCCTAATTATTGCTGTGTAGATCCACATCACTACACGAGGCTTTAGACCCCATGTGGTAGCAAAAGCTCTCTTGCACTGCCCGAAAGCTTTTATAGCACGAGTAAGCTTCACTTCCACATGTTTCTTCCAGAGAAGTTTTTTGTCCAAGATTACTCCAAGATATTTGACTTCATCTGAAAGTTGAAGTGTTACACCCTTCATGATTGGAAGCACTAGTCCTCTCAGTTTTCTTTTCCTGGTAAACAAAACAAGTTTCGTCTTACCAGGATTCACTGTTAAGCCGTGCCTCGAACACCAGCTGCCAATCAGATCCAATGCACGCTGTGTATTTCTACATACCACATTCAGATCTTTACCGACAGCCAGTGCGGCCACGTCATCAGCATAAGCTTGTGCGTGCAGCCTTTCTTGTTGCAGTTCGTTAAGCAGGGAGTCGACTAGCATACTCCACAGGAGCGGTGATAGGACGCCCCCTTGAGGGCATCCATTTGTCGCCTCTGTTCTTAAGTAGCAATCGGATCCAGCTTCCGCCAGCAACCATCTCTGCGTCAGCATGGCATGAATCCACCTAACTAAGACATCATCCACGCCATGCACTTTCGCAGCATCACATAGTTCCACGAAGGGCGCGCAATCAAAGGCCCCTTCAATGTCCACAAACACCCCCAACGCATACTCACCATTGGAGATCGCTCCCTCAACTCTGGCCACCAAAGAATGAAGGGCCGACTCGCATGATTTTCCTCGCTGGTACGCATGTTGCTCATCATTCAAAGGGTTAAACCTAAGCGCCGTAGTACGTATGTGTCGTTCGACAAGTCTCTCTAGGCATTTCAACATAAACGAAGTTAAGCTGATCGGTCTAAAGTTCCTTGGATCGGAATAGTCATCTCTCCCCGGTTTAGGTATAAAAACTACCTTAACCTCTCGCCAAGGTGACGGAACATACCCCAAGGAAAGGCATGCCCAGAAGATTTCTCTCAGGTCTGCCCCCAAGTGGTCAATTCCCTCCCTAAGCATAACCGGATAGATACCATCCAGGCCCGGCGATTTGAAATTCTCAAAAGACATGATTGCATCCCTGACCTTTTCACTAGTGACCACAGATCTAGTTGTGTACCAGCACTTCCTACTGCTGCGAAGAGCAGGGATTTCGGTCACAGGCGCATTTGCCTTCCGCGACTCAATCACCGGGGCTCCCGGGAAGTGAGTCCCAAGTAAAGTCTGCAAAGACTCCTTTTTGGACTTGGTAAAATCACCATCCGAGCGTTTTAGAGAGTCTAGCTTAGCTGATTGATCCTTCTCTAGGACTTTGCAAAGCCTAGACGTCTCCCGTGCGCCTTCCAGTCTTTCACAGTAAGATCTAAATGATTCCCTCTTAGAGGTCCTCACCAGCTTCTTATACGTTCTCTGCGAAGATCTGTAGGCGATCCAGTCATCCTCATTGTTGCTCTTACAAGCTCTGTTGAGAATTTTCCTGGTAGTTTTCCTTAGCTTCTGTAGTTCCCGATTCCACCAGGGAACCGTCTTGCCACATCTGCTCTTACTGATCGGGCAGGCCTCTTCATAGCTACTCATTAGGTCTCTATTCAGAGTGCTCAACCGGGATTCTATTGACTTTGGCGATCTTATCCTACCACTAGGACGCGCTTTGTCTGCAAGAAGCCGGTTGAACGTAGGCCAATCAGTGTTTCTTGGGTTTCTTCTTTCCACCACGGGTGTTAGATCCGTGGCTAAAGAGAACACCAAGTAGCGATGATCAGAGAGTGATTCCTCATCTGATACATTCCATCCAGTCATTGATCCAACTATTCCAGCTGAACATAGCGATACATCAATGACCGCCCTTCTGTTTGGGGTGACAAATGTGGGAGTAGTCCCAGTGTTTAAAATCATCAGCCCGGCAGAAGTTATAAAATCAAAGAGACTTTTACCCCTGGCGTTACATTTGTTGCTACCCCAGCTGGTATGCTGGGAGTTGGCATCGCAGCCCACCACAAGTTCAAGTCTCTCCGATTCAGCGTACAAAACCAGGTCCTTTAACTCCTGTATCGGCGGCGGGAGTAAGGAGTCAAAGGGAAAGTAAGCTGAGGCAACTATCGTGCGCTTAAGCCTACCATTTTCTCGGTGTTGTACGACGACCGCTGACAGGTCCGGGCTTGAAATCTGTCTGAGCATGGTGGCATCAAGCAGATTGGAAGCCAGAACACAAGTCCTCGGCCGTATTGACCTTTCATCATAAAAGATCTTGGCCCCCGTGGTTGGACTAAGTCCGTAGATCCTACCGCCTCGAACCCACGGTTCCTGTACAAGTGCAATGTAGGGGGAGGCTTGCAGTTTTGTCAATTTTTCGCTCAAAAGATAGGACGAAGCCTTGGCACGCCGCAAGTTGATGTGGACAAATCTTATACCTTCAGGCACAGAAACGTCCGGAGTTTAAATCTTTGGATCCCTTTGCAGGGACCCTTAGATAATGTCCGCGTGACCAGTGAAAGAAACTCTATGGGAGAGAATTTCCACTGGATCTCTGCGTTTTGCTCTGGCGATCTGTCCATAGACAGTCACAAAAGCTCGTGCCTCACCACTTCCTGATTTGGTTAAATTTAACCGCATACAAGAAGTAGCTCAGCACCATCCGGTACCTGTCTCTTAGCATCGAGAAACTTCTCTGGTCAAGTACGATCACCAGGTTGAAACCATCTTCACCTGTGGTGGGATTCTTCCTGGGATTCATGTACTTGATGATCCAGTGTTTCGCATCGATGCCCGGATTCAGTTTGCCGAACATGCCAGTGATGTCACCTGCACTCTTGCGAGGACCAGGGATCCAACAACTGACATAATAGGGTTTGGCCAGGTCGGAGTCCAAAATGGTAAATTTGGGCCGACTGCCAGTACCCAATTTAAGAACGATCTGTGTGAGCCACTCCTTAGATGTTTGATTGGAGCAGGCGACTTGGAGGTGACCATCCACAAACTTCGCTTGCGTGAAGTTGTAAACTGGTCCCGACTCCGCTATCTCTCGCCACAGTTCGTTCTTAAGGATAGCGCACTGACCTTCGGTCAGTTTGCCACCCTTGCCAGACACACCTATCACAACAACCAGCGAAGAAGACGCAGCTTCTGCATACGTTCTCCTCCCTACCCTTGTGGAAGGTGTGTTTGTGCCAGAAGGGCCAGCCTCTGCAAGATCTCTCTCGCAGATTTTGACACCTTTCGGCACCTTGCGCTCAGAGATGCAGGTATCCGCTTTCGCCTCAACCTTGCGTCTCTTTCGTGCGCCGCCGCTGGCAGATTTGGCCTCTGTGCTGGCCGGCTGGGAGATCTTCGGTGTGACCGGTCCCTCCTTACCTTTCAGCGTCGTCGCTGAATCCCGATTTGCATCAGGAATCATCGATTTCTTGAACAGAGTCCTCTTCTGTCGACGGCTAAGAGCTTTCCCTGGTTCACGAAGTCCAGTCGGCGTAGCTTTGCATCCAGCCGCCGGTCCAGAACATTTCTGCTCCGAACATGCGACCTTAGCATCACCAGCCAACCTTTCTTTCGCTACCCCGGGTCGGCTCAGAGGTTTCGCTGCCTGACGTCCAGTCTCCAGGGAAACACCTGCAGTTAATACTGCATTTGTCTCTCCGTCAGCCTTCGGCGGCAGCTTGCCCCTTTTGCGCAGTCTCCTACGTTGTCTGCGACTGAGAGCCTCCACAGGTTTCCAGAGTTCAGAGGAATGAGCACTCTTACTATCTGTATTTCCAGCGGGCGTCTCATTTGCACTAGTCGGAGTTACCTCCTCTAATGCATCCCTTCTCCTCTTATGTGAGGATTCGGGAAGAAACATCTTTACCCCTGGTACGGCCGTAGTCGGACTTCCAGCTGGTGCTGTACTCGCCTTTCCGGAGCCTGTGATCAGGGGGGATGCTATCAGCAAGTCCGAAAACTTGCTGGCCATGGAGTCTTCCACGATGGTAACCTGTGAGCTTCCACTGCAACCAGGGTCCTCCATTGCAGTCATACATGAGGTTGGGGCCTGCAGAATCCGAGCCCCTGCCGTGCTGAGCACGGGTGGATTTCCAGACTCAGTCTGGCTGCCACCTGCAGAGATAAAATCCTTGGGATTCATCCTCATGCTTACTACAGCCATCAGGCTGCAAATATACGCATTTTACTGAGGATAGAGTTACCTCGTTACCTCAAACCCTCCTCCTTTCTCCGGGCTTGGGACCGGCATATCACAAGTTAGACTTGTGAGCGGCGGAGTTAACGTAGGTGTAGAGGGGCTCAGAGATAGAGTGATAGAATGGATGGTTGCGTGAAGATACAAACCAGAATTCAAGAAGAAAATAAAAGATATAGTGTATTTTATTATTTACCTGAAGAGAGAATTAACTTTCAGACAAGATATGGAATCTATGAACTCGGTACGGGTGACGGTCGTAGAAAATTATCGAGAATTTCTAGGAAATTCTCTGAAGCGAGGGGGGTGTCACGGCGTTATAAATTGCGCGCTTTTGTATTTAAAAAAAAAAAATCTCCACCGCCATCCTGAAAAGGAGGGCGATGGAGATTTACGAGCAGAGATATTCATTCGATGGATCCGCGTCTGAGTTAACCTAGGTTAGCTACAGAATAACAGATAGGGTTAAGTAAACAAGGCCGTCGTCATAATGGCTCACTAGCACTATGCAATTAATATGTAATTAGTAGTATGTAATCAATACGTAGTTAATATATAGCAACAGATAGGGTTAGATCAACAACGAGAAAACAACACGAGTTCAAAACAAAACAACAAGAAACAGGTCGAGCATCAGACATCAACATCAACATCAGCGACAATCACGACATGAATAAAACCCCGATGTTACGACAGCAAGCCAGACCAAACTCACGGCACACGCAGGTCAACACGCCATAGAAAGGACACACGATCCACGGTCACCAAAACAAGCTATATAGTCATCAAAATAATTTGTTTCAATCGACTTACGAGCAAATTACTAGTCATCCGGACTTACGCTGACAAATTGCGATGACAGTGCTGGCTGTCAAACGGCGGGTGGAACAGATGTTCCACGCTAAAGACCGAAACGAAATAGCCGGAAAGGGGCCGAGGTGAAATTCAGCTGGGGATCGCACAAGCTCACAGCTGAGTTTAGTGAACCCAACGGATTCGAAAAAAATTCCGTTGCCGCCAAAAAGTTTACGTGCGCGCCAGCAAGGAAAAAGAGGTTCTTTTTCATTTCGACTGGGTGAGTGGACGGATGTCCGCGGCGGAAATCAGCAGAAAATTTGACTTTGGCTTTTCTTTCTATATACCCATCATCGTTTGATCCTGGACGGAGATATTTTCGACGATCAAGCTAGGCGACGGCATCGAATCGAGACGATTCACAGTGGATAGTGAGCGCAGAGAAGTTCGAATCGAGCGAATCGATAAGGAAGCAGAACGGCTGGTTGGAAATCATTTTGTGCTAGTGGATAGTGAGCAGAGAAGTTCGAATCGAGCGAATCGATAAGGAAGCAGAACGGCTGGTTGGAAATCATTTTGTGCTAGTGGATAGTGAGCAGAGAAGTTCGAATCGAGCGAATCAATAAGGAAGCAGAACGGCTGGTTGGAAATCATCGACAGGGGGGCCCCCACAAGGCAGCAGTGAACATCGTAGGAATTTATTCAGGTAGTGTGCACACTATTTTGTTTTTAGTAGATAGTTTTCTTGGTTTGATCAGATATCATAATCGATAGTTAGAAATTGGAATTTTGAATAGTTTGAAAAATTGAAATTTAGGAGTGATAAGTAGGTCGAAAATTACCGTAGATGTTTTAGTGGCTAAGATGCAATATAATTAATAAAGTGTGAAATTATGTCAGATTGCCAAGTGACCGGTTTTTAATATCGTGGCGTGGATTAACTCAGACGGCGGAAATTCAACTATTTCGTGGTTTCTCTTTTTCGTGATCCTTATTTTCCGCATCGTAGCGCGTGTCGTCACAACTTCTCGCTTCAGTGCGGTAGTTTCGGTAAGTCGGTAGTTTCGGCCAAATTGAAGCGAGTGGCGCCCACCCACGGCAATCTTCTTCGCGAGCAGAAGCCGCCCGAAACTACCGCCCCTTTTATCCCAGTCGGGGAGAAAAGGGTTTTTGAGGTGTGTTACAGATCTAACGGTAATAGCATGTCTAGCATTTTCGTGGGAACGTTGAATATCGTCAGCGAAATCGTTTTCCCATGTTGCACCGCTTTCCGGTGTTATGTTGCAGTTTACCTGGGAATTTTCTCGTTAACTTATATATATATATATATATATATATATATATATATATACATATATATATATATATATATATATATATATATATATATATATATATATATATATATATGCGCATATCTATATATATATATATATATATATATATATATATATATATATATATATATATATATAAATATATATATATATATATATATATATATGCATATATATATACATATATATATATATATATATATATATATATATATATATATATATATATATATATATATATATATATATATATAGATATATATATATATATATAAATATATTTGTATATATATATATATATATATGTATATATATATGCATATATATATATATATATATATATATATATATATATATATATATATATATATATATATATATTTTTATTTTATTAATTCACCAAACAAGGTACAACATCTTATATAAAATAACAAAATAAAAATAAAATGGATAAATAAAGTGAAGTAAAAAGTAAAAACAAACAAGTTAAATAAGTAACAAACAAATGAAAAAAGTAACAAAAAGATTAATAAATAACAATCAATAAATAAAAACATTGACATATAAGCTATGGCTTAAGGGTTAGGGGTATGGATGGCATGCAAAAGGGAGGATTTGAATGATGATTTGGAAATCGTAGGGGAATTTAAGTCACTTATGCTGTTGAATATTCTGCAGCATCTATTTATAGGCTCATTTGCTGCATATGTCGTCGAATGTGAATATTCTTTTAGGAAACGATTGGACCTGGTGTTCCTCACAGGGATATTTATCGAAATTTTACTATTCAGGAATTCTACATTAATAGCGCCTCTAATGACGTCGAATGTGAAGCAGGCCGATATCATTATTCTTCTGGAGGCTAGTGTCGATAGGTTTAAATGACCCAGTCGAAACTCATAAGGGGGTAAGCTATTAAAATCATAAGGGTTGTACAGTTCTCTCAAGGCGAAAAGTAGAAATTGTTTTTGTATTGACTCGAGTCTGTCACTGTAGGTTTCAAAAGCGGGATTCCAGCTAATGCAAGCGTATTCGAGAATAGGACGTACAAGTGAAGTGTATAAGGATCTTGTGACCCACAGACTACGGAATTCTTTGGCACGTCTTTTGATGAAACCTAGCTGTTTGTTCGCACGAGAAAGCATTTTATCAAAGTGTAAGGTGAAGCGGAGTTTTTCATCTAAGATAACACCGAGGTCAGCAATGTTATCAACTCGGGTTAGCATATTATTGCCGAGAAAGTACGTATTGTGTGTGACCGTGCATTTCCTGGAAAAACTAATAACTTGGCATTTGCTGATATTGAGAGAGAGCTTGTTTATATTGCACCACTGATCAAGTGAATCAAGCTTGGATTGGAGAAAGGGGGCATCCGATTTCGATTCAATAGTCTGATAAAGTTTGAGATCGTCTGCATAGAGTATATGAGGTATGCCTGCTAGGACGTTAGATAAGTCAGAAATAAATATAGTAAAAAGAAGTGGACCAAGATGGCTACCTTGGGGTACACCAGAGGTAGCACTAACGTTTTTCGATAAAAATCCTTGAAATTTTACACATTGTGTGCGATCGCGAAGGTAGGAGGTCAGCCAGCTGAGTAAAGACCCGGCAATACCAAATTTCTGAAGCTTTAGAATCAAGGTAGAATGGTCAACTCTGTCAAACGCCTTACTGAAGTCAGTGTAGACTGCGTCAATTTGGTATCCTTTTTCCATTTTGCATAGAACGTCAGAGATTAGAATTGTCAAATTCGTGGTAGTTGAGCGACCTTTTCTAAAGCCATGTTGTTGCTCGTTCAAACGGGAATCAACAAGTGGAGAAAGTTTATCGTATACCACCTTTTCGAAAAGTTTCGGAATCGAAGACAAAATGGCAATGCCCCTATAATTTCGGATACAGCGTCGATCACCATTTTTGAATATGGGTGTGACATACGAAAGCTTCCAACAGAGTGGGAAAATTCCCGACGAAAGTGATCTATTAAAGAAAATATGCAGGGGATCTATAAGCTGCTCTACACACTTGCGCAAGAAGATCGGAGGAAGAAAATCAAGCCCAGGGCCTTTGTTGTATATATTTATATATATATATATATATATATATATATATATATATATATATATATATATATATATATATATGTATATATATATATATATATATATATATATATATAAATATATATACATATATATATATATATCAATATATATATATATTTATATATATATGTATATATATATATATATATATATATATATATATATATATATATATATATATATATATATATATATATATATATATATATATATATATATATATATATATATATATATGTTTATATATATATATGTCGCTGTAATACAATTTGGTGAGCTCACTGCCTTCGAAACTGAGCGTATGCATACACAACAATGATATACATTTGTAGGATAAGTTTGTATGTATGAATAGTAGGATAAGATCTATATGTATTGGTAATAATAAAGGACACTCTTGTATTGAGCCTTGAAAAGGAAAGACGCGTTTGCAATTACTGTCGAGACATTATTTGGTCCTTCGAACCGGATTTTCAAGTTCGTGGATAATTTACGGTTCTCAAAAGTATAAGTGATTTGGAAAATAAACGAAATGTCGCAAAAGTTAGCTCACAGTGTCGGGAAATCCGAGAAAAACCTCGAGCCGCGAGTTCTCGGAAGCTTGGCAGATTTTGAGCAAAGACTTGACTGCGCAACATCAGACCTTTTAGCCAAAGTTCACTTCGCTCTTTACGGGAAATTCACGAGTGCAAATTTAGTGAAGAAAAACCTAATATGCCGTTCACACTACACTTCTAAATCAGACAGTGAATTTGTGAAACACGTGAAAACCGTGAGTGAGTCTTTCAGTCTCGTAGACTTGAAGGCAATGGCGTCCTTTTTTAAATGTGAGGGTGTCGATAATGCCGATGCGTCTCATTTGGCAAAATCAATATTGCAAGTGGCCAAGAGTGCGGTGAAAGATGAAACTGCCCTGAAAAGTCGTGCGTTTTCAATGCGATCTCGGTCCAGCATTCGTTCATCTTCCCACAAACAAAAGTCCAACAATACAGTGGACGTAGAAATACTTAAGTTGAAAGATAAAGAACTCGAGAAAGAAATGGAAATAGTGGAATTAGAAAGTGAAGTGAGTGTATTGAAGAAAGATGAAGAAACGAACAAGGACATTATTGCTGAAAAGGAAGCAAAAATTCTTACTTCAAAAACAATTCAACGTTTATTGAGTGCGCGAATAAAAAACAAAGAAGCATTGAAGACAATTTCAGACATTGCAGAAAACGAAAGTGTAGTAAGTGATACGTCCGAAGACAATATCAGTGAAAATGCGACTGCTCAGTGGGTGGAAAACCATAGTGTACACGATGAAACGGACGACAAAAACATTCGTCAAATTGCGAAGTCCATTAATAGTATGTTGTCAAGGCAAACTGTAGGGAACAATTTAATGAAGTTCGACGGATCTTCAAGTTTATTGTGGCCAATTTTCCTCAATCAGTATGAGGTATCGAGTGAGCTTTGTGGTTTTTCTAATAAAGAGAATATTCTGAGATTGGACAATTCGCTAGCTGGGGAAGCCAGACAGTGTGTGGAACTGTTATTGTGTGCAGCTAAAAGCCCAGATGAAGTTCTGGAGATTCTTAAAACTAAATACGGTCGCCCTGAACTGATCGCGGAGGAAATAAGACGGATGATTTCAAATACGGCAAGAGTAACAAATAGTGCCTCGTTCATGGACTTCAGTTGTTTGGTGAGAAATATATCGGCCGTAGCTGATGAAGAATTACGAAAATTTGTCGACGAGCGCCAGATATTAGCTCTATTTCTTGGTAAGCTACCAGAACATCTTCTGACTCAATGGGGTGCATTCTTGATTGGCAACAGAATTAGTCGGGCAGAAGAAACACTGAAACATTTCGCACAATGGTCACGAGAAATGGCTGAGGTAGTGTCGAGAACGTTTCCTACTGAAAGTCCCAGCACCGAATCACGTAATCGAATTCAAATGGCAGATAGTAGTAAATCACCACAATGTAAGGTATGTAACATTGCTAATCAACATTCTTTAGAACGTTGCTCCATATTCAAAAGCTTTGATGTAAAAAGACGTTGGGGAGCTGCAGAAAAAGTCAAAGCATGTTACTGTTGTCTTCAATTCCATAATCGAGGGAATTGTAACAATCGAAAGCTGTGTCCAGTAGACGGGTGCGCTAAGTTCCATCATCCGTTGCTACATAAAAATTCCGTCGTACCATCTACTAGCCAAGTACTCTCTTATACTACTCCAGATAGTAAAGTTTTATTGAAAATCGTAGCTGTAAAACTAAGAGGTCCACTAGGCACGTTGATTGTTAAAGCTATTCTCGATGAAGGCAGCACAGCAACGTTGATTGAATCATCTGTAGCAAAGCTTTTGGGAATGAAAGGTGAACATAAACCCTTTTGCTGCCGATGGACTGGTGGCAAGTATCAATTCGAGAATGACTCGTACACCATTCAAGCGGAAATTGCAGCTAAAGGCGACAACAGCAAATTCAACTGTTTAAAAGACGTGCGAACAGTAAATAATTTAAATTTACCAAATCAACAATTTAATGTTGAAAAATTAGCTCAAGAGTATCCATACATCCAACATGTTGGTGAAGATATTGGAAACAACGAGCAGCCAGTTCTTTTAATAGGACAAAACAATGCGAATCTCATTGTGTCAAGGCAAATTATTCATCCTCAGGGAAAAGGGCCTGTGTTATCAAAGACAGCACTCGGGTGGACAATTCATGGCGCAATATTGCAAGAAGTTTCTTGCTCCGGGGAAGAAATAACGTTTTTTTGTTGTGATGCCGATGAATCGCTTCACCAAACCGTCAAACGCTATTTTACGTTGGAAAACTTTGGTACTACAATTTCTAAACCAAGCAATCAAATTACTGCTGACGAAAATCGAGCTATTCAGATTGCTAAAGATTCTATCAAGCTGAATAACAGACGGTACGAAGTCGCCATCCCATGGAAAAACGATAAATGTGAATTTCCAAACTCAAGGCCAATGGCAGAACGAAGACTACATTGTCTCAAAAATCGACTACGTTCCAACAAAACCAAATCGGATGCATATTCTCAGGAAATTCAGAAGCTAATTGCTAGTGGCTATGCAGTGCCTGTAACGCCAAAAGAACTAAGTTCAGCAAAACGTGTTTGGTATCTACCACATTTTGCAGTAACCAACCCAAATAAACCTGGGAAAGTTAGAATTGTATTCGACGCAGCTGCAAAAGTAGATGGAAAGTCGTAAAACGACTACATTTTAACTGGTCCCGATCTATTGATTCCTCTATTTAGAATATTATGCCAATTCCGCCAACACAAAATTGCATTTACCGCTGACATCCGTGAAATGTTCAACCGTGTAGAAATAAAAGACGAAAATAGCTATTCTCAATGTTTTCTCTGGAACAACCAAGTATTTCGAATGAAAGCAATGTTATTCGGAACCGCTTCATCTCCTTTTCTGGCACAATTTGTAAAAACTACAACGCTGAGAAACACAGAAACGCACACGAAGCGGCCTGTGAAGCAATCCTTAAAAGTCACTACGTCGATGATTACCTTCACGGAACGGAGAGCACAGCCGATGAGATTAAAATAATAAATGATGTTATATATGTACATTCAAAAGGAGGGTTTGAGATCAGAAATTTCGGCACAAATTCGGAAGAGGTACGTAATTCATTACCTTCTAAGTACTTAGCGAAACAAAGAACATCGGAAATCGATAAGTACTCTCAGCAACAACGTGTTCTTGAAACGCTGTGGAACGCCTCAGAAGACACATTTGCCTTCAACTTGGGTTTTCGAAAAATTGAAAATAGTTTGACTTCTGGAGAAATCTTTCCAACAAAGAGGCAAGTTCTAAAAATAGTCATTACCATTTTCGACCCTCTTGGCCTGTTAACACCTTTCACCATAAAACCCAAATTACTGCTGCAAGACATCTGGTGGGCAGGAATTGGTTGGGACGATAATATATCGAGTTCGATGATGGACAAATGGAAAATGTGGCACATAATAAAACAATTAAAAATACCAAATTGCATCGCTTGGATGTCTGTGTTGACGACGGAGTCAACACGGGGGGCGGAATGTCGCTGTAATACAATTTGGTGAGCTCACTGCCTTCGAAACTGAGCGTATGCATACACAACAATGATATACATTTGTAGGATAAGTTTGTATGTATGAATAGTAGGATAAGATCTATATGTATTGGTAATAATAAAGGACACTCTTGTATTGAGCCTTGAAAAGGAAAGACGCGTTTGCAATTACTGTCGAGACAATATATATATATATATATATATATGTATATAAATATATATATGTATTTATATATATATATGTATATATATATATATATATATATATATATATATATATATATATATATATATATATATATATATATAAACATATATATATATATGTGTATATATATATATATATATATATATATATATATATATATATATATATATATATATATATATATAAACATATATATATATATATATATATATATATATATATATATATATATATATATATATATATATATATATATATATATATATAGATATATATATATATATGTATATATATTTATATATATATATATATATATATATATATATATATATATATATATATATATATATATATACATATATATATATATATATATATATATATATATATATATATATATATATATATATAAATATATATATATATATATATATATATATATATATATATAAATATATATATATATATATATATATATATATATATATATATATATATATATATATATATATATATATATATATATATATATATATATAAATTTATTCTTGGTCGTGGAGGCGAGCAGACGTGTTGCGCACTGGGTTTTTATTAAATTTATAGGTTGACCGTTGTGCCGATTATTTGTTTTATCGATATTACCTATAAACACTTAGCCATCACATTTCTTAGTGCCTGCCCGTTTTGTGTGTGCAAGTGATACCAGTGACACAATTAAAGAATTTAAAATTAAAGAATTTGAAATCAAATAAATTTGTGCTTGTCCATCAAAATAACACTTTAGTTTGCCGATTATTGATTTATTGTTCGTGCCTATAAATACTTAGTCATCACATTTCTAGCCAATTTGTGCATGTGATACTTGTGACCCAATTGAAGTTAGTTGGCTATCGTGTATTTGTAGCAAAACAGTGATTGTCACTAACTATTAAACATAAACATCTATCCAATATTACCAACTGGAGTGTAGAATCTTTCATAAGACCTATTTTGGTATGCCCATGTTTGTCGTATGCCCATGTTTGCCTGCGCAAGTGAATAAAACATTTACACATATTCGCGTAACAATCTTGTTTTTGTTTTTATGAAACACACTAGTGATTTGTGCAAACGTATGTAAAAAAAACAAAATTAACTTTTTATAAATTAAATATCTAGTATACTATTCAAATTTATTGACCTAATTAACCAACCGACGACCGCTGTGCCCAAACACTTACTCATACTCGTATATTTTACACTTACACAATCATTTACACAAACTGACTAGTGAGTTGTGCAAACCGCAACTATGAATCACAAATGCTGTTTGGAAAATTGCACCGCTTACGATGACAAGTCAAAGTCGGTTATCTGCAAGGGTTTCTGTCAGCGCTAACTGCATGGATCATATATGGATGCACCAAGAGATTGGTATTCTAACTTCCTATCCGACCATTTTATATGCTCTGACTGCCAAGACACCAAAGGCTTACTAAGATGTATGTTCGACGACATCAGCAGTCGTATTGCTAGCATCAATGCGGATAAAGATGACATCATAGCCAAACAGTTAGCGCAATCGAAAGCTATTGCTGAGAACTTTACGGAAATGGCAAGTTGTTTTGCTGGGCTGGTGCACACAGTCACGAACTTCCACAACAAGCATAGTATCGAAATGGCAATATCGACACTCGATAGAAAATTGACGACCATTATCTCAAATCAGAAGAAAGGTTGTGTAGATCCACCTTCGCCCCGGAAACACGATACAATCCTTAATAAAGACAAAGATATCGTGGTCGAACTCCTGACAAAAATTTGTGAAAAATTAGATAGCCTCGACAGCGGCTACAACTACCTTTTCGACAAGTTCAATTAGCTTGCCGAATTTCCATTTGAGAAAGAAGCTCCCAATCCCAACTCAGCTCAACCGGAAACTTACTGTCCTAGGGAGCAGCAGTTAACCTCATCAAACAGTACCTCCACACCAACAGTTTTGAAAGCGCCGGAGCGTCCTATTCTTAAATTTGGCACTACGTGGTCTCAGGAAGAGTGGGACAACAGGATCAAGAGCATTGAAAATGTTCAAAACTCCTACAAGAGTAGCAGTGTAAATTATGAAAGAGCGAAAAGTGCTTACATAGCAGACGTTTCCTCAACAAGTTTTTTTGTTAAAGGTGCTCCTAGTTTCGCCGACGAGGCCTGGCTTTCTAAGGTGTTGAAGAAAGGGTTCAAAATGAAAAATTGTATATGCAAAGAACTACCAGCCCGTTTTCGTGGAAACAAGCAAAAATCATTTACTTGCTTCAAATTATCTGTACCAGCTCAATATGCTTGGATATTTTGCAACCACGAGCGTGATGGACATAACTGTTTTACATGGAAAGGAATGAAGTTTAGCCCATGGATTGAAAGAACCAACAAACGAGTCTCCTCCAGACGTCAAAAACCAGCTTTACAACGAAATAAAAATAAGAATAAGTATTTAGGTAATTTCTCTATCCCTCCTTTACTTCCTCAATCCTTACCTTCTCCTAACTCACCTAAAATTGCAAAACTAAATATTCCTTCTTTCACTCCAACATCACTCGCTTCTCTTTCCACGTCACACGAGCCTTTTACTTCCCACACGATTTCGGGAAAATTCACTTCAAGCAGTAAAACTAAGTCCTCGTCTCCTCCTAATTCACAAGAAAGTCAGCCCTCCAGCAGTTCACAGGTAACTGAATCTCTCGGTGCAATCGATCCCGCGCCCAATACTGCTAATATGCAATTAAAACCTACCGAAGCCGTGTCGAAATCAATATACTCTAATTTTGTTCGTGGCGATGATCTGATACCATCTCAATCTGGTGCAATCATTATGCCAAAAATTTCTGTCCATCGACCATCTTCACCCAAATACCTGGACCCACTTGTACCACCTGTCGTAAAGCTGACTGCAACCTCTAAAGATGATCTAGAGAGCAGATACCTCTTGTCTCGTTTCAGAGATCATAAGATTTACAACAATGTCCGTCTTTTCCTTGCGTACATGCATGATGCACATGAAACAACGTGTTTTGATGGGAAAACGAAGACTATGCTCAAAGTTATGATTCAGCAAGAGGGTCTTCCCACTGACCTTGAATCTTTAAGAATTATTTTTAATCGCTACCATGAAGAACTTGGAATGTCTCCGGAGCAAGTCAAACGAGATCTTCTGACTTACCGCTCCTATGTCAATTCCAAACATATTTCTCTATTACAAAAATCACGCGACGACCAGAAGAAATATTACTCCTAACAACAAAGTTGCTTCTATTCGCCCAAGATTTCTCTACCACAATTGCGGTGGTATGAGAAGTAAATTAAACAAGCTTTTTCTTGACGCTAAATCTTGCCATTTTAATATACTAACGATCACTGAAACGTGGTTGAATGACTCACATATAAACGAACAAATTCTTGACACTGATTAAACCATCTATAGAACCGTTCGCGACTACCTTTATACTGGAGTTTGAAGAGGAGGCGGTGTACTTATTGCGATTCGCAATATCCTTTCAAGTGAACTTGTTGTGACCAGTTCTTACAAATTTTTTGAAGACAAATTCGTCAGAGTCTTATTCGACAAGCATTACCTCTATATTGGTATCGTTTATATCCCACCTCAATCTGATGAAACTACTAACATGGACGTTTGTGACTTGATATCTTCAGTAACAGCTTCCCTATAAAATAATTGTTCTGGGGGACTTCAATCGTCCAAAAATCAGTTTCGTTCTCGACGAAAATGATGACCACCTCCTTCCAATCAACCTTTCTGACTCCATTGACTTCAACCTTGTAAGTACGTTCTATGGCAACGATTTACAGCAAATAATTCCTATCTCTAACCAAAATGGCAATTGGTTAGATCTTATTTTTACTAACTTTTATGACGAAGTGGTGGTTAGCCCAACTATTGACGCCAAGAATCTTTTCTCAAACACTCTACATCACTCTGCTTTTACAGTTGAGTTTTCCGCTACAAATATTTCTTTCACCCAATCGTACAATAATGAAATTGTATATGATTTTCAAAATGCTGACTACTTAAGCATTAGAAACTATTTGGACACAGTAGACTGGACAATTTCTCTTTCGTTATTAGATTAAGATGAATCAGTGTCTTCCTTTTATAAAATAATTTTCAATGCCATTCACTTATTCGTACCGAAGCTGAAGAAAAAAAACAAACTCTCAGAGCCTTGGCTCGACAATAATTTTATATATATATATATATATATATATATATATATATATATATATATATATATATATATATATATATATATATATATATATATATCTATATATATATATATATATATATATATATATATATATATATATATATATATATATATATATGTATATATATATATATATATATATATATATATATATATATATATCTATATATATATATATACATATATATAAATGTCTTTATATATATATACATATATATGAATATATATATACATATATATGAATATATATATATATATATATATATATATATATATATATATATATATATATACATATATAAATATATATATATATATATATATATATATATATATATACATATAAATATATATATATATATATATATATATATATATATATATATGTATATATATATATATATATATATATATATATATATATATATACATATATATAAATGTATATACAGTGCCGGTAAAAATGATAAGACACCCCATCTTTTTCAAGAAATCGAAAAATAATAAAACAATCCCAGGAAGCTGTGTATGTATCTGAAATTGCCGCACCACATTACGTTAACCTGGGTAATTAGCCGGATATTTTTCGTATAACATACGGAGTAATTAAAGAAAATTGAATTTCAGGTAGGTAAAAAAGATAAGACACATTACATTTGTGCCACATTAGAATAATATTAAAGTAATGAAACGCAACTATTTGTAATATTTCAATATTTTATTGAGCTTCCTTTCTTTTTTATAATTTCTATAATTCTTTTTGGTAGACTTTTATATAATTTTCGAACATATTTTCTCGAAATCTGGGCCCATGCAGAGGTAATAGCTTTTTCTAATTCCTTTGTGTCTTGAAATTGTTTCGATTCAGCGTAAACGATTCGGGTCAGTTGACCCCAACAATTTTCGATTATGTTTAGTTCTGGAGACCTTGCTCGGAAATCGAGAACATCGATTTGTTGCTGTTGAAAATACTGTTTAACAACGTTTGCATTGTGAATTGCAGCATTATCTTGCTGAAAAATAAACGGTTGATCCGCGATTTCTGCCAAATTATTGTCAACCTCCTCACGAAGCATTTCCACATATCGTAAGCTGTTTATTTTTCCAGTTAAAAACCGAATGTTTGACCGTCCGTTGTATCATACAGCAGCCCAAACCATTACACTTCCGCCACCATGCTGTCTCTTGCTCAAAACTCTCGTTTCTTTCCTTATGTCGTGGAAATAATAGCTAAAACCGTCGGGTCCGTCCAAATTAAATTTCTTTTCGTCTGTAAAAATAACACGACGCCATTTTTTCTTCCAACGCAAGTGGCTTTCAGCAAATGCCAGTCTGGCCCTTTTGTGCTGTTCGGTGAGGGGCGGTTTTCTTTGCAATTTACGGCGTTTGAGATACTTTGCTCGCGCGATAATTTTTCGAACATTTCTGATGTTCGTTTCAACACCCGCTTTATCCGCGATTTGTCGTGCGGTGAGTGTAGAATTAGAGGCTAATCGAATAATCCTTCGTTCGGACCGAGGACTTACTGCTCTTGGCCGCCCTTTTGACTTCTTCTTGCCATAATTTTCTGGATTCCGAATAAAATTGCGGACCGCACATCTGCTTCGCATTACAATTCGAGCAATTTCTGTTATGGATTCTCCTTCGCCGTGTAATTTATTTATAATATTCCTTTCTTCGGCAGTCAACTGCTTTGCTCTACCCATTGTCACGAGCCCACAACACAAAACTAGTAAAAAATCACCTTAAAATATTCAAATCCAATTCTTTAAATACTTTTCGTATTCTTCACAGTACAAACGTTCACACCCGAGAAAAAAGAATGGTTTTTCCTTGCTGTCTTATCTGTTTTACCTACCTGAAATTCAACTTTCTTTAATTACTCCGTATGTTATTCGAAAAATCCCCGGCTAATTACCCAGGTTAACGTAATGTGGTGCGGCAATCTCAGATACATACACAGCTTCCTGGGATTGTTTTGTTATTTTACGACTTCTTGAAAAAGATGGGGTGTCTTATCATTTTTACCGGCACTGTATATATATGTATATATATATATATATATATATATATATATATATATATATATATATATATACATATATATATAAATGTGTGTATATATATATATATATATATATATATATATATATATATACATATACATACATATATATGAATATATATATATATATATATTTATATATATATATATATATATATATATAATATATATATATATATATATATATATATATATATATATATATATATATATATATATATATATATATATATGTATATATATATATATATATATATATATATATATATATATATATCTATATAGTATATATATATATATATATATATATATATATATATATATATATATATATATATATATATATATATATATATATATATATATATATATATATATATTTTTTTTTATTTTATTTTATTCATTAACCAAGCAAGGTACAAGTTACATAAACAATACAAAGCAAAATAGAAAATCGAAAACTTAATATGAGTATATAAAAGTAATAGGAAAAAAAAATTAAATAAATCAAATAATTAACAAATAAATCAATAATAATAAATAAATAACGAATAAATAAAACATTGACAAATAGCTGAACATACAGAGTTGCGGATGGCTTGGAAAAGGGAAGATTTGAAGGATAATTTTGAGACCGTTGGGGAATA
>OZ022264.1:95668593-95678593 GCA_963978885.1 Nemotelus pantherinus
TGCGAAGCAGGTCGAATCGCCGACATTCTCCCGGCCTAGAAACGTTTATAGACGTTTATAATAAGGTGATGTCTTCGAACCATTCCGACATCGGGTTTGACAGCTTCCCGCCTCTTCGTTCAACATGAAAATAAACTAAATGAGTATTATTTAAATAAGTTTACACGATACTTGTGATGATTTTGCGGTTTCCCCAGTGATGCACAGTCTCCCGGTCGTTGAAAGCCTGCATTTTTTTTTTTTTTTTCATAGATGAAACTGACGACTGATGTTTATGCTACCCATGGCATTTCCTCCGTATGGGTAGTACAACATTCACGAACTTAGGGTTGAATTTAATGTGGCGCCCTGACTCGCCACCTCGAACAATCAAAGGATGGGATAAGGAATATCGGGAATGTCATTTTGCATTTATGCGAGTTCAGTGTTATGTGTGCTATAGATGTGTTTATGTCAATTCAGTGACATTTGTACTATATGTGTACCTACTAATTTGACGATATGTGTACTATATGTGTTTGTGCCAATTCAGTGATATGTGTGATATATGTGTATGTGCTAATTGAACGATATGTGTACTAAGTGTATGTCTCAATTTAGTGAGATGTGTGCTATATGTGTGTGTGCTAATTGAGCGATATGTGTTTTATGTATTTGTCTCAATTCAGTGAGATGTGTGCTATATGTGTATGTGCTAATTGAGCGATATGTGTACTATGTGTTTGTCTCAATTTAGTGAGATGTGTGCGATATGTGTGTGTGCTAATTGAGCGATATGTGTTTTATGTATTTGTCTCAATTCTGTGAGATGTGCGTTATATGTGTATGTGCTAATTGAGCGATATGTGTACTATGTGTTTGTCTCAATTCAGTGAGATGTGTGTTATATGTGTATGTGCTAATTGAGCGATATGTGTACAATTCAGCTTAATGATTAGTTTTCAATTGTTGCTCATTGTAATGTGGTAGAGGACAAAGTTTATGAACTGGTCTTCGTAAGATTGAGCTGGCAGTTTTCACGTCAACCACTCGAACTAAGCCGTCGGAACCCGGATACACGGCTGAAATACGCCCTAACATCCACTTGAGTGGAGGTAGACGTTCATCACGAATAATTACCAGTTGTCCAATCTCGAGGTTCGATCGAACATTTTTCCACCTTTGTCGTTGCTGCAAAGTATGCAGATACTCCCTTTGCCATCGTTTCCAAAAATCCTGTTGAATTTTTTGGACCAGGGTCCACCGTCGGAGGCCTATTAATTTCGTATTAGCGAGATCGTCCTGTGGAGGGGCTGTTAGAGCTCGGCCAATGAGAAAATGTCCTGGCGTGAGTGGTATAAGCTCAGCAGGATTATCTGTTAAGGGACTTAACGGTCTAGAATTAAGGCACGCCTCGATTTGTATTAGGACAGTAGCCAGTTCCTCATAAGTGAGTGTGACATTTCCCACTATTCTCCGAAGATGGTGTTTTACTGAACGGACTCCAGCCTCCCACAACCCTCCAAAGTGTGGAGATCCCGGTGGAATGAACACCCAATTAACACCATCGTTTGCTAATAATTCAGCTACTTCGCGAGTGGCTTTATGCTGGTTCGCGATAAACGTTTTTTGAAGTGATGTTTTGGCTCCAACGAAATTTGTACCACAATCAGTAAAGATGTTCTTGCAGAGTCCTCGGCGTCCGATAAATCGTCGTAAAGCAGCTAAAAAGGCATCGGTCGTCATATCACTAACCGCTTCCAAGTGAATTGCCTTTGTCACGTCCGCCAATCCGTAGTATGCCATCTTTGTCCAGAAATGGAGTAAACCCTTTGATTTTGCTCTTATCACTAATTTCCCCTGTTGATTTCAGCGATTGAATTTCGTCATTGTATTCTACTTGTTGAACGGCGCGGAACCAGTAGAAGGATGCATTGCCTAACTCCTGACAAGAAAGGAAATTCGACTGATTAATTAAATTTTCACGTCGACATCGCTGAACAAACCGTAGGACATATGCTGTGATTCGAATGAGTCGTGCGTATGATGAGAAATCACAGAGGTTAATCACTGTTCCATCAGTGTTAGAAGCCTGTGCAACCAAGGAGGAAATTTTGCGAATTTCTTGTGTCGTAGTGTATGTGGTTTGGGTTGGCCAGTAGCTCGTGGGACCCAACAGAAAACCTGGACCATGCCACCAAAGTGTTGAGGATTGTAGCTCAATTGGAGATATACCTCTTGTTGCTAAATCGGCAGGGTTGTCCTTAGAAGCTACATGATGCCATATAGCCATGGGTACTAACTCTCGAATTCTGCTTGTGCGATTGGCGATGAACGTTTTCCAGCAACAAGGAGGTTTAACAAGCCAAGCTAACACAATTGTTGAGTCGGACCAGCAGTATACAGGAATTTCGTCTCGATCAAAGATTTTTCTGATTCGTGATAGCAGCTTGGCAAGTAAGGCCGCCCCGCAAAGTTCCAAACGAGGAAGTGAAATTGTTTTAATGGGAGCGACCTTAGTTTTCGCCATGATGATTGATAGCTTCACATCTGATTCGTTTTGAGTCATCACCTTCAAATAAACCACTGCACTATACGCTCGCTCGGAAGCATCGCAGAATCCATGGAGCTCAATTTTCGATGCGGTTTTAGTTTGGAGCCAACGGGGTATGGTTATTTTTTCCAATAGCGGCAAATCATTTATAAAATTATTCCAGTCTGCCTTGTACTGTCCCGGAAGTGGTTGGTCCCAGCTTAAGCCAATTAACCACAATTTCTGTAGCAGAATCTTTGCCACGATTGTGACCGGTGCATACCAGCCCAAGGGATCAAATAACCTTGCAATGCATGATAACACTGATCTCTTTGTACATTTCTCCTGCTGGGTCTCCAGATGGAATTTGAGGAGAAGACTGTCAGTTTCGTGATTCCACTCTAGACCGAGTGTTTTGACTGTGGTTGCCGTGGTGTCCTGGAACTGAAGGATATTTGACTGCAAACGATCTTCTCGAGGGATATTTTTGAGGAATGTTGCATGATTAGACGCCCATTGTCGTAGGTGAAAGCCGCCCCGGCTTAAAAGCGAGATTAATTCCATTTGTGCCTGAAGAGCATCCGTAATATTGTCAGCACCGCCCATGACATTGTCCACATATAGCTCCGTTTGTAAAGCTTTAGTGGCGAGTGGAAAGTTCGAGCCTTCATCTTCAATTAATTGCTGGATCACTCGCATGGCGAGGAAAGGTGCTGCACTCACGCTAAAGGTAACTGTCCGAAGTCGCAAGTGTTCGATAGGTCCGGACGGGTCTGGACGCCATAGTATTCGCTGAAAATTCCGATCGTTTTCTGCAACTAGAACTTGGCGGAACATTTTCTCCATATCGGACGAAAAACTTATCTTGTGAAATCTCCAGCGAATGATGATTGAAGGGAGGTCTTGTTGTAGGCTAGGTCCCGTGTGGAGAAGGTCATTTAACGAACATGCTTTGTCTGTCTTGCAGGAAGCGTTGAACACGACTCTAAGTTTCGTAGTACTGCTGGACTCTTTGACCACTCCGTGATGAGGTAAATAATAATTTGGATGGGTTTTGATCTCATTATTTGGAATTTTCTCCATGTGTTTAAGGTCGAGATACTCCTGGATACAACGATGGTATTCCAAGCGCATGCCTGCGTTTGATGCAAGGCGCCGTTCTAGCGAATTCAACTGGGAGATGGCAGCATGAAATGAAGATCCTAAGTGGTTTGGGGACAATTTGAAAGGTAACGATACGACATAACGTCCTTCCGCGTTCCGAGAATGAGTCGCTTTGAAGTGTTGTTCACATTTCTTGGAATCTTCTGATACAAATGGCTGAACTTCTACTTCCTCCAGTTCCCAGAATCGTCTTAACTGTACATCCAGATCAATTTGGTTAAAAAATGAATATATATTGCGAGTGATTGGAGAGTAATGACGCACAGGACCCAGTAAAATCCACCCTAACGCTGTGTTTTGGGCTATCGGAGTCTCGGCTGGTCCCACTCTGAGCCCGTTTCGAATTATTGATGGGTAGATATCAGCACCCAAGATTACGTCAATACAACCTGGTTGAAAATACAGGGGGTCCGCCAAATCGAGGTTTCTTAGACGTTCAAATGACGGTAGAGAAATTTTAGAGTGAGGAAGCTGATCGGTTAAGGATGGAAGAACGATGGCCTCAACAGGCACAGCAAAGTTACGTAATCGTCGACCCTAACTCAAATCGTACAACCTTTCTTACGAACCCTGTCGTCGTCCTTCCGATTCCAGATATCTGTGCTTCACTGACAACAGGAAGTGGTTTGAGTCCTAATCGCTGCATGACAGCTGTCGTGACAAAGCTCACCTGCGATCCAGTATCAATCAGCGCTCGTAGTGTAAAGAAGACCCCATTTGATTGCACTTTTATTAATGCTGTGGATAAAAGCACCGTATCAGTCTGATGACTGACTACGTAGGAAGAAATCGGGTCTTGATTAGCGCTGTTGTTTGAAGGGGTCTGATTAACGGCGAGAGCTTCATGAATTAAAGTGTGATGTCGCCGCCCACATTTAAAACATCCCCGTTTGCTTGGGCATTTGTTATTTGGATGATCCTTTGCTAAACAATTGAAACAAAGATGTTTGGATCTGATGTGTTGATACTTTTGTGTGGAAGGAAGATTCTGGAACACTGAGCACTTCCTTATATGGTGATTGAGATTGCACATGGAACAAGTAAAATTGTTCGCATTTGAAGTGGTCGCTAATGTATGTACCTGTGATTGTTGTGATCTGTAGGTTGAAGTAACTAGTCTCTGATTTGGTTGAGGTGCCGCAGCTTCTAAGGCACGAAATCGCATCTCAAGAAATTCAAGATATTGTGTCAGAGTGGGTGGGTCAGTTGAAGCGCTCAGTTTTTGTTCCCACAGTTGTCGAGTTTCAGATGGTAGCCGTTGAGTCTGCACATGAATAATAGCAAGATCCCAATTTTCCACTTTGACTTGAAGCGATTTTAATGCTGCGTAGCTTTCATTGGTGGAGTCAAGTAAATTTCGGATTGTGACGGCTGAGTCCCTGGTTATTGGAACGTTATTGAGAAGCACAGCTAATTGCGAGTTTATCAGCAGACGGGTATTGTCATAGCGTTTGCATAGAGCCTCCCAAGCCGGTTTATAGTTAGACTCTGAAATTGTATAAGATCTCAACAGAAGCTCAGCGTCCCCAACGACGGAACTTCGTAAGTAGTGCAGTCGCTGCACATCAGAAAGAGATGGGTCCAAACCAACCAAAGCCTCAAACAAGTCGTGGAAAGGTTGCCATTCGGTAAATTTTCCTGAAAAGGTTGGCAAGTTGATAGGCGGTAGATTGACTCTTGATATAGTCCTCTCAGTTCCACTTGGGTTTGTTGGTCTGATATTCAAATTATCAGTTATCTTTCCATAATAATCATAATAGAGCTCCTCATAGTGTGAATATTTGTCGTGTGCGAAATATGGATCTTCCTTTGTCGAATCATCAACTGACAGAACGATTTTAGAGTTAACGCGTTTGAAATTATTCCAAAGATCGTTCAGTCCTTCTAAACGACCCTTCAAATACCCAGGAGTCATATTGGCCTTAGAGCATTTCTTAAAATTAGTAACAAATCTATCGAATGAATCCATTGTGACCCTTTGGTTTGCCACCAGATTTTCAAACTTGTCTGACATGTTGAATTCTGCCTGATATCGAAACGCAATTATTAGAAAAAGCCAAATGACGATGCACACGTTTGAAATTTTTAACGTTTTTATACTAAGTACCGTTGGCTCAGTCGTTCAAACAATGAAACCGGTTAAAACACTTACTTTTTTCAACTTTAGCACTTAATATTTGTGTCGGATTAATCAATATTGCCATGCACGAGTATAATTGTTGTTCATTAACTGGCTTAGTTGTAGATCGCTTCTACTCGTACATAAATTGACCAGACGTGCATGTAGGCACAACTGACATAACTGAACAACCGCACTCCAATTATCTTTAGTATCGTATATTGATGTCGTCTATCAGTTTCGTGGGTTTATATAATTCAATTTACTACAATCATGTTGCACTGCCGAATTCCATACATCCCGTATGTTTCAAGATGCATTTATTTTGAGTCACAATGAATGATTGGAGACTTACCAGAATATCCGGTTCGAAGGACCAGATGTTTCTTAACTAACACCCACTTTAGTGGCAATATAAGCAAATTTTCTTTGCTTGGACAAATTGAACAAGTTGAACAACTAAATATAAGAATTTTCAATAGTACACCTTTATTTCTTTATCAAGATGAAAAAAAAGACAATTAACAATTCACGTTTTACTTAAACTGTTCCGTCACTCCTCGTCTAACTGACTAACTCAACTCTGACCCGCTTCTCAAACTTCAACCAACCATACATCAAAAACTGGAATTTCGACTTTGAAACGAATTATTACTACTCTACAGTTAAACGAATTATTACTACTCTACAGTGCCACTGGCCACAGACAGTGCATCCCGAAGTTGCCGACCGCCGTCCCATGCGAAGCAGGTCGAATCGCCGACAATATATATATATATATATATATATATATATATATATATATATATATATATATATATATATATATATATATATATATATATATATATATATATATATATATATATTCGGTTGTTGAGTTTTCAACAGTGCCCTCAGACCGGGGAACCGAACGCGTCCCCAAGGTTGTGGATAGGGGAGGGCCCTCTATGAGGGTTTACTGTGAATAACCAATAAGCAGTCGCGGACAATGGTCGGTAGAAAAGGGAGAGTCTCAGGGGCGACATGTGTCTCCATAAATACCTCAGTGCCAATGATCTTCGCTGTGACATGACGAAATATGGCGTCATCACGTAACCATATAACCTGGCGGAAGGTAAAATGCTATGGGAAGGAACCCTGAATAAAAAACCAAACATGGAAGATGGGTCTAGGAGTAAACTTACGGTGCAGGGAAACGGATGCCCAGTACCGGCGGCAGAGGGGAGTGAGCAAGCAGGCTCCCGGTCGTCGATATCCAGCGACTGCAATGTTATGGAGGTGGTCAACTTGGCTTCCATAACAGATATATCTATAAGGAAAACAATTACTGAGGGAGAAAACCCATTTCGGAGAAAATCGCTGGTGCTACGTACACCTCCTAGACCAGCAAATGATCCCGGAGGAAGTCTTCAAGCGTCTAAAAGCCAAACTTAACGGACGATTTCGGTGGCATCGAAGGTGGAACAAGATGCGTTCATTGAATTGGGTGAAATGATCACAGCGCTGGCTGATTTCACAAAAACACGAACAAACTTGCACCATTCAATAAGGGACCAGATCAGAGCTATTCGAGCTACTTATCATAAGGCTCGCGTAGAAATTGATAGGAGAAACTGTGGAAGATTGGATGCAACTACGCAAGTTACACCGACACCTGCAAATAACAAGAAGGCTGGCAACATTGTCAACGGGGAAAGGGCAGGGCACAGTGGTAGCACTGTAAATCAAAAGTGGCATCAAGAGGTTGGAGACGAAATACAAGAACTAGTTCAAACTCCGAAGAGACCGATGAATAGGACGCCGAATAAAGTTCCAGCGGCAGTGAAACCTGCGGTAAATACGAGTGCTGACACCAGGACTAAGGTTACGAGAAAAAAACAAACACCTGTAAGGCGAAAGCGGCCGGATGTCATGATAATCTCCACCAAGGGCAAAGCGATATATGCCGAGATTCTGCGCCAGATGAAGGCCGATACGAACTTGAAGGAAGTAGGCGAGAATATGACCCGTATTCGCCGAACTCAAAAAGGAGAACTACTGCTTCAGATGAAGTCATCGGCAACAGAAATCGATCTAAAACTCCAAAAACAGATGGAAAAAGCGCTAGATGGGAAAGCTGACGTCAAAGCTAAGTGTGATCTGATCAAAGTGGAAGTAAGAGATCTCGACGAAATCACCACAAAGGAAGATATCCTTGCGGCATTTGTGCGACAGTTTAACTTCAACGATTTGAGGGAAGATGCTGTCATATCACTGAGGAAGACGTATGGCGGTGCGCAAGCGGCCACAATTTGTCTCCCGGTAGTGCAGGCGAATGAGTTACTAGCAGCGGGAAAGGTAAAAATCGGATGGGTGGTTTGTCGACTGAGGGCGCAAATTCAGCTCAAACGATGTTTCAAGTGCTTGGAGTATGGTCACTTCGCTAAAGCGTGCAAAAGCAAACATGATCGATCCAAAATGTGCCGACGATGCGGTGAAAAAGGGCACTTTGTAAAGGAGTGCACGAAGGACCCAAAATGCTTCTTCTGCGATCACACAAAGGAGGGTGATTCCAAGCACGTTGCTGGTAGTAGTCGATGCCCAGTTTTTAGAAGAGCGCTCATAAATCGAAAATGAGATTCATCCAACTAAATTTCAAACACTGTGCGGCAGCCCAAGATCTGCTCTCCCAAAATATTAATGAGATGAAGATAGAGGTAGCCATAGTGAGTGAACAATACAGAAACCTGCGTGAACATATCTGGGTTCGAGATAGAACCAGCAAGGCAGCCATCTGGGTTTTGCGGAGGAACATCATTCCAAGAAACCATGACCGAGGGTGAAGACGGTTTTGTGTGGGCAAAGATAAGAGGATGTTACGTGTACAGCTGCTATGCCTCTTGCAACTCGACTATTAACCAGTTTCAACACCTACTGGATAGGCTGGTAATAAATGCAAAACAACACACACCGCACATTATAGCTGGCGATTTCAACTCATGGGCCACCGAGTGGGGCAGCCGAAGCACCAACGCTCGAGGCCGCGTCCTTATGGAAGCTTTCTCCCAGTTGGACGTAGTCTTAATGAATACCGGCAGCATACCTACTTTTCGAAGCTGAGGGTTGAGCTCAATTATTGACCTTACGTTCGCGAGTCCATCAATTGCAGCAAATATAGTATGGCGGGTATCAGAACACTATACACACAGCGATCACCAATCCATCATATTCGAAACCGGACACCGGCTACATGGTCGATCTCAGCGAAAAGCCAAGACTGTTGGTAGAGGTTGGTCAGTCCGCAAATTCGACGAAATAACATTCACGGAAATGATTTTGCAAAGCGACGTGCCTCGAGGAACAGCTGCGGAGAAGGCTGGAAGGGTAGTCGAGCTGATAACGCGTGCGTGTGATGCTTCAATGCCGAGGTGAAAACCGGTGCCATATCACAAGCCAAACTACTGGTGGACGGAGGAGCTAAGCCGGCTTCGCACTGAGTGCCTGAACGCGAGGAGAAAAAGCCAACGCGGCGTAAACCGACCCAACTATGAGCTGCTTCAGCAAGAATACCAGCAAGCGAGAAAAAGGTTTCAACTCGCCATACGTAGAAGCAAAAAAGCATGCTTCAAACAGCTGTGCGAAGAAGGAAACGTTGACCCATGGGGTGGAGCGTATCGAGTCGTCATGTCACGTATTAAGTGTTTGAGATCACCACAAGTAGGCTGTCCTGCTCTCCTCGAGAAGATCGTCAGCACACTCTTTCCCCGTCATCAGGAAAACTTTCGAATAGGCCCGCAAGGATCCGTGAGTGAGATACCCCCAGTGTCTGAAAAGGAATTATTGGAGGTTTGCAGTCGGCTCAAGGACAATAAAGCACCGGGGTTGGACGGTATCACTAACAAATGCCTAAGGGTCGCAGTTAAAATGAAGCCTGTTCTATTTATAAGTGTGTTCAATGCGTGCTTGACTGAACAAAGTTTCCCAAGATGCTGGAAAAAACAAAAGCTCGTCTTGCTGCCAAAGCCCAAGAAACCCGTTGGCGAACCGACATCGTACCGTCCTATTTGCCTGCTGGATGTGATGGGGAAAATGCTGGAACGCCTAATACACAACAGACTTCTATCAGCTGTGGAAAACAATGGTGGACTGTCGGAACGACAATTCGGCTTCCGCAAAGCGCGCTCGGCAGTGGACGCCATCAGATCGGTTATGGAACTCGCAAG
>OZ022264.1:95688593-95703593 GCA_963978885.1 Nemotelus pantherinus
CAATACCGGCTCCTCGACACAATAGCCAACCGCGAGTACAATTCACCGTAGCACCAGAAACAGAACGAATTGTTGAACTCAATGTTCAACGAGGGGGAGGATGTTAAATTTCGCAAATATCCATCCGAATTGGTCGCTGAGTCAACTAACCCATCACGTGTACATTCATTAAAGCAACTCAACTTTCAATATCTAGGATGTTATAGCTTTCGGGCTGGAGGAAGCCAGTAGTGGAATCTTAATTCGGAATATTGTCTGCGCCTTCGTAACTCGAACTTCGATGGACATCAGATTGTATAGTTCTAAAAGATTGGACCCTCCAGTTGGTAGACACAGTGTCGATGGCAGACTATTCTTGATGAGTGTTAGCTGCTGTCGCAACTGCCTTGGTGTTAGTAGCAATGGGTTAATTCGACTATGATGTGTGTCTATTATTGTGCTCAGTATAATTGATTGTATTCGTTGAAAGTTGGCTATTGCTAAGGTTAGTCGTATTGACAATGAATTGAACAGTCCCAAAGCGCGTTGCTCTTCAGCTTCCTTCGTTATTTCATTCAGTTGAAATATTGTTTGATTTAAGTAGTGCTCAAAACCTTGTAGTTGTTGTTGCATCATTTCTGTGGATCTCTGGACCAGGTTGATAGTCGAATCAACGATCGATGTTTGATTTTCTATTAAATGTTGCAAATGATGCTGATTTTTCTCCAGGTCGCCTATGATGTCAGACATTTTTTCTGCATAGGATGAATCCAATACTCCGAATAAGGAATGAGCGATGTTTCCAACAATGTCCATGGGTGATCGTTTTAGTCTTAGCTCAGAATCATGGGTAAGGAGTTCATTGCTATTTTCAAGTCCTGACATCGTAATGGAGAACTGAGTTATACTTGGCTGACAGTTTTCACTTTTCCTTGTGGAGTTGCAAATTTTGCTTAATATTTGTATGCCGTTTTTTATGTTTATTAATTCCTTCCAATAGAAATCCATTTCATAATAAACGACTATACTCCAATCGTTAGGAGAAAGTTGAGTTGCTTTAATGAATGTACACGTGATGGGTTAGTTGACTCAGCGACCAATTCGGATGGATATTTGCGAAATTTAACATCCTCCCCCTCGTTGAACATTGAGTTCAACAATTCGTTCTGTTTCTGGTGCTACGGTGAATTGTACTCGCGGTTGGCTATTGTGTCGAGGAGCCGGTATTGGAGGATTGAAGCGTCTTGTTGCGAAACGTTTCCATAGAAGATAGATGAGGAGTATGAGACCGATGAGTAGACCTATGTAACCTATGCTGAACTGATGGATGTCGTGATGGCTGATGGGGAAAGATGCTTCTGTAGCAAGTAGCTGGTTCACTTGGACCTGCAGGTCTTTGATTCCATGCGAAATCTGGTGAATTTCCTGCGGTTTATACTTGATTTCAGTGGCCTTGAATGGTTTTCCAAGATTAGTCAAGTCCTTTGTAGGTGTGTAAGATGTTTGCGTTTTGGATGAATAGACAGAACGTGCCAAGAGGGTTGTTGAGTCGTCTTTAATGAGGCAGTCTCCACTGATGTTGAGTATTCCAGATCTTATGAGGGAGTGTTGGGCTATAAAATCTCCACATTCCACGTGTATTAAGGTTTCATTTCTAGCAACGTATATCCAATGATTTGGGCTAGTGAGCTGTATCCATCGAGAAGTATTGTGTTTTTCAATAATTTTGCATGTGGGTAGCCACAGAGAATTAGTGAGGAATCCAACTTCGCAGCTTCCGACTGATGACCCTCTTCGATATAACGGATGAAGTTGCTTGCAGAGGTAGCTGGATGATCTTACGTGAGAGCATGTGGCTAATTCTGGCTCAGACAGGAAGTAGTAGTCTTCGTGATGCAAACTGATTAATAAAAACTTCGATGAAGGTTCGATTTCCAGAAACGAGCTGTTCACAAAAACTGGAACAGGAATGATTCGAAATAGATTGAATTTTTTGTTCAACAGTAGTGGAATCTTAATTCGGAATATTGTCTGCGCCTTCGTAACTCGAACTTCGATGGACTCTTATAAACCAAGCACCAGCAAAAAAAGCCCAAGTTTCAAAGATTCCACCATGGCTTCCTCCAGCCCGAAAGCTATAACGTTAGCAGCAGGTAAAGAAAGGCCAGGAAATGAGCACGTATTGCTTAGCACTGTCCTCGTTAAATTGAAAAGCAGCAAAGGAATTGAGGCCGAGTGCCGAGCAGTGCTTGATTCAGGATCCCAGTTGAATTTCACTACTCAACAAATGGCCCGGCAGCTTAATTTATCAGAAACTTTTGACCCTTTGAATATACAAGGCATTGGCCAAGCGCCGCAGCGTACAAAAAACCGGGTAAGCTTTGAGTTGATATCCAACACCCTGAACTGGTCAATTCAAGTTCAAGCCCATGTGTTGCCGCAAATAACAACACTTCAGCCATCGCAGCCAGTAGACATCAAAACCTGGTCCATACCTGATGGGATTCAACTGGCGGACCCCTCTTTCCATCGCCCAGGAAAGATTGACTTGCTCCTAGGAGCAGAGCATTTCTTTGCGCTACTCTCATCAGAACAGATTCAACTAGGAGATGGCGTGCCGATGCTGCAAAATACCAAGTTGGGTTGGATTATTGGAGGAAAAAGCATAAAACCACCATCGACCTGCGGCATATGTTCAGAAGAGACGCGCAGCCTAGATGAGCAAGTAGAGAAATTCTGGAGACAAGAAGACCCTGATATTGTGAAACCATCCTTTTCGACATCAGAACTTAAATGCGAGTCGCATTTCGCACAAAACGTGAAAAGAGATAGCACAGGCCGCTTCATAGTGAAACTCCCCTTTTCAAGCGATCAGACAACTCTTGGAGAGTCAAGGCACATTGCTCTCAGTCGTTTCCATGCAGTGGAAAGGAAATTGATGAGAAATCCAGAATTAAAATCTCTATATGTTGAGTTCATGAACGAATACCTCAAGCTTGGACATATGGAGGAGGTTGATTTAGAAAAAATTGAGGCTCCATATTACATCCTGCCACATCATTGCGTCATTAAACCCGAAAGCACAACTACCAAGCTGCGTGTGGTTTTTGACGCATCCATGAAAACATCGTCAGACGTATCGCTCAACGAAATTTTATATACTGGACCTACCATTCAAGACGAACTCTTCTCAATCTTGTTACGATTTCGATTGCCAAAATACGCTTTCACTGCGGATATTGAGAAGATGTACCACCAGATAAAAGTTGATCCTGGTGACAGAAAATATCAACTAATCTTCTGGCGAGATGAGCCATCTGCGGAACTTAAATGTTATCAACTCTCCACCGTCACCTACGGATTGAGAACAGCTCCATATCTAGCCACAAAGTGTTTGCAACGATTAGCAATTCAATCAGATGGGGAACGCCCGTTGGGAGCCGCTTCACTTAAAAGAGACTTTTATGTGGATGACGTCATCACTGGGAGTAACTACCTTCCAGAAGCCATGGAAATTCAGGCTCAGTTGATTCATATTCTTGAGTCCGGGGGATTCAAATTACGGAAATGGTGCTCCAACCATCCTGCTCTACTGCAAAACATACCTACAGAAGACAGGGCACCAGAACTAGAATTTTCTGAAAACGAGGACTGTCATGTCAAAACTTTGGGTCTGAGATGGTTACCGCGATCCGACGAGCTCTCTTTCAAAACTCAGTGGAAGGAAAAACGACCGATAACTAAACGACGTGTATTGTCAGACATTGCTCATTTGTTCGATCCACTTGGGTTAATGGCTCCTATTATAGTCAAGGCTAAAATTTTCCTGCAAGAGCTATGGGCGCAGCACTTTGACTGGGATGACGAGTTACCAGAAGAATACACGACCAAATGGATTGCTTTCTTGCAGAATCTCAGCAAACTGACAAGCATAAAAATTCAACGGCATGTGAGTGCTGGTTACATTCCGCAGTCGATGCAGCTGCATACCTTTTCGGATGCTTCACAGCAGGCTTTAGGCGCTGCTATCTATGTGAGGTCTATGTTCCCGGATGGACGTATCATAGTGAGATTACTGTGCGCTAAGTCCAAAACTGCCCCGAAAAAGAATGTCACAATGCCGAGATTAGAGCTATGTGCTGCAAAATTAGCAGCAGTTCTAGCGGATCGTGTTAAGAAGGATCTAGCTTGGAAACACAGCTGCTTCTATTGGACGGATTCTCAAATTGTGTTGGCATGGCTACATGCCCCGTCCTCTTCACGATATACATTTGTCGCGAATCGAATAGCTGCAATACAAGAAGTAACTACAGCAGATCAATGGTTTCATGTCAGTTCGGCACACAATCCTGCAGATTTAGTGTCTAGAGGAACTACATCCGAACGATTAAAAGAATGTGCGTTATGGTGGTATGGACCACTTTTCCTTCATGGAGCTGAAAGAGCATGGCCACAAAAACCTGAAAATTTGACTACCGATTTAGAGGAACGACAACCAAAAACGATATTAGCTTCGACCACCGCGAGTTCTGTACTGGACAGTATCAATCATCGCAATTCTTTTGATCACCTGCAAAGAACTGTCGCTTACATGCTGAGGTACATTAAAAACAGTAGACTAAAACCAAGCGAGCGCGAAAGAAATCATCTAAATGTCAACGAGTTGAATAATGCTTTAATTGTCATCACAAGAGAAGTACAACAAGAAGGTTTCGCCGAAGAATTAGCACAACTCAAGAAACATGGACATGTCAACGCCAACAGTAACTTACTTACACTCACTCCATTTTTGGATAGAGACGGAATCATTCGAGTAGGCGGCAGACTGCAAGAATCTGAGTTAGCTTACGACGCTCGGCATCCGATTCTCTTACCATATAGCCATCAGATAACTAAGTTGATCATTACGCATATTCATAATACAAACCTGCACATAGGCCCTCAAGCACTATTGGCCTTGACGCGGCAGAAATACTGGCCCATCAAAGGAAAAACCATAACCAGATCAATAGTTCAAAACTGTGTTCGCTGTGCCAGATTCAAGCCAAAGCTTTTAAAACAGCTCATGGGAAACCTGCCTCCTCCCAGAGTCCAAGAAGCTAAAGTATTCTATAATACCGGCATCGATTTTTGTGGGCCTTTTTGGATCCATTTCAATGCAAGAGGAAAGAGACCACAGAAAAGCTATGTGGCCATATTTTGTTGCTTTGCGACGAAGGCTGTGCACATAGAAATAGTGAGTGACCTTAGTACCGACTCCTTCATAGCAGCTTTAAAGCGGTTTATCAGTAGACGAGGCAGATGCCGCAACATTTATTGCGATAACGCAACGAACTTTGTCGGAGCTAGAAACCAATTAAAAGAAATCGAAGGAATAGTGTACAGCAAACACGCACAAGAAAAAATTATGCACTTCTTCACTAACAAGCACACAGACTTCCATTTTATTCCTCCTAGGTCTCCTCATTTCGGTGGGCTATGGGAGGCCGCCGTTAAATCAGCAAAGACCTTATTTCAAAAAGGTGTCGCAGCTGCGTCACTCACTTACGAGCAACTCCAAACAGTGATGGCAGAAATCGAAGCAATCCTCAACTCAAGGCCACTTACCCCAATGTCCGAGGATCCAAATGATCTTGCTGCATTGACGCCAGGCCACTTTCTGATCGGAGAGCCTCTAACAAATATGGCAGACCCTCACGCCTATTCTACAAAAGGATCACTGAGTAAAAACTGGAAACAAGTATCCGAACTCCGAAGCCAGTTCTGGCAAAGGTGGTCAAGAGAATATCTATGTGAGTTACAACAACGTTTCAAGTGGAAACAGCATTGTGACAACGTGAAAGCCGGTACTATGGTTATCATGAAGGACGACAATCTTCCACCACTGAAATGGAACTTAGGACGCATAATCAAAACCATCAAAGGAAATGATGGTTTGGTACGCGTGGCAGATGTCCAAACTCGGTCCGGAGTGCTCAGGAGAGCAATACATACACTGGCGCCTTTACCTGTTGACAGCTACAGCACCGATAACTCAGAGCTGCTTGATTCGATAAATACTAGTTCAAACCTTCAAGACATCGACTTCTCGATGGATACAGCTCACTAACCCAAACCATTGGATATACGTTGCTAGAAATGAAACCTTAATACACGTGGAATGTGGATATGTTATAGCCCAACACTCCCTAATAAAATCTGGAATGCTCAACATCAGTGGAGACTGCCTCATTAAAGACGACTCAACAACGCTTTTGGCACGTTCTGTCTATTCATCCAAAACGCAAACATCTTACACACCTACAAGGGACTTGACTAATCTCGCAAAACCATTCAAGGCCACTGAAATCAAGTATAAGCCGCAGGAAATTCACCAGATTTCGCATGAAATCAAAGACCTGCAGGTCCAAGTGAACCAGCTACTTGCTACAGAAGCATCTTTCCCCATCAGCCATCACGACATCCATCAGTTCAGCATAGGTTACATAGGTCTACTCATCGGTCTCATACTCCTCATCTATCTTCTATGGAAACGCCTCGCAACAAGACGCTTCAATCCTCCAATACCGGCTCCTCGACACAATAGCCAACCGCGAGTACAATTCACCGTAGCACCAGAAACAGAACGAATTGTTGAACTCAATGTTCAACGAGGGGGAGGATGTTAAATTTCGCAAATATCCATCCGAATTGGTCGCTGAGTCAACTAAGCCATCACGTGTACATTCATTAAAGCAACTCAACTTTCAATATCTAGCCAATTAATGTACCATGAAAAATTACTCATAAAAAATTTTTAGATTTTCCAGCTTGTGTAAAATGCATTGTAATCAGATCCACATTAAATTGAAAATCAAGTCAAATATGATTACTCGATTACGCCAGACTGTGTGCTCAGCATTTTTTTTTTGTATCAAATATTGATTCCACCAAATGTGAAATATTTGCAAATTCAATTTTAGTATGTAAGCACTTTTGTACCTATAAAATAAGTAATGTTCTGGCAAATAAATCATTAGTATTTTTGAAAGCAATAAGCTAAGCCTTCTTTATTACTCTTGTTGAGGCTGACAGGAGGTTGCGTTTCAACAAGAATCATTGTTGCACTGGTTTTGTACTAGGGTAACATTTCTCCATAAGATTGTATAGGTTTTGTACCTAAGCAATCAGTCGCGGATTTCTTGTTACAACCAATTCGCACAGTTGCACTGGTTTCTGTACCGAGGCAACGTTGAAGGGATTGTATAGGTATTGTACCTAAACAATCGTTCGCGAGCGGTATTCATCGCTATAGAAAAAACATTGGTGACCCCGACGTGATTCAATGTTTTTTCTATAGCGATGAATACCGCTCGCGAACGATTGTTTAGGTACAATACCTATACAATCCCTTCAACGTTGCCTCGGTACAGAAACCAGTGCAACTGTGCGAATTGGATGCAACAGGAAATCCGCGACTGATTGCTTAGGTACAAAACCTATACAATCTTGTGGAGAAATGTTACCCTAGTACAAAACCAGTGCAACATTTCTCCACAAGATTGTATAGGTTTTGTACCTAAGCAATCAGTCGCGGATTTCTTGTTGCATCCAATTCGCACAGTTGCACTGGTTTCTGTACCGAGGCAACGTTGAAGGGATTGTATAGGTATTGTACCTAAACAATCGTTCGCGAGCGGTATTCATCGCTATAGAAAAAACATTGGTGACCCCGACGTGATTACCTAGGTAATCATTCAACGATTTTATTTGTAACGTTTGTAACTTGGCACAAACAATCGTCGGTTTTGCTCGATCATGGAGGCTGTAGAACTACTACACGAGCAAGACAGTGTTGGCAACAACTTGGAAAGGTTGCTAATCAACTTCAACAAGGACTCGATCCAACGTAAAACTGAAGAATACGTTTCGAAACGCCTTGAATTTGCAGAGAGCTACTGGTGCATCATCCAGGGAAATCACGCTAAGCTAGCTCCATTAGAGCACGAGCTATCTGACGAGCCGTATTTCCAAAACAAATACTTCGAAAAACTACAGACGGTGTATAACACTTTGAAGGGTCTACTGCTGCAGCAAAGGAACGAACTAAATCAGCAGTTAAAAGCATCCAAGCCTTCATCATCTGCTCTAGGGTCCGAAGTCACAGCACCAAACCCACGAGAAAACTACGATGATGGTCGAATGGTTTCAATTACCAACCAGTCAACTGTGAGCGAAGATATTACTAAATTGATTCGCAAACAAAAGGCGCTAATGAGATTAACGACTCATCAGCTTGAAAGCATCGAATCTAAGTGGGAAGAACAACACCCGAAGTCCTATTACCTTCTGAAAATCGAAACGTTGCAAAAACATCGCGCAGAATTGCTGGAGAACGATCAACATATTTGGGAGCTTTCATCGGAAACAAAACCCCTAGGCTACGAAGCCAATCTGTTCTACACTCTGGAATTGTGGGCTCAAGATGTAATCATCCAATTACGACAGCACATTGACGAAACGCAGAGCAGCGAAATAGCTCCAAGAGGTTCCGTGAAACTACCAAAAATCACGGTTCCAACATTTGATGGAGACTATTTGCGATGGACACAGTTCCATGACTTGTTTCTTCAACTGGTGCACAATCAGCCAATAACAAACATCGAGAAGATGTTTTACTTAACTACGAACTTGACTGGAGAAGCTAAGGCTCTAGTACAGCACCTACAAGCGTCTGAAGAGAACTATCAAGATGCGTGGAACATTTTGAATGCTCGTTACAACAATAAACGATTACTTGTAACAGCATTACTCAACAAGCTGCTGTCACAGCCGACAATCCATGTCGAATCAGCACAAGCTATAAAAAATCTACATGACACAACAAATGAATGTCTGTTTGGATTGAAAAATCTGGGATTGTCCATAGAAGCTTGGGACCCCCTCATAGTGCATCTAATGATCAAAAAGCTGGACAAGAATACTCACGTAATGTTCGAACAATCTCTCGAAAATCCAAGGGAGTTGTCAACAATGAAGCAGTTTCTAAAGTTCCTGGAGAACCGCTTTCAATCATTAGAAGCTCTTGGAACTAAAAATGCGAACACTTCGAGAAACTTTGAGAAACCAGGCCAGCATAAGAAAACGTCGCTTGTCGCAGTTCCAGCCAAAGGGAGCTGTGTACTTTGCAACAGAAATCATTCATTATACAATTGCAATGATTTCCGATCTCAAACTCTACAACAAAGACGAGAAGTACTTAAGAAACATCAACTTTGTTTCAATTGTATGAAAGGAGGGCATTTCTCTTCTCAATGTTCCGGACAAACTTGCAGAAGATGCCACGAAAAACACAACACGTTGGTGCATCTCGAAGACATTGAGAGAAAATCTGTGGTTGGTAACAATCCGAGTAAGCAACTGGACTCTAATAAACCAAGCACCAGCAAAACAAGCCCAAGTTTCAAAGATTCCACCATGGCTTCCTCCAGTGCGAAAGCTATAACGTTAGCAGCAGGTACAGAAAGGCCAGGAAATGAGCACGTATTGCTTAGCACTGTCCTCGTTAAATTGAAAAGCAGCAAAGGAATTGAGGCCGAGTGCCGCGCAGTGCTTGATTCAGGATCCCAGTTGAATTTCATTACTCAACAAATGGCCCGGCAGCTAAATTTATCAGAAACTTTTGACCCTTTGAATATTCAAGGCATTGGCCAAGCACCGCAGCGTACACAAAACCGGGTAAGCTTTGAGTTGATATCCAACACCCTGAACTGGTCAATTCAAGTTCAAGCCCATGTGTTGCCGCAAATAACAACACTTCAGCCATCGCAGCCAGTAGACATCAAAACCTGGTTCATACCTGATGGGATTCAACTGGCGGACCCCTCTTTCCATCGCCCAGGAAAGATTGACTTGCTCCTAGGAGCAGAGCATTTCTTTGCGCTACTCTCATCAGAACAGATTCAACTAGGAGATGGCGTGCCGATGCTGCAAAATACCAAGTTGGGTTGGATTATTGGAGGAAAAAGCATAAAACCACCATCGACCTGCGGCATATGTTCAGAAGAGACGCGCAGCCTAGATGAGCAAGTAGAGAAATTTTGGAGACAAGAAGACCCTGATATTGTGAAACCATCCTTTTCGACATCAGAACTTAAATGCGAGTCGCATTTCGCACAAAACGTGAAAAGAGATAGCACAGGCCGCTTCATAGTGAAACTCCCCTTTTCAAGCGATCAGACAACTCTTGGAGAGTCAAGGCACATTGCTCTCAGTCGTTTCCATGCAGTGGAAAGGAAATTGATGAGAAATCCAGAATTAAAATCTCTATATGTTGAGTTCATGAACGAATACCTCAAGCTTGGACATATGGAGGAGGTTGATTTAGAAAAAATTGAGGCTCCATATTACATCCTGCCACATCATTGCGTCATTAAACCCGAAAGCACAACTACCAAGCTGCGTGTGGTTTTTGACGCATCCATGAAAACATCGTCAGACGTATCGCTCAACGAAATTTTATATACTGGACCTACCATTCAAGACGAACTCTTCTCAATCTTGTTACGATTTCGATTGCCAAAATACGCTTTCACTGCGGATATTGAGAAGATGTACCGCCAGATAAAAGTTGATCCTGGTGACAGAAAATATCAACTAATCTTCTGGCGAGATGAGCCATCTGCGGAACTTAAATGTTATCAACTCTCCACCGTCACCTACGGATTGAGAACAGCTCCATATCTAGCCACAAAGTGTTTGCAACGATTAGCAATTCAATCAGATGGGGAACGCCCGTTGGGAGCCGCTTCACTTAAAAGAGACTTTTATGTGGATGACGTCATCACTGGGAGTAACTACCTTCCAGAAGCCATGGAAATTCAGGCTCAGTTGATTCATATTCTTGAGTCCGGGGGATTCAAATTACGGAAATGGTGCTCCAACCATCCTGCTCTACTGCAAAACATACCTACAGAAGACAGGGCACCAGAACTAGAATTTTCTGAAAACGAGGACTGTCATGTCAAAACTTTGGGTCTGAGATGGTTACCGCGATCCGACGAGCTCTCTTTCAAAACTCAGTGGAAGGAAAAACGACCGATAACTAAACGACGTGTATTGTCAGACATTGCTCATTTGTTCGATCCACTTGGGTTAATGGCTCCTATTATAGTCAAGGCTAAAATTTTCCTGCAAGAGCTATGGGCGCAGCACTTTGACTGGGATGACGAGTTACCAGAAGAATACACGACCAAATGGATTGCTTTCTTGCAGAATCTCAGCAAACTGACAAGCATAAAAATTCAACGGCATGTGAGTGCTGGTCACATTCCGCAGTCGATGCAGCTGCATACCTTTTCGGATGCTTCAGAGCAGGCTTTAGGCGCTGCCATCTATGTGAGGTCTATGTTCCCGGATGGACGTATCATAGTGAGATTACTGTGCGCTAAGTCTAAAACTGCCCCGAAAAAGAATGTCACAATGCCGAGATTAGAGCTATGTGCTGCAAAATTAGCAGCAGTTCTAGCGGATCGTGTTAAGAAGGATCTAGCTTGGAAACACAGCTGCTCCTATTGGACGGATTCTCAAATTGTGTTGGCATGGCTACATGCCCCGTCCTCTTCACGATATACATTTGTCGCGAATCGAATAGCTGCAATACAAGAAGTAACTACGGCAGATCAATGGTTTCATGTCAGTTCGGCACACAATCCTGCAGATTTAGTGTCTAGAGGAACTACATCCGAACGATTAAAAGAATGTGCGTTATGGTGGTATGGACCACTTTTCCTTCATGGAGCTGAAAGAGCATGGCCACAAAAACCTGAAAATTTGATTACCGATTTAGAGGAACGACAACCAAAAACGATATTAGCTTCGACCACCGCGAGTTCTGTACTGGACAGTATCAATCATCGCAATTCTTTTGATCACCTGCAAAGAACTGTCGCTTACATGCTGAGGTACATTAAAAACAGTCGACTAAAACCAAGCGAGCGCGAAAGAAATCATCTAAATGTCAACGAGTTGAATAATGCTTTAATTGTCATCACAAGAGAAGTACAACAAGAAGGTTTCGCCGAAGAATTAGCACAACTCAAGAAACATGGACATGTCAACGCCAACAGTAACTTACTTACACTCACTCCATTTTTGGATAGAGACGGAATCATTCGAGTAGGCGGCCGACTGCAAGAATCTGAGTTAGCTTACGACGCTCGGCATCCGATTCTCTTACCATATAGCCATCAGATAACTAAGTTGATCATTACGCATATTCATAATACAAACCTGCACATAGGCCCTCAAGCACTATTGGCCTTGACGCGGCAGAAATACTGGCCCATCAAAGGAAAAACCATAACCAGATCAATAGTTCAAAACTGTGTTCGCTGTGCCAGATTCAAGCCAAAGCTTTTAAAACAGCTCATGGGAAACCTGCCTCCTCCCAGAGTCCAAGAAGCTAAAGTATTCTATAATACCGGCATCGATTTTTGTGGGCCTTTTTGGATCCATTTCAATGCAAGAGGAAAGAGACCACAGAAAAGCTATGTGGCCATATTTTGTTGCTTTGCGACGAAGGCTGTGCACATAGAAATAGTGAGTGACCTTAGTACCGACTCCTTCATAGCAGCTTTAAAGCGGTTTATCAGTAGACGAGGCAGATGCCGCAACATTTATTGCGATAACGCAACGAACTTTGTCGGAGCTAGAAACCAATTAAAAGAAGTCGAAGGAATAGTGTACAGCAAACACGCACAAGAAAAAATTATGCACTTCTTCACTAACAAGCACACAGACTTCCATTTTATTCCTCCTAGGTCTCCTCATTTCGGTGGGCTATGGGAGGCCGCCGTTAAATCAGCAAAGACCTTATTTCAAAAAGGTGTCGCAGCTGCGTCACTCACTTACGAGCAACTCCAAACAGTGATGGCAGAAATCGAAGCAATCCTCAACTCAAGGCCACTTACCCCAATGTCCGAGGATCCAAATGATCTTGGTGCATTGACGCCAGGCCACTTTTTGATCGGAGAGCCACTAACAAATATGGCAGACCCTCACGCCTATTCTACAAAAGGATCACTGAGTAAAAACTGGAAACAAGTATCCGAACTCCGAAGCCAGTTCTGGCAAAGGTGGTCAAGAGAATATCTATGTGAGTTACAACAACGTTTCAAGTGGAAACAGCATTGTGACAACGTGAAAGCCGGTACTATGGTTATCATGAAGGACGACAATCTTCCACCACTGAAATGGAACTTAGGACGCATAATCAAAACCATCAAAGGAAATGATGGTTTGGTACGCGTGGCAGATGTCCAAACTCGGTCCGGAGTGCTCAGGAGAGCAATACATACACTGGCGCCTTTACCTGTTGACAGCTACAGCACCGATAACTCAGAGCTGCTTGATTCGATAAATACTAGTTCAACCCTTCAAGACATGGAAGAAGTCTCAAACCACGACGGCGGAAAAAGAAAATCATCACACGACAAGGCACCTAAAAGAACACGACGAATCACTTCTCCAGTAAGTCTCCTTCTATTGGTAGGCTTAATATTACCAGCATTCGCCATGAACCCAGTTACTATTACCCCGTTCAAAACCGATCCAGGATTATACTTTGAAGGTTTAGGGACAACTCACCTTTCTCCTAACGATTGGAGTATAGTCGTTTATTATGAAATGGATTTCTATTGGAAGGAATTAATAAACATAAAAAACGGCATACAAATATTAAGCAAAATTTGCAACTCCACAAGGAAAAGTGAAAACTGTCAGCCAAGTATAACTCAGTTCTCCATCACGATGTCAGGACTTGAAAATAGCAATGAACTCCTTACCCATGATTCTGAGCTAAGACTAAAACGATCACCCATGGACATTGTTGGAAACATCGCTCATTCCTTATTCGGAGTATTGGATTCATCCTATGCAGAAAAAATGTCTGACATCATAGGCGACCTGGAGCAAAATCAGCATCATTTGCAACATTTAATAGAAAATCAAACATCGATCGTTGATTCGACTATCAACCTGGTCCAGAGATCCACAGAAATGATGCAACAACAACTACAAGGTTTTGAGCACTACTTAAATCAAACAATATTTCAACTGAATGAAATAACGAAGAAACTGAAGAGCAACGCGCTTTGGGACTGTTCAATTTCATTGTCAATACGACTAACCTTAGCAATAGCCAACTTTCAACGAATACAATCAATTATACTGAGCACAATAACAGACACACATCATAGTCGAATTAACCCATTGCTACTAACACCAAGGCAGTTGCGACAGCAGCTAACACTCATCAAGAATAGTCTGCCATCGACACTGTGTCTACCAACTGGAGGGTCCAATCTTTTAGAACTATACAATCTGATGTCCATCGAAGTTCGAGTTACGAAGGCGCAGACAATATTCCGAACTAAGATTCCACTACTGTTGAACAAAAAATTCAATCTATTTCGAATCATTCCTGTTCCAGTTTTTGTGAACAGCTCGTTTCTGGAAATCGAACCTTCATCGAAGTTTTTATTAATCAGTTTGCATCACGAAGACTACTACTTCCTGTCTGAGCCAGAATTAGCCACATGCTCTCACGTAAGATCATCCAGCTACCTCTGCAAGCAACTTCATCCGTTATATCGAAGAGGGTCATCAGTCGGAAGCTGCGAAGTTGGATTCCTCACTAATTCTCTGTGGCTACCCACATGCAAAATTATTGAAAAACACAATACTTCTCGATGGATACAGCTCACTAACCCAAATCATTGGATATACGTTGCTAGAAATGAAACCTTAATACACGTGGAATGTGGAGATTTTATAGCCCAACACTCCCTAATAAGATCTGGAATACTCAACATCAGTGGAGACTGCCTCATTAAAGACGACTCAACAACGCTCTTGGCACGTTCTGTCTATTCATCCAAAACGCAAACATCTTACACACCTACAAGGGACTTGACTAATCTCGCAAAACCATTCAAGGCCACTGAAATCAAGTATAAGCCGCAGGAAATTCACCAGATTTCG
>OZ022264.1:95706093-95713593 GCA_963978885.1 Nemotelus pantherinus
GCAACGTATATCCAATGATTTGGGTTAGTGAGCTGTATCCATCGAGAAGTATTGTGTTTTTCAATAATTTTGCATGTGGGTAGCCACAGAGAATTAGTGAGGAATCCAACTTCGCAGCTTCCGACTGATGACCCTCTTCGATATAACGGATGAAGTTGCTTGCAGAGGTAGCTGGATGATCTTACGTGAGAGCATGTGGCTAATTCTGGCTCAGACAGGAAGTAGTAGTCTTCGTGATGCAAACTGATTAATAAAAACTTCGATGAAGGTTCGATTTCCAGAAACGAGCTGTTCACAAAAACTGGAACAGGAATGATTCGAAATAGATTGAATTTTTTGTTCAACAGTAGTGGAATCTTAATTCGGAATATTGTCTGCGCCTTCGTAACTCGAACTTCGATGGACATCAGATTGTATAGTTCTAAAAGATTGGACCCTCCAGTTGGTAGACACAGTGTCGATGGCAGACTATTCTTGATGAGTGTTAGCTGCTGTCGCAACTGCCTTGGTGTTAGTAGCAATGGGTTAATTCGACTATGATGTGTGTCTGTTATTGTGCTCAGTATAATTGATTGTATTCGTTGAAAGTTGGCTATTGCTAAGGTTAGTCGTATTGACAATGAATTGAACAGTCCCAAAGCGCGTTGCTCTTCAGCTTCCTTCGTTATTTCATTCAGTTGAAATATTGTTTGATTTAAGTAGTGCTCAAAACCTTGTAGTTGTTGTTGCATCATTTCTGTGGATCTCTGGACCAGGTTGATAGTCGAATCAACGATCGATGTTTGATTTTCTATTAAATGTTGCAAATGATGCTGATTTTGCTCCAGGTCGCCTATGATGTCAGACATTTTTTCTGCATAGGATGAATCCAATACTCCGAATAAGGAATGAGCGATGTTTCCAACAATGTCCATGGGTGATCGTTTTAGTCTTAGCTCAGAATCATGGGTAAGGAGTTCATTGTTTTTTTCAAGTCCTGACATCGTGATGGAGAACTGAGTTATACTTGGCTGACAGTTTTCACTTTTCCTTGTGGAGTTGCAAATTTTGCTTAATATTTGTATGCCGTTTTTTATGTTTATTAATTGCTTCCAATAGAAATCCATTTCATAATAAACGACTATACTCCAATCGTTAGGAGAAAGGTGAGTTGTCCCTAAACCTTCAAAGTATAATCCTGGATCGGTTTTGAACGGGGTAATAGTAACTGGGTTCATGGCGAATGCTGGTAATATTAAGCCTACCAATAGAAGGAGACTTACTGGAGAAGTGATTCGTCGTGTTCTTTTAGGTGCCTTGTCGTGTGATGATTTTCTTTTTCCGCCGTCGTGGTTTGAGACTTCTTCCATGTCTTGAAGGGTTGAACTAGTATTTATCGAATCAAGCAGCTCTGAGTTATCGGTGCTGTAGCTGTCAACAGGTAAAGGCGCCAGTGTATGTATTGCTCTCCTGAGCACTCCGGACCGAGTTTGGACATCTGCCACGCGTACCAAACCATCATTTCCTTTGATGGTTTTGATTATGCGTCCTAAGTTCCATTTCAGTGGTGGAAGATTGTCGTCCTTCATGATAACCATAGTACCGGCTTTCACGTTGTCACAATGCTGTTTCCACTTGAAACGTTGTTGTAACTCACATAGATATTCTCTTGACCACCTTTGCCAGAACTGGCTTCGGAGTTCGGATACTTGTTTCCAGTTTTTACTCAGTGATCCTTTTGTAGAATAGGCGTGAGGGTCTGCCATATTTGTTAGTGGCTCTCCGATCAAAAAGTGGCCTGGCGTCAATGCACCAAGATCATTTGGATCCTCGGACATTGGGGTAAGTGGCCTTGAGTTGAGGATTGCTTCGATTTCTGCCATCACTGTTTGGAGTTGCTCGTAAGTGAGTGACGCAGCTGCGACACCTTTTTGAAATAAGGTCTTTGCTGATTTAACGGCGGCCTCCCATAGCCCACCGAAATGAGGAGACCTAGGAGGAATAAAATGGAAGTCTGTGTGCTTGTTAGTGAAGAAGTGCATAATTTTTTCTTGTGCGTGTTTGCTGTACACTATTCCTTCGACTTCTTTTAATTGGTTTCTAGCTCCGACAAAGTTCGTTGCGTTATCGCAATAAATGTTGCGGCATCTGCCTCGTCTACTGATAAACCGCTTTAAAGCTGCTATGAAGGAGTCGGTACTAAGGTCACTCACTATTTCTATGTGCACAGCCTTCGTCGCAAAGCAACAAAATATGGCCACATAGCTTTTCTGTGGTCTCTTTCCTCTTGCATTGAAATGGATCCAAAAAGGCCCACAAAAATCGATGCCGGTATTATAGAATACTTTAGCTTCTTGGACTCTGCTTGGACTCTGGGAGGAGGCAGGTTTCCCATGAGCTGTTTTAAAAGCTTTGGCTTGAATCTGGCACAGCGAACACAGTTTTGAACTATTGATCTGGTTATGGTTTTTCCTTTGATGGGCCAGTATTTCTGCCGCGTCAAGGCCAATAGTGCTTGAGGGCCTATGTGCAGGTTTGTATTATGAATATGCGTAATGATCAACTTAGTTATCTGATGGCTATATGGTAAGAGAATCGGATGCCGAGCGTCGTAAGCTAACTCAGATTCTTGCAGTCGGCCGCCTACTCGAATGATTCCGTCTCTATCCAAAAATGGAGTGAGTGTAAGTAAGTTACTGTTGGCGTTGACATGTCCATGTTTCTTGAGTTGTGCTAATTCTTCGGCGAAACCTTCTTGTTGTACTTCTCTTGTGATGACAATTAAAGCATTATTCAACTCGTTGACATTTAGATGATTTCTTTCGCGCTCGCTTGGTTTTAGTCGACTGTTTTTAATGTACCTCAGCATGTAAGCGACAGTTCTTTGCAGGTGATCAAAAGAATTGCGATGATTGATACTGTCCAGTACAGAACTCGCGGTGGTCGAAGCTAATATCGTTTTTGGTTGTCGTTCCTCTAAATCGGTAATCAAATTTTCAGGTTTTTGTGGCCATGCTCTTTCAGCTCCATGAAGGAAAAGTGGTCCATACCACCATAACGCACATTCTTTTAATCGTTCGGATGTAGTTCCTCTAGACACTAAATCTGCAGGATTGTGTGCCGAACTGACATGAAACCATTGATCTGCCGTAGTTACTTCTTGTATTGCAGCTATTCGATTCGCGACAAATGTATATCGTGAAGAGGACGGGGCATGTAGCCATGCCAACACAATTTGAGAATCCGTCCAATAGGAGCAGCTGTGTTTCCAAGCTAGATCCTTCTTAACACGATCCGCTAGAACTGCTGCTAATTTTGCAGCACATAGCTCTAATCTCGGCATTGTGACATTCTTTTTCGGGGCAGTTTTAGACTTAGCGCACAGTAATCTCACTATGATACGTCCATCCGGGAACATAGACCTCACATAGATGGCAGCGCCTAAAGCCTGCTCTGAAGCATCCGAAAAGGTATGCAGCTGCATCGACTGCGGAATGTGACCAGCACTCACATGCCGTTGAATTTTTATGCTTGTCAGTTTGCTGAGATTCTGCAAGAAAGCAATCCATTTGGTCGTGTATTCTTCTGGTAACTCGTCATCCCAGTCAAAGTGCTGCGCCCATAGCTCTTGCAGGAAAATTTTAGCCTTGACTATAATAGGAGCCATTAACCCAAGTGGATCGAACAAATGAGCAATGTCTGACAATACACGTCGTTTAGTTATCGGTCGTTTTTCCTTCCACTGAGTTTTGAAAGAGAGCTCGTCGGATCGCGGTAACCATCTCAGACCCAAAGTTTTGACATGACAGTCCTCGTTTTCAGAAAATTCTAGTTCTGGTGCCCTGTCTTCTGTAGGTATGTTTTGCAGTAGAGCAGGATGGTTGGAGCACCATTTCCGTAATTTGAATCCCCCGGACTCAAGAATATGAATCAACTGAGCCTGAATTTCCATGGCTTCTGGAAGGTAGTTACTCCCAGTGATGACGTCATCCACATAAAAGTCTCTTTTAAGTGAAGCGGCTCCCAACGGGCGTTCCCCATCTGATTGAATTGCTAATCGTTGCAAACACTTTGTGGCTAGATATGGAGCTGTTCTCAATCCGTAGGTGACGGTGGAGAGTTGATAACATTTAAGTTCCGCAGATGGCTCATCTCGCCAGAAGATTAGTTGATATTTTCTGTCACCAGGATCAACTTTTATCTGGCGGTACATCTTCTCAATATCCGCAGTGAAAGCGTATTTTGGCAATCGAAATCGTAACAAGATTGAGAAGAGTTCGTCTTGAATGGTAGGTCCAGTATATAAAATTTCGTTGAGCGATACGTCTGACGATGTTTTCATGGATGCGTCAAAAACCACACGCAGCTTGGTAGTTGTGCTTTCGGGTTTAATGACGCAATGATGTGGCAGGATGTAATATGGAGCCTCAATTTTTTCTAAATCAACCTCCTCCATATGTCCAAGCTTGAGGTATTCGTTCATGAACTCAACATATAGAGATTTTAATTCTGGATTTCTCATCAATTTCCTTTCCACTGCATGGAAACGACTGAGAGCAATGTGCCTTGACTCTCCAAGAGTTGTCTGATCGCTTGAAAAGGGGAGTTTCACTATGAAGCGGCCTGTGCTATCTCTTTTCACGTTTTGTGCGAAATGCGACTCGCATTTAAGTTCTGATGTCGAAAAGGATGGTTTCACAATATCAGGGTCTTCTTGTCTCCAAAATTTCTCTACTTGCTCATCTAGGCTGCGCGTCTCTTCTGAACATATGCCGCAGGTCGATGGTGGTTTTATGCTTTTTCCTCCAATAATCCAACCCAACTTGGTATTTTGCAGCATCGGCACGCCATCTCCTAGTTGAATCTGTTCTGATGAGAGTAGCGCAAAGAAATGCTCTGCTCCTAGGAGCAAGTCAATCTTTCCTGGGCGATGGAAAGAGGGGTCCGCCAGTTGAATCCCATCAGGTATGAACCAGGTTTTGATGTCTACTGGCTGCGATGGCTGAAGTGTTGTTATTTGCGGCAACACATGGGCTTGAACTTGAATTGACCAGTTCAGGGTGTTGGATATCAACTCAAAGCTTACCCGGTTTTGTGTACGCTGCGGTGCTTGGCCAATGCCTTGAATATTCAAAGGGTCAAAAGTTTCTGATAAATTTAGCTGCCGGGCCATTTGTTGAGTAATGAAATTCAACTGGGATCCTGAATCAAGCACTGCGCGGCACTCGGCCTCAATTCCTTTGCTGCTTTTCAATTTAACGAGGACAGTGCTAAGCAATACGTGCTCATTTCCTGGCCTTTCTGTACCTGCTGCTAACGTTATAGCTTTCGCACTGGAGGAAGCCATGGTGGAATCTTTGAAACTTGGGCTTGTTTTGCTGGTGCTTGGTTTATTAGAGTCCAGTTGCTTACTCGGATTGTTACCAACCACAGATTTTCTCTCAATGTCTTCGAGATGCACCAACGTGTTGTGTTTTTCGTGGCATCTTCTGCAAGTTTGTCCGGAACATTGAGAAGAGAAATGCCCTCCTTTCATACAATTGAAACAAAGTTGATGTTTCTTAAGTACTTCTCGTCTTTGTTGTAGAGTTTGAGATCGGAAATCATTGCAATTGTATAATGAATGATTTCTGTTGCAAAATACACAGCTCTCTTTGGCTGGAACTGCGACAAGCGACGTTTTCTTATGCTGGCCTGGTTTCTCAAAGTTTCTCGAAGTGTTCGCATTTTTAGTTCCAAGAGCTTCTAATGATTGAAAGCGGTTCTCCAGGAACTTTAGAAACTGCTTCATTGTTGACAACTCCCTTGGATTTTCGAGAGATTGTTCGAACATTACGTGAGTATTCTTGTCCAGCTTTTTGATCATTAGATGCACTATGAGGGGGTCCCAAGCTTCTATGGACAATCCCAGATTTTTCAATCCAAACAGACATTCATTTGTTGTGTCATGTAGATTTTTTATAGCTTGTGCTGATTCGACATGGATTGTCGGCTGTGACAGCAGCTTGTTGAGTAATGCTGTTACAAGTAATCGTTTATTGTTGTAACGAGCATTCAAAATGTTCCACGCATCTTGATAGTTCTCTTCAGACGCTTGTAGGTGCTGTACTAGAGCCTTAGCTTCTCCAGTCAAGTTCGTAGTTAAGTAAAACATCTTCTCGATGTTTGTTATTGGCTGATTGTGCACCAGTTGAAGAAACAAGTCATGGAACTGTGTCCATCGCAAATAGTCTCCATCAAATGTTGGAACCGTGATTTTTGGTAGTTTCACGGAACCTCTTGGAGCTATTTCGCTGCTCTGCGTTTCGTCAATGTGCTGTCGTAATTGGATGATTACATCTTGAGCCCACAATTCCAGAGTGTAGAACAGATTGGCTTCGTAGCCTAGGGGTTTTGTTTCCGATGAAAGCTCCCAAATATGTTGATCGTTCTCCAGCAATTCTGCGCGATGTTTTTGCAACGTTTCGATTTTCAGAAGGTAATAGGACTTCGGGTGTTGTTCTTCCCACTTAGATTCGATGCTTTCAAGCTGATGAGTCGTTAATCTCATTAGCGCCTTTTGTTTGCGAATCAATTTAGTAATATCTTCGCTCACAGTTGACTGGTTGGTAATTGAAACCATTCGACCATCATCGTAGTTTTCTTTTCTCAAACCACGACGGCGGAAAAAGAAAATCATCACACGACAAGGCACCTAAAAGAACACGACGAATCACTTCTCCAGCAAGTCTCCTTCTATTGGTAGGCTTAATATTACCAGCATTCGCCATGAACCCAGTTACTATTACCCCGTTCAAAACCGATCCAGGATTATACTTTGAAGGTTTAGGGACAACTCACCTTTCTCCTAACGATTGGAGTATAGTCGTTTATTATGAAATGGATTTCTATTGGAAGGAATTAATAAACATAAAAAACGGCATACAAATATTAAGCAAAATTTGCAACTCCACAAGGAAAAGTGAAAACTGTCAGCCAAGTATAACTCAGTTCTCCATCACGATGTCAGGACTTGAAAATAGCAATGAACTCCTTACCCATGATTCTGAGCTAAGACTAAAACGATCACCCATGGACATTGTTGGAAACATCGCTCATTCCTTATTCGGAGTATTGGATTCATCCTATGCAGAAAAAATGTCTGACATCATAGGCGACCTGGAGCAAAATCAGCATCATTTGCAACATTTAATAGAAAATCAAACATCGATCGTTGATTCGACTATCAACCTGGTCCAGAGATCCACAGAAATGATGCAACAACAACTACAAGGTTTTGAGCACTACTTAAATCAAACAATATTTCAACTGAATGAAATAACGAAGGAAGCTGAAGAGCAACGCGCTTTGGGACTGTTCAATTCATTGTCAATACGACTAACCTTAGCAATAGCCAACTTTCAACGAATACAATCAATTATACTGAGCACAATAACAGACACACATCATAGTCGAATTAACCCATTGCTACTAACACCAAGGCAGTTGCGACAGCAGCTAACACTCATCAAGAATAGTCTG
>OZ022264.1:95726093-95763593 GCA_963978885.1 Nemotelus pantherinus
AGCGTCAATTACCATTTTTGAATATGGGTCTAACATACGAAAGCTTCCAACAGAATGGGAAAATCCCCGACGAAAGTGATCTATTAAAGAAAATATGCAAGGGAGCTATAAGCTGCTCTACACACTTGCGCAAGAAGGTCGGAGGAAGAAGATCAGCCCAGGACCTTTGTTGCAGTCGAGATCCAAAATAGCTTTACGTATTTCATCACGGGAAATTTCTAAATGGCTCACAAAAGCTGTTGAAGCTGAATCAGAGGAAGAAAGGTGCGAGTTTGACGGGTCTGGTGCATTAAAAATTTCTTGGAAACTATCAGCAAATAGGTCACATATCTCTTTAGGAGAGGAAGACGTTTTATTGTTAAGAAACATGGACGATGGATAGCCAGTAGTTTTTCGCTTCACATTAACAAAATCGAAGAATTTTTTCGGGTCGCGGACTATATTTTCGCCGGTTGTTCTAATGTAAGTGTCATAAACCTCATGAGACTTTGCTAAAAATTGCTTAGCAACTTCATTATATTCTTCCTGAATAGCAGGACTAACATCGGTATTTTCTTTAATAAGCTTATAAAGTTTGTTCCTACGATTTCGCATATGCCTAAGGTCCCTATCAAGCCATGGCTCAGACAATTTATTCTTTTTTTTTATCTTTGGAACATATCTTTCAACGGCGTCAAATATTTTGTAAAAAGAGGAAATGGCTGTCTCGAGGTCTTGTGTTGAAAGAGTAGTGGACCAATCAGTAGTATCAAGAACATGTTTAATGCTTTCATAATCAGCAGTACGGAAGTCAAATACAATTGAGTTATTGTAAGTTTTTAAGCAGGTGGAATCTGGAGTGGAAAGTTCGACTGACAATGCTGTATGGTGTAAACTGTTGCAAAAAAGATGCTCTGCGTCACTAGTTGGACTAACCACTACTTCGTCATAAGCATTCGTGAAAACAAGATCTAACCAATTACCATTTTGGTTAGGAGTTTGGGAAACCTGCTGCAAATCATTACCATAAAAGGCACTCGCAAGATTGAAATCGTTGGTGTCTACCAGGTTTACGGGCAGAAAGTAAGAGTCATTTTCATCCGGAACAAAGCAAAGATTCGGACGATTGAAATCACCCAAAACTATTATTTTATCTTTTTCGCTAAGTGATGTAGCTAATGAAGATATTGTGTCACAAAAATTGCTGTAGATGGATTCGTCAGATCTAGGGGGGATGTAGACAACAGCGATGTAAATTGGGTTGTTATTACTAGAGATCCGAACAATTATACATTGGAAGAAATCATTTGGGGTGGTATCTACAAGCTCACTTGAAAGTGTGTTGCTAACAGCAAGTAATCCTCCTCGCGACTGACCCGTAGAACAATAATCACGGTCGCTTCTGTAAATAGTCCAACTACTATCAAGAATCTCCTCATTCTTATGAGAGGCATTAAGCCAAGTTTCGGTGATGGCGAGTAAATTAAAATGGCACAATTTGGCGTCAAGGTATAATTTACTTAGTTTGCCTCTCATACCACCACAATTGTGGTAAAAGAGTTTGAGGCTTTTCTGAGATCGGTTAGGAAAAATGCCTAAAAGGGTTGCCTGATCTTCGAAGAGATTCAGATGTCATATTACTACCATTAGAAGAATAATTTATATTTCTCGTAGAAGGAGCTAAGTTTACGGCGGCCTGACTGGAAACCTTGGAGGAGTGTTTATTAACAACGTTGGTACACCTGCTTGAGGGAGAAGATGCCGTGTTAACTGCTGGGGGTATCAGTGCATTACTGTTATTATGAGTAAAAGCATTGGAACAGTCAGATAAGGAAGAATTATTTGTTGTCATTGAAAATTGGGACTGAGTACGTGATGAGCGAGTTTTATGGGTGGAAGGAAATAGGGTAAAGGTGTGACTAGGGATACAATTTTTTCTTACAATTTTTTGTTTTTTCTTATACCTAGTTTTGTCGGTGATGTTTCTCCAGGGGCTGAATGTTACTCCTTTCCAATTGATGGAGCTGTTGCTTCCACTCAAGCAAGTTAAAAGCCAGGCATATTTTGATGGGATGAAGACCTTACACCGTCTTGAGGATATATGTTTACGCTGGGATAAAAATTTCACTTCGTAGTCGTTTATATGAAAATCAGCTTCGAGAATCTTTCCCAACCATTCGTCGTCAGCAGAATAAGGAATCCCTTTCACAAAGAATGCACTTTTGTTTACTGAAGTCGTTAATTTGGAAAACGTGCTCTTATTGTAAAGAATATCGTTTGTTTTTTTTATTTTTTGTAGACGATTCTGCCAATCGTTTTGGGACTAAAACGTACCGAACTTATAAATTGGGGTTTCACCGTTCAGGTTTGAAAATTTTTGCTGAGTAGATGGAGTTGTACCCTCAGCTAGATTCCTTATAGGTGATGTTGCTTTGTCCTGCGTCCTCGTATTCATAGCCGTTGTGTTATTATTTATTTCCAACGTTGTGTTAAGGAGCTCCTGATGAAGAGTTACCTCGTTCGCTAACAAATCTTCGTCTGCATTATTTCTTGAGGTTTTGCAATGACGGTTTAAATCCTCCAATTTTCTGCTGATATCAGCTAATTTTTTTTGTTGCTCAGAAAAAGCGTCAGTGAGTCTGTCAGTTTGCATTTTTAACGTTCGTGAAAATTGTTCAAAATTTACAAGCGTACCTTTGTTGTTTGCTTGGCAAGTATCATTAGCGTTATTAAAAGTGTAACCCATTAAGTAACCCATTTTATCAATTAGAGTATCCATTTTCTTCCCAAGCGTGTCAAAAGACTTTCCGTGGCTAATACTGTTCGATTTAGAAAAGGTAGACGCCAGACCGTCGAAATGATTTGATATTTCCGACAGGAATTCTTCATTTGCTCGCGCTTGTGCAAGTTGCTTGGATATGTATATATATATATATATATATATTATATATATATATATATATATATATATATATATATATATATATATATATATATATATATATATATATGTATATGCATATGTATTTATATATAAATATTGATACATATTGATATATATATATATATATATATATATATATATATATATATATATATATATATATATATATACGAGGTGTGTATTACAATTAAGTAATGAGACTGATTTCATAAAAACCGTATATATAAAAATTATTCTACCACTCTGCCATGCCCTTCAAAGTAGTCCCCTTGGGCAGCTTTGCAACGACTCCAGCGCGTTTTCCATGCTTCGTAGCATTTCTGGAACGCTTAAATTGGGATGTGCACGAGTACCCTCGTCACGGCCGCTTGGATGTCCGTAATCGACTCAAAATGGGTTCCTTTGATCACCGATTTTGTTCTAGAGAACAAAAAAAAGTCACAGAATGACATATCGGACAAATAAGGTGGCTGTTGCAACACGGCGATCCATTTAGAGGCCAAATATTGGGATGCGCAGAGGGCGGTGTGGTACGGCGCGTTGTGGTGATAAGGATCCAGTTACGAGCGATGTCTGGGCGCACTCTGTTGACTCGTTTTCACAATTTTTCGAGTACTTGGCGATAGAAGACTTGATTTACGGTTTGCTCCGATGGAACAAATTCTTTGTGGACGATTCTACGGCTATCAAAAAAGGCAATTATAACCGTTTCCACCTTCGAACTGCTCATGTGAGTTTTTTTCGGGCGGAGGGCGTGCGGAGTCAACAGTTGTGAGCTTTGACGTTTGGTTTCTGGGTCGTATTGGAAAAACCAGCTCTCATCGCCTGTAATAACGCGATCAAGCAGCGTGGGATTGTTTTCCACTTGTTCCAAACAGTCTTCTGCGACGGTCATTCGATGGTGCTTTTGCTCTTTAGAAAGGTTCTTTAGAACCATCTTCGCGCACAACTTTTTCATCCCAAAATCTTCGGTTAAAATTTGTCTGACTGTTTCACGGTTCATGCCTTGTTTCGAAACCAACATTCGAACTGTTAAACGCCGATTTTCACGGATTAGAGTGCGCACACACTGCGCATTCACGTCAGTCCGCACCCCCACGGGTCTCCTGCCACGCTTTCACGCTCCTCCTTAAACTCTTTATGCCATCGAAAAACCTGGGCACGACTAAAAGCATTATCACCATGCACTTTTAATATTTTAGCGTACCTTTCCGAAGCTGTTTCGCCCAATCTGGTGAAAAATTTTATCGCGACGCGTTGCTCTTGATTTCAGGTCTCCATTTTCGTGACGAGCACCACCAAGACACGTCTACTCAACACGACACAGCAAGCGAACTCAACAAGCTGGATCGATGGTAAATATATCAATGGAGACGAGAAAGATGCCGGGGAAGGATAAGGGAAATTTAAGGTCGCAGGTTTACCCCAAGCGCGGCAATAAAATTAGTCTGATTACTTAATTGTCACACCTCGTATATATATATATATATATATATATATATATATATATATATATATATATATATATATATATATATATATATACATATTTACGAGGGGCGTTTGAAAAGTCCGCGCAAAAATAAAAACTGCTAACAGGTTTGGAGTTAACCTTTTTTATTTTTCGACATAGTCTCCTTATAGGCTTATAAACTTCGTCCAACGTTGTTCTAGTTTGTTGATCCCTTCCGAATAATAGGATTTGTCTAAGTCTGCAAAATATCCATTAGTGCGTGCAATCACCTCCTCGTTTGAATTAAATCTTTGTCCCGCCAGCAATTTCTTCAAATTAGGGAACAAATAGTAGTCCGAGGGAGCCAAGCCTGGAGAATAGGGGGGATGTGAAATGAGTTGGAATCATATTTCCATTAATTTTGCGACCATAACTGCTGAGGTGTGTGCTGGTGCGTTGTCGTGATGGAAAATGACTTTCTTGTGGGCCAATCGCGGGCGTTTTTCGTGCAGCTCGGTTTTTAAATGGTCCAATAACGATGAATAATATATACCTGTAATAGTTTTACCCTTTTCCAAATAGTCAATTAGGATTATCCCTTGCGAACGGTCTTTACCTTTTTTGGTGCAGATTCCCCCTTGGTAACCCATTGCTTAGATTGTTGTTTGGTCTCAGGAGTATAATAATGCATCCATGTTTCATCAACAGTGACGAAACGACGCTTAAAGTCCTCCAGATTCTTCTGGAACAGCTGCAAATCATCCGTGCAACACTTCACACGATTCCGTTTTTGGTCAAGCGTGAGCAATCGCGGCACCCATCTTGCGAATAGCTTTCTCATGTCCAAATGTTTATGCAAAATATCATGTACCCGTTCAGTCGAGATGCTCACAGCACTATCAATCTTACGCACCTTAACTCTTCTGTCATCCACACCATATCATGGATTTGATCAATGATTTCTGGAGTCGTAACCTCCACAAGCCGTCCAGAATGTTCAGCGTCACTTGTGCCCATATGGCCAGTCCGAAAATTTTGAAACCACTTATAAACTGTCTTTGCAAGGTCTTTGCATGAACTGTTTGGCGAAAGGCCATTTTATCGGTAAATGTCAAAGTAATTTGAAGTGTTACATCTCCAAGAAACCGCATCATACAACCTTGCACAAAGAAAGAAATTCAATGCAGAGTCAGCGGAAAGAAAATCAAAATCATACCCCTCAACAGTCATTTATCGAAGACCCTGGTGTAGAAGTCAATCTTTCGTCGTGAATCAAGGTTCAAAGTCTACCTCGCGAAGCAGTCGACATAGAGGTGTCATGGTTGGGAAGTATTTCTACAGAAAGAGTTAAATCACGTGCATCAATAATACTTTCAACAAAAGATTCTACAATAAAAAGCATTCGAGTTGAGGCCTTTATTGTCACAAAAATCACAAGAACTAAATGGACTTATCTGGAAGGATTACCGCTGGCTGGCCCTACATTTGATCGCCCAGGACGAATAGTCCTTTTATTAGGTGCTGACATCCATACACTAATCATTGCTGAAGGACTACGGAAAGGCCTCCCTGGAACTCCAATAGGTCAGCACACCATATTTGGTTGGATTATTTCTGGTCAAGCATCCCATCAATCTATTCAAGTTAAACCATTAGAAAATTTGCATGTTAATGTAAATGAATATCTAAAGTTGTTTTGGGAATTAGAGGAATTGCCTGTTACAACTCATCTCTCTAATGAGGAACAACGCTGAACAACACTTTCATAGAAAACTATATAAGAAGAGATGATAAGAGGTATCAAGTTCGTTTACCATTTGATAGTAAGAAAGTGCAACTGGGTTCATCTAAAAAACAATGGCAATCATCAGAATGATTCAACTCGAAAAACGTTTGTCCCAAGACGCTTACTTGAAAGAAGAATATACAAATTGTATTAAAGTGTATGTAAACTAAATCGCCTCCTAGTGGTGCATCCTGGGTAACGCTAAATGATCTAGACTCTCTTCACGACCGCTTTCGTCCTCGGACTTCTCTTTGGTTGTGCCAGCGATTGCAGCTAAAAATACGTATCTGATCACTATCGCTTCCGCGTCACTGTGAGGTCCTGAATCCATCCCGTATCTACATGGGACCGCATCGTCTGGAGCGGCAGCACGGCCACTTAACGCCTTCACGGAGGATTCCCTCGCTGGAATAAGTGGCACCCAGACCACTAGTAGCGCCAAGATGTAACAAAAACACACCATCTGACGGAATTGCGGCGAATTATCACTTTAACTATGACAGTTCGAAACGTCACACGGAGTACTGTCTGAGTCAGCTGCTGGAACAATATCCACTCATTCCCAGATCAGGTCCCTCCAATGCCCACTGGTGAGTGTCTCGGGTGGCTGATGTGGGCATAACACTGGACGTAATCTCGTGGCGCGTGTATGGGAAATTCACCTGAATTGACGGAAAAAGGGAAAATAAAACAGTAAATGAAAAAGTACGAAAGGATGGAAAGCAGCGATACGAGACAGAAGCAACGAGTCAATTCTCGATATTGGCGTGGAAGAACCAAGACGAACTCGTGGTATAACTGGAAATTTAAAACAGGTGAATTTCACCGATTCTCGATATTGGCGTGGAAGAACCAAGACGAACTGGCGGTATATCTGGAAAGCTAAAACAGGTGAATTTCAAGAATTCTCGATACTGACGTGGAAGAATCAAGGCCAACTCGTGGCGACAGTAGACGTAAGAAGAAGCAAGAAAACACCACGGCGGAGTCGGAGTCACCATCTTTCCTATGATTTCGTCATCAGAATAGATTGAGGTTAGTCAGACTACATTTCGATAAGCATCAGAGTTCATATATAGACATAATTCATTTTGTGTACGTTCTTTTGCTTGCAAGGGCAACTAATATAAGGCAAGCAAGGTGAAGTTAAGATTATGAAAGAGTGGAGTAGAGGAAAACGTTAGGCGTGAAGATCACCGATTCTCGATATTGGCGTGGAAGGATCAAGACGAACTTGTGGTATAACTGGAAACTTAAAACAGACAGCAGTTCTTGATATTGGCGTGGAAGAACCAAGACGAACTCGTGGTATATCTGGAAAGCTAAAACAGGTGAATTTCAAGAATTCTCGATACTGACGTGGAAGAACCAACCAAGGCCAACTCGTGGCGACAGTAGACGTTGGAAGAAGCAAGAAAACACTACGGCGGAGTCGGAGTCACCATCTTTCCTATGCTTTCGTCATCGGAATAGATTGAGGTTAGTCAGACTACATTTCGATAAGCATCAGAGTTCATATATAGACATAATTCATTTTGTGTAATTTCTTTTGCTTGCAAGGCCAACTAATATAAGGCAAGCAAGGTGAAGTTAAGATTGTGAAAGAGTGGAGTAGAGGAAAACGTTAGGCGTGAAGAAAAATTAACTCGTTACTTTAGTTTTCACGAATCTAAGAACGTTGAGCGTGGGTTAAGAGTTGGCGGTGTAATTTTTCGTTTCCAAGAGAGTTTAAGAATTATAAGCGTGATTTAAGGGAGCAGGTATACTTAGAATTTTGAGAAAATCGATTCTATTTTCTTTGCATTTTCTAAAAGTAGCTTATTTCAAGAGCATTCTCTGCAAATTTCAGACGAATCAGACAATTCTTTATGGAGATAAATAACTTTGAATGAAGTCGTCTCTGTTGCATAAAGCGTTTTTCGCATGCTTTAAAAGCATTTTTCTCGAAACTATGTTTTCGAAGTCGATGATCACTGTAACTCGAAAACGACTTTATCGATCAGCATGAAATTTTCCTCACTTATTTGATATGTAATTATCCTCCGGATGAACGAAGGATTTTTTGATTGGACGATATACTTTTTTCAATAGCCAAAAATGTGAGTGAAATTTTGGTCGAAAATACAATTTTGAATTTCAACAACCGCCATTTTTCGACAAATCAAAATCTGCCCAAGTCCTTCGTCCATCCGGAGCACTATGTCATTAACTAATAATGCCCGATTTTTTTTTGTTTCGGATGATCCAGTGACAAGCTACAGTGATCACGGTAAAACAATTTTTTTTTCACCCCTCGCAAATTTACTCAATTTCGACTAATTTTCAGCCTTGTGCCTTAAAAAAATTACAATAGCTTCTACAAATATATTTCTTTCAAGTAAAAACACATTTGTTATTGATTATCTTAGTCTGTGTCTAAAATAAATCCTGAAAAAGAGCTTTTCCTGGACGTCCCAAGTGTACCTGACCCCTTAGGAACAGCGGTTAACACTAATTTTGAAAGGAAATATATATATATATATATATATATATATATATATATATATATATGTTTATATATATATATATATATATATATATATATATATATATATATATATATATATATATATATATACATATATATATATATATATATATATATATATATATATATATATATATATATATATATATATATATATATATATATTATATATATATACATATATATATATACACATATATACATATATATATATATATATATATATATATATATATATATATATATATATATATATATATATGTATATATATATATATATATATATATATATATACAGATATATATATATATATATATATATATATATATATATATATATATATATATATATATATATATATATATATATATATATATATATATATACATATATATATATATATATATATATATATATATATATATATATATATATATATATATATATATATATATATATATATATATATATATATATATATATTGTTACCCGCCCAGCCTACTTGGGAGGTAGCGACACACGGCTTGGTCCGTTTGGGTCCCGGGTTGTTCAATGAAAATTGGGCACGGGCGCCACTCAGCCACCCAAAGGGAGGACCACGAGCCGCCGAGTGAGCTTACGGCTCGCCGTTGTCAGTGGGGCCCTGAAAAGAAACCAGGCACTCTACCCTGCCCAGTTACCCGCGCTTATATATTCGGGTCTCAGGAGGTCCACCTCTCTATCAGGGTAACCCCCACCTGCCTCCCTTTCAAAATTAGTGTTATCCGCTGTTCTTAAGGGGTCAGGTACACTTGGGACGTCCAGGAAAAGCTCTTTTTCAGGATTTATTTTAGACACAGATTAAGATAATCAATAACAAATGTGTTTTTACTTGACAGAAATATATTTGTAGAAGCTATTGTAATTTTTTTAAGGCAAAACCAAACGGACCAAGCCGTGTGTCGCTACCTCCCAAGTAGGCAATATATATATATATATAGGTATATATATATATATATATATATATATATATATATATATATATATATATATATATATATATATATATATATATATATATATATATATTGTTACCCGCCCAGCCTACTTGGGAGGTAGCGACACACGGCTTGGTCCGTTTGGGTCCCGGGTTGCTCAATGAAAATTGGGCACGGGCGCCACTCAGTCACCCAAAGGGAGGACCACGAGCCGCCGAGTGAGCTTACGGCTCGCCGGTGTCAGTGGGGCCCTGAAAAGAAACCAGGCACTCTACCCTGCCCAGTTACCCGCGCTTATATATTCGGGTCTCAGGAGGTCCACCTCTCTATCAGGGTAACCCCCACCTGCCTCCCTTTCAAAATTAGTGTTATCCGCTGTTCCTAAGGGGTCAGGTACACTTGGGACGTCCAGGAAAAGCTCTTTTTCAGGATTTATTTTAGACACAGATTAAGATAATCAATAACAAATGTGTTTTTACTTGAAAGAAATATATTTGTAGAAGCTATTGTAATTTTTTTAAGGCACAAGGCTGAAAATTAGTCGAAATTGAGTAAATTTGCGAGGGGTAAAAAAAAAATTGTTTTACCGTGATCACTGTAGCTTGTCACTGGATCATCCGAAACAAAAAAAAATCGGGCATTATTAGTTAATGACATAGTGCTCCGGATGGACGAAGGACTTGGGCAGATTTTGATTTGTCGAAAAATGGCGGTTGTTGAAATTCAAAATTGTATTTTCGACCAAAATTTCACTCACATTTTTGGCTATTGAAAAAAGTATATCGTCCAATCAAAAAATCCTTCGTTCATCCGGAGGATAATTACATATCAAATAAGTGAGGAAAATTTCATGCTGATCGATAAAGTCGTTTTCGAGTTACAGTGATCATCGACTTCGAAAACATAGTTTCGAGAAAAATGCTTTTAAAGCATGCGAAAAACGCTTTATGCAACAGAGACGACTTCATTCAAAGTTATTTATCTCCATAAAGAATTGTCTGATTCGTCTGAAATTTGCAGAGAATGCTCTTGAAATAAGCTACTTTTAGAAAATGCAAAGAAAATAGAATCGATTTTCTCAAAATTCTAAGTATACCTGCTCCCTTAAATCACGCTTATAATTCTTAGACTCTCTTGGAAACGAAAAATTACACCGCCAACTCTTAACCCACGCTCAACGTTCTTAGATTCGTGAAAACTAAAGTAACGAGTTAATTTTTCTTCACGCCTAACGTTTTCCTCTACTCCACTCTTTCACAATCTTAACTTCACCTTGCTTGCCTTATATTAGTTGCCCTCGCAAGCAAAAGAAATTACACAAAATGAATTATGTCTATATATGAACTCTGATGCTTATCGAAATGTAGTCTGACTAACCTCAATCTATTCCGATGACGAAAGCATAGGAAAGATGGTGACTCCGACTCCGCCGTAGTGTTTTCTTGCTTCTTCCAACGTCTACTGTCGCCACGAGTTGGCCTTGGTTGGTTCTTCCACGTCAGTATCGAGAATTCTTGAAATTCACCTGTTTTAGCTTTCCAGATATACCACGAGTTCGTCTTGGTTCTTCCACGCCATATATATATATATATATATATATATATATATATATATATATATATATATATATATATATAAATGTATGTATATATATATATAAATATATATATATATTTATAGACATATATATATATATATATATATATATATATATATATATATATATATATATATATATATATATATATATATATATATATATATATATATATATATATATATATATATATATATATATATATATATATATATATATATATATATACGAGGGGCAAGTAAAAAATAAGGTTCCCAACGCTGTACACTCGCCGCGCGAGATACTAGGAGAAATCCGGCAACACCGCCTTCATTGTTGATCCCCCCCACTCCATTCCAACTACCTGGAAGATCACTGCGAAGCTTAGTGCCAGTCTAACAGCCATCCGCGATGGAGCCTGCAATCGCCGTCACCGCCAGGTGTGAAATCCGTTCAGTGATTCGATTTTTAAACGCGAAGAAGCTTACACCTATTGAAATTCATAGACTGTTGGAAGAAGTTTATGGCAAAGCTTGCATCAGCGTCCAGCACGTCCGCAAATGGTGCAGGGAGTTCTCCGAAGGACGCACAGACGTTCACGACGAGCAAAGGAGCGGGAGGCCATCGGTGTCCGACGAAGTCGTGGCGAAGATTGAGCGTATTCTCCTCGAGGATCGAAGAGTAACGCTTCGGGAGCTGGCTGATCAGGTTCCTGAGGTTTGTGAAAAAACCATCAACAACATTGTGACCGAAAAACTTGGTTATCACAAGGTGTGTGCGCGGTGGGTCCCGCATATGCTTTCAGAAACCCACAAAGACAATCGCGTCAAGTGTGCCGAGGGGTTTCTTCGAGAATGCGCCGAGAATACTGAAGAATTCTTGGACTCCATTATTACGGGAGATGAAACGTGGTGTCACTACGTCACTCCGGAAAGAAAAGAAGACTCGAAACAATGGCGCCATCCCGGGTCGCCGAGGCCGAAGAAGTTTAAGCAGACGCTGTCCGCAGGAAAAGTGATGGCTACGGTGTTTTGGGACCGAAAAGGCGTCTTGCTTACCGAGTTTATGCCTAAAGGGACCACAATAAATTCGGACAGGTACTGCGAGACGCTAACGAAACTCAAAAGAGCCATCCAAAATCGCCGGAGAGGAAGACTGAGCAAGGGCGTTAGGTTGCACCACGACAACGCGCGACCGCATGTCTCTCGACAGACCACCGCCCTACTGGACAAATTCGGCTGGAAATTGCTTGATCATGCCCCCTACAGCCCTGATCTTGCTCCCAGCGACTTCCACTTGTTCCCGAAATTGAAGCAACACTTGGGTGGACAACGCTTCAGTACAGATGAAGAGGTGAAGGAAGCGGTCACCAAGTACATCGGCGGCCTAGCGGCGGAGTTCTTCGAAGCGGGTTTTCAGAAGTGGATAACTCGTATGAAAAAATGCGTTGAAAGATCTGGCGACTATGTAGAAAAATAGTTTGAAATACAAGCTTTCAGATGGTATACATATTTATTGCAATAAAAAATGCCTTACACCTGAAAAAAATGTGGGAACCTTATTTTTTACTTGCCCCTCGTATATATATATATATATATATATATATATATATATATATATATATATATATATATATATATATATATATATATATATATATATATATATATATATATATATATAGATAGATGATATATATAAATATATATATATATATATATATATATATATATATATATATATATATATATATATATATATATATGCGAAATTGAAGAAAACAGTCGGTTGGTTCTCAGATATGCTTTATTTGCGTGCACGACGGTGGTCTGAAACCAATATATAATAAATAGCTGATTTCATCATGGCCTTCATATAAATGGCCGGTCGCGAATTGCAATCTGACAGGTATTAAGCTACTTTTTAAAATAGTGTAGTCCTTTCGGGATTAGGATCTGTTGGCGGTTGTTCGATGACAATTGCATTGGCATTTCTTTGACAAATAACTAATTTAATGGTGCTGATCGGTTGAACCGGGGGAAAAGTCTATTGTTCTATTTGTACTATTATCTTCACTCTGTCGCGTAAAATATATTTTGGAAAAGTGTTGTGGTAAAGTGTTATGTTTATTTTGTTATTTACGCAAGAAATATGCGATTTGGAATACCGGCCAACTACCGTCGGCAATGTGAATTGTATACAATTGCTGATTGTGGTTGGTAGGATTTATTCCACTTTAAAAATCTTCAAATATTATGTACAAACTATATTTAGGATAAGTGTCGTGAAAGTGCTACGGTTATACTATTGTGTGCCGAAAACCATTTACCGTAGTTGAAACTTTGTATATATAATTTTGCTTATTGTGCATGAAGATCGATCACTGATAAATTTTGTAGTCATGAGTTTTCTGCGAGCTCAGTGTTAGTCATAGTATGATACTGAATTATTTCGATGGCCAAACACAATAAACTCATTATTTATTTGACTTTAATGATAAGCATGAATTCGTATAAAAAACGTCCTTTAAAAATGTTATATTCAAGCATAGTTCAATTGGAAAGACCGTGAAATGTTTCTAACAATGTTCTGTGGACATAGCCATTGTATTTTTCATAGACTTAATGCACATAAAATTGTTTTAGGCAATGATTCCAAGCCACCCTAATTCTGTTTAGCATTTCTATTTAAATTTAGTTTGCTATACTCATCTCAAAATCTAACGGCTCGGACCCGGTTTCTTTAGTCAGAGCATTTATTATGGCTTACATTCTCTTCATTCTCAGGCGGCAATTTAGAGTTTATATCCGGAGTTGTTTCTCGTTCATCTACTTCTATGCTAAAAATTTCATTTTACATCATATTGGATTTAGAGACGGCAGATTGAGGTGACAGCGTTCGTTCTTTTGTATCCTTATTTATTATATAAAGTTTCTCTAATTTCCTTAAAATACAATTCTGAGCACGGAAACACAAACATTTCATATTTTCAACATTCTCTTTTATTTCTTAAAGTTTCTCTTTACTATATCTATAATATCGAATTTTTATTAAATGTATATTGCTGCGGCACAAGTAGTGTCTCCCTTATATTAACGGGAACGGTTGTTTTTCATTGAAAACAAGTAATTTTATCGGCACATTTTCGATTCGGGCGTTTACGCTTGCACACAGTTTTATATAGTTTCCACTAAGCTTCGATACTCAGGATTCTGCGGCTGTATGTGTGCTTTGGCTGGCAGTTGGGTTAGGCTAATTAAACTGATTGGACTAGCAGTATCAAAAAGAGAAACACATTAAATTGTTATAGACTTGTTTTCGTGCTCAAAACTAAGAATCCTCCATATCTCAGCCTCGTCAGCAATTGCAGCGGCCATCAATGCATTCGGTGTTGATGTTCTGGCACGAGGGGTGGTTGCACCGGATGAGGGGGTTTTTTTTCAGGCTGGGACACTCGTAGTGATTGTGTCCCAACCTCCAGCAATTAAAACAGCTTCCTGGCGGTCTTCAAGTTTGAGGACATCTACTCTGGTAATGCCCCATCTGGCAACGTTTCCAACACTCGATTGCAGGCTTTTGTGTATAAACAAATTTAAACGATTCCTCCTTGGGCTTTGGCTTCTAGGTATCTCTTGTCTCATGACTCTCGACGCTGATACTCGGAACTTTTCTACTGCAGGTTCGTGGCATAATTGGCGGTGATATCTTATGGCCCGGTATTTCAACTCTTCCGGAGTTCCAGATCCAATTAGAACTGTTGGGTTGTATATGCTGCTTCTCACTAAGTCAATAGTAATATACACTAAATCATTTTTAGAAACATTTCCCATTATGGCTAACCCATTTAAATTAAGAATAAATCGCTGTAAACGACTCTGCTTCTGGATTCCACTTTTTCTGGCATAGTCTTCGATACACATCTTCCAAACTAGTTCCAGTGGAAATTTTCCCAATCAACATTCTCTTTAAATCTTCGTACGTCCGAGCCCACACTGTCCTAAGAAATGCTCTGGCCATACCTGTCAGAGACTTCCTTAAGTATACTAATCTTTCTTCGCTTCTTATCCTTACCAATGCGAGTATTTCCTCCAGTTCTTCAAAAAAAACTATTTAAACGCTTGTAAGCGTTGTTTTCAGTATATTCTGAAAGGCAGACAGCAATTCAATGAAATTTAAGCTTTATTTCTCTGGCGGTGATACATTTCGTGCCGCGGCCTCCGGTTGAGGGAATTCCACATCCTTAATAAGTGCGGCTATTACGTCCGCTGGCATTGTTTTACGTTGTAACAAGAACCCGAGGCCTAACCAACGACCAATCGACAAGCATGTACGGGCGTACACCTCGCAATGCCGAGCCGTTTACATTAGAAATAAAAAAAAAAAAACAACCCTTCCCGGGAAGGGTTGCCCATGTTCAAACCGCGAAACCACCACTCAAATTGATAGGCTAGCAAATGTTGTTTTGAACGTCGCATCCGACTTGAGTCGTATACTAGTCGGATGTTGACGATTTAGCACTAAGCTAAAGTAATGCTACATAGTATATATACATTACATGCCGTAGAGATAAGATTAAACTAAGACTTAAACTAACTAAATCTAAGCGACGCGCTGTCGACGGAGTGGCTGAAGCAGGGCCTGCGCGTCCACTCGCTGGTAATCCCGGAGCTGGCTGTGTAACGGGTGAGCCGCCACCTGAAAGAGAAATATATAAATTTATCATGTTCCTCAATCATCTACTCAAACATACTTACCTGCAACCTCCCACGGAGCCGCAACTTCCGACGACTCGCCAACCGCCGGTCAACGAAGCGCTCGCCAGTGACTCACGGTGGATCTCTTCACGTCGACCTGAAATACACCAGAAACACCACAAAGAATTGGCCCGGAAACACGAAACGGAAAGGAATACTTATCTGAAGGAATGCACCACCGACCGGCAGCTGCCAAGTCGTTTTCCTCTGTCACCGTTTCGCCAGCCAGCACCCAGCTACAACCCGCCGCCACCGGATTCCCAGGCCGCAACGTGACGAACCACGGTATATTAACACCCGCGAAACGGATGCATATACGCTAAACCCACCAATCCACTTTACGATTAAAATCAAATTCAATTCAAAATATAAACATCCCGAGAACTGTCACTGCGAACTAGATCAGAATCACCTGCACAATTCCGAGATCAGCTGTGTTCCATGGAGTGAGACGAAGCAGCAGACATTCACGATGGATTCGAAATTCGAATATGTTGAAGACGTCGAATAGGTCGAATATGTTGAATATTCGGCACGAGCGGCGAGAGTAGCGGTACGTGTCGGAGAACCGCTATTCGTGGGTGGAATAGAAAATGCAGCTCGGGACGCTCGGTCTTTTTACAACGTGCAGCCGAAGTGATCGGAAAGTGAATCAATTTGCTCAGGTAACGAAGGCGTATGTGGAAATTTGCTTGTCGCTTTTTACAACGTGCAGCCGAAGTGATCGGAACGGCAATCAATTTGCTCAGGTAACGAAGGCGTATGTGGAAATTTGCTTGTCGCTTTTTAAAACGTGCAGCCGAAGTGATCGGAACGTTAATCAATTGGCTCAGTGATAAGGACGTTCATCAATTTGCCCAGCCGAAGTGGTCCGAACGTTCATCAATTTGCTCAACCGAAGTGGTCAGAACGTTCATCAATTTGCCCAGCCGAAGTGGTCCGAACGTTCATCAATTTGTTCAGCCGAAGTGCTGAAGTGGTCAGAACGTTCATCAATTTGCTCAGCCGAAGGGGTCAGAACGTTCATCAATTTGCTCAGCCGAAGTGGTCAGAACGTTCATCAATTTGCTCAGCCGAAGTGGCCCGAACGTTCATCAATTTGCTCAGCCGAAGTGGTCAGAACGTTCATCAATTTGCCCAGCCGAAGTGGTCCGAGCGTTCATCAATTTGCTCAACCGAAGTGGTTAGAACGTTCATCAATTGGCCCAGCCGAAGTAGTCCGAACGTTCATCAATTTGTTCAGCCGAAGTGGTCAGAACATTCATCAAATTGCTCAGCCGAATTGATCAGAACATTCATCAATTTGCTCAGCGGAAGTGGTCAGAACATTCATCAATTTGCTCAGCCGGAATCGCAGAACTTTTTGGCTAAGGTAAGCCATAACTCGGTTCAAAAAAAATTACATGCAAAGAATAAGATTTATTTTAAGTAATTTCTATAAGAAATATTTGATTGTGAAGTTTTAAAAGTTATATTATTTTTTTTTTAAAAATCAATTTATGTGCTATAAACATTTTCAGTTTATATTTACATTCATTAAAAAAGAAAAATTTGAGTGGTGGTCGACGAGGTAGGCAGCTTTTGACAGGTGCTCGCTGGTTCGGCTTGCATATATATATATATATATATATATATATATATATATATATATATATATATATATATATATATATATATATGTGTGTATCGCCCCATAGCGGAGGGGTGATTGATCGCGTAGGAGTATCCGGTGAGCCGAACCTCACTCAGCGGCTCTCGGCTCAATATTGGGTGAGTGAGTGGCGCCCACGACCCGTCTCCGACGAGTTACACCCGGGACCCAAACGAGCCGAACCGGAACTCGCCCCCCTAGACCAGGAGGGTAACAAATTGGCGCCCAACGTGGGGCCCCAAAAACGTTGCTAATCCAATCGCAATCATATTACGGAGGTACTGGAACGTTGGCCCTTCAACGTAGGTATCGACACCCGGAAAAGAAATAAATAAGATCGCGTGAAAAGTTAAAGTCGAATGCGTGTAAAGTGTTAGTGAACCGAAGTGTGGAACTCAGGACGGGACTCAGACGCAGCAGCAGGAAATCCGTCGGAATCTTAGGTGACCAGGTGGTGAGAGTATAGGGCAATCCGATTAGACGGGAGTAACCTGGCGCGGAGGAACACCTTATTTTACATATTTGGAATTTGTAATTGAAAAAAAAATTTTGAAAGTTAATCACATAGACTTAGTTTGTTTTCCTTCTTAGTTGATAGTTAGCCTTAGGGTATCCCTTTTAGGACTGACTGGGGTCTACAGCCAGGATGGCGTCGAAAATGAAGATACCTATAGACCGACTTAACAAGGACGAGCTGACGTACGAGCTAGAAATCAGGGGTCAGCCGTCTCGAACCGTTGAAGCCATGCGGAAGACTCTTCGAGCAGCATTGAGGGCGGAGGCGTCCCTGGAAACTTCCTTGGTTTCTGTGAGGGAATATCCGTACTCTTTGGAAGAGGACATCAGTGCCGTAAAGAACAAACTGGCCGAAATTCTCGCGTTGATCGCAGCGTTCTCAGGGACACCACAGACGTCCGAGTTTCTTAAAATCAAGGCGAAAATCGAGTTCGGTATGCGCCGTTTGAAGAATACTCAGCTCGAAGGGGAGAATATGTGCGAGGAGGCCGGCAAACTGAGGGTACAACTTATTATGGCTATGGGAGAGCTCCTAGTTAAAGCCAAGGGAGAGGGCGAAGACGTAGGGACAGACGCGGAGCAGGACGATGACAGTGCTGGCGAGCGAGAGTTTCAAGGCGTAGGTGACGGTCTGGAACCAGTAGCGGCCAGAAACAGGGAACCAGTCCAAATGGCGGAGGACTTAGGGAATCCCATCTTCTCAACGCCTTGGTCCTCTATGCCTGTGTACAAGGGTCAGGAGGTTTCCAAATGGGGTTTGCGCTACACTGGAGATTCGGGGTCCTTGAGTGCCTTTCTCGAGCGAGTGGAGGAGCTGAGAGAGGTCAAGGGAGTAACCACGAGGCAGCTGTTCCAATTCGCGGTCGAAATGTTCGAAGGGAAGGCACTGGTATGGTACCGAGCCAACCGGACACGAGTGCACTCATGGCGGGAACTGGTAGCCGAGATGCGTGCGGAATTCTTACCACCGGATTATGATGACCGACTGCTCACGGAGATAGGTAGACGAACGCAAGGTCCAGAGGAATCCATCGGGGTGTACGTGTCGGCTATGGAGGGTTTGTTCCGGCGTCGAGCCACCCCTTGCACCGAAGAAGAGAAACTAAAGATTCTTCGCAAAAACCTGTTGCCATTCTTTCAAACACAATTGGCCCTTACTTCAGTGCAGACGATCGCCGATCTAATCCGAGTGGGACACTCCTTAGAGGCGACGCGAATCTCCGTGGAAGCTTATCTTCCACCACCCATCAGGAAGTCGAACCGACTTTTAGAACCAGACTTGGCCTACGTTGGTGGAACCGAGAGCGAGAACATAGCAGTGCTACAGAGAAATGTCCTTCAATGTTGGAATTGTAGGGGAAGTGGGCATATGTCTCGAGACTGTAGAGAGCCACAACGATGTTACGGATGTGGACGAACGCGAGCCCGGAGGGCGACTTGTCCAAATTGTCAAGGCTCTTCAAATAGGCCACGAAACGCACGAAATCCGCAGAGTGAACGACGTCCAGCTGGTCCTTCTCAGGAAGGCTTGGAGGGGAGGGGACTCCCAACGCAAACATCGGGAAACGGGTGCTGTGTCCAGTAGGCGGCCGCCTGGACACTAAGGAGGATAGAGGTGGAGCCGCGGAAGAGGCACGGGTAGAATACCTGCTGGCAAAAAGGCAAGGGGACAGTCAACCACACCTGGAGGTGGATATCCACGGTCGGAAGTTCCTTGGCCTGGTGGATTCGGGCGCGTCACACACTGTACTAGGTGGAGAAGGTTGGAAGGCCCTAGAGGAGTTGGGTGTAGAACTCATGGATTCCGACCAGAAGATTATTCGCCTGGCTAACAGCCAGGGGTGTGCGATTGCTGGGACAGTAGTAGTTCCACTAATATTGGAGAATAAAGTAGAGTGGCTACGAGTTCTGGTCGTACCGCCTATCCCGCAGAGCCTCATCCTTGGTGTAGATTTTGTCAGGCGATTTGGGTTAATGCTAGCAATAAGAGAGGAGAGTTGGAGCTTCTTGAGTGCCTTGGAGGGAGAGGCCACAGAACAGTTGAAGTCGAGGAGTCGATTGACGGGAATAGAAGAAGCAGCACTCAGTCATCTGCTAGAAGGGGAGTTTCGGTCCATGGGGGATGGCATCGGTTGCACCGGAAGAGTAGAACATGTAATTAAGACCAACTCGCCTCCAATCAAGCAACGATACTATCCGGTGTCTCCAGCCGTACAGAAACACATTGATGCCGAATTGAACGAGATGATCAAAGATGGGATAGTGGAACCATGGTCGAGTCCCTGGGCCTCACCTATCATCCTTGTGAAGAAGAAAGACGGAACGTATCGATTCTGCGTAGACTATCGCAAGTTGAATCGAGTCACGGAACATGATGCGTACCCACTACCCTACGTGTCGGCTACTCTAGATAAGCTACGTGATGTTAAGTACCTCTCGCCGCTGGATGTAAAGTCGGCATATTGGCAGGTGCACATGGCGGAGCAGTCCAAGAAGTTTATCGCGTTCACCGTGCCACACCGAGGGTTATTCCAGTTTAAAAGGATGCCTTTCGGGCTACAGAACGCGCCGGCGACTTGGCAACGTCTTATCGATCAGGTTCTGGGACCCGATTTGGAACCTTATGTGTTCACCTATCTCGACGATATTATCGTCGTGACCCAAGACTTTGCCAAACACATGGAAATTTTGAGGGAAGTGTTCAGGCGTCTAAGACAGGCTGGATTGAAAGTATCCCGTGACAAGTGTGAGTTCTGCCGTTCCCAGCTCAAATACTTGGGCTATGTGGTCGATGAGAAGGGGCTGAATGTGGACCCGGACAAGGTCAAGAGCGTGTCGCAGATCCCTTCGCCTACGAATGTGAAGGGGGTAAGGCAGTTCCTGGGTATGGTGTCGTGGTATCGGAGGTTTATACCCGACTTTGCCACGATGACGGCACCACTAACGAATCTGCTAAAGAAAAACCAGAAGTTCGAGTGGACCCAGGACTGTGAAACCGCCTTCACCCAGGCGAAAATCAAATTATCGACCGCACCCATCCTCACCTGTCCTGACTACACCCTCCCCTTTTCAATCCAAACGGACGCATCAGATCTGGGTCTCGGAGCCGTATTGTCCCAACACCAGGCAGACGGTGAAAAGGTAATCTGCTACCTCAGCCGGTCGCTGTCGAAGTCTGAGCGGAAATATTCAACCACCGAGAAGGAGTGCCTGGCGGTCTTGTGGGCAGTGGAAAAACTGAGGCCTTATGTGGAAGGGGCCAAGTTTACGGTAGTCACGGACCACTACTCACTCGTGTGGTGGAATAACCTAAAAGACCCGACAGGACGGTTGGCAAGGTGGGCAATACGCTTACAGCAGTATCCTTTCGATATTGTACATCGGAAAGGTAAGGAGCACCTAGTACCAGATGCGCTATCACGGATGTTACCCCAAGGAGAAGTGTCAATGCTGGAGACTGCGAGGGATACATGGGTCGAGACGATGAAACAAAGGGTGCTAAACGCCCCAGAACGCTTCGCGGGCTGGCGTGTGGCTGAGAACTCGTTGTGGAAACTTGTGCCGGGGAGATATCCAGAACTAGAGGGGTCTGAGGCGTGGAAACGAGTCGTTCCTAAGAGCGAAAGGAAGGCCATACTCCACCGGTGTCATGACGACCCAACGGCAGGTCATATGGGGGCCAGTCGCACACTAAGTCGAGTGGCGACAAGGTTTTATTGGCCCAAGATGTCCGCCGACGTAGTCAGCTATGTGCGAAAACGCAAGGTCTGCCAGGCGAACAAGGTCGAAAGGAAAGCTCCCGCGGGATTCATGGTTTCTCGAAGCGGAGAACCTCGGCAGCCTTGGAAGATGGTATGCGTGGACTAGGTATGGCCATTACCTCGGTCCAGCCGGGGGCACACCACGATTCTAACCGTCTTGGATTACGTTACCAAGTTCACCCTGCTCTTTCCTTTGCGGCAGGCGACGGCAGTAGCGGTGTGTCGTGTGCTAGAAGAGCAAGTGTTCTTAATGTTCGGAGCACCAAAGTGGCTTGTTTGCGATAACGGGGTCCAATTCCGGGGGACGTTACTTCAGCGATTAGCTGAGACATACGGAACCGAAATCAAATATACGGCGTTATACCATCCTCAGGCCAATCCGGCCGAGAGAAGAAACCAGGATATAAAAAGGATGTTGCGTTCTTATGTAGCTGATAATCACCGAGAGTGGGATCGAAGTTTGGCCAAGATAGCATGCGCGTTAAGAACCTACAAACATGAAGTGACCCAAATTACACCATATTTCTGCAATTTTGGACGCGAGATGGTAACTTTCCACGAAAATAGGGAACGACCCGAAGGGGGACAGGATGGTCTAGAGCCCACAGTCAGAGCGGAGGCACTAACGAAAGTACGTCAGGAAGTGTGGGAGAAAATGCAACAGGCAGCCCGGCAGAGTACGAGACGCTGTAACTTGCGAAAAAGAGATGCGAGGTATGAAGAAGGTGATCCCGTGTGGCGAAGGAATTTCACCATTTCGGACGCGACAAAATATTATTCCGCGAAACTAGCGCCTGAATATCTGGGTCTGTTTTGGGTCGGCGAACGCGTGTCCGGCTGGACATATAGGTTGGTGGACGAGAAGGGTCAAAGCGCAGGAACATGGCACGCGAAAGACCTGAAGTGGTATGTGCACTAATGACACGGTGGAAAAGTAACAAGCGCGACGCGGCATCAGCAGGTAGACCGGTATCCTAGGGTTAGAATCTAAATCTTACATAGTAATCGTAACGCTAACAATTTCCCTTAAAGACTAGACACAGAAAAGTCGCTTACAGAATATCTTAAGCTAAAAAAACTTAAAATCTAAATCATCTCGGCGATGAGTTAGGTGAGCTTACCTGACGCGTCGCTGGCACTGGCGATTCTGGTACGCAGACTTTGGCCTTAATTCAAACGGCTTGGTAGCCGATCGCTCAATCGCACATTCCTTCCTTCTTGTAGTCGTGGCCTTGAAATTTGGACACCATGAAATTCGGAGTTAGGTTCCTAAATTCCTGGACTTAGTTGGATAAATAAAATTATAGCAGGGATAGGGAAATTGCTGGAGTTCGGGGTAGATTGGTAAGGCACTAGGAGTTAGGTAGGGAAATTAGGTATACTAATCAGATAATAGAATGGATTAATAATATTAACTACTTGTAATTAAAAGGTGGTAGTTTAGGGCACAGAACTATTTGGATTCATAATATTCGCTACATGTATTCATTAGGCGTTAGTTAAGATCACAAGATTACTTGGATTGCTTATATTAATTACTCGTATTAGTAAGGGATTAGCTTAAGACACTGAATTACTAGAATTTAATTAGTGAAAAATTATTGGGGTAAGTTTAGCGTGAAATTAGGGTGGTGATTCAGGCTAAGAAGCGGAGATCAATTGCCGAGTTAGGTAGGGACAGGAGGGTTAATAAACTAAGGTTTGGTCACAGTTCAGATAACTGGGGATAGTCAGAACGAGCTCGGTTCTCATGAACTCAACATATGAGGGTGGAGTACCAAGACCCTCAGGTTAGGCTCTATTGGAAGTTAGCCAAAGGTAGGTAGCGAGAGTACTAATCCTCAATAACCAAGCTAAAAGTAATGTACCGGAAGTAGGAATAAGATATACAAGTCTGGTTGTGTATGTGGATATATCTATACGTATGTATTTATATAAATAGAGTTAGGCAATCGGGGAGAAATAATCTCCATGGGGAAATATATGAGGATTATCAGTTTTACTTCAGGCACTGATTGGCGTTACCTACTTCGCTTAATAGCTATCAAATTTAGTTATACCGCAGATAAGCGGATTTCGAGGAAATCCTCTTCCAGTAAGGGGGGAGTTGTTACGTTGTAACAAGAACCCGAGGCCTAACCAACGACCAATCGACAAGCATGTACGGGCGTACACCTCGCAATGCCGAGCCGTTTACATTTGGAAAAAAAAAAACAACCCTTCCCGGGGAGGGTTGCCCATGTTCAAACCGCGAAACCACCACTCAAATTAGGCTAGCAAATGCTGTTTTGAACGTCGCATCCGACTTTGTCGTATACTAGTCGGATGTCGACGATTTAGCACTAAGCTAACGTAATGCTACATAGTATATATACATTACATGCCGTAGAGATAAGATTAAACTAAGACTTAAACTAACTAAATCTAAGCGACGCGCTGTCGACGGAGTGGCTGAAGCAGGGCATGCGCGTCCACTCGCTGGTAATCCCGGAGCTGGCTGTGTAACGGGTGAGCCGCCACCTGAAAGAGAAATATATAAATTTATCATGTTCCTCAATCATCTACTCATACATACTTACCTGCAACCTCCCACGGAGCCGCAACTTCCGACAACTCGCCAACTCGCCAACTCGCCAACCGCCGGTCAACGAGGCACTCGCCAGTGACTCACGGTGGATCTCTTCACGTCGACCTGAAAAACACCAGAAACACCACAAAGAATTGGCCCGGAAACACGAAACGGAAAGGAATACTTATCTGAAGGAATGCACCACCGACCGGCAGCTGCCAAGTCGTTTTCCTCTGTCACCGTTTTGCCAGCCAGCACCCAGGTACAACCCGCCGCCACCGGATTCCCAGGCCGCAACGTGACGAACCACGGTATATTAACACCCGCGAAACGGATGCATATACGCTAAACCCACCAATCCACTGTACGATTAAAATCAAATTCAATTCAAAATATAAACATCCCGAGAACTGTCACTGCGAACTAGATCACAATCACCTGCTCAATTCCGAGATCAGCTGTGTTCCATGGAGTGAGACGAAGCAGCAGACATTCACGATGGATTCGAAATTCGAATATGTTGAAGACGTCGAATAGGTCGAATATGTCGAATATTCGGCACGAGCGGCGAGAGTAGCGGTACGTGTTGGAGAACCGCTATTCGTGGGTGGAATAGAAAATGCAGCTCGGGACGCTCGGTCTTTTTACAACGTGCAGCCGAAGTGATCGGAACGTTAATCAATTTGCTCAGGTAACGAAGGCGTATGTGGAAATTTGCTTGTCGCTTTTTACAACGTGCAGCCGAAGTGATCGGATCGTTAATCAATTTGCTCAGGTAACGAAGGCGTATGTGGAAATTTGCTTGTCGCTTTTTACAACGTGCAGCCGAAGTGATCGAAACGTTAATTAATTTGCTCAGTGATAAGAACGTTCATCAATTTGCCCAGCCGATGTGGTCCGAACGTTCATCAATTTGCTCAACCGAAGTGGTCAGAACGTTCATCAATTTGCCCAGCCAAAGTGGTCCGAACGTTCATCAATTTGTTCAGCCGAAGTGCTGAAGTGTGCAGATCGTTCATCAATTTGCTCAGCCGAAGGGGTCAGAACGTTCATCAATTTGCTCAGCCGAAGTGGTCAGAACGTTCATCAATTTGCTCAACCGAAGTGGTCCGAACGTTCATCAATTTGCTCAGCCGAAGTGGTCAGAACGTTCATCAATTTGCCCAGCCGAAGTGGTCCGAGCGTTCATCAATTTGCTCAACCGAAGTGGTCAGAACGTTTATACATTGGCCCAGCCGAAGTGGTCCGAACGTTCATCAATTTGTTCAGCCGAAGTGGTCAGAACATTCATCAAATTGCTCAGCCGAATTGATCAGAACATTCATCAATTTGCTCAGCCGAAGTGGTCAGAACATTCATCAATTTGCTCAGCCGGAATCGCAGAACTTTTTGGCTAAGGTAAGCCATAACTCGGTTCAAAAAAAATTACATGCAAAGAATAAGATTTATTTTAAGTAATTTCTATAAGAAATATTTGATTGTGAAGTTTTAAAAGTTATTTAATTTTTTTTTTTAAAATCAATTTATATGCTATAAACATTTCCAGTTTATATTTACATTCATTAAAAAAGAAAAATTTGAGTGGTGGTCGACGAGGTAGGCAGCTTTTGACAGATGCTCGCTGGTTCGGCTTGCATATATATATATATATATATATATATATATATATATATACATATATATATATATATATATATATATATATATATATATATATATATATATATGTATATATATATATATATATATATATATATATATATATATATATATATATATATATATATATATATATATATATATATATATATATATATATATATATATATATATACTGTATCAGGCCGGACGATTGAACTTGATGACGTCACACGATACAGTCAGCGTACAAGCTCGTGCGGTCGCTCGTTTCGTAGACAATGTATGTGGCGGTCGTGGCAACATATTGATTTACGATGTGTGCACACACAAATTTTATGTGAAATTATCTCGGATTAAAGTTTTGAAAATTATTTATTAAGTACAAGAATTGAATGTGTAGATTTTGCTGATTGACTTATTGGATAGCTTTGATCAGTGATGAACAACATTATTTTGATAACTTTACATATATTTTATTCAATCAAAATGATCTTGAATATATTTACGTTAATATCAATTATTTATAAGCTTTTTAAAAAAGTGAAATTTCGTAACAGTTCGTGAAAAGTATTTATGTGAAACAATAAGTTGGAAAAGTAAAGCGAGTAATTCATTTATTTAGAGTATTTAATTTTCGTTTTTTAGATTTGTCACTGGCGCAGTAAAATGTATTATTTGCGTTTTTGCAATAATTATTTAAAAAGATGTTGCACCAAACTAATGAGGACTTTTTAGTTAAGGATACACTATTTTCACCACATTGGCAGTATTCGACTGTATTTATCATAAAAAGTAATGATTCCATTATCACAGTAAATAAATATTGTTTGTGGTTGCTTTTTTTAAGGAATTTGTTTTCGTATTTTTCCGATATGACTGTTCTTTTTTTTTTTTGGCACACGTTTCTGATTTTTCTTCAGAAAACAGCAATGGCTTCCTGATTTACAGGCATCAGCCAACGTTTACACGATCCAAGCAGATGAATTTAATCAGTTTAATTTATATATTCAAAAATGCATGAGTAATTTCTATTTTGGGGGACTGGGTTATGAGGGAATTGGTAAAGAGTTTATTTAAATTAGGATAGGGTGAAAGAAAAAGATTTAGTTAAACTGTAGTCATATTAGCTTATGAGTGAAAAAATTAAAGATTTATGTTATTAACAATTAAGAACTTACTTAGTTGCTCCAAGTGGTTTCTATTATGTTTTATTAGTAGATCTTCAATGTTCCTGTTCGCGTTGAAAAATTCAAAATTGCTTCTCTCCCTCAGGTATTTGCTGCAGTGGAATATCTTGTGATTTATGTCGTCAATGTTGTTACAGTTTTCACATAATTCATTACTCGAAATATTCATTCTGAACTTATTCTTGTTATTTAACGCATTATTAACAAAAAGTCTATTTATTATCTTGGTGGGTCTGTTACCAATTTTTAAACCTTTATGCCACAATTTATTTCTAAAAGCTAAGTCAGTCTTAGTCCAGGCACATTGATTGAGTTTTTTAATTTTGTTAGTATACTCTAAATTCCATTTAGCCCAAATTTTATTACTTATTTCATCAAAAGCCTCATCTATTTCTAATTCAAAATCTAAATGTATCTCGCTGAGAAAAGCATTCTTGGCTAGTTCATCAATTTTCGTAATACATTTATGTTTAATATGTCTAGGTACCCATATAATTTCAATTTTAACATTATAATAAAGATTAATTAAATTGTGAATTTTTTCTATAATTTTTCTATACTTGTTGTTGTCAGTTAACTCAACACATGCTATGTTTGAGTCTGTGAATATCACAAACTCATTTAAACTTAGTTCTAACCCCAATTCTATGGCCTTAAAAATGCTAATTAATTCACAGTTGACAACCGAGGATTGATATTTTAAACTATATTTTCTAATTATTTCAGGGACAAGGGACATCACAGCACATCCTGCTCCAAGGATACTTTTAGCTCCATCACATAGTATAATACTTTTTCCTTCCTGAGTTTTATTACTAATAAGATTATTCAGCCTTTCAACAAGTTCATTATTACTGCTCAAAGCAAAATCACCAAATATGCCATCATTCTTACTTGTTATAATTAAATTTAACGGTGGACTATTAGCTTTGCCAAAGTCCGTCTTATCTATAATGTCTTAAAATTTCTCATATGTAATTTTGTAATTGGATTTCGTAGTGCTCAACGCAACTTCCTTAAACAAATCAGAGTGTTTTGATTTAATTTTAAGTAGTTCTTTAACTGAGAGAAGTTCAGTCCGATATTTGCTAGGCAGTTCATTTGCTAGGGACATAGTCAGTAAATTGGCAGTGTTTTGAGGCACTCCTAGGCATCTTTTTAAGGCTCTACACTTTAGAGAATCCAGTTTCTTGTGGAAGTAGCTTGGCGCTCCTCCAAAGCAAGTAATTTGAGATTCAAGCTTAGATCTATAGAAGGATCTAAAAGCAAGAATGCCCTTATCAACATCAAAACCTCTGTTGAGTCCAGTAACCAATTTAAGTGGGGCAGAATTCCTACTGTCATTATTTATTTTCTGACAAAGAGTGTCTTTGATTGTTAAATTATGATTAAATGTAATGCCAAGAAATTTAATATTTTTTCCCAAGATACATGATTGTTGTCTATTTGTATTTTCAATTGAAAACTCCGGTTTCTGTTAAAATTCAAAGCTTTACATTTATTGAAATTAATGGGTAGTTTTAAGTTATTGCAAATACTAGTGAAATTATTGACTGCCTCTTGTAGCGCATTGAAACATTCAATTTGTAATTTGTAATTTGAGATAATTACAAAATCATCCGCATACTGATACACTTTAATTTTGGGGTTACAGACTTTATGAATCTCAGAGGTATAGATATTAAAAAGTAAGGGGCTAAGAACATCTCCTTGTGGGAGAGCATTTCCAATTTTAAGTGAGCTGTTTCCAAGTGACAGAGTTCTATTTTTTAAGAAAAACATAATCCAATTAATGTAGTTAGAGGGAATATTTATCTTATTGAGCAAAGATTGTAGTGTCACTGCATCAACTCTTTCATACGCATTTGAAATATCAATGCTAACTAACATGACTTTATAACCTTTTATTTTTCTGTCTTTTATGTGATGGTCAATTGCATTTATACATGTTTCTTTCCTTTACTGTAAGCGTGGCTATTTACTGGTAGGAGATTCGGCTTCATTTTAACAATTTCATTTTTAATAAAGTTATTAATAATTTTGACAAACACGTTGATTAATGAGATTGGCCTATAACTGTCCAGTAATAACGGGTCTTTCCCTGGTTTAAGGATCGGAGCAACTTTAATTGTGAAAATACTCGTATCCGGATATGCTCCATTTATTATTTTATTAATTGCTCCAATTAAGTTGTCCTTGCTGTCTTTATTAAGAGTTTCAATCATTTCATAAGTTATTTTATCAACCCCTGGTGCTGATCTTCTATGATTATTTAGTATTACAGAAAGTTGTTTGGAGTTGAAACATGTAGTAGTGTTATCTGAAAAAATTCTTGGCACACTGGGACTAGAGTTAGAAATTTTACTTCCTAGTATTTGTAAGTAACTAAGGTTGTTTTTTCCATCCCAACTGGATGGATTTTGGTTGAGGTATCCTTTTTTGATACAGCTGTTGAACTTCCGAAACTCTTTTATGTTTCCTTTATTCAGAATCTCACACATTTTGTTCTCCCATGCTTTATTTTTTGCTTTTTTGACTTCAATCTTCCATTTATCACACGCCTCAGTCCATAACTGAAAGTTTTTTGGGGTACTTTTTTTGTTGAACCTCTTCTTAAGTCGCACTTTATTCCACCAAGGTTTTTTAAGCTCACCATTCCACCAGTAAACTGGATCGAATTTGTTTTGATTAGTCTTTTTTGTATTACACTTAATTAGCTTATCAAAATCAGAAATAATCTCAGATATATTATTAGTTATGTTTAAATCTTTAATAGAATTAAGAATATTTTTATAGCAAATTTTATTATTATTTTTTATACAATGGAAATCCCAAATGATTTCTATCAATTTGTGTCCGCTGCTACTAATGTTGTTAACATGGGTGCTCCATTTTCCAGTTTCCTTTATATTAGTGATCGAAAGATCAGGCACCGATTTGCCTTGAATCATATTGTTACCACTTTTAAACGTGAAGTCTCCATTATTCATGACAATGAGATCAAAGTTTTTTACAATATTTTCAACTTTCCTACCTCTCGCATTAAAAACACGGTCTCCCCACTTAACATTACGTGCATTCAAGTCACCTCTTATAAGAAAAGCTTCACCATTGTCAAACATATCAATTAAATTCCTGAAATCTTCATCAAATTTTTTATTACTATATCTAGGCGGGATGTATACTGATGCGAAATTCAAATTTATTTCAAGATTTAACGTTTTAATGACTATTACTTCAATATCAACATTACACTTTTTTATTACAAACTTAATTTTATTGTTAACGAAGATAGCAACTCCACCTCCTTTGTTATCTTCAGGATTTCTATAAATTCCCTTAAATCCATTTATTAAATTAACTCTATTAAAATTCTTCGGTAACCATGTTTCAGATAGTAGAGCTATATCTATTTCATGAATCTTCAGATATGTATTTAAGTTATCTGCATTTTTCCTTAGGCCTTGTATATTCAGTTGGATTATTTTCATGTTACTTTTTATTTAGAGCTAATTAAATCGTTGTTGACTATGATTAGATCTTTATTTCTATCTTTAGATTCCCTAATTTGAATATCTGTTTTATTCATTACCGCTGGTCCTTCGTTAAAGCTTGTATGATTTATATTTTTTGAGTCCAAATCTAGATTTTCCATCATTAATTTTATTTGAGTGAAAAGTTTCTCAATTTCTGTGACTTTGTATTTTAAGGCACTTTTGTATGCCGTGTCAAAAGGGTCTTCAACAACTTTCTCTCCACTAATCAGTTTGTTAGGCACAAACTTTTGTCCCACCGTCACATTTCTATAACTATTCTTATATCTTGACACATTTACATCAGTATTAGGATTTCTGGCATTACTCCTCCATGTTTTTTCAGGCACTGGAAACTCAGTTATGTTATTGATGTCAATTTCTTCAAGATTCTCAAATCTATTATTATGCATCATTTTGCTTGCCTCACCAGGCGAGATGTTTAATTTAGCCACAATTTCCAACTTTTCATTTTCACTAATCCACTTTATACATTTTCTGTTTGTAGCATTGTGCTCAATAGATCCACACAAAAAGCATTTAGGCGCACAACCTCCACCATCACACTTTTCATTCGAACAATTCAGACACTTTTTCACTGTACTTTTACAGGCCCCGGCAAAATGACCCAGTCTACCATAGTTGTAACACTGCTTTGGTCTCTGAATGAAGTATTCTACTTTCAAACGAAGAAAGTCAATTTTGATGAAATCCGGCAATTGTTCTCCTTCAAAAGTTACTTTGATCGTGGTAGTTGGAATTAACTTCCCCTCATTTTCACTGTCCTTCCTCATAATCCTATATACATCAATTATCTTATGATTATTTAGTTCTTTTCCATATATATTACACGGCACCCCTTCCTTAATAATTTCTCTGACATCCATATCTAAAGGGATACTCTTTATGATACCATATCTATATATAAAGTAATTTGGTATTAACAGTCTGAAATTCACTAGGGTCTTTGAAAAATTATCCACGAAATTATTAGCATCCAAAGCCTTGTTAAAGAACACACTGACTTTGTTATAACCTACGTTTTTGCAATCTGTAATTGAATTTATGTTGAGTTCTTTTTTGATTTTGTATATGTTAATGGGATCAAGTCTGACCCTTCTCTCGTTTACATCATTCGCAATCATAAGAACCCTATAAGATTTCCTAGAGTTCTCCTTATATCTATTTAAAGTTTTGTTGGGTTTTTCAGTTTCATCGAGTTGTCCTGGTGTCAGTTCGAGATTCATGTCTTGACATGTGCTCTCTTCCCTGTTTCATGACCCCTCGCCTAACTATAATTCATTTACCGCACTATCCGCTAAAACTACTGTATTAGCCTCATCAGTAATTTTTTTCCTTTTAATACCACTTAAACTTTTCACTAGGCTTCTGCCCTCCTTATCAGGGGGATCCGCCCCCATAACCTACGAAAAATTTCCTAACCTGATAAATTCAGTAAGCAGACCCAACAATGAGAATAAATAAGGAGTTATCTTTTAAAAACCGTAATAAATAGACAACAGACAAACAATTACATAAATCACAATTTAAAAGCAATACTCCGTGGGAGAGGCATACTTACTGCGTGAAAAGGTTTTACATTCGTCGACCACAATAGGAACCACTTCACAACTTTAAACTTTTAATTCAAAATGGCCAACACCACTCTATACTTAATAACACTATTAACAGTAACTATCACTTGTGAGCAGGAACTTCTGAACACGACGGGAGCTGGAGAAGGAATGATGACTGTTATGAATACTTGAAAACCATGTAATCCGATATAAAATGAAAATTCCGAAGGATATTTCAAGCCACCTCGGTCCAAGTTTGCTAAATACTTAGTTTTGGTGGAGAAGTTCAGGTCAATTTTTTTCTCAAGCAATAATAATTTAACGCATTTCGTACATTTTACTGCCTCATTGACTTTTTTCCCAACATAGCCCTCCACAAAAATAATGGTCGATTCAGGGTGCTCATCCAGCTCTACTTCCTGGGCTGCTTTGATTATGTCCTCGATATTCGGAATATAACATGCACCCAACTGTTCCTGAAGATTTTGCTCTATAAAAAAGTCTGTTAAATTTATGTCACCCCGATGGAAAGAAATTAATTTCAAGACATTCATAATTCGAAGCTTTTTTTCAGATTCAAGAATTTGCTGAAATGAAACATTGTAATTTCTGCCGCTCATTTGACGATACTTTCCAAATTTCTCCTCTAATGAATCCGTTTGAAATTTACCTAACAACACGTATGACAATCTAAGTTCTACGAGTAAATACTTAGATAAAAATATCAAACCGGCAGTGGTATGAACTAAAGCTGAGTGAGTTTCTTTTGAAAGTTTGCCTTTTAAACATTCATTTGACATTTCATGGTTATCCCAGACTGTTAGCCACTGAACAAATGACCCTAAGGCTTTCAAATTATTTTGCTGAAGATGTTTTATTGGATCTACATATGAATTTCTCAAATGTTTGCCTTTATATGGATGCTTAACGTTAACCGTTGACCACCAATTTCGAGTATTTGTTAAAAATTCAATTATGCCGGACATATCATTACCTTGGTTCAATATCCTTAAAGCATCAATATTTTTTTCATCAAATAATTTCAATGCTACAAAAACGTTTTGCCGTTCCAACTTAGAAGGATATAAGCTTTTATAGGTCAGCGCAGGAGCTAATTTCATAGTTTGAAACTTTTCTTTTTCGTAGACAGATTTTAAATCTCCTAACTTGCAAAATTTAACCACGCTCTCATTGTCAATTGATGGAAATATAAATTGCTGACATTTTTCGTTCAGCCAATTATTTCGAATGCATTTCAATAAATGAACTGTATCAAATAATAAAAACATTAGCTTCTGCTGATCAAAAGGTGAAACTATAAATGGTTGAAGCTGCTTAGTTGGCGAAAATTCTTTGAAAAGCTTCCGGTTTACTTGGTTGTTGTCCGAAATGATTGTTACAACTTCATACCCTATATCATGTAGAATTTTAAGAATTTTCATACTTGTCTCATAAAGGTATGCATGGTTAAGGTTTTTGACTGGGTAAAGACCAACTACGTCTTTATTGGAGGACAAAAGTGATGTTATCATAAAGGCTTGAACTGTAGTTGCTTGGGTTAGATTATTGTCATATACATTTAGGGCCATTCCTTCTATCTTGTTTCCTTTATAACAACTCATAGGTTTGATATAAATTTCATCCAGCATTAAGTTCACATATTTCTCGTGCTCTTCAAGGAATTCAAAATTTTGCTTTAAATATTGGACAGCCGCACCTGATTCTAAATTACCCGTGCTAAATTGTTTGAAATAACCAGGATGCAGAATAGTTAAAATTTTTGTGTCTCGTAATTGTCGATAAGCTGCGGGGAATGAATGACACAGCAAACTGAAATCGAGTATTAAATCTGTTGAGTATCGTAGCCGAGAAGAAAACAACAATTGAATTTGTCCAATTCAAAAGTTGAACGATTTTTTCTTTTCTGCAGGGAAGGAGTCATTTTCAACGAGTGAATTCATATTATTTAAAATATTTTCAATTTGAACTTCTACAGACAACGAACTAGAATTAAGGTTACTGAGAAAAGTTACTAAATTTTCCAGTTTTGAATATCGATCACATTTGCCTTCAGAGCCCAAAATAAATTGTACATTTTTGTTAGAATATTTTTTATCTTTTAAAAAAATATGGACCGTAAAATTTTCTTCAATTAAAAATGATTTATTGACGCGAAGTAAATTATCCACCAAAGACAGTGAAAAGAAAAAAAGCTTCGAATTCTCCTGTTTGGAAATAAATGACTTTAAATCAAACTTATGTGAATTATTCATTATGTTGCTGATCGAATGGACGAAATCCTGTTCTATCCATTCATCTTGTGCTGCTTCAGCCCGAGCTAGAGTAAGTTCTCGTCTCCTGTCAGGATTGTTGCGAGTATTGACTGGTGGTTTAGTCAAATATGAAGGAAGCCCAAGAAATATTCTGGGAACGGCATCTTTTTCCAAAGACACTTTCCCTCGAGGAACAGCAATTGATTTGCCATCGACGATTAGCACATATTCCTTTATTCGCGTAATGGCTCGAAATGATCCTCACAAACAAGAGAACTTTTGAAAGATACAAAATCTTCTCGTGGGATATTTCGGAGCCATTTGGTTTTTGTGGCTTCATCGGCAGGGAAGCGGAACAAATGATGTGTTCGATATGTCGAATGACATCCAGGGACACAGCAGTGGGTAGGCATAACTAAAATGTAAACTATAAAGAACTTACTTAGAATCATCGGCTATCCATTGAAAAATAGAACATCGGCTTTTCATTGAACTATTCACTGCATAAACATTTTATCCAATCATAAAAAACGCAAAAAGAACTACCGATCATCACTGCACATCAAACATTATAGAAGTAAACATAAAGCTTAAGAAATTACATTTTTTTAGTGTTGAAGGTACATAAACATGGATTCATTGTGAAATACATATATTGTATCAGTATTTACTTTTGACACTGCAAAAAACCTCATTTCTTAAGATTTATATTGACACACATTCCCACACGATGACTTGACATTTGCAAGTTGCGTAACATTCGGCAGCACAAAATTACTAAAACTTCGTTAGTATCCCGTTTCCGAACAGTAAATGATATAAAAAAAAATTTTGCACTTACCTCAAAATACAAGTTTCCAACTACACTTTACTTTCCACGATCTAGTTTACTTTCACGATTTAATATCACTTTTTTATGAATAAACGGCACGGATTCAACACGATCGCGGGCTACTTCACTTACAAACTGAACCGACTACTTACGAATTGCATTGATGGGTGACTAGAGTGTGTGACGTCACCGCCAAGTTTGTATCGTAAGCAGCCGGCCTGATACAGTATAGAGACGGCCATGGTTTAACTCAACGTGAAGCAGCTACGGTGGTAGCACTTGATTGCCAGCACCAGACTATTTCGTAAATATCGCACCAATAGATGCTTCCATTTTGTATTCATAAGCAAATCATTTTCCAAGTTTTAGAAATTTTTCGGACGGCAACCCCAGACATAGTTTAATCGCTGAAACTTTCGATGATATCCTCGGATGAAAACGAAATTCAAAGGATAGATTGATTATGCATGAGCATGTTATAATAGATTTATTGCTGCTGTGTTGGACAAATGTTGCCAGCACTGAACATTTTCATCATTTGTGCTATAGAAAACGCAGTCAGAAAATGATATTTGTTCTTTTGAGTAAGATATGGTTAATATGATACTTATTGTTATTTTAAAATCTATACTTATAAGGCGTAGGGTTGAAAGTTTCCACTCTGGGACTACCAGCAACTTTGGAACTCGAAGCCTTGCCGCTGCAACCATACCTCCATCTAGCAGCACTTACACTCTGCGTTACTGGTTCTGACAGCTTTTCGACTTGAGCATGTTTCCACCAATGTTCACTCATGCTGGGGCTGACCCATTGCTTCATCATCAGCATGGGCCCTGAGCATCTCAATCCACGGGATTTGATTAAGTCTTTTGTTTTTATTTTTTTTAAAACTATTATTAGATTCGTCTTATATTTATATTACTAATGTTCGTTGTATGTATAGTTAAGAAAATTATATTTTGTTTTTTTTTTATTATACAAAAAAACAACCTAAGTGTTTCACATAAAAAATATATATCTATATGCATAAAAAAATATGTATATGTAAAAATATATATGTATATACACTTATTTCTGCTGGCAACTCCCTTGCATAATGAAAACTCAGCTTTGGCTGCCTGTGCAGCGTGGCTTTTCATTGGTAGCGCCATCGTGCGCTTGCGCAGCATAGCTGCAAACTACTTCCACTTGTGCAGCGAACGTTAAAATCATGCAGCGGCTATGGTATCTCTCCTAGCGACAATCAAAAATTCATGAAGGCAGGCATGCCTTTCGCTGATGTAAAATAGTACCACATCTCACACATACTGTTGTAGCTGAGAACAGGTGAACATGTGTTCTGATACGAAATTCGTTTGAAGGTGTGAGTAAGGTAAAGGCAGTGAGTCTGCATGCCTTTCAACGCTCATGTTTTGTTGAATTAGCTTGCGAAATCGGAAATATGGAATTTAGAGTCAGCAATGTACGTAGTAGTGATTAATTCCATTTTAGCTTTCAATTTTAATTAGTAACATAAATACAAAATATTAATATTGTATAGTAGGATAAACAGCATGAAAAAGATAGGCTAAACAGCATGAAAAAGGAAGTAGCACAGAAGGGTAGGCAGTGCTTTTGTGCCTTTATGAAGTGCACGCCCCTTTTATATATATATATATATATATATATATATATATATATATATATATATATATATATATATATATATATATATATATATATATATATATATATATATATATATATATATATATATATATATAAAGGGGCGTGCACTTCATATAGGCACAAAAGCACTGCCTACCCTGCTGTGCTAATTCCTTTTTCATGCTGTTTAGCCTATCTTTTTCATGCTGTTTATCCTACTATACAATATACGATGAGATATAAAGAGTATTTGTGGTGAACCTAAAAGCAAACGTAATGAAGAAGACATAAAAATGCATTATAAACGAGTATTTGT
>OZ022264.1:95768593-95778593 GCA_963978885.1 Nemotelus pantherinus
CAATTGCTGTACGGACCGATGAAGAAAACCTGCATGCAGTGGAAACTGACCCATCAATCAGTATTCGACGCTTGGTGTTGCAGTTTAACGTGTCTACGTGGAAAGTTTGGAGTGTTTTAAAAGCAGCCCGTTTAAATCCCCACCATCACATCAGTGCAGGAGCTGCTACTGATCGATTTGCCCAAATGGATGGAATTCTGCAATTGGCTCCTTGAGAAACAATTGGACAACGAAAATATTTTGAACACTATTCTCTGGACGGATGAGTCCTGATTTACCAGGAACAGTATCACAAACTTTCACAATTTACATACGTGGGTTGAGAGCAATCCACGCACGAGAATGATTTCATCGTTTCAGCATAGGTTCAGCGTAAATTTATGGGCAGGAGTGATTGGTAACGATTTAATTGGACCTATTAGGCTCTCGCCTATTTTAAATAGTACCAATTACTTACATTTTTTAAGACACAATCTGCAGGACTTTTTGGAGGATGTTCGGCTGCAACAATTGGCTTCCATATTTTACCAACACGATGGTGCTCCAGCTCACTATGGCCGACCAGTCAGAGATTGGTTGAATTCCAATTATACCAATCGCTGGATCGGTACAAATGGACCAATACACTGGCCTGCGAGATCTCCTGATCTTACAGCTTTGAATTTTTTTGCATGGAAACGGGTGAAGGAAACGGGTATATATATATATGTGTTCATATATAAATATATATATATATATATATATATATATATATATATATATATATATGTATATATATATATATATATATATATATATATATATATATATATATATATATATATATATATATATATATATATATATAAATATATTTATCTATACATATATATATATATATATATATATATATATATATATATATATATATATATATATTTATATATCAACACATATATATATATATATAAATATATTTATATATATATATATATATATATATATATATATATATATATATATATATATATATATATTTATGTATATATATATATATATATATATATATATATATATATATATATATATATATATATATATATATATATATATATATATATATATATATATATATATATATATGTATATGTATATATATATATATATATATATATATATATGTATATAAATATATATATATATATATATATATATATATATATTTATATATATATATATATATATATATATATATATATATATATGTATATATATATATATATATATATATATATATATATATATATATATATATATATATATATCTATATATATATATATAAATATATATATATATATATATATATATATATATATATATATATATATATATATATATATATATATATATATATATATATATAAGTTTATGTTTAAATTTATGTGTATATATCTGTTCATATATTTATATATGTGTATGTTTATATATATATATATATATATATATATATATATATATATATATATATATATATATATATTTATATATATATATATATATATATATATATATATATATATATATATATATATATATATATAGATATATATATATATATATATATATATATATATATATATATATACATATATATATATATATATATATATATATATATATATATATATATATATATATATATTTATATATATATAAATATATATATATATATATATATATATATATATATATATATATATATATATATATATATATATAAATATATTTATATATATATATATGTGTTGATATATAAATAAATATATATATATATATATATATATATATATATATATATATATATATATATATATATGTATAGATAAATATATTTATATATATATATATCTATATATATATATATATATATATATATATATATATATATATATATATATACATATATATATATATATATATATATATATATATATATATATATATATATATATATATATATATATATATATATATATATAAGTTAAGAAATCAAACGCGGATTTTATATAAAAAAATATTTTTAAGGGCAGAGCCCGTGTTTATTCTTATGGAGTTGAAATTAGACTGAAATACAATTGCAATTTCTTAAACTAAATTGAAGCGTCGAAACTGCAGCGATAGCATTTTGATATTCTCACAGAATCGTGGAATTCGCCATGATCTGGTTTCACGTCGCGATGCAGCCCTTGCGTCGGCAGTTTCGTATCGTGGGAAGATGTTAACTCGCCCACCTTTAAATGCGATCGCCCTCGATCGCTAGAAAAATTTAATGTCGTTGAACCTTACATTTTTCGATGTTTGAGGGACAGCTTCTGATGATGAAGAAGATGCTGAAACGGATGGCTGTGGCTCTGAAGTTTGTTCGATGTTGATTTTTGTAACTGTAGGCTTTGTGTATAATTTTGCAACTAGTTTTGAAGTGATGAGAATTATAAGATAAAATCCAATGACTGTAAGTATGCCATAGGTCGCCACTTGGTGACTGTTAGTTTCGGTTCGAATCAACTGTAGTTCGCTGGTGTTATTTAGATGTAAATTTTTCATCAGCTCCAATGAAAGCACCTCCTGGTATTCTTTCATTTCTGGAGAGGGTTGTAATATGGCGGGCAAGGCATTTAGAGTTGTTGCTTCATGGTTAATGAATGTCCTTCCATTAACTGTTATGCTGCTGTTTTGCACCTTCAGCAGATATGTCCCATTCAGCTCGTGAACTGCTTCTTCGGCTTCGATAATTCCCGTAAAGTTGTTCAACAATATGGTGCCTGGGGCGATTTCTTCTATGGTTGGTAAGTGCTCGCTGCTGGTTCGGTTGCAAATGGGCGTAACGCTTCTTAGTAAATTCGGGATGCAGGAAGTGTTGCTTATGTTAACAATTTCGTTTGGTTTACAAATTGACAAAGTGTTGATTTTTTTACAATATTTAATTACGCCAAATATTTCGTTGCTATGTTTTAGGATGTTACTGAAATTTAACTTTATTACATTGTTCCTTTTTACAGCTTTAATTAGAAGTGTTTCATATGTGAGGCTGGTAGTTAGTGGTATATTGATTATGTACAAAATTGATGACATGTTCGTTATAATTTTAACTTCTGCAAAGTCTAAAGCCTCTTCAATAGTTGAGTATGGAAGGAGTTCTCTGTCTAATATATCTGTGGCAATTTTGATTTCAGATTTAGATAAAATGATTGAATTTATAACTCCCAATTTTGCCCAATGAAATGCTAAATTTATATTTGTTAATTCTTCCTTTAGTAATGATAGTCTGAATTGGACATCCAAAATAATTTCGTAATTAGTTTGACTATTTTCCTTAAATAACTTTTGAATTTTGTTGACAATTTTAGTAATATTATTTATTCTATCATTGTACATTCCATTGATTATAACTTGTCTATTATTGTTCTGAAGTAAATTATTAATTTTGTCTTTAATTGTAACGAAATCTTCGTGGTCTGGATTACCTGCAATCCACTTCCAAGTAGTACCGATAAAATCAAGTGATCTTTTAATTGCTCTAGGTTTTAAATTTTGAATTAGTTCCCGAATTTTTTGAAGCTCGTAGGATAGGTGTGCTGAAGAAGGGTAGTGTCTGACTTCTGAAAGATTAAGAATAGGTTCAATTTCAGATATGAAGCGTTCGTACTGGTTTATATCAATCGTATGAATTAACTTGAAATTTCCGTCTTGAATTTTGGCTTTTCCTGTATGAAACGATACGATTTGGGAGCTCGAAAAGTCCAGGATTTCAATTTTGGCATCTGAAGCGTAGAGTAGTGTTAAACTGAAAGAAAGTTTTAGTTACGTATGTGGCTTTTATGCACGGTTCTCCCAGATTCAGTCAAAACGGTTGAATTATGATTTTCCTTAACTATTTCCTGTTTGTATCTTGCTGTCAATTTGGATCCCTTCCTCTTATTAATTCTAACGTAAATTGTCTCGCCTATTTCGTAGTTTTTAGTCGGTTGTCTAGTCTTGTTATGGTTCGTCATGTCTTTTTGCTGTTTTAGTTTTAATTTGTCTACATTCGATAAGCGAATCCTTTCCAGTTCTTCTGGGTCTATACTCGGAATTCGACCAAAATGCAGCTCGACAGGTTTTTTTCCGGTAGTGGAATGGATTGTACAATTGTACTCATGAACGGCTCGTTGCAAAAGGTTTTCGAACGGTCTAGGGGGTCCATCTTTTTTCAAGCATCTCATTATCTCGGCGAGGGTGCTATGCCACCGTTCAACCTGCCCATTCACTTCGCTCTTGTATGGAGGTGTCTTGTAAACCTTAATTCTGAGGTCGTCCTCCATTAATGATGTTATTGAGGCTGATCTAAGTGAGCTTTCATTGTCGATAACGACGATCTCCGGCACACAAAAGAAAAAGAGCAAGTCTGTGAGGGGTTGTTTGATGTCTTCGATGGATTTAGAAGCAATTATCTTTGCCTGTCCAAGTTTAGAAAATTTATCGACAGCAGTTAAAACTCTATGATTTTCGGTGCTAAACAGATCAATATGGATCGTGTGGCCTGGATATGTTGGAATTGGTGTAGCATTTAGTAGAGGCTTGTTGGGATGACGATCATACTTGTTCATCTTGCAAACGTTACACTGCTTGACCAAATTTCTAATCTTTGCCGCCATTTTCGGGAAATAGAAATTTTCCAGTAGTTGCAGACGGTTTTCTTCGGCATTTCTATGTGCTCGTTTGTGAGTCTGCAAGATTCTTTCTTCCTGCTCAGCTTCGCTTGGAACATCTTCAACGAACTTTTGAGTGTACCGAATCCGATAGTTCCTGAAGTGTGCAGAGTAGATTTCTTGTATGCGACCCATGATTTCCTCAGATGTAAGAAGGCCGTTTATAGTATTAGGATTGAGGTAGCGCTTGAAAATGCTTATAATGTCACTATTTGAGTATTGGGGTTTGATAAGAGTATGTCTCGAATAATTTAGAAAAGGATTTTGTAGTTGATAGCTGTCTTCGTCACCAATTTTCAGGATGATTTGGTTTCGAAAGGCGTTTCCATATTCAACGGTGGGAATGAGATTTTGGGATGAGCTTTCATCACTGTGTTCTGTTGGTGTTAGGGAGTTGACTAAAGTTTCTTTGGGAGGCCGTGAAAGAGAATCTGCAACTACATTTGCCCTGCCGGGTTTATATTCCAATTCGTGATTATATTCCTCCAAGATGGATTTCCATCTTTTCATCTTGCTGTTAGTGTTCTTATTACTCAGCGCGTACGTTAAAGGTTGATGGTCAGTATATATTTTGACCTTCCGAGAGCCGTAGAGGTAGCCTCGCAATGAGTTAAGGGCCCAGATGATAGCGAGCATCTCTTTTTCATTGGTGGCATAGTTCTCTTCGGTTTTCGTTAAAGTTCTCGACAAGAATACGATGGGCTTGTTTTCTTGCGACAGAACTGCACCAATAGCGTAATCGGAGGCATCTGTTGTTAAATGGAACTCTTTTTCAAAGTTTGGATGAGTTAAAACCACTTCTTTGGAAATTAGGCAGTTTTTGAGGGTGTTAAATGCATTTAGAGCCTCTGAATCGAGGTGAACTATTTTATTTTTTGATTGATTTTTGGACACTCGTCCATCTTCCCCTCTTAAAAGAGAAGTCAGGGGCTTCGCAATTTTCGCATAGTTTTGGATAAAGCGGCGGTAGTACCCCGACATTCCTAAAAATGATCGTAGGTCCTTTAGAGTTTTAGGAACAGGTAAATCCGCAATGGCTTGAACTTTCTGGGGGTTGTTCTTAATTCCACTGCTACTTACTACAAATCCCAAGAATTCGATTTCTCTTTTGAGGAACTCACACTTGTCCAACTGAATCTTCATGTTGGAGCCTTCCAAAGTTTTGAGCACTTTTTCCAGGTTTTTGAAGTGCTCTTCCTCGTTACTTCCGAAGATGATGATGTCATCGATGTATACGTAGCAGCGGACTCCTATGTGTTCGCGAAGTATGTCATCGAGAGTCCTCTGGAAGATAGATGGAGCGTTTTTCAGCCCAAATGGAAGGCGAGTGAATTCAAACTTGCCATTGTTGACTGAGAAGGCAGTCTTGGGGATGTCCCGCTCTTTAAGTGGTATTTGGTGGAATCCACTTTTGAGGTCGACGATGGAGAAGTATTTGTTTTTCCCTAGATTGGCCAAGATCTCACCTATTTCTGGTATTGGGTACCTGTCCGCGATGGTAACTGAATTCAACTTGCGGTAGTCAATCACCATGCGATATTTTTTCTTACCAGATGCGTCCTGTTTTTTTGGGACGATCCAAACTGGGGAGTTGTAGGGAGACTTGGATGGTCTAATTATGCCATCATTGAGGAGCTTGTTTATCTCTTCCTCGACTACTCTTTTTAAAGCCATCGGATACGGGTATGCCCTGGAGTATACAGGATCGTCGGATTTTGTCCGTATTTCTCCTCTGACTGTGCTGGTGTACGTCAACCTCTCGTCGGGCTCTGTTAGTAATTTAGAGCAGTTTTTTAATATACTCTTTAGTTTCAATGCTTGTGCCTGAGTTAAATGGGTAGTCCTGATGTCTATTTTATTAACAGATTCTGAGATGTGTTGCTTCAACGGTATAAAAAGGTTTGGATAGAGTGTCATGTAATTTTTGTCTGTATGGATAACTGCTTTAAGATTTTTAAGGGTATCATTACCGATGATTCCGTCGAAGGATATAAGACTTGGGAGTATAAAAAACTGAATTTTACTTGTTTGAGACCCGAATAAATTAATGAACGCATGATGGGTGATTTTGACGCTTCCTCCAACTGAATGAGCGTAGAAAGCTTTTTTATTGAGTACAGGGTATCGAATGTGCCTCGGTTGTATATAATTTTGGTTTGTGCCGGTATCCACTAAGAATCTCAGTTGCTCTCCACTTCTTAAAGTGTGTTCGAAGTACGGAAGCGAAGAGCGCTTCAATCTAAAAAATATATATCATCTAGATGTTCGATATGTTCCGTGTTTGGCTCTTCGCTTGCGTCGATATAGTCATTTAAAGTCTGGTCATAGTTTTCGTCTTGTTGGTCCATGTCTTTCTCGTATTGTTCAGGTGTAACTTCCACAGTTTGTTCTTGTGTAGCCTCAGGCTCAGTGTAGTAAACTCTTTGTAGCTTGTGTGGTTGATGATGCCTCTGCGAAGGTTGCAGAGGGCGTTTTTGGGGCCACTGTTGATTCTGAGGTCTATTAGCATAATTTACGGCATGAGATTTTATGGAAGGATCGATATCCATTGGAACTGGTCCTCGAGGTGGTCGAGGAGGCGATTTATTGAAATTATTTTCGCGTTGTGGCTGTTGAAAAGTTTGAGGGTAGAACCTTGGTTGCTGTGGAACTTGCGGGTTATGCAGCAATTCCGGGTGAAAATTACGTCTAGGGGCTGGTATAGGAGCAGGCCTAGAAGGGTTAGGCACCATTTTGCGTGGAGGAACCGGGGGTGGATTACCTTGATGTAACTTCCGCGAGCTGAAGTTTGAATTATTCGCGTATTGGGCACGATAGTCCATGTTCTGTAGCTTAAAACACAAATGAAGAGCTTGGGGTAGGTCTGCCGGTTCGCGAATACTAAGCAGTCTTGGTAGATCACCCCTTAATCCCCTGACAAATGTGTCAAGAGCTTTATCACGGTATGACTGAGTCATGATGTTCATTGCTTCCTGACTCATTTCTATAGATCCTAATTTATTTAGGATCAATGAAAGATGATTGTACACCTCCTGATAAAATTGTGGAACTGTATTTGCGCCTTGTACTAAAGTGGTCATTTGATATTCTAAGGTACCTAGGTCTCTTTTATCTGCGTAATGCAGAGTTAGGCACTTAGAAATCTTGGGCCAATTAAGGGGGGTGTTATACGATTCTAATGCTATATCCGCATGACCGACGATTTTATTACGTATAACCGATAATATGCCGTAATATTTCGGCGTACCTTTTAAATGGTCGTAGATATGAAGAATTCTATCGACGCTTTTGCGCCAAGAGTTAAATTCTCCTGGTTCCCCAGAGAATGTCCTTAAGCTTTTAACGACGTCGGGGATTTTGTCCATGTCTGACAAATTCCCGTTATTACCGATGTTGATCGGCACATCGACATCATTATTAATTTCGGAAGCTGGGTTCATTAAAGAACTAAAAATTTGTCTACCTTGAATTCTCAGAGCATCCGTGACCATTCGCGAAATGATTTGTAGCATATCGCTATCAAGCACGTTATTGTGCGCGTTATTAGATACGTTACTGGCTGTGCTACTGCTACCCGGAAGATCAAGATTGGGCAGTGCGTCAGCGAGTGAATCAAGATTTAATCGTGGCGGTTGGATTAAATTATTCGGATTCGACATTTTCCGCGAATTAAGAAATCACTTGACTTTTCACAAAAATTGTAGGCACTCACTTCACTAAATCACTTTTTCACAAAAAAAAAAATTTTGTTTTTTTTTAAAAATAGTAATGCAATAATGTAAATACAAGAATTCTGATATGGTTCTTTTTATTTAAATAAAATTTGAAAAATCGATAATGTGAATAAAATAATTCTGATAAGATTCGTTTGTATTGTACTTAGGATAAATTTTCCATATAAAACTTGTCAATAAATGTTTCAATATGTTTGCAACAAATTTTTCTTCATATACTATTTTGGTTGAATCTGGTATGCTGTATTATTTGGCGTAATTTTACAAAAAGTCTTAGCTTACTTACATAAAAAAAATTCCTACGACGACCATTTCTTGGTGTTTTCGAAAAATTTCCTGGCGTTGATTCTTATTTGTTTAAAGTGTGATCCTGAGTCCCTAGTTAGGTGTCTCCTGGGTCGGTTTTTTGTTCGGACTGCTTCCTCTGCTAATCGGCTGCCGATTTCTTCGACGTCCTGTTTGCCTGTTCTTGGTTTACAAAAGGCTACTTGGGGGCCAAATTAACTAACACGCGTGCTTCGGAATTTGGGTAAATTCCGGTTGTTTTTCACATAGATGATCGCGTTTACACGTAAACACACGCTTGGTTGTTGCGCACTTACTCGCGTAAACTTTGCGAAATTGCGAAAAGAATTACGAGGACTACCGGCCAGTTTAGCGCGATGTTGAGAGATATTAAAACTTGATAATAGTATTATCTTCTCGATCCTTTATAATTCCACGCGAGCGAAAGCAGTCCCTGCTCGGGCGCCAGTTAAGAAATCAAACGCGGATTTTATATAAAAAAATATTTTTAAGGGCAGAGCCCGTGTTTATTCTTATGGAGTTGAAATTAGACTGAAATACAATTGCAATTTCTTAAACTAAATTGAAGCGTCGAAACTGCAGCGATAGCATTTTGATATTCTCACAGAATCGTGGAATTCGCCATGATCTGGTTTCACGTCGCGATGCAGCCCTTGCGTCGGCAGTTTCGTATCGTGGGAAGATGTTAACTTATATATATATATATATATATATATATATATATATATATATTTATATATCAACACAAATATATATATACCCGTTTCCTTCACCCGTTTCCATGCAAAAAAATTCAAAGCTGTAAGATCAGGAGATCTCGCAGGCCAGTGTATTGGTCCATTTGTACCGATCCAGCGATTGGTATAATTGGAATTCAACCAATCTCTGACTGGTCGGCCATAGTGAGCTGGAGCACCATCGTGTTGGTAAAATATGGAAGCCAATTGTTGCAGCCGAACATCCTCCAAAAAGTCCTGCAGATTATGTCTTAAAAAATGTAAGTAATTGGTACTATTTAAAATAGGCGAGAGCCTAATAGGTCCAATTAAATCGTTACCAATCACTCCTGCCCATAAATTTACGCTGAACCTATGCTGAAACGATGAAGTCATTCTCGTGCGTGGATTGCTCTCAGCCCACGTATGTAAATTGTGAAAGTTTGTGATACTGTTCCTGGTAAATCAGGACTCATCCGTCCAGAGAATAGTGTTCAAAATATTTTCGTTGTCCAA
>OZ022264.1:95783593-95803593 GCA_963978885.1 Nemotelus pantherinus
TATTTAAGAGACAAAAATTGCCGTAGCTAGCGTCCATATACTAATTTTTCAACCAAATTTCTATGAAATCTATCTTAGAGTAAGGTTCACCTACTGCGTGAATTTTGTTAAAATCTGGTGGCTAAATCGGAAGCTATAGGCCAAAAACCAGTTTTTTTTCTCAGTGATTTTTTCATATGGCACCACTACCACAGTATTGCCCGTATTAAAAAATCGCTTCTATCAGACCTGGTCCTAATTAATACCAATATGTTCTGTAAATTTCATTTTGATCGCATAATCCGATTGTCAGTTCTCGTGAACAGAAGTTTTGGGTGCTGAAAATAGAGGCAATTTGATCACGGGTTGCCGTTCTTGTTTACCGCGGAATTTTTGAAATTTTTATTTGACTTGGTGGACAAAAGTCAAAATTTGTCAACAACTGGAATTTATTTTCAAAAATCAAAAATTTTTCAGGAGACTCGATGATTTGAAGGATTTGTTTTCAGGAGCCTGCTGTAGCTACAGAGTTGCCTGCATAGTCTTTAAAGTCCATGTGTGTTAAATTCTAGTTTACATCAATACGCTCTGCAAATTTCACGATGATCCATTGTTTTTCTTAGAAGTTATGATAAATCGAAATTTGAAAAAAAATCCTTGCCTACTTTTAGGCACTCAGCGCCTACACCTGGCCCAAAATTTTCAATTCTTTAACAAATACAAACTACAAACATAACAAGTTTTCATTCCTAGTACTTTTTTTTAACAAAAATTTACACTGCTTGGAAATATAGGTGTACCTGAAAATTCACTTAAATGCCCGCCGCCGCCAAAAAGTTTAAGATATCTGAATTCTAGCAAGTCATGGACCTACCTGTTATATACATCTATGTTCTCCGAAAATTTCAACTCAATCGGATTGGCCACTCCAGAGATTATCTCTCTTAATCATTTTGCTGATATATATATATATATATATATATATATATATATATATATATATATATATATATGACGAATTTTCGGCGAAGCGATTTTAATACTAATGTTCTTCGAACATTAGTAATAATACTAATGTTCTTCGAACATTAGCAATAATACTAATGTTCTTCGAACATTAGTAAAAAGTTAAATCTTTAAGGTTTTTGTAACGTGTACGCGACTCATTGAGAACATTATCAACAATTTCTACAAATACTCGTTTATAATGCATTTTTATGTCTTCTACATTACGTTTGCTTTTAGGTTCACCACAAATACTCTTTATATCTCATCGTATATTGTATAGTAGGATAAACAGCATGAAAAAGATAGATTAAACAGCATGAAAAAGGAATTAGCACAGCAGGGTAGGCAGTGCTTTTGTGCCTATATGAAGTGCACGCCCCTTTATATATATAAATATATATATATATATATATATATATATATATATATATATATATATATATATATATATATATATATATATATATATATATAGATATATATATATATATATATATATATATATATATATATATATATATATATATATATATATATATATGTATATATATATATATATATAAAAGGGGCGTGCACTTCATAAAGGCACAAAAGCACTGCCTACCCTGCTGTGCTACTTCCTTTTTCATGCTGTTTAGCCTATCTTTTTCATGCTGTTTATCCTACTTTACAATGTTAATATTTTGTATTTATTTTACTAATTAAAATTGAAAGCTAAAATGGAATTAATCACAACTTTGTACATTGCTGACTCTAAATTCCATATTTCCGATTTCGCAAGCTAATTCAACAAAACATGAGCGTTGAAAGGCATGCAGACTCACTGCCTTTATCTTACTCACACCTTCAAACGAATTTCGTATCAGAACACATGTTCACCTGTTCTCAGCTACAACAGTATGTGTGCCTGCCTTCATGAATTTTTGATTGTCGCTAGGAGAGATACCATAGCCGCTGCATAATTTTAACGTTCGCTGCACAAGTGGAAGTAGTTTGCAGCTATGCTGCGCAAGCGCACGATGGCGCTACCAATGAAAAGCCACGCTGCACAGGCAGCCAAAGCTGAGTTTTCATTATGCAAGGGAGTTGCCAGCAGAAATAAGTGTATATACATATATATTTTTACATATACATATTTTTTTATGCATATAGATATATATTTTTAATGTGAAACACTTAGGTTGTTTTTTTGTATAATAAAAAAAAAACAAAATATAATTTTCTTAACTATACAAACAACGACAAAATTTTTATTCCCGAGATTTTTCTACTAAAATTTGGAATAATGTTTACCAATTTTTTAATATGACAACGCTACCTAAAAAATTTGATTGACAATGCTGTCTCATTAGTTCTAAAGTACAAAGCATTAGCACAACGTGAGAACGGTAATTATTTATTGAAAGCTAATAAACTTATTTTTGAAAAATTAACCGAATAAATAAGTGAAACGAACTAATAACTCATAGTTTCCGAAAAAAAATATAAGCTTGTGAAATGGAAGCATCGGTGTGTGTTTCATGTGAAAGCATTTGTGTAGCAAAGCTAATGGAGTTGGGATTTTCAACCCTTTCATATGAAAATAAGTGTCAAGTCATCTCAGCGGGCAGAATGACACCAGCGTTGGATTTGACTCAAAAAAAAAGTCTGCTATCCGTCAGTTTAATATCAAATATTACGATAAATTTACTTGGCTGACTGGCTGCAAGCACAGTAACCGTTTGTTTTGCTTACCATTTATTATATTCATCAGAACGAAAAATGTGTGGAACGATACTGGGTATGCAGATTTAAATAATTTCACGAATGCAGCAAAAAAACACGATCAGTCTGAAAAACATTTAGAATCCTGCTTGAAATTTCAAACTTTTGGTAAAAGTCGCATTGAAACTAGTTTAAGCTCTCAACTGAAAAAAGATATTGATAGACATAACGCTAAAGTGGATCGAAACATAAATATTTTTCAAAGGCTGATCGATATTATTTGCTTCTTGGGAAAGCAGGAATTAGCATTTCATGGTCATGATGAGTCTGCGTCATCGCTAAACAGAGGACATTTTTTGGAAATCGTTGAACTTTTAGCCAAATATGACGGTGCTCTGGAAAACCATTTGCAAGCTTCTACTGGCTCATTTACTGGCCTATCAAACAGAATTCAGAACGATTTAATTTTAAGTGTAGCCTCTGTAATGACTAACAGCATTAAGGGTCAACTACGTGAAACAGATTTCGTTGCAGTAATGGTAGACGAAACTCCTGATGTTAGTGGTCGGGAACAATTAGTTGTAATTTTACGTTATTTTCATAATTCTGAAATAGTTGATAGATTTATAAGATATGTAGATGTTTGTACCAATCGCACTGCTGAAACACTCAGCAATATCATTCTTGAAATATTAGAGGAATATGATTGCATGTCTAAACTAGTTGGTCAGACATATGACGGCGCAGCGGTTCTGTCTTCTGCACAAAGTGGTGTTCAGTCCTTAATACGGCAAAAATGTCAGCATGCACTATTTGTTTGGTGTTCCGCGCACATTTTAAACTTAGTTCTATCGAAATCATTTGAGCGCATAAGTGAGACCAAACGATTTTTTAGTACTGTTAAGTCCATAGCCAACTTTTTCCATAATAGTACTAAAAGACTGGCATATTACAATCTGTTTGCAAATATGAAAAAGTTGCCACGTGTAGCTGAAACACGATGGAGCTATCATTCGCGAACCGTTAATGTATTGCTAAAAGATAGCACTAATTCAATCGAGCTTTTTGAAGAAATGTCAGAAAATAATGACACATGGGATGGTGACACTTTGTCACAAGTGCATTCTTTTATTACTAATGTTCGAAGAAGAACATTAGTATTAAAATCACTTTGGCCAAAAATTCATATTTCTATATATATATATATATATATCATCAAAAAATTTCAGTGAAAAAATCTCAGGAACGCGCCATCCGATTGAGCTGAAATTTTCAGGACACATTGATGTTAATGCAGAATAGTGCCAGGTCTCACAAAAAGTTAATAATCTTTAACCCTTTGGCGCCGGCGGCCATTTTAGTGATTTTTTCAATATACCTATTATTCCGTACACAAATAATTTTTGCAAAAATAAAGTTGACGACATAAATTTCGAACAAATTTTACATGTGAATCGGATAATGTTTTGGAATTTTTTAACCCTATGTGTGCGCTGGGTGCCTAAAAAGAGAACGGGAAAATTTGAAAAATTTTAAATTGCGATAACTTTTGACAGAAATATTCCATGACTATGAAATTTTCAGGACATGTTTGTTTTATTTAGCTGTAGATTAATGTACGTTTTAATGATTGTGCTGGCAACTCTGTAGCTAGGGCAGGCACTGAAAGTGAAAACCTCCAAATCATCGTTTCTCTTGAAAAAATGTCGTTTCTTAAAAAAAAAGCCACTCATATGTAAATTTTGTGCTTTGTTTACATAGACAAAAAATAAAATTTGATATGGTATAACGGGCACGCCTGGTAACCCTTGCCCAAGTTACCTATGTTTTTAGCATCAAAAACTTCTGTTCACGGAAACTCACGATCCAATGAGCAGAATTTATTGAAATTTTCAGAATGTATTGGTCGTAAATAAGACCAGGTCTGATAGAAGTGATTTTGAAATCCTGGCGATTCTGTGCCAGTGGTGCCATCTTGAAAAATCATTAAAAAAGGTAACTGCTTTTAGCCCTATAAATTCTGATTAAATCGTTCGATTTTGACGAAATTTACACAGTAGCTGCACCTTACTTCAAACTGTAGTAGAAATTTGGTTGAAAAATTCGGTTGGAGCTGCAAGCTATGATAATTTTGGTGTCTTAAATTTGAAAAAATTAAAATTTGGAAGTGAAAACATTCAAACCATCGAATATCCTAAAAAATGTCCGTTTCTACAATAAAACCAATCTGTATACAAATCTTATGCTTAATCTACACAGTCAAAGTAAAACTTTGGAAATTTCATGTCGGACAAGAACGGTAACCCTTTCTCAGTAAACCTATATTTTTAGCTTCAAAAACTTCTGTTCACGGTGACTAACGAATCAATAATCAGATAGAATTGAAATTTACAGAATGCATTGGACTTAAGTAGGGCCAGGTCTGATAGAAGCGATTTTGAATTGTAGGCAACTCTCTTCCAGTGGTGCCATCTTGAAAAATTACAAAGAAAAAAAACTGCTTTTTGCCCTATGAAATGTGAATAAGTTACCAGATTTTCATGAAATTGACACAGTAGCTGAACCTTACTTTTAACTTTGTTTGATAGAAATTTGGTTGAAAAATTCGATTGGTGCTGCCAGCTATGGTAATTTTTGTGTCTTTTTGTGAATATTCGCTCAGGAAAATAAAACTTTTTGCACTATAACTTCCAGTGCAGTCATGAAATCAATACGAATTTCATACAATTACTGGAACCTATTATAAACATTATTCAAGCCAAATTTGGTTGAAAAGCCACGATAGGGTTGCCAGCTATTGTTGGTTTTGTGTTTGCTTGCAATATCTTTATTAAGCGGTTTTATCGTAGAATTTTCAATTGGTAATGATATTGTAGTGACAATAAACAGCAAATATGATTCTTTCGATTATTTGAAAAAACTCGCTGCAGGTAACCCTAAATTTCTTTATACTCCTATAACTTCAAATGTAATATAACAACGTGAAGCAGATGTGATATATTCTTGGCTTTGATACGGGCGAAAGGTTGCCAGCACGAGTCGGTTGTGCTACTTTTGTATCAATAAATGCTTACAGTTAGTATTCATACCGGAAACATTTACAATGAAAATAAATAACCGATGTTTCAATTCCCAAAGTTCTGCAAATTTTTCGGATCGCAGCCCCAAACTCCAACTTCAGTTAGCATTTTCTTCATTGATATTATATGAGATGCTGCTTTCAAAATTTTGTGAAATAAGCAACTGATAACGAATATAATTAACCCGTGTTTTGCTCTCATAAACGTTGAAATTCATGCCAGTGGTAATATCTGAAACCTTCTACCATATGAGTTATAATGCATTCTTGAGACAAAAGTAAAACATGGCATTTGAAACAATTTGGCCGTAATAAGCAGCGCATGTGGTGGAATATGCACTCATAACCTGCACAATTCTTCTACTGTTCTTCGAACATTAGTGTTTCTAGCGGTTCAGGTGCGCTAGAGTTTTTTTTTTATTTGAAGGTTTTTGAGTTTCGTTTTTTCCTGCAGATTTTCAATGAAATTTTTTCTGAAACTGATATTTTATATAATATCATTCAAAATAAAACAGCAGACATATTGTACTGCGTTAAGAAAATCAAAGACTTTGAAGTGTTCATAAATCGATTTAGGATAAGATTTGATCATTTGTATGAGCTTGTAATGAGCTTGTATTTGTGGTGAACATAAAAGCAAACGTAATGTAGAAGACATAAAAATGCATTATAAACGAGTATTTGTAGTCGCGTACACGTTACAAAAACCTTAAAGATTTAACTTTTTTTCAATTGCTGGCATTTGAAAACTTCAGTAGCTATAATTCAGTTTTTCCAGAAAATATTTTCGATGATTTGATCGCCACCTATAATTCATTTAATTTCAACATGGACCGTCTTAGAAACGAGCTCAAATGTATTTACAAAACGCCAGACTTTAGAAATCTTAGCGTGTATCATTTGATAAAGCATTGTTACGAAAATAATTTACAGCGAAGCTGTACGAAGCTTTACGTGTAGCTAAACTAGATATTTTTTTATTATGTTTTATGTTTTAAATTGAAGATATTTTTTTATTATGTTTTAATTGTGAATTCTTAATAACAATTTAAACTTTTCTTTTCATCGAGGGCCACTTAACGGCATATTTACTTTTAAGCTATACGTATCTTTGCTTACTACTTCCGAAATGGTAAAACTTATGTCATAAACATGTTTGCAATTTTTGCAGCCAACAATATGGCCTATCAAAACATAAAATTAAAATGGCATATTTTAATGAGATTTTCTGAGAAAAACGACACTGAACACAAAGTTTTCGGGGTGGAAGTGCCAAAATTTTGTGTTTCGAAGTAAATAACTCCAAATCTGTAACAGTAACAATAAAGGACGTTACATCAAATTAAAGATAATTTAATTTCATAAAAAGCAAGTTACAAAACTTTGCGTTATGATTATTAGTTTTCAAGATATAAACATTTAAGTGAGTCAGGGTACAGGTCCGAAAAGCTTTTCTTGACGACCCTGTAATTCCGCAGATTTTGAAAACCGGACCACCCTGAACAAAGATTTTCTGCTCAAAATATATCAAGGAATTCGTCCTTACAAAAGTGTCTACCCAGTACCAAACACCCGATATATATATATATATATATATATATATATATATATATATATATATATATATATATACATATATATATATATATATATATATATATATATATATATATATATATATACATATATATATATATATATATATATATATATATATATATATATATATATATATATATATATATATATATATATATATATATATATATATATATATGTATATATATATATTTATATATATATTTTTATATACAGTCAAAACCGTTTACAGCGACACCGGATATAGTGTACAATCGGATATAACGAACAAAATTGTCAGTCCCAAGAAATAACATACAAAAAAAGCATTGAAATTGCTTACAGCGAACACATCGGTCATAGCGAACACATTTCTAGGAACGGAGGCTGTTGAAATATTGGTTACAGCGTACCGTTGTGCGATTTTTTTGGTTCTGCTCTGTTTTTAGGCACGAGAACATGTCGCGGCAACAGTTTACGATTGAGGAGCAATTGGGAATAATTTGCCGGGTCGATTCAGGTGATACCGCGAGCTCGATCGCTCGCGAATTCCGCACATCACGTTCAACGGTTGCTGGAATGTTGAAACCCCGTGAGAAAATTATAGCCCAATTTGACAAGTGCCAAAAGGCAAAACCAGTTCGTTCGTCAAGCCACACAGACATTGAAAATGCTTTGATTGATTGGTTTAAGCAAAAACGTGCAAATAACGTACCCGTGAGTGGACCCATGCTACGGGCTAAGGCTGAACAATTTAGTGTCCTTCTGAACAAGGAGTCGTTCAAGTGCACCGCTTCCTGGATTCAGCGTTTCCGATTGCGCCACAATATGGAAAAATTTCGGGTGAGTCAGCAACTGTTGACCGAGCAATTACGGGGGATTGGGTTGAAAATGTCTGGCCGAAACTCAGAGCTGGTTACACAGATGAGGAAATTTTTAATGCCGATAAAATGGGGTTATTTTTCAGATTAACGCCTGATCACTCGTTGAAATTTAAGGGAGAGAAATGTACTGGCGGAAAGTTATCAAAAGAGCGTGTCACAGTTCTCGTTGCAGTCAATATGATCGGTTCAATAAAAAGGAAGTTGTTGGTGATCGGAAAAAGTAGAATGGCGTGATGTTTTAAAAATGTCAAAAATATCCCCGCTGATTATGACTTTGACAAAAAGGCCTGGAAGACGTCGAATATCTTCGAAAAAACTCTCAAAAATTGGGACAGTGAACTTTTGAAGCAACACAAACGTATTGTTTTAGTTGTGGATAATTGCCCATCTCATCCTCCAGTTGACGGCTTGCAACAAATCAAACTCGTTTTCCTGCCTCCAAATTGCACGTCCGTATCGCAGCCCATGGACCAAGGAGTTATACGAAATCTAAAGGTCTCCTTTTGAAAAGAATTGGTGTATAAAATCATCGAAAAATCCGAAAATCAAGACGATGCAAAAGTTAGTGTTCTGGAAGCTATAATAATGATATCTAAGGCTTGGGATTCTGTGCGGAAAGAAACCATTGCCAACTGTTTTCGCGTTTCTGGTCTAACTAACGATATTCAGCCAGGAACCTCATGTGTTGTTGACGAAAGAATGGATTTGCGAGATGCGATTTCTCTTCTTACTTCAGACTGCTGTGCTGATGACTACGTTCAAGTTGATGACGAAATCATTACATGTGAAGAACTGTCCGATATTGATTTCATTCTGAGTCATCAGACTACCGAGGAGGAACATACTGAACATGCAACTCAAGAATCGGAAGACTTCGGTACAATTCCTACTGTTGCTGAAGCGTATGCCGCTTGCTCAACTATAAGGGCGTTTGTTCACACTGCTGAAACTTTCCGCAGCGTTAAAGAAGCATTCTCAGTTATTTCTGCTTCAATAGAAAAAATATTCATAACAGAAGTACCTGGCAGGCGCCAAACTAAAATTACAAATTTATTCTCTGAATTTGATTTTTTTATAGTGCCTTCACAACCAACAAAAGCATACGTCATGTACACACATATATGCATGTAAATTTCATGAATAAAAGATCGCAATGACACGTTATATTATGAATTTTGTTGATTTATTGACTACCTTCTCATTTCAATGTCATATGTATACACATACTAAGCTATCTTACTGCAATTAAAGCGAACTGTTGAATGTTCAATATAACAACTTTTATAGCGAACTGTTCGCTATAACCGATAATATCGCTTAAAGAGAACACTGGCTACAACGTACAAAAGCTGCCGGTCCCTTGGAGTTCGCTGTAAACGGTTTTGACTGTATATATATTTTTATTATATATAATATATATATTTATATATATATATATATATATATATATATATATATATATATATATATATATATATATATATATATATATATATATATATATATATATATATCGGGTGTTTGGTACTGGGTAGACACTTTTGTAAGGACGAATTTCTTGATATATTTTGAGCAGAAAATCTTTGTTCAGGGTGGTCCGGTTTTCAAAATCTGCGGAGTTACAGAGTGGTCAAGAAAAGCTTTTCGGACCTGTACCCTGACTCACTTAAATGTTTATATCTTGAAAACTAATAATCATAACGCAAAGTTTTGTAATTTGCTTTTTATGGAATTGTTCAATATGACTACAATTCAAAACTCACTTTTATAATCGATTCAAGATACTTTATTTAGTTTTCAATTTAATATTCAATTTATCTTTAATATTCAAGTATTCAATTTAATCAAATTCAACTAATTCAAGTTCAAAAGAAAAATTCTATGATAAAAACTGCTCAACACTATTCGACCGATTCAAAATTCAATTCAAAATCAACTGTACCATGACAATGGGCTCGAAAAATTCCTAAGTGAAAATTCCGGTAAATTTAACATTGTTAACATTTCCAATAACGTTACATCTATATTGTTGAAAAATTGTTTTCCAGTATTCTACAATTTAAAACACATCCTTAACATTATAAGTCAGCTGATTTTATGCCTGGTTGCGCGACGTCAAAACTGACAATCGATCCGTCGACTGTCATCCAGGTAAGTTAATTGAATATTTGTTTATGCCTTTTATTAATTTCTTTTCATTTCAGATTCAGATCAAACATACTCCCCCCGCTGGTCCAACCGGATCAGTATTAATATCTGTAAAAATAAAGTTGAGTATGCTTTCGTCAATATTGAGTTACCGATTATCAGGTCTATTGTCGTTGCTCCATTGCCATGTATGGTTGGCTTATCGAAATGGACTCCCAAACACCAGATGCTGCCTTCGAATTGACAGGGTAAAGATGTTAATGTAACTTGTGGCATTTCCTCCGTACAGGCACATAACACTCGCCAACAGAGGGATTATTTGAACTTGGCGCCCCGACTCGCCAACTCGAACAAGGGTTTACTGAGAAACCGTTAGCATTGTTTTTTTTTTTATTTTGTGTGGTATGTACTTTGGATAGGATTGGATAGTGATAGGAAAGAAAGGGTAAAGTGCTGTATTGTCTGGCATCGTAGTTCATTTTTGTATTCGATTCATTTCTATTTCTGTCTATGGTTTTGTTTGTAGCTTCATTTCTTTTATTAAAATATGTGTATATTATAGGTTCGGTTATTGCGTAGGAAGCAGAACAATTTTTGTTATTGCACGTTTGTAGTAGTTACCTTTTGAAAATAACGTGACCACCCGTGTTATCATATCTTTTCCCGTATGAACGTTAGTGATCCTTGCGAGAGGCCATTTACTAGGATGTATGTTCTCTTCTTTCAGCAAACATAAATCTCCTATTTTAGGCTGGATTTCTTGTTTGAGCCATTTAGGCCTTTGTTGCAATCTTGCGAGATATTCATTTGTCCAGCGTTTCCAAAATGTTTGCATTAATCTTTGGCAAAACAGCCATGTGTCTAGACGTGATAAGTTTATTTCAGACAGATCGTCTTCTACTGGCATAATTAGAGCATCTCCGATCAGAAAATGAGCTGGAGTCAATACTTTGGTGTCCATAGGGTCATCTGTGAGAGGGCACAAAGGTCGCGAGTTCAGGCTTCGATTTGGACTAGAGTTGTTGAAAATTCTTCGTAAGTTAGAGTGGCATGTCGTAGTACACGGCGTAAATGTAGTTTGATCGACTTCACACCAGCTTCCCATAAACCTCCAAAATGTGGTGATGCTGGTGGATTGAAATGCCATGTAATTTCAAGGCCACTTTGGGACCCTACAGCTTCTCGATTTCTTGTCGCTATTTTCCTCAATTCTGATTCAGCTCCTACAAAATTCGTGCCACAATCGCTGTAAATGTGCTGACATAGACCTCATCTTCCAATAAAACGTTTGAGCGCGGCGAGGAATGTGGTCGTTGTGAGATCATTGACGAGCTCGATGTGAATTGCCTTCACCGCCAAGCAGATGAAAATAGCAATGTATCCCTTATGGGTTTTACTTTCGCGTCCATTCCTATCTTTGATTGTAACTGGCCCGCAGTAATCCACTCCAGTATGGGTGAAAGGACGTGAAACTGTGACTCTCGGCTTCGGGAAATTTTCCATTAATTGTGATGATATTTTAGCTTTGGTTCGAAAGCAAATTAAACATTTATGATTAGAATGTCGAATAACATTTCTTGCATCCAAAGCCCAATAGTTTCGTCTCAGTGTAGCGAGCATCAATTGCGTTTCTCCATGTAACGTGATGTTGTGTATATGTCGTACTAGCAGTTCAGTAAATTTCCCTGCTTTCGGAATGATGATCGGATGTCTTTGTGAGAAGGTTAAATCTGCGTTTTCCAGACGCCCTCCGATTCGCAGAATCCCGTCCCCGTCAAGAAATGGAACAAGATTGATTAACTGACTTCTTTTCGATAATTGTTCGCCCTTTCGTAATTTGTTAATATCTTCTTTAAAAGCCCTTTGTTGGACGTTTATAATCCAAAATTTTCGAGATTGTTGTAATTCTTCCGTCGTTAAGTATCCTTTATCAGTTGTCTCCTTTCTGGCTAACTTGAAGAATCGATAGCAGTACGCGGTAACTCGAATCAATCGACTAAATGAGGAAAATCTATTTATCATATCGTTTGTATCCGAAGATAAATCCAGGCAGAAGTGAACATTCAAATATTTCCGTTTTTCCAAATTAGTAATTTCTACAGTTTTCATTTTAGGCCAATGTTCAGGGTTTTTCTGCAACCAAGATGGGCCTGTCCACCACAAAGACTTATTGTTGATTGTGTCGTTGTCATCCAAACCACGAGTTGCCAAATCAGCAGGATTCTCCTTCGAGGGCACGTGACGCCAAGGTGTATTCCCGCTAGTATTGTAAATTTCGGTAACACGGTTGGCTACAAAAACTGACCATCGCGTCGGATGTCCCTTGATCCAGGAGAGGACAATTTCCGAGTCGGTCCATAACCATGTTTGAACATGTTGGAAATTTAAAGTTTCTTTTATTTGATGTACTAATTTGGAAAGTAGCACAGCGCCACATAGTTCCAAACGTGGTATTGACACTATTCGAATCGGAGCAACTTTCGTCTTCGCCATCACGAGATAAACGTGAGTTTGTTCAATATTTCTGCTGACTAGGTACACAGCAGCCGCATAAGCTTCCTTTGACGCGTCACTAAATCCATGGATCTCAAATTGAGATGATGACGAGTTTCTAATATATCGCGGTATTTTAATTTCACTTATCATCTTTAAATTATTTTTAAATCTTAACCATTGTTGGATAATTTCATCAGGGACAGGTTCATCCCAGGTGAGCCCCTGAAGCCATAAAGTTTGGAGAAGGACTTTCGCTTTGATAATAATTGGAGCAAGCCATCCCATTGGGTCGAATAGTTGAGCGATTTCTGAAAGCAGTTGTCTCTTTGAGTAAGGTAAATTTAAACCTTTCAATTGCGGACGAAAACTAAAATAATCATTCATAGGATACCACACAATTCCTAAGGATTTGAATTCTTGGTCTAAATTCATTTCAAAACAGTTCTTCATTTCAATATCTTCTTTGGCAATTCCTTGCAAGATCCGTTGGTCATTCGCAATCCATTTTCTCAGAATAAAACCACCAGATTTTAAGACAGCAAAAATTGCATCACCTTTGTCGATAGTTTCTTGTAAGTCTTGACCCCCTGAGAGCAAATCGTCGACATAAAAATCATTCTTGATAGCAGCAAATGCCGTAGGATAATTATTCATCTCATCTTCTGCTAATTTGTGCAGAGTCCGTATAGCGAGAAAAGGTGCGCACGTTGTGCCAAATGTTACCGTAGTTAGGCGATAGTGATCAAGTGCGTCATTGGGGTTCGATCTCCATACTATTCGTTGATAGTCAACGTCGTCACGGTGCACCTTAATTTGGCGATACATTCTCGCTATATCGGCCATGAAATCATACTGGAATAACCTCCACCTCATGACAACCGAAATAATTTGATTCTGAATGGATGGTCCAGTCAACAATATATCATTTAGTGATAATCCTTTGTTCGTTTTCCGAGAAGCATCGAATACGACTCGCAATTTCGTCGTACTACTTTCTTTGAAGACTGCATGGTGAGGCAAATAATAATAATTCATTCTATTATCTTCAGTGGGTACATTATTAGTCGTAGGTTCTTTTACTAATTGCATATGATTAGAGTCGATGTATTCTTGAATGCATTTTTGATACTCCAGTTTCAGGTCGGGTTGTTTTTCGAAACGTTTTTCTAACGCTTTGAAGCTGAGTATCGCTGCGTTTTTGATTCTCCGAGATTAATTTTACTAGCTTATACCTTCCATCATTATTCCTCGTAACATTTTTCACAAAGTGGTTTTCACAAAATTCCTCTTCCTTGGTTAAAACCCTTTTGGGTTGAAGTTCCTCAAGCTCCCAAAACCTTTTGAGCTGATCACTAATATTCATGTCATCTGTAACTTCAACTTTGAAACTTTGATAGCCCTTTTTTGATTTTGTTTGGTGAACGCCACCAGAAATAATCCAGCGTAGCCTAGAGTTTTGAAGTATTGGACCAATATTAAGTTTCTGCATATCGCCAAGTATCACCTTTGCATAGACGTCAGCACCGAGTAGTAAATCGATTTTACCAGGTTTGTCGAAGCTTGGATCTGCTAAAGTTAAATTTCCTAATTCCTTCCACACTGCTGGTGTAATGTTTCGTGGTGGCAAAAGATTTGTTATTTTTTCTAAAATTAAAGCATCTAATTCGATCGTATCCTGTTGTGGTATTATTAAATTTACTCGAACAACCCCTTTAATTTTTGTAGCAGTGTTCGAACCGATTCCTGTGACATTAACTTTCGAAGATTCTCTTTTAAATTTCAATAGTTGCACTGCAGATTCTGAGATAAACGACGCTTGTGAGCCCTGGTCAAGTAATGCTCGAAGTGGGATGTGACCAGTAGGTGACTCGATGGTAACTAATGCCGTAGCCAATAAGACTTCTTTGCTGGCGGTAACGTTTAGTGAATTAATATTAAGACCAGCATTCGATGGACCCGGTTGCTGCCTCAATTCAGGACCCGTTGGTAATGCTGTGTCAACATTTTCTCTATGCAACAGTATATGATGCATGCCCTTGCACTTAAAGCATCGTGACGTACTTGGACAACTGCTCATCATATGGCCCTTTTTTAAACAATTGATACAAAGGCCATTGCGTTTTACTAATTGCAACCTTGTACCGTGATTGGCTCTCGAAAACTGGATACAATGCTGAATACCATGTTTTTCCTTGCAGATGGTGCACGACTGTTGTACGTCACTGTGATACGATTGTATGTTACCGGTGTGAGACGCTGTAATCCTCCTTTGTGAACTTCCTCTAATATGAGTTACTCCAGAAGCCTCCAAGGCGCGAAATCGATTTTGCAAAAAGGCTTTCAACTCAATGAAAGTCGGCAACTCTCCAGTAGCCGCTTGCTGCTGCTCCCATAATTGTCTCGTCTCCGAAGGTAAACGTTGTGTTGTCATGTATACAACTACTGCTTGCCACATGTCTTTAATATTCATGTTCTCCAACACTTGCACTGCCTGGACCGTTCTATCTAGTAACAATTTAATTGATGCCGCTGACTCATTTGCGACCCCTAAACTAAATAGTCGTTTCAATTGTGTGTTCATTAACGTTGCTTTATTATCGTAACGTTCAACCAAAACCTTCCATGCCACTTGATAATTCGTATCTGTTATCTGGAATTGTTTTAACAGACTTTCTGCTTCACCCGAAAGACTACACTTTAAGTAATGAAGTTTTTCAACATTACTTAATAAAGCTTTTTCGTGGATTAAACTCTTAAAGAGATCTCGAAATGAAATCCACGATTCGTAATCTCCCGAAAATTTTGGCAACGATATTCTTGGAAGTTGAATTTCATTTTCTTCAGAATTCTTTGGCCGATTGGTAATTTCGGAAGAATCTGTGTTCGAGACCCTTTGTACCTCAATCAAAGACTCTTTAAGTTCCGAATATAATGTTACATATAGTTCTTCGAACAAACTATATTTTCCGTCATTAAAATATGGATTACTTAGCTCAGACTCGCTGCCGGTCAATGAGTCGAGAATAGATTCATGAGTTTTCTCAAACGATTTTTGAATAGCTTCGAGTCTCTCTATTAATTTTGTAAAATAAGTGACGGTTTTACGTGTCTTCGGATCTTTTTTGTAATTAGAGTGCATTCGCACCAACTGATCATAGTTCAGACCTTGCTGCAAGATCAACTTAGTAATCGTCGCCATGATCTTTCAACTATTCAAATCAAATTCAATTTCGACTACTTCTAATCAATTCTATTTTCAATTCACGTACATACACGTTATCTACTTAACGCCTAACTTGATCTCGCAAATTCAAATTAAAATTTCACTTTCTAATGAACTGATTTTCCGTTCACGTCTAACTTGTTCTCACAAGCTCAAATTAACGTTATAAGTTTTCTAATGAACTGATTTTCTGTTCAATTTTCTAATTATACTACTTTCGAGTTTAAAGTAGCAATTTGATCAGCACTAGTAAATTCAAATTTGATGGACAAATACGACAAGGAAATATATTGGAACTCAACATGCAATATAATATAGGATCAAATGTTGTAATGCAATGTAATCTACATACCACACCATATGTGCATATCACTACGAGCAAACAGTGATTTTGCACACCACTAATCCCGGAAAATGTTCAGCCACAAATGTTTACTTTAAACGTATTTCACAAGTTCAATAATTTCAAAAGTTCAATCAATTTTTTCAAAATTCGAAATTTCAATTTCTTTGTTCACCACTTCACTTAACACCGAAACGATGATCCGGTTCGAAGGACCAAAATTATGTTCAATATGACTACAATTCAAAACTCACTTTTATAATCGATTCAAGATACTTTATTTAGGTTTCAATTTAATATTCAATTTATCTTTAATATTCAAGTATTCAATTTAATCAAATTCAACTAATTCAAGTTCAAAAGAAAAATTCTATGATAAAAACTGCTCAACACTATTCGACCGATTCAAAATTCAATTCAAAATCAACTGTACCATGACAATGGGCTTGAAAAATTTCTAAGTGAAAATTCCGGTAAATTTAACATTGTTAACATTTCCAATAACGTTACATCTATATTGTTGAAAAATTGTTTTCCAGTATTCTACAATTTAAAACACATCCTTAACATTATAAGTAGCTGATTTTATGCCTGGTTGCGCGACGTCTAAACTGACAATCGATCCGTCGACTGTCATCCAGGTAAGTTAATTGAATATTTGTTTATGCCTTTTATTAATTTCTTTTCATTTCAGATTCAGACCAAACAGAATTAAATTATCTTTAATTTGATGTAACGTCCTTTATTGTTACTGTTACAGATTTGGAGATATTTACTTCGAAACACAAAATTTTGGCACTTCCACCCCGAAAACTTTGTGTTCAGTGTTGTTTTTCTCAGAAAATCTCATTAAAATATGCCATTTTAATTTTATGTTTTGATAGGCCATATTGTTGGCTGCAAAAATTGCAAACATGTTTATGACTTAAGTTTTACCATTTCGGAAGTAGTAAGCAAAGATACGTATAGCTTAAAAAGTAAATATGCCGTTAAGTGGCCCTCAATGAAAAGAAAAGTTTAAATTGTTATTTCTACTTAAGTATTTTTACTGCCCATTAATTACTTTTTAAACTATCAATAAAATAAACTAAATTAAAATTAATTTCAACATAAATAATGCATCTGCCTGGATGTAACAGGTAAAATACAGTTCTTCGCCTTTATTAATGGGATACGTAAAAAATTTAAGATCCCATAAAATCAGAACCACTTTCAAATTTTTGTTAGTTTAAGTACATCACTCGAACTACAAGATATTACCAAAAATTTCATATACATATATATATATATATATATATATATATATATATATATATATATATATATATATATATATATATATATATATATATATATATATATATATATATATATATATATATATATATATATATATATATATATATATATATATATATATATATATATATATATATTTACAGTGGCGTGCATTAACTCTTTGGGCAGGGTAGGCAGTAACATATTCTTAGAAATAAACATTACAGTAAAACGAAAAGTGAGAATTGAAGATATTTTTTTATTATGTTTTAATTGTGAATTCTTAACCTAACTTAAAGTTTAGTTAACAACCAAAAACTTACAATATATATTTTAGCCCTATGACTCTTTTGATTTTATTTTTTAAATTTTTTCGTCACAGTTTTCATTTCTTTCACACAAATGGTACTAGTCTTAATCTAACCTCTTCTGTTTGCCAAAAATGAGTTAATTTAATCGAATTGTTTGTCAAAATCAAATATTTTAATTAAACATTTTTTTTTCTTTAGAAGCTAGATTTATTTTAATCTCTTGACAGATATTGATACGACGAGGGTATTCTGGCTTCTTTTTCTTTGTCTATCGGAACAGCAAAATAGGGCAGATTACCCTCAAAATACAGATATTTGCATAGAAATTAAAATACATTTAACTTATGAAAAATGGGTTTTAAACTAAAATATTTGGCGAGAAATGAGCTTTGACCAAAGCAAAAAATTTAGTATGATTCGCAGAACTCATACCAAAATTTTTCCGAATTTTCATAGAATATTGTTGAAAAACTACTGCAGACTGTTATTTACACATAGCACTTAAAAAAATGCGATGAAGCTTCGTATAGCAAATTTATCTGTATATAAGATCAACTCTTTTATCTTTTTTCAGATAAATTTTTAAAACTTCGTCATAAAATGAGCTGTATCGCTTTAGATGCTTTATCAAATGATACACGCTAAGATTTCTAAAATCTGGCGTTTGGTAAATACATTTGAGCTCGTTTCTAAGACGGTATATGTTGAAATTAAATATAGGTGGCGATCAAATCATCGAAAATATTTTCTGGAAAAACTGAATTATAGCTACTGAAGTTTTCAAATGCCAGCAATTGAAAAAAAGTTAAATCTTTAAGGTTTTTGTAACGTGTACGCGACTCATTGAGAACATTATCAACAATTTCTACAAATACTCGTTTATAATGCATTTTTATGTCTTCTACATTACGTTTGCTATTAGGTTCACCACAAATACTCTTTACAAGCTCATACAAATGATCAAATCTTATCCTAAATCGATTTATGAACACTTCAAAAGTCTTTGATTTTCTTAACGCAGTACAATATGTCTGCTGTTTTATTTTGAATGATATTAATATAAAATATCAGTTTCAGAAAAAATTTCATTGAAAATCTGCAGGAAAAAACGAAACTCAAAAACCTTCAAATAAAAAACAAAAGAATGCACTTGTGACAAAGTGTCACCATCCCATGTGTCATTATTTTCTGACATTTCTTCAAAAAGCTCGATTGAATTAGTGCTATCTTTTAGCAATACATTAACGGTTCGCGAATGATAGCTCCATCGTGTTTCAGCTACACGTGGCAACTTTTTCATATTTGCAAACAGATTGTAATATGCCAGTCTTTTAGTATTATTATGGAAAAAGTTTGCTATGGACTTAACAGTACTAAAAAATCGTTTGGTCTCACTTATGCGCTCAAATGATTTCGATAGAACTAAGTTTAAAATGTGCGCGGAACACCAAACAAATAGTGCATGCTGACATTTTTGTCGTATTAAGGACTGAACACCACTTTGTGCAGAAGACAGAACCGCTGCGCCGTCATATGTCTGACCAACTAGTTTAGACATGCAATCATATTCCTCTAATATTTCAAGAATGATATTGCTGAGTGTTTCAGCAGTGCGATTGGTACAAACATCTACATATCTTATAAATCTATCAACTATTTCAGAATTATGAAAATAACGTAAAATTACAACTAATTGTTCCCGACCACTAACATCAGGAGTTTCGTCTTCCATTACTGCAACGAAATCCGTTTCACGTAGTTGAACCTTAATGCTGTTAGTCATTACAGAGGCTACACTTAAAATTAAATCGTTCTGAATTCTGTTTGATAGGCCAGTAAATGAGCCAGTAGAAGCTTGCAAATGGTTTTCCAGAGCACCGTCATATTTGGCTAAAAGTTCAACGATTTCCAAAAAATGTCCTCTGTTTAGCGATGACGCAGACTCATCATGACCATGAAATGCTAATTC
>OZ022264.1:95808593-95821093 GCA_963978885.1 Nemotelus pantherinus
TGTGAAAAGTACAAGGTCAGTTTTATTGGAGTTGATGCCAAGGCCCACGTTATTTGCCCATTCCTCAACAAGCCCCAGAGCATACTCGATGAGTTGGCCAACTGTGTGCGGAAACCTACCCAAGACTAATATCGCGATGTCATCGGCATAGGCCACAACCGTGAGTCCTTTGCGCTCCAGTTTATCCAAAATTGTATTTACAACCAGGTTCCATAAGAGAGGGGATAGAACTCCTCCTTGCGGCGTGCCTCTATGGACCTTCCTAGTGATCTGTGACCCCGCCCACTCAGCTGTTATGAGCCTTTGCTTAAGCAGATTGCTAATCCAGCTACAAATAGAGGGGTGGATGTTGGCTGAACGGAGGCACTCCATAATGGCTGTTGTGTGCACATTATTGAAGGCGCCTTCAATATCTAGAAAAGCTCCCAAAGTGAATTCTTTGTAGCGGAGTGCTTTTTCTATTTCGAGAACTACCCTATGGAGAGCCGTTTCTACGGATTTGCCTTTGATGTATGCGTTTTGGGCATCCGATAGGGCTTGAGAACCAAGTCTTTGTTTGATATAGAGATCCAGTAATCTTTCAAAAACTTTAAGAAGGAAGGAAATCAGGCTTATTGGCCGGTAGTCCTTCGGGTAAGCATGGTTGATTTTACCTGCCTTGGGTATGAATACAACTTTAGCGATCCTCCAGGCTGCAGGCACGTGGCTTAGTGCTAAACAACCTTTGTAAATTTGCATGAGCCAGGGAATGATAAGCATACCTGACTTTTGGAGCATGGCCGGTAGGACCCCATCCGGACCTGGGGACTTCAAGGGCTTAAAGGTTTCAATTGCCCAGACCAGCCTCGGCTTGGTGATGACTTCGCCAATGCCTTCGGTGTCATGCAGTTCAGAAGTCTGCTGACAAGTGGAGGGGGTGGGTTCATCCAGACAGCCCGGGAAGTGAGTGTCTACGAGGACCCTCAGCGTTTCCGAGCCACTGCTTGTCCACTCCCCATCCGGCTTACAAAGCAGGCTAGGCGTGACAGGGCGTTTAGCCAGCTGATTCCTAAGTCTCGCCGTTTCCGATGTGGTCTCGATTCTACCGCACAGCTCTTTCCAGGAGCTCCATTTGGCTTTCCTGATTTGTGATTTATAGAGCTTAAGGACGTCCTTGTATTCATCCCAGCATTCATTGCAGTCAGCTGCTTTGGCTAACTTGAACAATTCACGAACTTGTCCTCTGCGACAACCCAGGTCCCTGTTCCACCAGGGTGGCTTGGGTTTGCGCCTCGGACGGACTTGGGGACAGGACCGTGCAAAAGCTTTAATGAGTTTACCCGTAAGTGTGTTAACCGCAGCCTCCAGGTCAGCTACACCGCCAATTCTCGGAGGAGGGCCTAGGCCATTTTTCACCTCCCGTTCGAAGTTCAGCCAGTCAGTATTTCTGGGATTGCGAAACGGACGGTAATTGCGAGTAACATTGAGTTTTAAAGAGTAACTTATATAACAGTGATCAGAAAACGATGGGCCTTCGAGAACCCTCCAATTCTCCATTAACTGCTCACTAGAGTCATTGTGCAGAGTTATATCTAGCACGTTTTCACTACGAGGTCCCCTATAGGTAAGGACATTTCCTGGGTTCGCTACGACTAGATTATGGTTTATAATAAAACTGAGTAGAGACTCACCTCTTTCATTGATATCCTTGCTGCCCCATACTGTGTGGTGCGCGTTCGCGTCCGTCCCCACAAGCAGCAGTTCGTTCTTCTTGAGTGTCTCCGCGGTGAGTTTAACGATCTCCTCCGGCGGAGCTGCTCTGTCGTGAGCCATGCAGGCGGATACTAGGAGTACATGCTCCTCTTTGTCCCCCTCGCATGCCACCACTGTTATGTCGTCCGTGCTGAAATTAGAAAGAAGGTAAGCGTGGATATTCTTCCTCACCAGTATAGCCGTTCTAGTTCTTGCTACTGTGGTGGGGAAGAAAAGATTAAAAAGCTGTGACCCTAGCCCCGCAACCCGGTTTTCCGCAGAGATCCACGGTTCCTGGACCAGCGCCACGTCAAACTTACCTTCTTCGAGCGTTAGCAGCAATTCGGCCGAGGCCAACTTACTGCGGTGCAGGTTGATCTGCAGTAGTTTGAGTCTTGGCTTCGGCATCCTCCTTATCCTGCGCATCGTCCAGTTTGGGATCGGCCGTTGTACCCCGTAGGTCAATAGTGCCCAGATCCCTCTCGATCTCGCCGACCTCCAGGGTATTAATGTTATCATCCTTCGGGTGGCGTTTTTTCAGGCGCAGGTAAACACTGCCTACGCCCCAAGCCATTTTGCCAAAGCGCGGATAGAGCAGGTCGTCAGCCTCCTTGTTAATTTGGAGGATGTAAAATATATATATATATATATATATATATATATATATATATATATATATATATATATATATATATATATTTATATATATATATATATTATATATATATATATATATATATATATATATATATACATATACATAAATATATATATACATATATATACACATATATGTATATAAATATATATATATATATATATATATATATATATATATATATATATATATATATATATATATATATATACACAGCTGTGTTCATGAAAATAGTAGTGCAGGACCTCACAACATTAAATATTCATGTTTTGACAAACTGAACACTGCAAATTGAACAAGTGTTCAAATTTTTCTAAGAACAGCATGCAAAGAAGAGAATAGGGATAAAATCTCGTTAGTTTTGCATTGATTTGGATGTGTTTTTGATGACTTTTGAGTGATGCACCGAAATTTGGCTGTTCATTAAAATAGTAGTGGCTACTTGGGAGGAAAAACAAAACTGTATAACTTTATTCAAAATTGATTTTACAGGTTCTTAATATTGGAAATAGTCTTATATTTAGTTGCATATCCGTTTTTTTAATAACGGCTTCGCACCGCCAGGGCATGGAATCAATAAGGTCCTGACAACGCTTCAAAGGAATTTGAGACCATGCTTCCTGAACCGCTTGCCAAAGTTGTGCTTTGTTTGAAGGTTTTGCGGTTGCCACAACCCGTTTTACATCTCCCCATAAGTTTTCTATCGGATTAAGATCTGCGGATTGAGGTGGCCATTGCATCACATCGATCTTCTCCGATATAAACCAATCTTTTGCGAGCCTGCTAGTATGTTTAGGATCGTTGTCCTGTTGAAATGTCAATTTTTAGGCATTTCCAAACTGGCATCTGGTAGCATTGTGTTTTTAGTATGTCAACATAAACATGTTTGTCCATTATACCATTTATCATATGGATAGGACCAACGCCATTGTAAGAAAAGCAAGCCCATATCATTATACTTAGGTCACCATGTTTAGTTTTTTTTTGGTGTACCTAGGATTATATTTTGTGTTTGGTGGACGTCGTATATACTGCCTAGAGCCTGTTCCACCAAATTAAACAATTTTGCATTCATCTGTCTACAATATATTGCGCCATTTTTTGGCGGGCCAGACTCGATGAGTTTTTGCAGATCTAAATCGTCCTTGCACATGCTTCCGAGTCAAAAGGGGTACCTTTCTAGGTTTTCTGGCATTTAAATTATGCTCGATTAGGCAACGACGGACTGTAACATCACTAACCGATATATTTAAATCATTTTTGATAACTTTAGAGGATGCTGATGGCCGAATCTTGCTAAAGCGCACAATGCGTCTATCTTCAACAGCGGTTGTTTTGCGTTTCCCACCGCGATTTTCTGGGGTTTTTTTACTAATGTTCGAAGAAGAACTTTAGTATTAAAATCACTTTGGCCAAAAATTCATATTTCTATATATATATATATATATATATATATATATATATATATATATATATATATATATATATATATATCATCAAAAAATTTCAGTGAAAAAATCTCAGGAACGCGCCATCCGATTGAACTGAAATTTTTAGGACACATTGGTGTTTAAAATTCTGAAATTAAAAATCTTTAACACTTTGGCGCCGGCGGCCACTTTAGTGATATTTTTAATATACCTATTATTCCGTACACAAATAAGTTTTGCAAAAATAAAGTTGACGACATAAATTTCGAACGTGTTTAACATGTGAATCGGATAATGTTTCGGAATTTTTTAACCCCATGTGTGCGCTGGGTGCCTAAAAAGAGAACGGGAAAAATTGAAAATTTTTAAATTGCGATAACTTTTGACAGAACTATTCAATCATTACGAAATTTTCAGGACATATTAACATTATTTAATTAAAAATTTGTATAGCTTTTAATGAGCATGCTGGCAACCCTGAAGCTAGGGCAGGCACTGAAAGTGAAAACCTCCAAATCATCGTCTCTCTTGAAAAAATGCCGCTTCTTCAAAAAAAAGCCACTAATATGTAAATATCGTGCTTTTTTTACATAGACCAAAAAAAAATTTGATATGGTATAACGGGCACGCCTGGTAACACTTGCCCAATTTACCTATATTTTAAGCATCAAAAACTTCTGTTCACGGTAACTCACGATCGAATTAGCAGAATTAATTGAAACTTGCAGACTGTATTGGTCTTTAATAGGACCAAGTCTGATAGAAGTGATTTTGAAATGCGGGTGATTTTGTGCCAGTGGTGCCATCTTGAAAAATCACTAAAAAAGATAACTGCTTTTAGCCCTATAAATTCAGATTGAATTGTTCGATTTTGACGAAATTCATACAATCGCTGGACCTTATTTCGAACCACGTTTGGTAGAAGTTTGGTTGAAAAATTCGGTTGGAGCTGCCAGCTATGATAATTTTGGTGTCTTAGATTTGAAAAAATAAAAATTTGGAAGTGAAAACATTCAAATCATCGAATTTTCTAAAACTGTCCGTTTCTTACAATAAAACCAATCTGTATACATATCTTATGCTTTATCTACACGTTCAAAGTAAAACTTTGGAAATTTCATGTCGGACAAGAACGGTAACCCTTTCCCAGGTAGCCTATATTTTTAGCATCAAAAACTTCTGTTCACGGGAATTCACGAACCAATAATCAGATACCATTGAAATTAACATTATGCATTGGACTTAAGTAAAACCAGGTCTGACAGAAGCGATTTTGAATTGTGGGCAACTCTGTGCCAGTGGTGCCATCTTGAAAAATTACAAAGAAAAAAAACTGCTTTTTGCCCTATGAAATTTGAATAAGTTACCAGATTTTCATGAAATTGACACAGTAGCTGCATCTTACTCTAAACTCTGTTTGGTAGAAATTTGATTGATAAATTCAATTGGTGCTGCCAGCTATGGTAATTTTTGAGTCTTTGGTTTTGAAAATTATCTCAGGAAAATAAAACTTTTTGCCCTATAACTTCCAGTGCAGTCATGAAATCACTACGAATTTCATACAATTAATGGAACCTATTATAAGCAATATTCAGGCCAAATTTGGTTGAAAAACCACGATAGGGTTGCCAGCTATTCTTGGTTTTATGTTTGTTTGCAATATCTTTATTAAGCAGTTTTATCGTAGAATTTTCAATTGGTAATGATATTGTAGTGACAGTAAACAGCAAATATTAAGCTTTCGATTATTTGAAAAAACTCGCTGCAGAACTCGCTACATTTCTTTATACTCCTATAACTTCGAATGTAATATAACAACGTGAAGCAGATGTGATATATTCTTGGCTTTGATACTGGCGAAAGTTTGCCAGCACGAGTCGGTTGTGCTACTTTTGTATCAATAAATGCTTACAGTTAGTATTCATACCGGAAACATTTACAATGAAAATAAATAACCGATGTTTCAATTCCCTAAGTTGCAAATTTTTCGGATCGCAGCCCCAAACACCAACTTCAGTTACAGTGCTGCAGGCACTGAGCATTTTCTTCATTGATGTTATATGAGATGCTGCTTTCGAAATTTTGTGAAATAAGCAACTGATAATGATTATAATTAACCCGTGTTTTGCTCTGATAAACGTTGAAATTCATGCCAGTGGTAATATCTGAAACCTTCCACCATATGAGTTATAATGCATTCTTGAGACCAAAGTAGAACGTGGCGTTTGAAACAGTTTGGCCGTAATAAGCAGCTCATGTGGTGAAATATGCACCCAAAACCTGCACGATTCTTCTACTGTTCTTCGAACATTAGTGTTTCTAGCGGTTCAGGTGCGCTAGAGTTTTTTATAATTAATCGCGTTCAACATCATTGTAGGTGTGCAGCAAACAATATTTTCAATTTCCTTGTACGTTTTGCCTTTCGCTCTAAGGGTAACTATTAAATTTCTTTTCGCAGCCGTGCGATGCTTTCCTCTGCCCACTAGAATAAAAAATAGTTACAAACCCAATGAATATCAATCATCAAACTACTCATTGCTAAATTACACTTACTATTGACGTTTTTTGTTGTACTAATCAATTATTAGAATTGTTTTTCAACCATTCACACCGAGCACTACTATTTTATTGAATAGCCAAATTTCGGCGCATCACTCAAAAGTAATCAAAAACTTACCCAAACCAATGCAAAACTTACGAAATTTTATCGCTATTCTCTTCTTTGCATGCTATTCTTAGAAAAATATGAACACGTGTTCAATTTGCAATGTTCAGTTTGTCGAAACATGAATATTTAATGTTGTGAGGTGCTGCACTACTATTTTCATGAACACAACTGTATATATATATATATATATATATATATATATATATATATATATATATATATATATATATATATATATAGATATATATATGTATATATATATATATATATATATATATATATATATATATATATATATATATATATATATATATATATATATATATATATGTATATATGTATATATATATACAAATATATATATATATATATATATATATATATATATATATATATATATATATATATATATATATATATGTATATATATATATGTATATATGTAGGGGAATGTCGTCAGGGTTGGGCCACTGGCTAGGTTGGGCCACGGTTATTTCTTGTATATGACACGTGCTGCCATCGGTGGCATAGTGGGGAAGTATTATTCTCGATGACAGCAAACTTGTCAGAGAATAGCTTGTCACGAAGAATGTTTGTAAAAGTTTTGTGCCTTCGTCTTGTTTTCGGTATCCCAAAAAGTTTTGTAATAACCGTGAAAAAAAACTCCAAACTTGGACAAAAACGATGTCTCCGCCAAAGTTTGTATATATTTCCATTATGTGGTAAGCCATTAACAAGTTCTCCAAGGGAAAATTTTATTTCCCAACCTGTTCACATGTAGTGTTTCGCGATAGGAAAAAACGCTTGTTGTCTAGGTTGGGTCACTCGTGTAGTCAGGGTTGGGTCACATCATTTTTTTTTTCAATCAGTCTCTAGCTTGCTTTTCGCACGGCAGAAAGCTAAAATCATTCATGAATTAAAATGATCAAAAATAATAAATAATCGTTAATAGAATGATGAGTAGTTTGAAATTTAAGGAAAATATTATAAAACCAAAAATACAGCAGAACAAAAATCATAACAGTAAAATAACCGTCATTGAACAAAAATATAAACAATAACAATAAAGATTATGAACTAAATGACAATAATAATAAAAGCGGAATTTATTCAATACATCAAGTTTTTTGTCGAAAGGACCAAGGCCTCGAAGCAATCGCCGAAACTATTGCTGTTAGACAACCATTCCTCTCACCTTTCTGTCGAAGCTTTGGATTATTCTACTGAAAATGGTGTCACAATCCTCTCATTTCCCCCACACTGCAGCCATCGCTTGCAACCTTTGGATGTTTCAATTTATGGTCCCGTCAAAGCCTACTGCAAATCCCAATGTTATGCATGGCAGAAAAACCACGCTGGTAAAATTCTGGAAATCAGACATATCCCAGGTCTTGTCCGATCCACATTGGACTTGGCACTAACACCTCGGAACGCGAAAGCTGGATTTCTTGCCACGGGGATTCACCCATACAATACTGACATTTTCCTGGATTCTGACTTAATCCAAGCTGTGTATAGTGGAGAAAATGAGCGAGCTGTTCTGGAAGCCGAAGTTACCGCAGGAGATTTGCAGCGCCGTATTACAGTTTTGGATGCCCCCAGAGTTAGCACGAACGAGAAAGCAGTAAGCTCTACTGGCACGCACGAAGAAGTGGCAAGTTCTTCCTTCCCTTCGACGTCTTCATCTCAAGAGCCCACCCTATCGACAATTTTGTCATTGGTCGGACCTCTGCAAGCGACCACGCCAGTGGTTAAATCTAATCGAGGACGCCGCCCGATGAAAAGCACCGTTCTAACTTCCCCAGAGAGCCGTGAAAAGTTGCGTGAAAAGCAACAAAAGCGCGGCGCCTTGAAGATGCCCAAGAAACGTCCAATATCAGGCGCGAGAAAAGCAGGCACGAAAACACCTGCTAAACGAGGTCGCCCACCGAAAAACACCCTACAACAACCCTCTTCGGATGATGATGTAGATCGAGACTTTTGTATTATTTGTTTCAAATTGATGCCCTTGAAACTCAATCGCAACAATTCCATCCCGTGCATTGAATGTAAGTGAGACGTGCACTTGAAGTGCGCTAAACTCGCAAAAAGTTATTTTATCTGCCAAAATTGCGATTCTGATTATAGTTCTAATTAAGATATATCCTGGAAATTACGTGGGATTGAAAAATAAGCAATAAAAAAATCCATATTTGTTCATTAAAAACTGTTGTAGTACATATTTTGGCAATATTCACTAGTGGCCCAACCTAAACTGCAATGGCCCAACCTAGACAACTTTTTTTTTCTTCGTTTTGTCTATAACTTTTTTTTCATAATGCGCAAAAATTTGCCCTAATTACAAGTTTATAACAACTGTCCAAACTTTTAAATAAGACATAAACATTGCGAATATTCGAACACAAACAAAAGATACAGGGCAAAGATAAAAAGTGGCCCAACCTTGACGACATTCCCCTATATATACAAATATATATATATATATATATATATATATATATATATATATATATATATATATATATATATATGTATATATATATATTTATATATTATATATAAATATATATATATATATTTATATATATATATATATATATTTATATATATATATATATATATAAATATATATATATATATTTATATATATATATATATATTTATATATATATATATATATATATATATATATATATATATATATATATATATATATATATATATATATATATATATATATTTATATATATATATATATATATATATATATATATATATATATATATATATATATATATATATATATATATATATATATATATATATATATATAGAATCTAAATCATTAAATTAAGTCAGCACTTTAATTGTACTTTCCATACTTTGGACTTTCTACACTTTGTACTGTCCATACGTTACCGTTGTAATTTTAATTGATTGAACTTTGAATATGTTGTATATGCAGATATTTTGATTCAAGTAACTTTCACACGGATGAAATGTAAGTCAGCACTTATAGTGAATTAACCTTTGTGTACATGCTACGCAGCAATCACGTGCGAACCAAATTCCATATCACTATAAGCGCTGACAATTACAATTAATTTAGCATATAAGCCCATGAATGAAAATATAGAAGTCAGTCAATCCAACGGATTACTTTGTTTTAGTTCAATAGCGAACATTTGGTGACCTTTTAGTCAATCACTTGTTCAGTGTGCATCCAACCTCTCGACTTGAACTCGAAGCTCGAAAATGTGAATCACTCGACACGAAATTTTGATATTATTAAACGTGGTGACGGTGCTTGTTACGGTGAAAGCCGAAAGTTTTCTCCCCAAACATGTAGTCCAACGTTGAAAATATAAACTACAGGCTGATGACCTGGGTCGTCAGGCTCCACCACCGAAAATCTCATTTCGGCGAACACCGCTCGAAGGACTCTGTCCGCCGCGAGAACCGCCCAGGTGCCTTCCTGCAGCACAGCGATATCGCACCCACGATGGCACTTGCAATAATATGAAACATGTTCGCTGGGGATCCGCTCTGATGCCCTTCAATCGTTTCCTGCCCCCCGAATACGGAGACGGAATCGATACTGTGCGAGGATCTGTAGACGGAGGAGGTCCACTTTCATCCGCCAGGTTTGTAAGTCTACTAGTGCACGGATCACGGGAAAGTGAATCTCCCGTGACACTCATGCTAGCGCAATGGGGACAATTGATCGATCACGATGTTACGTCGACGGCACAGCCGAGGTCGGTAAACGGATCCGTCCCAAGATGTTGCGGAGCAGACGATTTTCATCCTTCGTGCTTGCCGATTAAAGTCCCGTTAGATGATCCATGGCTGGCTCCGCTGAATGTCAGATGCTTGGAGTTCTTGCGCTCGGCACCTGCTCAACGACGCGACTGTGTGCTTTCATGGCGTGAACAAACCAACCAGGTGACTTCCTATCTAGATGCTTCTCCAGTCTACTCCAGCAATGCAAGGACATCTGACTTTGCAAGAGTTTTTCGCAATGGCGTGGTACAATTCGGTCGAGGCAATCCTGATGATGATGTGTGTTTGCGTGGCGCCCTTGGGAACAATTGTGTTCGTGCTGGCGATGGCAGAAGCGGCGAGCAGCCAGGCCTACTAGCTATGCATCACGTCTGGGTCGGAGAACATAATCGGATTGCATTGGATCTCAGCGAAATGAACCCTCATTGGAGTGACGAGAAAGTGTACCAGGAAGCGAGGCGAATTGTTGGAGCGATGTTTCAGCACATAACGTACCGCGAGTTTCTGCCATTGATTGTTGGGCGAGAAGTGTGCAAACTCTTCGAACTAGAATTACTCAGCTCGGGACATTATCAGGGCTATGATCCTGCCGTGAACCCTACGGTCGCCAATTCTTTTGGAGCAGCCGCTTTTCGCTTCGGTCATTCACTGATTCAGAGTAGTTACATGCGATGTGACAAGAACCACAATTTGTTGGACAACAATGTTCCACTTCATAGTGAAAACACCCACGGAGACATGGAGACTGCTGGGTCTCTGCATAGGCTGCTGCGAGGTCTCGCGACACAGAAGGCTCAAATCCGCGATGAGTTCATAACGGCCGAGCTAACGAATCATTTATTTCAAAGTGGAAGTTTTCCATTTGGACTTGATTTGGCTGCGATCAACATTCAGCGTGGCCGTGACCATGGAATCCCATCATACACCCGATGGCGTGAACCTTGTGGCCTATCTCCAATCGAAAACTGGCAGGACCTGGAGAAAGTAGTTGGTCCGGCTTCGGTGAAACGTATTAGTCATGCGTACAGAAGCGTTCACGATATTGATCTTTTCGTTGGCGGAATATCGGAGCGACCAGTGATCGGTGGCCTGGTCGGACCCACGTTTGCCTGCATCATTGCCCAGCAATTTAGTAATTTGCGAAAAGGTGATCGGTTTTGGTACGAGAACTCAGGTTTCGAAAGCTCATTCACGCCCGCGCAACTACATTCGATTCGTCGAGTTTCGTTATCTCAAGTTATTTGTCGAACCTTGGGTGGCGGCACTTTGCAACCTCATGTGTTTATACCTCATGATGTGCCTGGCAACGAACGAGCTCCATGCGGTATCGGATCTCTAGCCCCAATCGATTTGCTGCCTTGGCTTGAAGAAGACCCTTTCAATCCACACCGACGCCCACCACTAAGACCAGTATCATCTAATCCTTCGGAACTCCGACCACCAACCTCTCCATCACCATTGCTACTCAACCGAATCGACATAGGACCGAAAAGACCGCTGCCTTTGACTGACCTGCCCAACAACACTACTTCCGATATCCACGACAAACTGGACTTCCACTTTCCACCGAAATTCACGTCAACAGAACCACCCAGACGACATGCACTGAACAAAATCGACAACAAGAAACGAAAGACAACTGTTTCACCCAACAAAAACGTAAAAGATTTTACAACCAGACGTACCGTTATCATCAACAACAAATCTAATAGCCCACGATAGAGATTTCATGAACAACCAGCTCAAAACGGTAAACCACTACCTCCATGAAATCCAACACGAATTCAACGCAACAAACAAAATATTAAGTGAGCATCAATTTCTACAAACTTTCAACACATTAGCTACACATCTCACGCTGGTTATTACCGCCTACCAGTTTACCCAGACAGCATTAATAAACGTAATCACAGATGGTCATAACGGAAAAATCAATCCGCTCATCCTTACTCCAAAACAGCTTGCGGATGAGGTAAGATTCATAAAAGAGCATCTAACTGCTTCGTTAACCATCCCAGGGCAGCCAAATCGCAAGTCCCTTCTGCAACTTTACCAGCTGATGACTGTGCAAACTCGGATCACAGAAAACCTCGCCATCTTTAAGGTAAACATTCCACTCCTTCGTAGAGACAGTTTACAACTGGTCAAAGTGATTCCAGTACCATTCACAATACACGGAAAGGGAGTTCGCATCAAAACGAACTCAAAATTCTTAGCTGTCACTCTCCAC
>OZ022264.1:95826093-95833424 GCA_963978885.1 Nemotelus pantherinus
AATAATGTTTATGACAGGTTTCATTTCATATGAAATTCGTATTGATTTCATGACTGCACTGGAAGTTAAAGTGCAAAAAGTTTTATTTTCCTGAGCGAATTTTCAAGAACAAAGACACAAAAATTACCATAGCTGGCAGCAACAATCAAATTTTTCAACCAAATTTCCACCAAACAGAGATTAGAGTAAGGTTTAGCTACTGTGTCAATTTCATGAAAATCTGGTAACCTATTCACATTTCATAGGGCAAAAAGCAGTTTTTTTTCTTTGTAATTTTTCAAGATGGCACCACTGGCACAGACTTGCCCACAATTCAAAATCGCTTTTATCAAATCTGGTCTTTATTAAGTCCAATGCATTCTGTAAATTTTATCTGTATCTGATTATTGGTTCGTGAGTTTCCGTGAACAGAAGTTTTTGATGCTAAAAATATAGGTTAACTGGGAGAGGGTTACCGTTCTTGTCCGACATGAAATTTCCAAAGTTTTATTTTGAACGTGTAGATAAAACATAAGATTTATATACAGATTGGTTTTATTGTAAGAAACGGACATTTATTTGAATATTCGATGGTTTGAATGTTTTCACTTCCAATTTTTTTTTTTTCAAAATGAAGACACCAAAATTATCATAGCTGGCAGCTCCCACCGAATTTTTCAACCAAATTTCTACCAAACGTGGCTTAAAATAAGGTCCAGCAATTGTGTGAGTTTTGTCAAAATCGAACGATTCAATCAGAATTTATAGGAATAAAAACAGTTATCTTTTTTAGTGGTTTTTCAAGATGGCACCACTGGCACAGAATCACCCGCATTTCAAACTCACTTCTATCAGACCTGGTCCTATTTAAGGCCAATACATTCTGTGAATTTCAAATAATTCTGCTCATCGCATCGTGAGTTTCCGTGAACAGAAATTTTTGATGCTAAAAATATAGGTAAATTGGGCAAGGGTTACCAGGCGTGCCCGTTATACCATATCTTTTTTTTTTTTTGCTTATGTAAACAAAGCATAAGATTTACATATGAGTGGCTTTTTTTTGAAGAAACGGCATTTTTTCAAGAGAGACGATGATTTGGAGGTTTTCACTTTGAGTGCCTGCCCTAGCTACAGGGTTGCCAACACGCTCATTAAAAGCTACACAAATTTAGAACTAAATAATACCAATATGTCCTAAAAATTTCGTAATGATTCAATAGCTTTGTCAAAAGTTATCGAAATTTAAAAATTTTCAAATTTTCCCGTCCTCTTTTTAGGCACCCAGCGCACACATAGGGTTAAAAAATTCCAAACCATTATCCGATTCATATGTAAAACACGTTAGAAATTTATTTCGTTAACTTTATTTTTGCGAAAATCATTTGTGCACGAAATAATAGGTATATTAAAAATATCACTTAAATGGCCGCCGGCGCCAAAAGGTTAACAATAACTGACATTTAAAGAGACGTGGACCTATTCTGCATATACACCAATGCATCCTGAAAGTTTCAGCTCAATCGGATGGCGCGTTCCTGAGATTATCTCACTGAAATTTTTTGATGATATATATATATATATATATATATATATATATATATATATATATATATATATATATATATATATATATATATATATATATATATATATAGAAATATGAATTTTTGGCCGAATCGATTTTAATACTAATGTTCTTCGAACATTAGTAAAAAGAATTTTCAACTGACGGCCATGTGAATGTTTCTGAGTATTCAATCGTACTAAGACCAGTGGGTGAATCAATATTTTTTCTAGTATTTTCTATAACTGAAATAAAAAAACTATTGAATTCGTTCGCGACATCTAAAGGATTTGACTGTAGGACATCTGGTCGTGAATGAGAAAAAACTTTAGGTCCATCATTTCTAATTTCTGTTTTTCCTAGAATGGCATTTATTGTCTTCCACTGTTTTCTAACATCATCTTTGCTTTTTTCAAATAAACTATGGTAGTAGTTAACTTTATGCTCCAGCATATCCTGCTTCAGTTTTCCAGCATAAGAATCGTGAAATCGATGCAATTTCTTATCATTTTTTCTAAGTTTACATTTCTTATATAAGAGGTTCCTAAATGACTGGCGCTTGCACAATTCAAGCGTCATCGATGGTTTTAAAATTTTATGCTGAATACAATCTTTCCGTGAAACTGTAGCTTGATTAATACACAAATGCAGTTCGTTAATTAGATTATTAAAGGACACTGATACGTCTGATTCATTATATGTAAGTGACCAGTCTACATTGTTCAGGCATACTTTTAATTGCGAATAATCAATTTTTGTGATGCTTTTAATATGCTGATTGATAGCTTTGCTTTTGTTTAGATTAAGAGGTAATTTACATACACTAACATCGTGGTCGCTTCTACCTGAAGATACAACTTTACTGGATGGGATGTGTAGATTATCTCTAGAACGGAAATAAATATGGTCTAGGCGGCTATTATTTCGAGTTGGAGAATTTATCAACTGCTGAAAACCAAAGCTGGACATAATTGCTTGGTATTCGTCTAAAGTCGAGGATTCTTTTAGCAAGCATAAATTGATGCCGCCCACGAATATTACGTTTTTATCAGTTATCAATTGGAGAGAGCAATTGAGTTCACGAAGAAATTCCGATAAAGGAATTGCGTGCCGCCTATACATGGCAAGAATAGTTATGGATACCCGACGCTCTGGGTTGGGCTCGGAGCAAATAGTAATCTTTACCTGTATAGCGTCGGCTGAGTTCAGGCTAATTGCATTGGAACTATTCACCTCATATTGTTCGGCGACATAAACGATAACACCACTTGATCTATACTCATCGTTACAGTGAGTATAACAATTGTAGTTATATACAAAGAAACACATACAGTTGCTCACAAAAGTCAGCATACACCGCTTAGAAACGCGGAATTGGCAATATATAGGTAGAAAAAAAAATGAAAAGACGGATGAAAAACGAACTTAAAAGGAATATCAGATACATTGTAATCTATTTTACACAGAATTAATGAGAATAAACATATACATACACATATACATAGTAAATAACAAGAAATTCCGCTGAAAGTGAGGAAACAAAAATCAGCATACACCACAGAAAATTCAAAAGAATCAGCCTAAGCGATGAGTCATACTGCGATAAAGATTGCTACCCGTGTTAATATACAAAGATAAACATTAGTACATTGCAAGTCGATCAAACTAAAGTGATTTGGGTGCCTTTATTCTTAAAAATGAGTACACGGAAGGAAACAAGTTTGGAAGTGCGAAAAATCGTCCTTAGTGAACGAGTGGAAGGGAAGTCGTATGGCGAAATTGATAAAATAGTTGCAAGAAGTCGGGCAACGGTGCAAACGATCATACTGAAAGCGGAAACAGAAGGGCGAATACAAAATAAACAACGAACAGGTAGATCGAAATCCTTAAGTAAGAGAGATGAGAGAGACTTGTTACGGAAAATAAGTAAGGAGCCACAAAAAAGTGCTCCGGCAATGGCCACTGCACTTGCAAAGGCAACAGGGAAGAAAGTGAGTCCAGAAACAATATGTAGAGTTTTGCGTAATCAGGGTTATAATGGTAGAGTTCCGCGCAGAAAACCTTCCATTTTTCCAGTTAATGAAAAGAAGAGGCTTGACTTCGCTCGCCTGCATCTTAATAAGAACGAAAATTTTTGGAATCAAGTTCTATTTAGTGATGAGAGAAAGTATAATATTTATGGCTCTGATGGGTGCGGATACGTGTGGAGGAAGCGGAACCAAGCATTGGCAAAGAAGAATTTGCGTACTACAGTGAAACACGATGGAGGGTCAGTCCTCGTATGGGGCTGTATGTCGGCCGCTGGTGTGGGGCAATTACATTTGATTGATATTACTATGGATCAATGCATGTATTTGAACATATTGCGAGGCGATTTGATACCTTCTGTGCAGAAATTAGGCCTACAGCCAGGTTGGATCTTTCAGCAGGACAATATCCAAAACATACAGCTAAAAATTTCAAAGAATGGTTGCTGCATAACGTCCCTCATCAGCTTCACAGTTCACCTCAGTCTCCCGATTTAAACCCTATAGAGCATTTATGAGAGGAATTGGGTCGCAGAATTCGTGAGCCAGCCGTAAGAGCAACTATTACTAGCAAAGAGACCCTGAAATCTGCTCTGCTGTGTACCTGGATGAATATTCCACCCGAAATTACCAGATATCTCGTTTGTTCAATGTGAAGGCGTTAAGAAGCTGTTATTAAGGCTGGTGGAGGGCCTACAAAGTATTGAGCTCACGTTTTTTGGTCATTCTCGTTCTTTTCGACACATGGCTCGTAGTGTATGCTGACTTTCGATGGATGAATTTTCTTAGTTTTTATGGCTTATTTCTTTCTGTGTTCGGATTTTCTTTATTGTTAGGTTATGAAACTTATATTTAATGCCAATAGAGCTATTTTTACGATTTCATTGCATTCTGTCTTTTTTCACTGTACTATATTCGTGTTTTTACATGCTGTATGCTGACTTTTGTGAGCCACTGTATAATTATCTTTTGCATAAGCTAGGTATAAGTTAGTTTAAGTTAGTACGTAAACTTTTAATATATATATATATATATATATATATATATATAAAAAACTACCCACAATGTTTTGTTAGCTTTTTTCTTTAACCTCAAAAACATGCACTAGACATTCCATTTTAGAATACTTAGGATTCCTTATAGATATAGAAACATACATGTAAGGACATGCTGTTCAAGCTCTAGACATTATATTGGTGTAAACACAAAATTTCCTAATACTGAATAAAGCCATTATTATTATTATTATTATTATTATTATATATATATATATATATATATATATATATATATATATATATATATATATATATATAAATATATATATATATATATATATATATATATATATATATATATATATATATATATATATATACATATACATATATATATATATATATATATATATATATATATATATATATATATATATATATATATCTATATATGTATATATATATATATATATATATATATATATATATATATATATATATATATATATATATACAGGTATATATATATATGTATATATATATATATATATAGATATATATATATATATATATATATATATATATATGTATATATATATATATATATGTATAAATACATATATATATATATGTATATATATATATATATATATATATATATATATATATATATATATATATATATATATATATATATATATATGTATATATATAAATATATATATGTATATACATATTTATATACATATCTATACATATTTCTATATATTTATGTATATTATATATATATATATATATATATATATATATATATATATATATATATATATATATATATATATATATATATATATGTATATATATATATATATAAATATATGTATATCCTATATATATATATATATATATATATATATATATATATATATATATATATATATATATATATATATATAGATATATATATATATATATATATATATATATATATATATAAATATATATATATATATACATATATATATATATATATATATAGGATATACATATATTTATATATATATATATATATATATATATATATATATATATATATATACATATATAATATACATAAATATATAGAAATATGTATAGATATATATATATATATATATATATATATATATATATATATATATATATATATATATATATATATATATATATATATATATATATATATATAGATGTTGTAAACGGAGACTACAACCGCTGGTTGGAGAGGCTTATGAGGATCGGCACTCGTTGCACTCAATGGATAAGGTAAGTACGCAGTCTTGCCTGAATTTCGGTTCCCCTTTAAAATGCATGGGAAAAGAGTGACGGAATTCCGTCACCTGAATTTTTTTCAGGTCACTTGAGAAAATCGGTACGCAGTCTGTCCTGAAACGTTGCCTGAAAAGTGTCAGAATGTTAGTGCTGCTCTTTGCTCGTAGGTGGCTCTGCAGCACAAGTGGAGAGTTTTTTCAGGCACGAGGTGACGGAATTAAATGGTCTGCTATTTATTTGGTCACGTAAAGCAATCATTTTGGCCATTTTGAACGCGCGTCAAATTTGAATTTTGTTTGAAAATTTAAAATTTGTTGTACTTCGGAACTTTCTGTCGACAAATTAACTAATTTTATGCGTAGGATAGTTCGTGCAAAACTTGAAGCAAAGATTTTCCAGTACATTTGGTTTTTTTGGCAGATACGTTTGCTAGGAAGCACTTTAATTAGCTGGTTGGTTAATTGAATTAGTGCGACGTTATAAAAGATCTTTTCGCGTACTTCAGCAAACTGCAGCAGTAACATAATTTGGCAGCTGGCTTCTTTTTGCTGCAAAATTTGGCTTGAAGCAATTATGCGAATCTATTTGAATATATTATAATAGATTCAGTTACGCGAACAGACCTAAAGTTTTCAACACCGCATGTGTACGCGATATGAAATGCATGGATGGAAATTATGTATTCGTGTGAAGGAAATATATATCAAATAAACAATTATTGAATAGATTACATAATTGTTTTACTTCGAAAAACTACGCCTATTTTCATTCAGTCTAATTGAATTTAAAGTGAAAGTAGTTTTTAAAATTTGCTACTAGAACTTGGTTTCTTTCATAAACTTTGGTTTGGTTCATAATATAGCAGTATGATGAGGCAGCAAACCTGAATGAATTTAAAATTGAAGAGCTGAAAGAAGCATTGATGGAATAGTAACATAGTATTTCACATACAGTTGGTAGATTGTAAAGGTTATTTTCAAAGAAAGCTAATTTCTAAATCCCATGCCGCCAAAGTTAACTGTCACTTTGTAATATTCTACACTTCTCTACACGAAAATTTTTCCGTTTAGAAATAAATAGCACAACGAGTGTCCGGAATTCAGGCTCGCCAGCGTACTAACCTATAGTATTGAGAAGTCTCGGAATGCACCCGTCATAGTCAAGAAAAGATTGACATGAGCAAAACGAATAGAAGTGAAGATGGCGGCAGTCTTATGACAACCAGCGCAACGTGTGGACCGGAGACTATACCTGTGTGAAAAATAGTAAATTAAGTTTTTGATGTTGTATCTCGCTGTGTTTATAACTTCAGGTGTGGGGTCGAATCAACCCAAACTTGAAAAAACAAAGTGAAGAATGTTTCAACGCTGAAGATTACGAAAAGGGGCCATCCCTTAAGTGAAAAACCTAAATTATATGGTCGAAGCCGACGCCGCCGCCGCCATCGAAATT
>OZ022264.1:95833624-95836124 GCA_963978885.1 Nemotelus pantherinus
CATTATTCCTACATGCTATACATATAAATACATTACAATGTATTACATATTTCAGAAAAAAGTAACCAAGCAAGAGAACAACATCGATGCCTATGTGTATTAAATTACAAAATTTTAACACATACCTTTTAATTCTTTTTGAATTTCACAATTATTCACTGGCAGGAAATTTATAATTCACTTTCACTGAAATGATGCTCAAACACTAATGAACTGAACACTCATAAATGTCATTGTGTTGTGCTCTTTCACAAAATATGTCGGTAATGATGTTTTACCGATGTTTTTTTTTAAATAAATGCGTTGTTGACTTGAAAGCAACAACACTTTGTCGCTTTTTTTCTCACTAAATTCATTTTTTTTATTTTTTACACATGTTCTTATTTTTTAATTTGAATTTTCATTGAAAAAAATTAAATAAAGATCAATTTTACCGAAAAACTTGTAATTTTTCTCGGAAAATAGACGAAAAATAGTTAAAATATGCATGAAACGCCCTCTGGCGGTAGTCATAGGTAAAAATAAAGATCAGAAATGAATTTCTCGACCCCAAAAACCCCCCATATACACATAAAAAAGATAATATAACGATGAATAAAAAAACGAATTTTGAATCAAAATGATGTTATAGGGAAAAAATCTTTTTTTGAAAAGTGGGAGACTCGAAAATCAAGATAGACCTATGGTTCCTTCGGCAAAGTTGCTTAGAATTGTCCATAGAATCATCCTAGGGGGCAGGTCTAATCGAATTTTTCGGCTCCATACAAATTGGCCCGCCCTATATATATATATATATATATATATATATATATATATATATATATATATATTTATATATATATTTATGTATATATATATATATATATATATATATATATATATATATATATATGTATATATGTATATATATACAAATATATATATATATATATATATATATATATACATATATATATATATTTATATATATATATATATATATATATATATATTTATATATATATATATATATATATATATATATATATATATATATAAATATATATACATATATATATATATGTATATATACATGTATATATATATATATATTTATATATATATATATATATATATATATATATATATATATATATATATATATATATATATATATATATAGATATATATATATATATATATGTATATATATATTTATATATATATATATATATATATATGTATATATATAGATATATATATATATATATATATATATATATATATATATATATACATATATATATATATATATATGTATATATATATATATAGATATAGATATATATATATATATATATATATATATATATATATATATATATATATATATATATATATATATATATATATATATATATATATATATATATATATGTATATATATATATATATATATATATATATATGTATATATATATATATAAAGATATATATATATATATATATATATATATATAAATATATAAGTATAGTATATATATATATATGTATATATATATATATAAAGATATATATATATATATATATATATATATATAAATATATAAGTATATATATATATATAGATATATATATATATATATATATATATATATATATATATATATATATATATATATATATATATATATATATATATATATATATATATATATATATATATATATATATATATATATATATATATATATATATATAATAAAATAGCTTTATTGATGCATTTGGTAATTTAGCGCTATACAATATCTTAAGTTTAGAGTTTAGACAGAGTCTTTACATCTAAGTTGTGATAACTAACATATACTATAAGATTGTATACATACGGAAGCTTAGTAGTGTACTTTAGGGAAAAATAGCTTAAAACCTAATGTAGCCGTAAAACTAACCTAAATGTACTTAAGATAAACTTAAAACTAAAATATTCACGGTAATTAGAGTATTAAGGTTACCGGACTATCTGTAGACAAGTGATGCAACCAAAGGATTGTTAGAGTTTTGGCAACTATCAGAAAATTTTCTGTGGAGAAGTTCAGCGGATTCCAAGACGGTTTTTAGTTTTGCCAGCTGGTGAAGACGGTGGGTGGAGAAGAAAAACGGAAGGTTAAAAATGATTTTCAGACATTTGTTCTGCAAAATTTGCAACTTACGTTTATGCGCTAGAGCACAGTTGTTCCAAACGGGGCAGCCATATAGAATTATAGGTTGCAGGGTCGATTTATAAATGAGTAATTTGTTGGCTACTGAAAGCTTCGATTTTCTATTTATAAGGGGGTAGGTTGACAGAATGCTTTTCAGGATCTTCGATTTTATTGATTCTGTATGTTGCATAAACGTGAGTCTATAGTCAAGGTGAACCCCTAGATACTTAATATCTTTTGTCCATGATACATTAGAGCCAAGAATTTGTATATGTGGATTCGGTAAGTTTCTCGTGGCTCGTTTTTTGGTAAAAAATATC
>OZ022264.1:95846124-95891124 GCA_963978885.1 Nemotelus pantherinus
TAAAAATATAGGTTAACTGGGAGAGGGTTACCGTTCTTGTCCAACATGAAATTTCCAAAGTTTTATTTTGAACGTGTAGATATAACATAAGATTTATATACAGATTGGTTTTATTGTAAGAAACGGACTTTTTTTTGAATATTCGATGGTTTGAATGTTTTCACTTCCAAATTTTTTTTTGTCAAAATGAATACACCAAAATTATCATAGCTGGCAGCTCCAACCGAATTTTTCGACCAAATTTCTACCAAACGTGGCTTAAAATAAGGTCCAGCAATTGTGTGAGTTTCGTCAAAATCGAACGATTCAATCAGAATTTATAGGGCTAAAAACAGTTATCTTTTTTAGTGGTTTTTCAAGATGGCACCACTGGCACAGAATCGCCCGCATTTCAAAATCACTTCTATCAGACCTGGTCCTATTTAAGACCAATACATTCTGTGAATTTCAAATAATTCTGCCCATCGGATCGTGAGTTTCCGTGAACAGAAGTTTTTGATGCTAAAAATATAGGTAAATTGGGCAAGGGTTACCAGGCGTGCCCGTTATACCATATCTTTTTTTTTTTTTTTGGTTATGTAAACAAAGCACAAGATTTACATATGAGTGGCTGTTTTTTGAACAAACGGCATTTTTTCAAGAGAGACGATGATTTGGAGGTTTTCACTTTCAGTGCCTGCCCTAGCTACAGGGTTGCCAGCACGCTCATTAAAAGCTACACAAATCTACAACTAAATAATATCAATATGTCCTGAAAATTTCGTAATGATTGAATAGTTCTGTCAAAAGTTATCGAAATTTAAAAATTTTTAAATTTTCCCGTCCTCTTTTTAGGCACCCAGCGCACACATAGGGTTAAAAAATTCCAAAGCATTATCCGATTCATATGTAAAACACGTTAGAAATTTATTTCGTTAACTTTATTTTTGCGAAAATTATTTGTGCACGAAATAATAGGTATATTAAAAATATCACTTAAATGGCCGCCGTCGCCAAAAGGTTAACAATAACTGACATTTAAAGAAACCTGGACCTATTCTGCATATACACCAATGTATTCTGAAAGTTTCAGCTCAATCGGATGGCGCGTTCCCGAGATTATCTCACTGAAATTTTTTGATGATATATATATATATATATATATAAAGAAATATGAATTTTTGGCCGAATCGATTTTAATACTAATGTTCTTCGAACATTAGTTAAAAAAACCCCAGAAAATCGCGGTGGGAAACGCAAAACAACCGCTGTTGAAGATAGACGCATTGTGCGCTTTAGCAAGATTCGGCCATCAGCATCCTCTAAAGTTATCAAAAATGATTTAAATATATCGGTTAGTGATGTTACAGTCCGTCGTTGCCTAATCGAGCATAATTAAAATGCCAGAAAACCTAGAAAGGTACCCCTTTTGACTTGGAAGCATGTGCAAGGACGATTTAGATCTGCAAAAACTCATCGAGTCTGGCCCGCCAAAAAATGGCGCAATATATTGTAGACAGATGAAAGCAAAATTGTTTAATTTGGTGGAACAGGCTCTAGGCAGTATATACGACGTCCACCAAACACAAAATATAATCCTAGGTACACAAAAAAAAAAAAACTAAACATGGTGGCCTAAGTATAATGATATGGGCTTGCTTTTCTTACAATGGCGTTGGTCCTATCCATATGATAAATGGTATAATGGACAAACATGTTTATGTTGACATACTAAAAACACAATGCTACCATATGCCAGTTTGGAAATGCCTAAAAAATGGACATTTCAACAGGACAACGATCCTAAACATATATATATATATATATATATATATATATGTATTTATATATATAGATATAAAGATATTTATAAATATGTATATATATATATATATATATATATATATATATATATATATATATATATTATATATATAAATATATTACATATATATATATATATATATATATATATATATATATATATATATATATATATTATATATATAAATATATTACATATTTATATATATATATATATATATATATATATATATATATATATATATATATATATATATATATATATATGTATATATATATATTATATATATGTATATATACATAATATATATATATATATATATATATATATATATATATATATATATATATATATATATATATATATATATATATCTATATCTATATTATATATATGTATATATATATATAATATATATATATATATATATATATATATATATATATATATATTTATAGATTTATATATATACATATATATCTATTTATATATATGCAAAAGTGAAGAAAACAGTCGGTTGGTTCTCAGATATGCTTTATTTGCGTGCCCGACCGTGGGTTGAAACCAGTACATTTTAAATAGCTGATTTCATCATGGCCTTCATACAAATAAATGGCCCTGTCACGACTTGCAATCTGACAGGTATTTAGCTTCTTTTTAAAATTGTGTAGTCTTCTCGGGATTAGGATTCGTTGGCAGTTTTTCGATGACGATTGCATTGGCATTTCTTTGACAAATAGCTAATTTATTGGTGCTGTTCGGTTGAACCGGGGGAAAAGTCTATAGTTCTATTTGTACTATTATCTTCACATTGTCACGTAAAATATATTTTGGAAAAGTGCTTTGTTTATTTTGTTATTTACGCGAGAAATATGTAATTTGGAATACCGGCCAACTACTGTTGGCAATGTGAATTGTAAACAATTGCCGATTGTTGCTGGTAGGATTTATTCCTCTTTAAAAATCTTCAAGTTATTATGTACAAACGATATTTCGGATAAGTGTCGTGAAAGTGCTTCGGTTATACTATTGTGAGCCGAGAACCATTAACCGTAGTTGAAACTTTATATATATAATTTTGCTTATTGTGTATGAAGATCGATCACTGATAAATTTTATAATCATGAGTTTTCTGCAAGCTCAGTGTTAGTCATAGTATGATACTGAATTATTTCGATGGCCAAACATAATAAACTCATTATTTATTTGACTTTGATGATAAGCATGAATTCGTATAAAAACCCTCCTCGAAAAAATGTTATATTCAAGCAAAGTTCATTTAGAAAGACCGTGAAATGTTTCTAACAATGTTCTGTGGACATAGTCATTGTATTTTTCATAGACTTAATGCACATAAAATTGTTTTAGGCAATGATTCCAAGCCACCCTAATTCTGTTTAGCATTTCTATTTAAATTTAGTTTGCTATACCGTAGCCACTCTTTTTTGAAGCATCCACTGTTCTTGTTATCAGAGTACGATAATCTGTTTTCCACGAATCGACTGTAATTACGATTATGAACCAAATGTTAGACGAAGATTACTTAATCATGCATAAATAGATTCATTCGAAAAGAAATAGTACTATATTCAGTCTTAAAAAGCGAAGATTTATTCTTTCCAGCACCTTGGCGAGGAGATCACAGTGTTCCTCGGGACTGGCTGACGCTAATATGATGCCATCCATATAAATAACAATTCGCCTTTTTTTCAATTAAATCGCTGGAACACAGCTGGTGCATTCTTAAGCCTTAAAGGTATCCACGAATATTCGTATTGGCCACTCGGAATTACAAAGGCTGTATACTTAAAAGAGGATTCAGATACTCGGACCTGATGAAAATCACTTTTTCAGTTCAACACAGAAAATATTTTTTTTCCCTCTAAGTATTCCAAGCAATCCTCTATTAGCGGCAGCGGATAATTGTCTCGCACTGTTAACTTATTCAGACCGCGATAATTGACACACATTCTTATAGCCTCATTTTTCTTTTTCACCAACACTTTAGCGGACGCGTATTGTGAATTGCTGGGCCTTCTAATCCTTTCACTAAGCAGCTCATCAGTAATTTCTTTGACCCTCTGTTTTTCTGTAATTGACAACCTCCTAGGTGAGCTATTAAAAGGAACATTGGACGCTAGATGGATACTCATATCAAAATCTAACGGCTCGGACCCGGTTTCTTTAGTCAGAGCACTTATTATAGCTAACATTCTCTTCATTCTCAGGCAATTTAGAGTTTATATCCGGAGTTGTTTCTCGTTCATCTACTTCTATGCTAAAAATTTCATTTTACATAATATTGGATTTAGAGACAGCAGATTGAGGTGACAGCGTTCGTTCATTTGCATCCTTATTTATTATATAAAGTTTCTCTAATTTCCTTAAAATACAATTCTGAGCACGGAAACACAAACATTTCATATTTTCAACATTCTCTTTTATATCTTAAAGTTTCTCTTTACTATATCTATAATATCGGATTTTTATTAAATGTATATTGCTGCGGCACAAGTAGTGTCTCCCTAATATTAACAGGAACGGTTGTTTTTCATTGATAACAAGTAATTTTATCGGCACATTTTCGATTCGGGCGTTTAAGCTTCCACACAGTTTTATATAGTTTCCACTAAGCTTCGGTACTCAGGATTCTGCGGCTGTATGTGTGCTTTGGCTGGCAGTTGGGTTAGGCTAATTAAACTGATTGGACTAGCAGTATCAAAAAGAGAAACACATTAAATTGTTATAGACTTGTTTCCGTGCTCAAAACTAAGAATCCTCCATATATCAGCCTCGTCAGCAATTGCAGCGGCCATCAATGCATTCGGTGTTGATGTTCTGGCACGAGGGGTGGTTGCACCGGATGAGGGGGTTTTGTTCGGGCTGGGACACTCGTAGTGATCGTGTCCCTGATCCAATTAGAACTGATGGGTTGTATCCGCTGCTTCTCACTAAGTCAATACTAATATACGCTAAATCATTTTTAGAAACATTTCCCAGCAGGGATTACCCATGTAAATTAAGGATAAATCGCTGTAACGATTCTGCTTCTGGATTCCATTTTTTCTGGCGTAGTCTTCGATACACATCTTCCAAACTAGTTGCAGCGGAAATTTTCCCAATCAACATTCTCTTTAAATCTTCGTACGTCCGAGCCCACACTGTCCTAAGAAATGCTCTGGCCATACCTGTCAGAGACTTCCTTAAGTATACTAATCTTTCTTCGCTTCTTATCGTTACCAATGCGAGTATTTCCTCCAGTTCTTCAAAAACACTATTTATACGCTTGTAAGCGTTGTTTTTAGTATATTCTGAAAGGCAGACAGCAATTCAATGAAATTTAAGCTTCATTTCTCTGGCGGTGATACATTTCGGCCCGCGGCCTCCGGTTGAGGGAATTCCACATCCCTAATTAGTGCGGCGATTATGGCATTGGCATATGTTATTCTCTATCGGGCAAATCCATAGCTTCTAGGTTAGGTCTCCTTTTTTCACGTCACGTTTTCACTCAGCAGCAGCCGTCTTAGCTGCTTTTTTGATGGCTACCTTCAGCTCTTAAACCTCCGATTGCAGTTTCAGCTTTTTCTTATCATTCTCCAAATAAAGGAGCTCAGTTTTGTCTATGTAACTAATGACAATAGCGTCACGTGTGTCTGATCTCATCTTGATAGCAGCAGCATTCTTTTGCGCGTCACAAGTCACTTCCATAGCGGTGGCTTCTTCCACACATTCCATGTAATTCCAGCGGCGGCAGTATCTTCTCATAAATTCTTGATATTTGCGATGGTGGTGGCGTCTTTTCGTTAGTTTGACATAAATTCGATGGCAAACGCGTCTCCTTGTTGGTTTGACATAAAGTCGATAGCGGCGGCGGCTTTTCCTCGTTGATTTGGCGTATTTTTAATGGCGGCAGCGTCTCCTCGTTGGTTTGGCATAGTTCCGATGGCGGCGGCGTCCCCTTGTTGGTTTGACATAGATTCGATGGCGGCCGCTTCTCCTCGTTGATTTGTTGTGTCCTCGGTGGCTGCAGCGTCTCCTCGTTGGTTTGACATAATTTCGATGGCGGCGGCGGCGTCGGCTTCGACCATATAATTTAGGTTTTTCACTTAAGGGATGGCCCCTTTTCGTAATCTTCAGCGTTGAAACATTCTTCACTTTGTTTTTTCAAGTTTGGGTTGATTCGACCCCACACCTGAAGTTATAAACACAGCGAGATACAACATCAAAAACTTAATTTACTATTTTTCACACAGGTATAGTCTCCGGTCCACACGTTGCGCTGGTTGTCATAAGACTGCCGCCATCTTCACTTCTATTGGTTTTGCTCATGTCAATCTTTTCTTGACTATGATGGGTGCATTCCGAGACTTCTCAATACTATCCATTGAGTGCAACGAGTGCCGATCCTCATAAGCCTCTCCAACCAGCGGTTGAAGTCTCCGTTTACAACATCTATATATATATATATATATATATATATATATATATATATATATATATATATATATATATATATATATATATATATATATAGACATATATATATATATATATATATATATATATATATATATATATATATATATATATATATGTGTATATATATATATATATATATATATATATATATATATATATATAGGATATACATATATTTATATATATATATATATATATATATATATATATATATATATATATATATATATATATATATATATATATATATATATATATATATATATATATATATATATATATATATATATATATATATATAATAATAATAATAATAATAATAATAATGGCTTTATTCAGTATTAGGAAATTTTGTGTTTACACCAATATAATGTCTAGAGCTTGAACAGCATGTCCTTACATGTATGTTACTATATCTATAAGGAATCCTAAGTATTCTAAAATGGAATGTCTAGTGCATGTTTTTGAGGTTAAAGAAAAAAGCTAACAAAACATTGTGGGTAGTTTTTTTTATATATATATATATATATTAAAAGTTTACGTACTAACTTAAACTAACTTATACCTAGCTTATGCAAAAGATAATTATACAGTGGCTCACAAAAGTCAGCATACAGCATGTAAAAACACGAATATAGTACAGTGAAAAAAGACAGAATGCAATGAAATCGTAAAAATAGCTCTATTGGCATTAAATATAAGTTTCATAACCTAGCAATAAAGAAAATCCGAACACAGAAAGAAATAAGCCATAAAAACTAAGAAAATTCATCCATCGAAAGTCAGCATACACTACGAGCCATGTGTCCAAAAGAACGAGAATGACCAAAAAACGTGAGCTCAATACTTTGTAGGCCCTCCACCAGCCTTAATAACAGCTTCTTAACGCCTTCACATTGAACAAACGAGATATCTGGTAATTTCGGGTGGAATATTCATCCAGGTACACAGCAGAGCAGATTTCAGGGTCTCTTTGCTAGTAATAGTTGCTCTTACGGCTGGCTCACGAATTCTGCGACCCAATTCCTCTCATAAATGCTCTATAGGGTTTAAATCGGGAGACTGAGGTGAACTGTGAAGCTGATGAGGGACGTTATGCAGCAACCATTCTTTGAAATTTTTAGCTGTATGTTTTGGATATTGTCCTGCTGAAAGATCCAACCTGGCTGTAGGCCTAATTTCTGCACAGAAGGTATCAAATCGCCTCGCAATATGTTCAAATACATGCATTGATCCATAGTAATATCAATCAAATGTAATTGCCCCACACCAGCGGCCGACATACAGCCCCATACGAGGACTGACCCTCCATCGTGTTTCACTGTAGTACGCAAATTCTTCTTTGCCAATGCTTGGTTCCGCTTCCTCCACACGTATCCGCACCCATCAGAGCCATAAATATTATACTTTCTCTCATCACTAAATAGAACTTGATTCCAAAAATTTTCGTTCTTATTAAGATGCAGGCGAGCGAAGTCAAGCCTCTTCTTTTCATTAACTGGAAAAATGGAAGGTTTTCTGCGCGGAACTCTACCATTATAACCCTGATTACGCAAAACTCTACATATTGTTTCTGGACTCACTTTCTTCCCTGTTGCCTTTGCAAGTGCAGTGGCCATTGCCGGAGCACTTTTTTGTGGCTCCTTACTTATTTTCCGTAACAAGTCTCTCTCATCTCTCTTACTTAAGGATTTCGATCTACCTGTTCGTTGTTTATTTTGTATTCGCCCTTCTGTTTCCGCTTTCAGTATGATCGTTTGCACCGTTGCCCGACTTCTTGCAACTATTTTATCAATTTCGTCATACGACTTCCCTTCCACTCGTTCACTAAGGACGATTTTTCGCACTTCCAAACTTGTTTCCTTCCGTGTACTCATTTTTAAGAATAAAGGCACCCAAATCACTTTAGTTTGATCGACTTGCAATGTACTAATGTTTATCTTTGTATATTAACACGGGTAGCAATCTTTATCGCAGTATGACTCATCGCTTAGGCTGATTCTTTTGAATTTTCTGTGGTGTATGCTGATTTTTGTTTCCTCACTTTCAGCGGAATTTCTTGTTATTTACTATGTATATGTGTATGTATATGTTTATTCTCATTAATTCTGTGTAAAATAGATTACAATGTATCTGATATTCCTTTTAAGTTCGTTTTTCATCCGTCTTTTCATTTTTTTTTCTACCTATATATTGCCAATTCCGCGTTTCTAAGCGGTGTATGCTGACTTTTGTGAGCAACTGTATGTGTTTCTTTGTATATAACTACAATTGTTATACTCACTGTAACGATGAGTATAGATCAAGTGGTGTTATCGTTTATGTCGCCGAACAATATGAGGTGAATAGTTCCAATGCAATTAGCCTGAACTCAGCCGACGCTATACAGGTAAAGATTACTATTTGCTCCGAGCCCAACCCAGAGCGTCGGGTATCCATAACTATTCTTGCCATGTATAGGCGGCACGCAATTCCTTTATCGGAATTTCTTCGTGAACTCAATTGCTCTCTCCAATTGATAACTGATAAAAACGTAATATTCGTGGGCGGCATCAATTTATGCTTGCTAAAAGAATCCTCGACTTTAGACGAATACCAAGCAATTATGTCCAGCTTTGGTTTTCAGCAGTTGATAAATTCTCCAACTCGAAATAATAGCCGCCTAGACCATATTTATTTCCGTTCTAGAGATAATCTACACATCCCATCCAGTAAAGTTGTATCTTCAGGTAGAAGCGACCACGATGTTAGTGTATGTAAATTACCTCTTAATCTAAACAAAAGCAAAGCTATCAATCAGCATATTAAAAGCATCACAAAAATTGATTATTCGCAATTAAAAGTATGCCTGAACAATGTAGACTGGTCACTTACATATAATGAATCAGACGTATCAGTGTCCTTTAATAATCTAATTAACGAACTGCATTTGTGTATTAATCAAGCTACAGTTTCACGGAAAGATTGTATTCAGCATAAAATTTTAAAACCATCGATGACGCTTGAATTGTGCAAGCGCCAGTCATTTAGGAACCTCTTATATAAGAAATGTAAACTTAGAAAAAATGATAAGAAATTGCATCGATTTCACGATTCTTATGCTGGAAAACTGAAGCAGGATATGCTGGAGCATAAAGTTAACTACTACCATAGTTTATTTGAAAAAAGCAAAGATGATGTAAGAAAACAGTGGGAGACAATAAATGCCATTCTAGGAAAGACAGAAATTAGAAATGATGGACCTAAAGTTTTTTCTCATTCACGACCAGATGTCCTTCAGTCAAATCCTTTAGATGTCGCGAACGAATTCAATAGTTTTTTTATTTCAGTTATAGAAAATACTAGAAAAAATATTGATTCACCCACTGGTCTTAGTACGATTGAATACTCAGAAACATTCACATGGCCGTCAGTTGAAAACTCTTTTTTTTGTTTACCGACATCCACAGAGGAGGTTAGAAGTGTGATTGATTCGTTGGAATCTAACAAGGCTCCTGGTATTGACGGTATAACGGTCAGCTGTCTAAAACAAATAAAAGATATTGTTTCACCAGTTCTCACTCACATAATAAATTTAAGCTTCGAAAAAGGAGTATTACCGGATATTCTAAAAACTGCAGTAGTGATCCCTCTTTTTAAGAAAGGTTGTCGTACAGACCTCAATAACTATAGGCCAATTTCTCTATTACCAACGTTTTCAAAAGTTATAGAAAAAATAATGAAAAGCCGAATAATAAATTTTTTCAAGAATACTAACTTCTTCGGCAGTAACCAATTTGGATTTATAGAGAAAAGATCCACTGAAGATGCTCTGTTAAGCTTCTTTTCGAATGTGTTTGAAGGTTTGAGTTTATGTTTGCCCATTTCATATGGTGTCCCTCAGGGATCTGTACTAGGGCCTATTCTCTTCTTAGTTTATATAAATAATCTCTGCTCAGGCAAACTTGATGGCTCTCTTACAAACTTCGCAGATGATACCGCCTTATGTTATTCGGCAGAAAATTTAACAACTATGAGGTCCCAAATGCAAAATGACTTGAACAAACTCAAATTATGGTTCACTTTCAACAGAATGGCTTTGAGCATCAAAACTAAGTTTGTTCGTTTTTCACTTAGAGATAGACAAGATGATATAGGCAGATTATTTTACAAATGCAAAAGATGTCTTTTAGAAAATGATTTTTGTCATAAACACTGTATCGAAATAGATCAAGTTGATAAAATAAAATACTTAGGAATCTCGGTTGATGAAAATCTAAACTGGAAGCACCAGATTGCTGGTTTAAAAAAGTATATGAATTCGTGTTTAAGAATCTTCTATTACTTAAGATATATCTGTCCTATCTCCGTACTTCGTTCTGTCTACTACGCTATAGTTCAGTCGAAATTGCAGTATGGCCTAGCACTTTGGGGTGGAAACTTTTTTCTTCAATTAAACCTGTTGTCATCTTCCAAAAAAAAAATAGTCAGAGTAATAATGGGAGTTAGTAGATACGAAAGATCTTTTCCAATTTTCAATATCTTGAAGATATTGCCTCTAAGGAATTTATTTGTTTATCGTGTGTTACGAGTTTTTACTAATGTTCGAAGAACATTAGTATTAAAATCGATTCGGCCAAAAATTCATATTTCTATATATATATATATATATATATATATATATATATATATATATATATATCATCAAAAAATTTCAGTGAGATAATCTCAGGAACGCGCCATCCGATTGAGCTGAAACTTTCAGAATGCATTGGTGTATATGCAGAATAGGTCCACGTCTCTTTAAATGTCAGTTATTGTTAACCTTTTGGCGCCGGCGGCCATTTAAGTGATATTTTTAATATACCTATTATTTCGTGCACAAATGATTTTCGCAAAAATAAAGTTAACGAAATAAATTTCTAACGTGTTTTACATATGAATCGGATAATGCTTTGGAATTTTTTAACCCTATGTGTGCGCTGGGTGCCTAAAAAGAGGACGGGAAAATTTGAAAATTTTTAAATTTCGATAACTTTTGACAAAGCCATTCAATCATTACAAAATTTTCAGGACATATTGGTATTATTTAGTTCTAGATTTGTGTAGCTTTTAATGAGCGTGTTGGCAACCCTGTAGCTAGGGCAGGCACTCAAAGTGAAAACCTCCAAATCATCGTCTCTCTTGAAAAAATGCCGTTTCTTCAAAAAAAGCCACTCATATGTAAATCTTGTGCTTTGTTTACATAAACAAAAAAAAAAAAAAGATATGGTATAACGGGCACGCCTGGTAACCCTTGCCCAATTTACCTACATTTTTAGCATCAAAAACTTCTGTTCATGGAAACTCACGATGCGATGAGCAGAATTATTTGAAATTCACAGAATGTATTGGCCTTAAATAGGACCAGGTCTGATAGAAGTGAGTTTGAAATGCGGGCGATTCTGTGCCAGTGGTGCCATCTTGAAAAACCACTAAAAAAGATAACTGTTTTTAGTCCTATAAATTCTGATTGAATCGTTCGATTTTGACAAAACTCACACAATTGCTGGACCTTATTTTAAGCCACGTTTGGTAGAAATTTGGTTGAAAAATTCGGTTGGAGCTGCCAGCTATGATAATTTTGGTGTCTTCATTTTGAAAAAAAAAAATTGGAAGTGAAAACATTCAAACCATCGAATATTCAAATAAATGTCCGTTTCTTACAATAAAACCAATCTGTATATAAATCTTATGTTTTATCTACACGTTCAAAATAAAACTTTGGAAATTTCATGTCGGACAAGAACGGTAACCCTCTCCCAGTTAACCTATATTTTTAGCATCAAAAACTTCTGTTCACGGAAACTCACGAACCAATAATCAGATACAGATAAAATTTACAGAATGCATTGGACTTAATAAAGACCAGATTTGATAAAAGCGATTTTGAATTGTGGGCAAGTCTGTGCCAGTGGTGCCATCTTGAAAAATTACAAAGAAAAAAAACTGCTTTTTGCCCTATGAAATGTGAATAGGTTACCAGATTTTCATGAAATTGACACAATAGCTAAACCTTACTCTAATCTCTGTTTGGTGGAAATTTGGTTGAAAAATTTGATTGTTGCTGCCAGCTATGGTAATTTTTGTGTCTTTGTTCTTGAAAATTCGCTCAGGAAAATAAAACTTTTTGCACTTTAACTTCCAGTGCAGTCATGAAATCAATACGAATTTCATATGAAATGAAACCTGTCATAAACATTATTCAGGCCAAATTTGGTTGAAAAGCCACGATAGGGTTGCCAGCTATTGTTGGTTTTGTGTTTAATTGCAATATCTTTATTAAGCGATTTTATCGTAGAATTTTCAAATGGTAATGATATTGTAGTGACAATAAGCAGCAAATATTAAGCTTTCGATCATTTGAAAAAACTCGCTGCAGGTAACCCTAAATTTCTTTATACTCCTATAACTTCGAATGTAATTAAACAACGTGAAGCAGATTTGATATATTCTTGGCTTTGATACTGGCGAAAGGTTGCCAGCACGAGTCGGTTGTGCTACTTTTGTATCAATAAATGCTTACAGTTAGTATACATACCGGAAACATTTACAATGAAAATAAATAACCGATGTTTCAATTCGCAAAGTTCTGCAAATTTTTCGGATCGCAGCCCCAAACACCAACTTCAGTTACAGTGCTGCAGGCACTGAGCATTTTCTTCATTGATGTTATATGAGATGCTGCTTTCAAAATTATGTGAAATAAGCAACTGATAACGAATATAATTAACCCGTGTTTTGCTCTCATAAACGTTGAAATTCATGCCAGTGGTAATATCTGAAACCTTCCACCATATGAGTTATAATGCATTCTTAAGACGAATGTAAAACGTGGCATTTGAAACAGTTTGGCCGTAATAAGCAGCACATGTAGTGGAATATGCACTCAAAACCTGCACGATTCTTCTAATGTTCTTCGAACATTAGTGTTTCTAGCGGTTCAGGTGCGCTAGAGTTTTTTATGTTAGAGGGGGCCACATGAGAGGTAGTGCTAAAGTTTATTCGGGTAGGTTGCAAGCAAGAAACCAAATTTCAGTTCCTTTTCCTAGATTGGAAGCTGATAAAAGGTCTTTCAAATTCTGCGCACCAAAATTGTTTAACTCCCTTCCCAGCTCTATTTCATCTATAGATATCGTGAATGAGTTTCTAAAACATTTAAAAATGTGGCTATTCTCTTTGCAAGACATTGAATCATTTTTTCTGAGTACTGTAGTGGGACAAGCTTGATATACTTTTTTTTAACTTAATATAGAAGCCAGTAAAATTTTTAAATCGGGTTATATTCTGATCACCTGTCACCTATTGCACCATAAATTATAAGAAGGTAACCTCAACACAGCATTAGCTAGGAGGTACCTATCCATGTGCATATTGATTGAATATTGGATGTACTAACTATTTAGTGAATTAGTTTATTTAGTCATAGTTGTAATATTAATTAAATTTACGTTAGTGTTCACTATTTTTTGTTGTACTTATTATGCATTATGGAAATAAATTTATTATTATTATTATTATTATTATATATATAAATATACATATTTATATATATATATATATATATATATATATATATATATATATATATATACATATATATATATATATATATATATATATATATATATATATATATATATATATATATATATATATATATATATATATATATATACATACATATATATATATATATATATATATATATATATATATATATATATATATATATATATATATATATATATATATATATATATATATATATATATTGTAACGCCAGCGAGTAGCCGGGAACTAGTTAACATGTAGAAACAAATAGATGGTGATATATGAATGTAAATGAATAGTTAATATATAGAAACAAATAGATGCTGATATATGAATGTAAATGAATAGTAAATATATAGAAACAAATAGATGCTTATATATGAACGTAAATAGATAGTAAATTTGTTAGAAATGTATATAATAGAACCCACCTTAAATGTATAAATGTAATATAATAGAACCCACCTTTTTCCTTTCTCCACGTGAGCTAGGTCGGCCAAAATTGACCCCCATTTTATCGAAGCGGCAGGCAGGGGGGACTGTGCGTGTTCCGCGTGTTGATTGGTAACAAATTGGCGCCCAACGTGGGGCTTAACGGTCATAACGGTACGCAACGGTGCGCGTGTAAAGTTTCGTACAGCCAAGTCCCTAATTGTGGGAGGCTCGGTAGGCGCGAAAAATTCAGGAGGGAAGAAGCCCTAAAGGCACCCGTAGAAGTGTCCTGCTCGCAACTCGCGTTACGTTTGCAATATTGATTAATCCGGTTGGTCGTTCAGCGAGGGTTTCAAATCGAAATAATTTCGCGTCGGCATATCGTTGCAGATACTAATCTGAGCGTAATTAGTAGAACAATCCTTATATAATATTAGAATTTACATATTTCGGACTGAATTTCAATTTTCTCGTTTAATAATATTCGGATAGGTCATTGAAACATTTATTGAACTTTTGGAATTTATTCGAATATTAATATTTATATATATACAGATATATTCATATATATATTATATAAGTCTACATATTTTTATTTTTGTAGAAATCTATTTGAATTCTAGTTTGTTGGTGTGGAAGTGTGAGTGAGTGGATTTAGGTTACTCGTGTTAAATTTGGTTATTGGAGTAAGAGAATAAATTTTGAAGTGGTGATTTAGTTGTAGCCGGAGGAAATCGTGACGTTTGTTAGTTATTTCTCTGGTTTTGTTTTTCGGTAGAGCATTTTTGGGTCTGATGAAATAGAGAGATTACCTCCTTTTTGATAATGAAGATTTTAGTAGACCGCCTGTCAAAAAACGAGCTCACTTATGAGCTCGCCATCCGTGGTTTTCCGGCGGACACGGTAGAAAGTATGAGGAAGACGCTGAGGGCAACGCTGAAAGCGGAATCTACCCTGAATACCTCTTACGTGGAGGCAGCGTATCCCTTTGACTATGAGACGGATTACGCGGAGTTGTCAGCGAAGGCTTCAGATGTGGAAGATTTAGAGTCGAGGGTGACGGGGGACAAAGCCGCATCGGAATATGTGAAGTCCAGGGTGAAAATTGAGTTCGCTTTTCGCCGCCTGGGTAATATGCGGGCGATCACACCCGAACAATTAGATGGCGCAAAAAAACTCCGTAACCGGTTCATCATTGCGATGGGGACCTTCATGCCCAAGACGGAGGAAACGAGTGGGGACGAAGATGAACTTGCTGCTATCGAACGGGCAGCGGCCGCTCCGCCAGAGGCGAGGCTACCAAATTTAGCGGAGGTGGCAAAATGGGGCTTCAAGTTCAGCGAGGACTCCTCGAGTTCCGTGAATGCCTTTCTGGAGCGGGTAGAAGAGTTGCGACAGGCGAGGGGGTTGACCAAAACACAACTTTTCAGGGCTGCGGTAGACCTGTTTGATTCCCGGGCTCAAATTTGGAACCGCGGCGAACCAACCGCGGTCTAGTGGGGAACTGGGACGAGCTGGTGGAGGAACTCAGAGCAGAATTCCTTGCATCAGATTATGAGAATCGCCTATGGGACGAGATCCGGAAGCGGACTCAATGAGAAAATGAGCCCATGGGGGTCTACGTGACTGTTATGGAACGCCTTTTCAGTCGCTTGAAGACATGTTACTCAGAGGAAGAGAAGCTGTGTCTATTGCGGAGAAATATCGCGCCATTCTACCAGCAACAGCTGTGCCTAACGTCAGTGACATCTATTGCGGAGCTGGAAGTGATGGGCCGCACCCTGGATGCAACTAGGGCGTCGGTGGTGGCGTTTTTGCCTCCCAGCACCCGTTCTAGACGATGTATAGAGCCAGACCTGGCATATGTAGGGACGGGAAGTTCAGAGCGAGTTGCTGCGGTGTCCGAGCAAATTCACTGTTGGAATTGCAAGCGGGAGGGACAGTTATCGAGAGAATGTACGAAGCCAAGGCGGTGTTTTGGGTGTGGACGTCCGGGGGTCATGCAGTCCGCCTGTCCAACATGTCGAGCAAGGGCCAATGGCCAGGTGGATCGAGGTCGGTCAGGGATCGAGCAGTCAGGAAACGGCCGGCGTGCTCGCTAGGCGGCCAAGCGAGCACTGGGTCGAGGCCGCAACAGCAACGTCATCAGCTGAAGGTAGGTTATGCCCTGGTTAGAAGCGAACATGACTGTCGTCCGCACTTACTGGTGGAGATCGAGGGCACGGTCATGGAAGGACTACCAGATTCAGGGGCGAGCCGCACAATCCTAGGAGGAAAGGGGTGGTTCCGGTTGGCAGAGAAGGGTGTGACATGTAGTCAAGAAAGAACTGAGCAAGTACGACTTGTTAACGGGGCAATGTGTTCGGTGGACGGGGAGGCACGGTTGTGTTTTGCTTTGAATGGACGTGAGCACAACATGGAGGTATTGATCATTTCATCGATTCCTCAGGAAGCGATATTGGGGATCGATTTTTTGCAGTGTTTCGGTGTTGTCCTGGATAAGCAGGGTCAGCAATGGACGTCGGTCGCTTCAGCGGAAGCGCGGGGGGGGGGGGGGGGGTAATGCGCTGCGAAGTCGGACAAACTTATCAACTGGAGAAGCAGAGACCTGGCTTCATCAAATAAAAAACGTTATGACCTCCAGCGGAGGACGATGGATTTCCAGGCAATAACGTATGGAGAAGAAACTGCGTATTGTCAGATGGCAGCAAGAATTTTTCCGCCAAAATTGCTCCTGCGTTCGTTGGGCCTTATTGAATAAGGAAAAAGACTTCAGCATGGACCTTTGAGTTAGTTGATGAGAGGGGGAAGCCTGCAGGAAACTGGCATGCAAAAGACCTTAAACGGTATGTGGAAGGGATTCACGAATTTGAAGATACTTAGAAGTCGTATGTTGAGCGGCGGCGGAGGGATGTCATGTTTACCAGAAATTGGCTGAATAGGTTACTTTAAGTGAAGTGGTAGGGTAATAGGGTAGAGATTGCGCGAATACGAACAGTTGATACCTTTCCCGATCTCGGGTTTTAAACAATACAATAAAAAGATAGAAAAAAATGACAATTAAGGGAACCTAATTGTAAGTTGGCCAAAAGACTAGATCGTGAAATAAAATGTGTAAGCGAGATATCTGTCACCTAGAGAGAAGGCACAGAATAGAATAAATTATGAAAAGGTAACGTAGGGAGGCTGAGTTGAAATGGTCAATAGCTATAATAGATTGGTGGTGATAATGGAACTAGCTAATAGTTCAGTTAGGGGACCGCAACTAAAACTGTGGCTAAGGTTAGGTTTACGGATAGGCTGTGAGAATAGTTCTGTAAGGTAGTGCGATACGGATTATTAGAAATATGAAAATAATACCGTTCATTTGGTGGTGGGTCCGTATCTGCTTTTATTTTATTTTATTCCTTTTTCCTTTTTTCTCCTTCCTTTGTTTTAGTATTTTCCTTTTTACTCTTTTGCTATTGTTTTGTTTTTTACGTTGACCGTGGCATAAGTAGTCATCCTAAAAAGAAACAGCTTCTTTCGCTTTAGAATTTGATATATATATATATATATATATATATATATATATATATATATATATATATATATATATATATATATATATATATATATATATAATATATATATATATATATATATATATATATAAATATATAATATATATATATATATATATATATATATATATATATATATATATATATATTTATATATATATATTCCGACATTTTATCTATATATTATTTATATATATATATATATATATATATATATATATATATATATATATATATATATATATATATATATATATATATATATATATATATATATATATATATATATCAGGTAGTTTCATACCAAATGTCGGATTTTGAAGGGTTAAGAAAAACTCGATTATTTTCAAATGAAATGGTTTTATTCCTCAAAATATGCACCGTTGGAGTCTATAGTTTGTTGCCAACGTGTTGGCAAATCAAAAATTCCTTTTTTGAAAAAACTAATATTTTTTTGCCCCAAAAACTTTTCAAAGGACACAATTACAGCGTTTTGGTTGGAGTAGCGCTTTTCTTGTAAATAGTTTCCCAGGCTCCGGAAAAGATAATAGTCTGTGTGTGACAGGTCTGGAGAATATGGAGGGTGAGCTTCAACTTCGTACTGCAATTCCTGTAGTTTTTGCATGGTCAAACGGGATACATGCGGTCGTGCGTTATCGTGTAACAGAATTGGTCCATGCCTATTCACCAGAGAAGGCTGTTTTAAACGCAATTTTGCGTACATTTCGTCCAATTGTGCACAGTAGGTCTCTGCAGTTATCGTTTCACCAGGATTCAAGAACGAATAGTGAACGACGCCTTCTGAAGTCCATCCAACAGTAACCATGACCTTCTAAGGGTGCAGTCCCGCTCTTGTTTCATGGCTAGGTGCTTCTCCGCGATCCAACCATTATCCTGAACGCTTCCTATTATCATAGAGAATCCATTTTTCATCGCAAGTCACAATTCTCTTCAAAAATGGTCCTTTTTTATGTCGCATCAGCAGTGAAGAGGTTACTTCAACTCTCAGCATTTTGTTCCTTTCAGACAATTCGTGTGGGACCGATTGATTGAGTTTTTCTCACTTTTCCAATATTTTTTAGACAGCGACTAATGATTGATTTCGATACATTGAAGGTCTCAGCAAGGCACTGTAAAGTTGTCGATGTATTCCTCTCAACTTCTGCTCGCAGTTCGTCATCATTAACACTGCTACCTTGTTGACCACATGGTTCGTTGTCCAAGCCGAAATTTCCTTCTCGGAAATTGGCAAACCATCGTTGCACTGTGCGTTCGTTGCAGGTATCTGGTCCTAACATCTGATTAATTTCTTTCGTCGCCGCAGCTGCATTTTGTCCTTTTTTAAACATAAACAGGTAAAGGACCCGAATATCCCTTACTGTAAACATGTCTATAAGAGCATTTATATCGCTATATATATAGAGATATATAGCGATATAGAAGAGCGATATATATATATATATATATATATATATATATATATATATATATATATATATATATATATATATATATATATGTATATGTATATATATATATATATATATATATATATATATATATATATATATATATATATATATATATATATATATATATATATATATATATATGTATATATATATATATATATATATATATATATATATATATATATATATATATATATATATATATATATATATATATATATATATATATATATATATATATATGGTAGTTTTATGAGATAATACGATAAGGATTATAAGGAATATGAAAATAATACCGTTCATTTGGTGGTGGGTCCGTATCTGCTTTTATTTTATTTTATTCTTTTTTTCTCCTTCTTTTCTTTTAGTATGTTCCTTTTTACTCTTTTGCTATTGTTTTGTTTTTTTCGTTGGCTGTGGTAGAAGTAGCCACCCTAAAAAGAAACAAGTTGCTTTGCTTTAGGATTTGATAAAGATATACATATATCTATAGGGTAGACATCTACCAACACTGCACAAACCACGAGACGAAACTTACAATACAAAATCTAAACTTAGTCCCTTTTTTGGAAGGAAGAATGTATAGTGTAATTCTGGTGGGAATGTGTGTGCTAGCATCAATGATCGTGTCGTACCATCAAGAATTCAAATAGGTAGGAGCACGACAATTGACGATTAAATACTAAGTCCGGGCGCAGTTTGCGAGAATTTTAACGGAATACTAACCTTCGGCGTAGAATTGAATACAGAACTAAAAACGGGTCGTGAACTGGCGCGGCAATCAGAGTCCGAATGGTACCGGGAGTCAAAGTGGCGCGTGCAATTCGCGGTCGCATTGTCAATTAATGCCTCCGTAGGCAGAAAGTCAGACAAGAATAACGTAGTAATTCTCTGGGGAAGGGGGAGATGTAACGCCAGCGAGTAGCCGGGAACTAGATGTAAATGAATAGTTAACATGTAGAAACAAATAGATGGTGATATATGAATGTAAATGAATAGTAAATATATGGAAACAAATAGATGCTGATACATGAATGTAAATGAATAGTAAATATCACTCAACAACAGCACGTGGTGAATCGACCGGCATGGTGGGCCAAGATAATTGCATGGTTTTAAGCAATGCCTTGCCACTAATCTTCTTCGAACATTAGTAAAAAGGATTTGATAATAAAAATAGTACTGTTTCTTTTCAAATGATTCTATGTATGCATGATTAAGTAATCTTCGCCTTATATGCCGTTCACACTACACTCTAAATCAGGCGATTCCGATCAGCTGATCGCTTTAGAGCTAAATCAACTTAAATCTACCTGATTACCCATACATTGTTTTCGGCTTCCGGCCGAGTTAATCAAGTAGATTTAGAGTTAATCAAGTACAAATCAGGTACTATTGTGAATTTTTCCCGGCTGAATTGTTCTCAGAGCGCGCTAAATTCCATCCGGGAGAGACACGCTAGATTTGAAGGAAATGTCATTCGAATTTCGGTCTAAAATAAAGAAAACTGAACAAAAACGGAAAATTTGAGTTGTACAAAATGAAAAGATCATGCTCTTGCATGTTTCTGCACCATTTTCAATAACTTTCACGCAAAAAAAAATTGTACACTTAAATTCGAATGACATTTCTCTCTCTAAATCTCCTCATTCTAAATCACGTCGGGTAGTGTGAACGCTTACCTGATTAACTTGACAGATTCTAAATCTACCTGATTTAGAAGTGTAGTGTGAACGGCTTATTACATTTGATTCTTGAAAAACCGATTATCGTACGTACAAGAATAGTATATGCTTCAAAATAGAGTGGCTATGGTATTGCAAACTAAATTTAAATAGACATGCTGAACAGACTTAGAGTGGCTTAGAATCATTGCCTAAAACAATTTAAGGTGCATTAAGTCTATTAAAAATAGAATGACTATGTCAACAGAACATTGTTAGAAATACGAATTCATGCCTATCATCATAGGCAAATAAATAATGAGTTTATTGTGTTTGGCCATCAAAATAATTCAGTATCATACTATGACTTACACTGAGCTCGCAGAAAACTCATGACTATAAAATTTAACAGTGATCGATCTTTATGCACAATAAGCAAAATTATATATATAAAGTTTCAACTACGGTAAATGGTTCACGGCACACAATAGTATATGCGCAGCACTTTCACGACACTTATCCGAAATATCGTTTGTATGCAATAACTTAAAGATTTTTAACAATAAAATAAACATAAACAATAAAATAAACATAGCACTTTCACAACACTTTTCCAAAATATATTTGTCGTGACAAAGCGAAGATAATAGTACAAATAGAACAATATACTTTTCCCCCGGTTCAACCGAACAGCACCATTTACTTAATTATTTGTCAAAGAAATGCCAATGCAATTGTCATCGAACAACTGTCAACAAATCCTTATCTCAAGAGGACTACACCATTTTAAAAAGTAGCTTAATACCTGTCAGATTGCAAGTTGTGACCGGCCATTTATATGAAGGCCATGATGGAATCATTCATTTATTATATATTGGTTTGGGACCACCGTTGGGCACGCAAATATAGAATATCTGACCCCCATCCCACACATAACCAGAAATAATTCCGGAAATATTTCCAGAAACATTTCCGAAACATTTCCAGAAATATTTCCGACAATATTTCTCTCATCAGTCCAACACATGACCGGAAAGTTCATTTATGGTTAGCTTGAAACGTAGCTCAAAGCAGATCTGCCGCTTTTGAAGCTACGTATGTATATCGTCTAAATGAAAAAGTAAGACGAGTCAATGTGACCATATATGCAGCTCCATTTTATTTTCTTCATATGTATCACAGCCATACCTAGCTATCATACTTCTCTCGGTCCCTCAAAAGCTACTTTTTCCCCACAAAAATACAAGTCTCATAAAATTTGCATTTACAACGGCAGCACAGTGCCGAAATTTCATCACACCCATGTGACTTTCCGAGACTTTCCGACGGTCAGTTGGAAAGTTCAACAGCTGATCACTTTGCTGTGGGCTTATTGCGCAATAGAATTTCCCGATGTGTCGGAAATATTTCCGCGACTTTCCGCTCAACGATGTGAAAGTCTTGGAAAGTCACAAGGTTGTGACGAAATTTCGGCACTGAGCTGCCGTTGCGCATGCAAGTTTTATGAGACTTGCACTATTTGGGTGAATAGGGGGCTCTTGAAAGGCCGAGAATAGTATTGTAGCAATGCCTTCTAGAAGTACGGGCCTTCAGGCTACGTAATCTTTCTCGCCATGACGTAATAAGTTTAGGAAATTTGACATTTCCACGAGGCAGTGCCGACGTACACGCAGATTTCACTTGCGGTTTTTTGGTTCAAATATGAATAAAATGTTAGTTTTTTGTGCGTGGACGCGTTATAATAATAATATTTAGTCATAAGTTGCATTTTGTACCAATTAATTGAATCGCGAAAGCAAGTCGACACGAAGCATCACATAACCTAACACCAACCCATAAACATTTCGTAGCGAATTTTCCACATTATACCGCACGCACCGCATTAATTTGTGTTTAAGCTGTTCACTAGCACTGTTCCGCGTGGGCAACTTTGTTTTCAATTCACTCACTTAAACACAACCCGTACAATTAACATTTTCCCGCGGACGTCCCATAAGACTACGTATGTTTTTCGCGACATTTCTCCCGATGCTCTGACGTCATCATTCTGCATTACAGCCCCTACTTCTAGGAGCCATTGATTGTAGCTAGGTATCGCTGTGATACATATGAAGAAAATAGAATGGAGCTGCATAGATGGTCACATTGAGCCGTCGTGCTTATTAATTTTGACGAGATTTGAAACTTCAAAAGCGGCAGCTCTGATTTGAGCTATGTTTCACGCTAACCATGAATGAGCTTTTCGGTCATGTGTAGGACTGACGAGAAAAATATTGACGGAAATATTTCAAAAAGGTTTCTGGAAATGTTTCGGAAATGTTTCCGGAAATATTTCTGATCATGGGTGGGAGCGCCCTGAGAACCATCAGCTGAGCACATTAACACATGTATATATATATATATATATATATATATATATATATATATATATATATATATATATATATATATATATATAATTATATATATTGCCGTCGGGATAAAATGGGGGTTAATTTCGGCCGACCTAGCTCACGTGGAGGAAGGAAAAAGGTGGATTCTATCTTCGGCGGCACTCGCTTTGTTTTCTGAATGAAATTGACAACCAACCGCCACCCCAAAGCGAAAAACCGTCGACGGCTTCTCTTGCAATCCCTTCAACGGACAAATAAAAGGTCTAGTGCCCGATGCGCATTAATAACACCAGCGTTACATGAAATTTAACAACTCTATTTCGCGCATGTATTCACTTACTATCGACTGCACCGCGTTACACAATACTGGATACTTAATCTAGTTCACCACTAAGCTTAAATCTAAATTATCTATCTAAAATACAAATTTGTCTAACCTGACTCGGTTCTTTGCTGCCATCTAATCGGTTATTCGGGGGTTCCCCTTCGTTGTGGTTATGTCGTTTATCGCAAACGTGACACTGCTCTACGATCGACTCACGTGACACACGAAGTTGATTCGCCACCGGATCGCTGCGCTATTTCGAAAGTGCTTATTCAATTATTATCGCGACGCCTCGTACTCGTCTTTCCCTGGTTGAATTTTGTCGATTCACCCTTAAAATCGCGCTTTCCGTATTCGCTTTGCACTATGTCGAATTTTCTTTCTTCATATGAAACAATCCACGCTACTAGATTCTCCTGGATTCGTCACGCTTGGCCCCAATCGCCACAATCGTCCCACAACGATACTCCAAAACCGACCAATGCCAAAAAGGAAAATAATTCATTGTCTCCGTTTACCTCGATACGTCCGTATCTCACCTTGTTTCTAGATCAAGAAGACCGATTCATGGCTCGTCCACTTCCCACTAAGCCTCGGCTAGGGGTTTCATTCCCGCTTCTGCGGTATCTTAGCCAACCGTTGGCTGTTCATACCCTAGAACATGTATTCGGGTTCATTGGCTCAGTGCAATTGCTACACGCGCATTCGAAAGTGCATTTTCCTGCAGCTTTACTACGACGGCTAGCGGAACGCGCCCCTTTTTGCCATTTTGCCGCGTGGTGGCGGTTCTGTCGCTTGTTGACATTCCGTGCATCACTTCATTGATGTTTACGATAATCATCCATGTCATCGAACGCTGTCGATCGATTATAGGTTTAACTCGATTATTCTCGGGTAATGTTTCTCTTTTCGGGTAATGTTTTCGTTGAATTCCGTCCGACAGATAGCGAAGTATTCTCGTGGCGCGGCTATACTTGCTCGTGGTAGTGTAATCCTGATTTACCCAAATGCGTCGCGACTGATCAGTAAACGGCGGCCTTGCACCCCATTTCACCAGGCATTTTCCGATTATCCTCGTTCAAGTGTGTGTCGGGCGTTCCCTTCTCCGCCTGGATTCTTGGCCCCTTAGCTGCGCTGTGGGTCGCTCGCTCCCGGGTCCGAGTAATCGTCGAACGCTTAATTTGAATCGACTGCGATGCTTGACCAACTGGGGCGTTGCTTTTGATACCGACTATCTATCTACATCTATTCACTTCATTTCTAATAAATTTACTATCTATTTACGTTCATATATAAGCATCTAGTTGTTTCTATATATTTACCATTCATTTATATTCATATATCAGTATCTATTTGTTTCCATATATTTACTATTCATTTACATTCATATATCACCATCTATTTGTTTCTACATGTTAACTATTCATTTACATCTAGTTCCCGGCTACTCGCTGGCGTTACATCTCCCCCTTCCCCAGAGAATTACTACGCAATTCTTGTCTGACTTTCTGCCTACGGAGGCATTAATTGACGATGCGACCGCGAATTGCACGCGCCACTTTGACTCCCGGTACCATTCGGACTCTGATTGCCGCGCCAATTCACGACCCGTTTTTAGTTCTGTATTCAATTCTACGCCGAAGGTTAGTATTCCGTTAAAATTCTCGCAAACTGCGCCCGGACTTAGTATTTAATCGTCAATGGTCGTGCTCCTACCTATTTGAATTCTTGATGGTACGACACGATCATTGATGCTAGCACACACATTCCCACCAGAATTACACTATACATTCTTCCTTCCAAAAAAGGGACTAAGTTTAGATTTTGTGTTGTAAGTTTCGTCTCGTGGTTTGTGCAGTGTTGGTAGATGTCTACCCTATAGATATATGTATATCTTTATCAAATCCTAAAGCAAAGCAACTTGTTTCTTTTTAGGGTGGCTACTTCTACCACAGCCAACGAAAAAAACAAAACAATAGCAAAAGAGTAAAAAGGAACATACTAAAAGAAAAGAAGGAGAAAAAAAGAATAAAATAAAATAAAAGCAGATACGGACCCACCACCAAATGAACGGTATTATTTTCATATTCCTTATAATCCTTATCGTATTATCTCATAAAACTACCATATATATACATATATATATATATATATATATATATATATATATATATATATATATATATATATATATATATATATATATATATATATATATATATATATATATATACTAGGTGGGGTGAAAAGTAACATCCTTGGGAATGAAAAAAATGTTTTTTTAAATTTTTTTTTTAATTTTATTCAATTTTGTCCTCTTTTAGGTCGATACACTTATTCCAGAAATTTTCCAACTTTTTGATCCCGTCCGAAAAGTAATTTTCCGGAAGGCCTACAAAATACTCATCCGCGGCGTTGATGATCTGCTCGCACGAGCTGAATTTTTTATTGATGAGCCATCTTTTGAGGTTTGGGAACAGAAAATAATCCAAGAAAGCCAAGTCAGGCGAATAAGGTGGATGGGGAAGCAATTCAAGCCCTAAATCGTTGATTTTAGCCATTGTTGCGATGTGACGGCGCGTTGTCTTGTAAAAACAAAATTTTTTTGGCTTCATGTGAGGCCGTTTCGCATTGATTTCGGCTTTCAATCGCTCCAATAATGCGCAGTAATACTCGCTGCTGATGGTTTTTTCTTTTTTGAGGTAGTCCACGAAGAGTATGCCATGACAATCCCAGAAAACCGACGCCATGACCTTTCCGACCCATTGAGCCTCCCTTGGCCGCTTCTGAGCACTCGTGCCGGCTTCAGTCCATTGTCGGGCACTCATTCGGTTCTCTGGCGTGAAATAGTGGATCCAGGTTTCATCAAGTCACCAATCGAAGCCAAAAGTCCACCCGATTCCGCATCAGCATGGCCAAATACGCTTCTGAAGTGCGCTCGCGTTCGAGTTTTTGGTCCGGAGTCAGCATGCGCGGCACCCAGCGGCAGGATAATTTTTTTATCTGCAGAATCTCACCCAAAATATGGCGTGTGCGCTTGGTACTAATCCTTGTGGCATTTGCTAGCTCGCGCATCTTCATTTTCCGGTCGGCCAACACCATTTCATGTATTTTTTTGACATTGTCCTGTGTAACCGCATCGGAGGGCCTGCCGCTGTGGACTTCATCGGCAGTGGAGTTTCGGCCACCACGAAACTCTCGAAAACAATATTTCACGGTATAATCTGAAGGAGCACTAGCCCCATAATATTTATCCAACTTTTCTTTTGTTTCCTTCGCCGTTTGGCTCTCAAAAAATAATGTTTTATGAGAGAATGAAAATGGTTTATTTCCATACTCAACATGATGCCAAACACGTCAACAAAAATCGGCTGTAAAAACAAAACAAATGACTGTATCGCTCTGAAATTTGACATGTCTGCCTAAATATGAATGGACTATAAGGCACAATAATCTTTTTTGCGATTGCAGCGCATTCTGGTGGTCAAGGAGGTTACTTTTCACCCCACCTAGTATATATATAATATATATACATATATATATATATATATATATATACATATATATATATATATATATATATATATATATATATATATATATATATATATATATATATGTATATATATATATATATATATATATATATATATATATATATATATATTTATATATATATATATATATATATATATATATATATATATATATATATATATATATATTTATATATAGATATATATATATATATATATATATATATATATATATATATATATATATATTGTATATATATATATATATATATATATATATATATATATATTTATATATATATATATATATATATATATATATATATATATATATATATATACATATATATATATATATATATTTATATATATATATATATATTTATATATATATATATATATATTTATATATAGATATATATATATATATATATATATATATATATATATATATATATATATATATATATATATATATATATATATATATATATATATATATATATATATATATGGTAGTTTTATGAGATAATACGATAAGGATTATAAGGAATATGAAAATAATACCGTTCATTTGGTGATGGGTCCGTATCTGCTTTTATTTTATTTTATTCTTTTTTTCTCCTTCTTTTCTTTTAGTATGTTCCTTTTTACTCTTTTGCTTTTGTTTTGTTTTTTTCGTTGGCTGTGGTAGAAGTAGCCACCCTTAAGGTTAGTACGCTGCCGAGCCTGAATTCCTGTTCCCCTTTAAAATGCATGGGAAAAGAGTGACGGAATTCCGGACCTGAATTTTTTTTCAGGTCACTTGAGAAAATCGGTACGCTGCCCATCCTGAAACGTTGCCTGAAAAGTGTCAGAATTTCAATGTTGCTCTTCGCTCGTAGGTGGCTCTGCAGCACAAGTGGAGAGTTTTTTCAGGCACGAGCTGCCTGAATTAAAGGGTCTGCTATTTATTTGGTCACGGAAAGCAATCATTTTGGCCATTTTGACCGCGCTTTTATTTTGAATTTTGTTTGAAAATTTGATATTTGTTCAATAGTTACGTCGCCACTTTCTGTCGACAAATTTACAAATTTCATACGCACGATAGTTCGTGCAGAACTTGAATGATTTATTATCCAGCACATTTGTTTTTTTTTCAGATAGTTTTACTAGGATCTACTTCAATTGGCTGGTTGTTTAATTGAATTAGTGCGACATTAAAAATTTTCCAGCACCGCATGTGTACGCGATATGACAAACATGAATGAAAATTAGGTATTCGTGTAAAGGAAATATATATACAATAAAAAATTATTCAAAAAATTACATAATTGTTATACTTAGAAAAACTACGCCTATTTTCTTTCAGTCTAATTGAATTTAACGTGAAAATCGTTTTGAAAATGTGCTACTACAACTTCGTTGCATTCGTAAACTTCGATCTGCTTAATAATATAGCAATATGATGAGGCAGGAAACTTGAATGAATTTAAAATTGAACAGCTGAAATAAGCATTGATGTAATAGTAACATAGAGTGTTTCGCATAAAGTTGGTAAATTGTATAGGTTATTTTAAAAGAAAGCTAATTTCTGAATCCCATGCCGCCAAAGTTGAGCGTAGTGCGGTGCTAAAGTTGTTATGCAACAACTTAAAAATTAAGCTGGCTGGAGACTTGTACTTTTGAGGAAAAACAATATAACAGCGATGTATAGTATGGTTGTTTAGTCTGCAGCACAACCAATTTACAATTTTCAATAAGTATTGTGGATATAATTTCCACCTACAATTTATGAAAATTTTCGCACCAGAATGCGGTATTTACTTCGCGTCCCAAGAATATTCAAATGGCAACCAGACATCTGCAATAATTATCAATAGTAAAGGAATAGGTACATTGGAAAGTAATACCTTATTTTTGTATTGCTTAAGACATATTGCAATAATAAACAGACTAGGTGACGTCTTTAGTGTTTATCATGGTAATTTAGTTAAATTGAATATTTAACAATATACTATTTTACATTGCTGCATATAGGTGGGAAACCCAAAAGCACATCATAAAATGTGTTGTCATATAATTTCATATTTCCGTAAATACCGAATTTAAATGCAAATGGGTATATTTTCATTGATGTTGAAGGTATTCAAAAATAACGTGAGGATTAGAAAAACCCAAATGTCTCACATTCTGAATATTACTCCTTAATATTAGTTTCCACTTGCAAGGAAAATATAAAATGCATCTGTCGCCACTCTGGGATTAACGGAATAAAAAGGACAATATTAAAAAAATCATAATGTGGAACAGATGCATAATACTGTTGTTTTCCGCAGTGAATGGAAATATTAGGTGTTTTATTGCCCTACCTGTGTTGAAAGCATTGCAGAATCAGCAGCAAAAAAGGATAACCCTAATTAGCAGCCACAACATTAGAGCATGATGAAAATTTCCCGAGTGAATGGATATATACAATTGTTTTATTTAATGTACCTGTGTTCAAGAGGCTTAAAAAATTGCACAGGATGTACAGGTAAGTATAAATAAGGAGGCTCGAATGCATATAACATCAGAATACAGATACACGTCCGCATTGATTAAAGGCATTAATATCCTCATCATGATCAAGACCAAAGCCCATGTCAATAAGAAATTTGAAGAACGTCTTCAAAAAATAGTTCCTGGCAAGGAAATGTTCCAAGAAATTAACAAAATCACTGGCCGGAAAAAACTAAGAAGTAACTTCACTCCCAACGGCAACATGCTCCCACTGCCGATGCAATCGCTGCTGCCTTTTCTCTCATCTATCACGGTGAGAAACTTAGCTCTAACCCATCGTTCGCCTCACTCGTCAAAAGTTCTGTCTCTAGTTTTCGCCACGAAAATCAATTGCTGACTCTTTCTAGGTTCAGTACAACAAATCCTTCCACAAACCCCCAAGGCCACGGTTCTTTCGTGAATAAGGAAATCCTTCTATCCCTGGTTTCGACCCTCTCCTCTAAAAAATCATCCGGAGTTGATAAAATATCGAATTTTATCCTTAAAAAGCTTCCTACTTGCTTCTTTGAGCACCTGTCCATTCTTTTTAACTCCTGTTTAAATATTGGCTATTTTCCCATTGCTTGGAAGCGTGCGAAAATATTTCCTATTCCCAAAGCATCAGGAACTTGCGATGTCCTTAACGCGCGTCCAATCTCTCTTCTCTCAAACGTGGGAAAACTACTTGAAAGGGTTATTCTAAAACACCTTAATAATACCATTGATATAAATCATATCATACCCGAAAGACAATTCGGTTTCAAACCTAAACACTCTACAGTGGACGCGCTAATGATTCTCAAACACGCCGTAGAGGAAAGCATGCAAAACAAAAGGGTTTTGGGTGCATGTCTTATTGATCTGCAGAAGGCCTTCGATTCCGTTTGGATCGAAGGACTCCTGTTTAAAATGATCAATTTCGGTTTCCCAACTTGGTTAATCAAAATTGTTGATAACTTTCTAAGCGGAAGAAAGGCTTTCGTCACCTTCAATGGAGCTTCCTCTGACGAATTCCAAATTGATTCAGGTGTACCTCAAGGTTCCATTCTCGGACCAATTCTATTTAACGTTTTCACGGCAGACATCCCAGGAATCTCATGTGACTCTCCCACATGTGTTTCCATTAATCTTTATGCAGACGATCTCTTGTTCTGGTACTCACATCACAATCCGCGTGTGGTAACAACGGTGTTACAAAACTACGCAATTCAGCTTGTGGCATACTATGCAAAATGGGGCTTGCAAATAAATGCCAACAAAAGTGAGCTCATATTCTTCAGAGGTTCCCACAAGGATTTCAGGAAAAGAATAAGGGACATAAAGAATTCAAAAATTATTATTAATGGCCAGACAATAACGCCTTCACAGACTGTGAAATACCTAGGCATAAAACTTGACCCGCGCTGGAGCCTCAGTCGCCATCTTCAAGCAAGTCTTAAGAAAGCTGCTACAGCTTATCATCTCATAGGCTGCATCTTCAAGCCAAATTCCATCATATCTTCTAGAGCTAAAAGCATAGCATACAAACAACTTATAAGACCTATCCTTACCTACGGTGTCCCTATCTGGCATCAAGCACCCTCAAGTCAACTTGAGAAGCTGGCGCGTTTTGAACGCCGTATTCTCCGAAATGTCACTTCTCTTCACTTTAAGCCCAATGGCCACTATTATGGGAATAGTGTCCTCTATCAAAAATCTAAAGTCAAGCCCCTTTCCTCTCATCTGCTCCAGTTATGTAGCAACGCTATTCGTCGTGCCTCTGAGCATCCAAATCCTATAATTCAATCGCTTCATCCAAGACCTGGATCCTAACGATCATACCCTGACCTCACGGATAGCTCATAGGCAATGAGCTACTCTTTCACTATACATGAAGTTCATAATGAACATGTTTGTTTGTTTTTTACCCGTCAAATCCCAAGCATTTTGTATTCCCTACCTTTCTCATTCTGTGAGAGCTCCGCTACACACTAACCGACGTACCTCTTACAATTTCCTCGTTCTTTAAACCGAAATGTAAACTGAGCAATTGAAAAGCTCAGTATGAATTGATCTTCAAATAACTCAATCCCCACAAAGCAAGAACTTCGAGCCATAAGCCATTATAAGGCACAGCTCATAATACCAAATTCGATTAAAGAAATAGTTTAAGGTAATCTATTTCAAATCCTTCTCCCCTTTTAACTGGCCCAAAACCTACCTCCACTCAGATATAACATCAGAAAGTAGTCTTTTGGCGAGACTATAAGTTGCAATAACCGACAATTGCCTATTTATTCTGGTAAGCAAAAATTAAATTGCATTTTGTATATTTATTTAAATTTGCTTAAATTGTTATTATTTACAGAGAGGAGCATGCAGAACCTAGAGGAAAACGAATTCAACGAAGTGGAATATGTTGCTTCGTATGAAGAGGTGGCAGCATATGAAGCTTTAACACCGGAATCAGAAAGGCGGCAGCAGGCAAGTCGAGATTTTGAACAAAGCTCACTCGAAAATCAGAAGCCATTGGGGTGATTATACAAATTTCAATAATAAAATATACTAGCACTATCCATTTTATTTCCAGTACTGTGAGTAACGTGGTCCCTTGTGCTGCACTGCGAAAGAGGCGACCAGCGAGGAAAAGTTTCCTTACTTTTGAGGAAAAGAAAACACTAATATTAGCAATCAAGGAACAGCCATCAATTTGGGATATAACCGACAAGCGACACGCAAACACAAGCGCTGTTAACAGCGCTTGGAGGTTCGTGAGCACTGCCGTTGGGAAACCGAGTAAGTATATGCGAATGAAGTTATTATTGCAAATTTTTTAACTATTTACAAAAACTTCCTAGTCAGCGACTGCAAATCAACTTGGACATCTCTTCGCGAAGCAAAGCGATATCGAAGAAGAAAATTAAATCAAAAATCAGGATATGGAGGTGGTGAGCCTTTGGAACCAGCACAATACGACGACGCTGAAAAACCGGAGCTTGAACTCATGCAGCTCTTGGATTTTTTACCGGAGAACAGCAAAAAGCGGAGGTTGGTTATTATAATATAATTTTTTTTTTTAATGATGGCCCTATTGCAGAATTTCGGAATACCCTTGCACGTTTAATGGAGCAGATGTCGACAAATCAGTAACCGCCAACCGTTCCATCTATTCATATGTAAGTTAAATATATTTGAATAGTGCACGTTTAAAACTTTAATTTATTAGCAGGATTCAACAGCACCCCCGAAAAAGCAGCAACACACAAGTGTGGACATCATGTCCGAATCTATCAAAAAATTCGTTGATTTTCAGTGTTCCCAGACAACTATGCCAGAGGCACCATTGACCCATCATTCAACTTTTGTCACACTTGACAATTTGCTGAAGCGGTTACCAGCTGATGAAGCAGACCGGGCATGTTTAGACATGATCAACTTTATGTACAGCAAGGTTTTAAAAAATTAATTTTAATTCATAATATAAAGTCTTTATTAAAATGTATATAAATGTAATGAAATAAATCTAGAGAACTAATAGTGTAAATAATTTTAAAATTACTTATTCCAAGAATGCAGCTTCCCTCTGCCAGGGCACTGCTCGCAGTGAAGAATTAACGAAGGCCTTAATAACATTTCGTATTGATTTACCAATGTTACATTGTCTGCCTCTTAAGTTTTGGAAGAAATTGGCATAGAGTGAGTCTTCGGCATATTTCGCCTCCACTCTCCATCAATCAATCTGCCACTTCCATCAATGTTATCTGCGAAGGTCCGTGGGCAGTAAACGTTTTTATGCATATCAATTAAATAGTTGTGAAGGTAGCAGCAAGCTTTAATGATTTTTTGTGCTCTGTCTGGGGAACAAAACATCGTTCTTCTAAGACATAGCCACCTTGCCGTTAGTACGCCAAATGCATTTTCAACGCATCTCCTATCGCTCTACTAAGTCGGTAGTTGAATATCAACTCCTCGTCGGTAAGCTGATTGCGTCCACCATATGGTTTCAAGATGCGTTTACACAATGGAAACGCATCATCGGCCACGAAGAAAAACGGAGTTGACACGCCACCAACGTTCGCATCTGGTGGAAACACTGCAGTGTCGTTCACGACACTTCGACCGAATGCACTTGTTGAAAAAATATTTGCATCGCTTTCACTCCCGTACGCTCCGATGTTCACGTATGTGAACTTGTACTGTGAATCAGCCACAGCTAATAGCACAAGCGAATGAAATCCCTGAAACCAAATTTAATTTCCATTATTATACTTGTAAATACTATTAAAAAAATACTATTCAAATGTTAAACACTATTGTAATGTTTCATTTCATTAAATAAATGCAAACTTTCTAACCTTATAATTATAAAATAAGCTACCAGCTTTTTTTGGGCCTTTTATTGCAACATGCTTTCCGTCAATAGCGCCTATGCAGTTTGGGAACTGCCAGTTTGCATTGAAATCATTGGCCGTTTTCACGAAATTTTCCTTGCTCATTGGTTTGAGCGCTTCATCCAACGCTGCACAGATTGCATCACAGACATCGTCTATTATTTTGCCAAAATGCTGTTTGCTGATCCTGTAAATCGACGCCATGTGGCGTTGTAGCGACCCCGATGCCAAGTATCTGAAAATTTTAAGATAACTTTTAATATTCCCACGAACGATAGTGTCTTTTATTGTACATACTCTAACACCACAGCGAATTTCTGTTCAGGCGAGATTTCGTCCGCTGACCTACAATTAGCCTTCGGCATCAAAAATGGCTGTACCATTGCAAAAATTTCATTAAATGTGTCCACATCGACGTGGAAATTTTCCTTAAAAGCGTGTGGACACTGCTTTAAATCTTCAAACTGCAAAAAATAAATTGGTTGTAGCTAAGTACTCGTATATTTGGACTAACTTGCAAAACTTACATCTTTGTTGAATCTTCCTTTTGTTTTCCTTTCACTCAGATAAGGGTTCACCCTCATTGATGGCTTCTTCTTTTTATTATTTTCCAACGACTCAGCCACTGCAAATGCGCCGGACATTAAAACCAAACTCGCGAAAGCACTATTCATGATTCTGTTTGCTGCAAAATTCAAATGCCAAACATCTACACAATTAACTGTCACTTTGTAATATTCTACACTTCTCTACACGAAAATTTTTCCGTGTAGAAATAAATAGGACAACGAGTGTCCGGAATTCAGGCTCGCCAGCGTACTAACCTTAAAAAGAAACAGGTTGCTTTGCTTTAGGATTTGATAAAGATATACATATATCTATAGGGTAGACATCCACCAACACTGCACAAACCACGAGACGAAACTTACAACACAAAATCTAAACTTAGTCCCTTTTTTGGAAGGAAGAATGTATAGTGTAATTCTGGTGGGAATGTGTGTGCTAGCATCAATGATCGTGTAGTACCATCAAGAATTCAAATAGGTAGGAGCACGACAATTGACGATTAAATACTAAGTCCGGGCGCAGTTTGCGAGAATTTTAACGGAATACTAACCTTCGGCGTAGAATTGAATACAGAACTAAAAACGGGTCGTGAACTGGCGCGGCAATCAGAGTCCGAATGGTACCGGGAGTCAAAGGGGCGCGTGCAATTCGCGGTCGCATTGTCAATTAATGCCTCCGTAGGCAGAAAGTCAGACAAGAATAACGTAGTAATTCTCTGGGGAAGGGGGAGATGTAACGCCAGCGAGTAGCCGGGAACTAGATGTAAATGAATAGTTAACATGTAGAAACAAATAGATGGTGATATATGAATGTAAATGAATAGTAAATATATGGAAACAAATAGATACTGATATATGAATATAAATGAATGGTAAATATATAGAAACAACTAGATGCTTATATATGAACGTAAATAGATAGTAAATTTATTAGAAATGAAGTGAATAGATGTAGATAGATAGTCGGTATCAAAAGCAACGCCCCAGTTGGTCAAGCATCGCAGTCGATTCAAATTAAGCGTTCGACGATTACTCGGACCCGGGAGCGAGCGACCCACAGCGCAGCTAAGGGGCCAAGAATCCAGGCGGAGAAGGGAACGCCCGACACACACTTGAACGAGGATAATCGGAAAATGCCTGGTGAAATGGGGTGCAAGGCCGCCGTTTACTGATCAGTCGCGACGCATTTGGGTAAATCAGGATTACACTACCACGAGCAAGTATAGCCGCGCCACGAGAATACTTCGCTATCTGTCGGACGGAATTCAACGAAAACATTACCCGAAAAGAGAAACATTACCCGAGAATAATCGAGTTAAACCTATAATCGATCGACAGCGTTCGATGACATGGATGATTATCGTAAACATCAATGAAGTGATGCACGGAATGTCAACAAGCGACAGAACCGCCACCACGCGGCAAAATGGCAAAAAGGGGCGCGTTCCGCTAGCCGTCGTAGTAAAGCTGCAGGAAAATGCACTTTCGAATGCGCGTGTAGCAATTGCACTGAGCCAATGAACCCGAATACATGTTCTAGGGTATGAACAGCCAACGGTTGGCTAAGATACCGCAGAAGCGGGAATGAAACCCCTAGCCGAGGCTTAGTGGGAAGTGGACGAGCCATGAATCGGTCTTCTTGATCTAGAAACAAGGTGAGATACGGACGTATCGAGGTAAACGGAGACAATGAATTATTTTCCTTTTTGGCATTGGTCGGTTTTGGAGTATCGTTGTGGGACGATTGTGGCGATTGGGGCCAAGCGTGACGAATCCAGGAGAATCTAGTAGCGTGGATTGTTTCATATGAAGAAAGAAAATTCGACATAGTGCAAAGCGAATACGGAAAGCGCGATTTTAAGGGTGAATCGACAAAATTCAACCAGGGAAAGACGAGTACGAGGCGTCGCGATAATAATTGAATAAGCACTTTCGAAATAGCGCAGCGATCCGGTGGCGAATCAACTTCGTGTGTCACGTGAGTCGATCGTAGAGCAGTGTCACGTTTGCGATAAACGACATAACCACAACGAAGGGGAACCCCCGAATAACCGATTAGATGGCAGCAAAGAACCGAGTCAGGTTAGACAAATTTGTATTTTAGATAGATAATTTAGATTTAAGCTTAGTGGTGAACTAGATTAAGTATCCAGTATTGTGTAACGCGGTGCAGTCGATAGTAAGTGAATACATGCGCGAAATAGAGTTGTTAAATTTCATGTAACGCTGGTGTTATTAATGCGCATCGGGCACTAGACCTTTTATTTGTCCGTTGAAGGGATTGCAAGAGAAGCCGTCGACGGTTTTTCGCTTTGGGGTGGCGGTTGGTTGTCAATTTCATTCAGAAAACAAAGCGAGTGCCGCCGAAGATAGAATCCACCTTTTTCCTTCCTCCACGTGAGCTAGGTCGGCCGAAATTAACCCCCATTTTATCCCGACGGCAATATATATAATTATATATATATATATATATATATATATATATATATATATATATATATATATATATATATATATATACATGTGTTAATGTGCTCAGCTGATGGTTCTCAGGGCGCTCCCACCCATGATCAGAAATATTTCCGGAAACATTTCCGAAACATTTCCAGAAACCTTTTTGAAATATTTCCGTCAATATTTTTCTCGTCAGTCCTACACATGACCGAAAAGCTCATTCATGGTTAGCGTGAAACATAGCTCAAATCAGAGCTGCCGCTTTTGAAGTTTCAAATCTCGTCAAAATTAATAAGCACGACGGCTCAATGTGACCATCTATGCAGCTCCATTCTATTTTCTTCATATGTATCACAGCGATACCTAGCTACAATCAATGGCTCCTAGAAGTAGGGGCTGTAATGCAGAATGATGACGTCAGAGCATCGGGAGAAATGTCGCGAAAAACATACGTAGTCTTATGGGACGTCCGCGGGAAAATGTTAATTGTACGGGTTGTGTTTAAGTGAGTGAATTGAAAACAAAGTTGCCCACGCGGAACAGTGCTAGTGAACAGCTTAAACACAAATTAATGCGGTGCGTGCGGTATAATGTGGAAAATTCGCTACGAAATGTTTATGGGTTGGTGTTAGGTTATGTGATGCTTCGTGTCGACTTGCTTTCGCGATTCAATTAATTGGTACAAAATGCAACTTATGACTAAATATTATTATTATAACGCGTCCACGCACAAAAAACTAACATTTTATTCATATTTGAACCAAAAAACCGCAAGTGAAATCTGCGTGTACGTCGGCACTGCCTCGTGGAAATGTCAAATTTCCTAAACTTATTACGTCATGGCGAGAAAGATTACGTAGCCTGAAGGCCCGTACTTCTAGAAGGCATTGCTACAATACTATTCTCGGCCTTTCAAGAGCCCCCTATTCACCCAAATAGTGCAAGTCTCATAAAACTTGCATGCGCAACGGCAGCTCAGTGCCGAAATTTCGTCACAACCTTGTGACTTTCCAAGACTTTCACATCGTTGAGCGGAAAGTCGCGGAAATATTTCCGACACATCGGGAAATTCTATTGCGCAATAAGCCCACAGCAAAGTGATCAGCTGTTGAACTTTCCAACTGACCGTCGGAAAGTCTCGGAAAGTCACATGGGTGTGATGAAATTTCGGCACTGTGCTGCCGTTGTAAATGCAAATTTTATGAGACTTGTATTTTTGTGGGGAAAAAGTAGCTTTTGAGGGACCGAGAGAAGTATGATAGCTAGGTATGGCTGTGATACATATGAAGAAAATAAAATGGAGCTGCATATATGGTCACATTGACTCGTCTTACTTTTTCATTTAGACGATATACATATGTAGCTTCAAAAGCGGCAGATCTGCTTTGAGCTACGTTTCAAGCTAACCATAAATGAACTTTTCGGTCATGTGTTGGACTGATGAGAGAAATATTGTCGGAAATATTTCTGGAAATGTTTCGGAAATGTTTCTGGAAATATTTCCGGAATTATTTCTGGTCATGTGTGGGATGGGGGTCAGATATTCTATATTTGCGTGCCCAACGGTGGTCCCAAACCAATATATAATAAATGAATGATTCCATCATGGCCTTCATATAAATGGCCGGTCACAACTTGCAATCTGACAGGTATTAAGCTACTTTTTAAAATGGTGTAGTCCTCTTGAGATAAGGATTTGTTGACAGTTGTTCGATGACAATTGCATTGGCATTTCTTTGACAAATAATTAAGTAAATGGTGCTGTTCGGTTGAACCGGGGGAAAAGTATATTGTTCTATTTGTACTATTATCTTCGCTTTGTCACGACAAATATATTTTGGAAAAGTGTTGTGAAAGTGCTATGTTTATTTTATTGTTTATGTTTATTTTATTGTTAAAAATCTTTAATGTTATTGTATACAAACGATATTTCGGATAAGTGTCGTGAAAGTGCTGCGCATATACTATTGTGTGCCGTGAACCATTTACCGTAGTTGAAACTTTATATATATAATTTTGATTATTGTGCATGAAGATCGATCACTGTTAAATTTTATAGTCATGAGTTTTCTGCGAGCTCAGTGTAAGTCATAGTATGATACTGAATTATTTTGATGGCCAAACACAATAAACTCATTATTTATTTGCCTATGATGATAAGCATGAATTCGTTTTTCTAACAATGTTCTGTTGACATAGTCATTTTTTTTTCATAGACTTAATGCACATAAAATTCACTGTTTTCAAGAATCGACTGTATTTATTTGCCTATGATGATAAGCATGAATTCGTATTTCTAACAATGTTCTGTTGACATAGTCATTCTATTTTTAATAGACTTAATGCACCTTAAATTGTTTTAGGCAATGATTCTAAGCCACTCTAAGTCTGTTCAGCATGTCTATTTAAATTTAGTTTGCAATACCATAGCCACTCTATTTTGAAGCATATACTATTCTTGTACGTACGATAATCGGTTTTTCAAGAATCAAATGTAATAAGCCGTTCACACTACACTTCTAAATCAGGTAGATTTAGAATCTGTCAAGTTAATCAGGTAAGCGTTCACACTACCCGACGTGATTTAGAATGAGGAGATTTAGAGAGAGAAATGTCATTCGAATTTAAGTGTACAATTTTTTTTGCGTGAAAGTTATTGAAAATGGTGCAGAAACATGCAAGAGCATGATCTTTTCATTTTGTACAACTCAAATTTTCCGTTTTTGTTCAGTTTTCTTTATTTTAGACCGAAATTCGAATGACATTTCCTTCAAATCTAGCGTGCCTCTCACGGATGGAATTTAGCGTGCTCTGAGAACAATTCAGCCGGGAAAAATTCACAATAGTACCTGATTTGTACTTGATTAACTCTAAATCTACTTGATTAACTCGGCCGGAAGCCGAAAACAATGTATGGGTAATCAGGTAGATTTAAGTTGATTTAGCTCTAAAGCGATCAGCTGATCGGAATCGCCTGATTTAGAGTGTAGTGTGAACGGCATATAAGGCGAAGATTACTTAATCATGCATACATAGAATCATTTGAAAAGAAACAGTACTATTTTTATTATCAAATCCTTTTTACTAATGTTCGAAGAAGATTAGTGGCAAGGCATTGCTTAAAACCATGCCATTATCTTGGCCCACCATGCCGGTCGATTCACCACGTGCTGTTGTTGAGTGAGATTGACACTTTGATCAGCATCGCTCATTGAAGCAAATCACGGGGTGAAGGGAAACCATCGGCGTACTTGAAACGATATGTCGCTGGGGGTATTTTCTTGTACCATGTGCGAAATTGTGTTAAAATTCAATATTTGACCGGAGTTTTTTTTGTCTTGTCGTGTTTTGAAGTTGAAATCGTGAAAAATAGTAAATTGAAATATATTTTTACTGCTTGTTTAGCGTGAATATTTATAAATATATATATATATATATATATATATATATATATATATATATATATATATATATATATATATATATATATATATATATATATATATATTTATCCCCATATATATATATATATATATATATATATATATATATATATATATATATATATATATGTATATAAGTCTAAAATATGAGTACAAATTTATATGCAACCAAATTTGTTGACAGTAAATATTTAATTGAATGTGTGCTTAATAATATAATGTTGCAGGTTTCCCAAAGAAATGCACAATAAAAATTTGTGGATGAGATCCATTGGGATTGAGCAAAAAAATTTGCGCAAGAGCAGCATAATCTGCTCCGAGCATTTTCTGGAAAAGGATATTATCCGGCTGTCCAGAAGTAGCCACTTAACAGAAAATGCTGTTCCAACTTTGAATGTAGCCATTTCAAGTGCAATAACGGTATTTGTTATCAAATTATTATTTTTATGGTTTTTGTGGCTTAAAAGAAACTTTTTTACAGGCTGACAGTGAAACTTTAATGGAAGTAGTCGACAGTATTGAAATACCAAGTACAATAACGGTAAGTGTTTTTAAATTATTATTTTATTGTTTTAGTACCTTCAAACTAAATTTTTTTTTTACATGCTGACAATGTGAATTTCATGGAAGGGGTGGAAGGCATATCCTCATTTGAAGAAACTGTGAGTAAAAACCATAGTTGTTTCTTCACATAATCTCCTATTTTAAGTTTTAATGGTAATGCACTTGTCATTATTTGAGCCTTGATAAAAATATTTTTAACATGAAAAAGTTTGTTTACAGATTGAATATCAAGTAAAGTATAAAGGTAGAACTATAATGCAATTAAGTGAGCTTTAAGTAGCTTAAGTGACAGTACGGTTGCATAGAAATCAAGCGGCATACCCATAATCATGGCCTTTATATAAAAGGCCTATCGCGACTTGCAATCTGACAGGTATTAAGCTACTTTTTAAAATGGTGTAGTCCTCTCGTTATTAAGATTTATTGGGAATTGCACAATGACAATTGTTTGACATTTCTCTGACAATTAGTAAATATTAGCAATGTGAATGGTGCTGCTCGGTTGAATCCGCGAATAGAGTCTATTTTCCTATTATCCGGAGACTGGTTTCGAAGTTTTTGTCGCGTAAAAGATATTTCGGATAAGTGTCGTGAAAGTGAGCTGTATACGCGAGAACTTTGCAATTTGGAATACCTGCCACCTACTCTCGGCAATGTGTATTGTAAACAATTGCCGTTTGTGGTTGGTAGGATTTATTCTACTTTAAAAATCATCAAATTTTGATAATCTGCAAATTCTTCTAAACAAACGATAACGAATACGTGTCCCGATGAATTGAGGTCTGATGCTAAAGACTTTTTATATCTAAATTGCTTGTGAAAGATCCCAGAACAACATTGATTGACATGACATATAAGTTTCCTCATATCCCCTGTAGGTGGATCTCGTGAATTTCTTTATAACCATAAAAAAACATCACTGTGTGGACTGGTTGGGAAAAGTAGCTTAGGTCCGCCATCTTGTAGGTTAATTGCTTTTGCGATAGGCCTTTTATATGAAAGCCATGCCATAATGTACTTATTTGCCGTTTCGTCAAGCTTCGTTCAATTCGGGCCACTTAAGTGGCCTACGACTGGGACCGTACATCAATTAAGTAAATTTGACAAGAGGTTTGCGTAACGACTACAACCAATAGAAGGCACGTAAAATATTTGAATATGTTTTCGTGGATCGCTTGGTATTTTTGCAGGAGGTAGAAGTAATGATCGTTCGTATGCGGTGTTGTAGACGCAATAATAGGTATGTGAAATATTTGAATATTTTAGGTCTGTTCGCGTACTTTCAGTCACTGAATTTTACTGAATTTTCCTAAATTATGTGGTGGGGCACATTCATGAAAAGTACAAAAACGCTCACATTGCATTTCCTGAAAATTGACAAACAAAAGTGTCAGTTGTCGGTTTTCAGGACAACAATAATTATTATAAAGTCATCCTAAGCGGTGATGAATTATCGTCACAAAAATATTATATTAATATTAATATTATAACATTAGACCAAAAACCGTTTGACAGTTTTCAGTGTTTTAAAGTAGCTCAGACCCTACTGAAAAAGGGGAAATTTTCCGTTTTCAGAAAAAGGGGGTGCCAAAACGGCTTCATTGCAATTAATTGCAATTAATCGTGGTACGCGAACATACCTTTCATTGTTAAACGGTTCATTGACAGTTTACAATATAGGAAGTAGTAATTAGATGTCTCGAATATGATTCTGCGCGACATTGTAAACAGAATAACCGGTATCTAAAATATTTTTTCGTCGATCACATAAATGCTATTTTTACAGGAGGTAGAAATAATGAGTTTGAAACATAATTTCAAAGAGAAAACGCGTTGAACAACATACGAAATAATAAATTATATAGTATTTTATTTACTTGTATCTTTAAATTACTTACTTTTAAAAATACAAGTACATAAACTACTTAAAAAGACGTCTCACAGCTTTTTTCATTCAAACAATAACCACACACCATGCTTCAGCTGTCCACTATTGAATATTAAACTTCAGCAGCAAAGACCTTGTTGATAAATATATTCCGGTTGCATACCAATATTGCTCAAAAAACATTTCTTTCGTACACTTATTTGAATATAAGTACAAATTAAGAGCCTGCACCAAGGCCATTTTTATAGATCTAATAATCTACAGCAAAGTGCCGAGTTTCAGCTCAGCAACAATGTTTTACGATTTCTTGCAACAGAGCTACCAAGCTATGAAGACAACTATATTTCAATTGCTGCAAAATGCAATTAAAATATATTGCACAAATGCAATATGCAAATTCAAATTCATATTTGCCACTCTGGCAGCAGCTTCATGAAGCTTCACTTAATTCTATTATGGGCAAATCAACCGATCGACTTCAATTGAGTGAATTTTCGTTCAGTTTCAGCGCTCACTTAAGTTCACTTAATTGCATTATAGTTCTACCTTAAGAGTTTGATGATGACAAGTGTATCTCCACATATTTCTGCCGCGAATATTCCTTTATATTATTAAATCCGTTGTTTTTCCCCCCAATTACATCATGTTTTCTGAGAACATTTGCAAATGTTATTGCATTTTTATTTAATGTTTCTTTTGTCTAAAGATGCTTTGAAAATTTGGTAAAACTAGACTATATCTTCCCCGTAGCCGTTATACAATTTTAGCGATAGATGTTTGGCTGGTATGTTTGTGGTTTTGTGGCTGTGTGCTTGATTTTGCGAGGGTTATCTATTTGTTTGCTTGTTTCTCTTCAGTGTGTTGCCTTCTTGTGTTTTGTTTAGCTTTTTTTGTGAGTTATTCTTCAATTTTTGTTCCTTGCTCGTCCTCTTGTGGTAGCAGGGGCAAAAAAGCTAAGAAGAATACTTAAAAATATCAAAAACTATGCAAGAAGATAACATGATGCTGAGAAACAAGCAAACAAACAACAACCACCCCCAAAATCAAACACACAGTCACAAAAACGCAAAGACACTAGTCAGACACCTATCGGTTACGGTTACGGGGAACACTTAGTTGAGTTGTAGCAAAAAATGTTCTACTGTCGTGAAGAATTGTTATTGTCAATCATAAATATATGAATGTTTAATAATTGATCTATACATCCAGATGTTTAAATGATAAACTATGGGTTTAAACGTTTTTTATTATAATATATTCATTCAATAGATTTTTGATTGCCGCATAGCAATATTACTGTATTTGTTATTTATTTTATTACATACATGCTTAATTTTTCCATCCATTATACCAAATTTTTGAAATTGATCGCATGGTTAGAACATATCCTAAATCAAATATAAGTGTACTATTACACTTAAAACTGTATTCCACGAAGTGTCCTTCAGTTCGCTATAAATTTCAATAATAAGTTTCCTTTTACTAGGTACATTAATAATTCAGTTTTGATTATTTGTCTTTTTCATCACGGCATGTTTTCCGATATCTATTTCGTATCTCACACTCTTGATATTTTTACTAATGTTCGAAGAACAATAGTATTAAACTCGTTTCGCCGAAAATTCATATTTCTTTATATATATATATATATATATATATATATATATATATATATATATATATATATATATATATATGTATATATATATATATATATATATATATATATATATATATATATATATATATATATATATATATATATATATATATATATATCAGCAAAATGATTAAGGGAGATAATCTCTGGAGTGGCCGATTCGATTGAGCTGAAATTTTCGGAGAACGTAGATGTATACAGTAGGTAGGTCCACAACTTTCTCAAATTCAGACATTCTAAACCTTTTGGTGGCGGCGAGCGTTTTAGTGAATTTTGAGGTACTCCTATATTTCCA
>OZ022264.1:95896124-95918624 GCA_963978885.1 Nemotelus pantherinus
CTTCAGGAGCACTTCTAATAGATTCCAGAAGAAATGTAGGATTTATTGCCTTAATAGCTTGTTTACGAAATTTGAATGTATTATATGAAAGATTCATTGCAACAAAAATATTGAAATTTATACCAATGTATATATTAAGCCAAGATCATGTGGAATTGTTCTTTTCTTCAATAAGATCAGGACTAGAAAGTAACGATAACCTATCTGAGAAACAGTTTGGATCACGATATAAAAAAACTTCAACGAGACGCCAGATACGAGAAGGAGGGATGGGAAATTGCTTACCACTTCAGCATATACCAATACTGAATACTACCTTTTCATCAACCATACAGGCAATAAACGAAAGCGCAGAACGACCGTTAATGATAGAACCAACCAACATAGATTTAGAAAGATTTAATGAACAGTTCATCCATGAGCATGGCTACGGTGCAGATCCAGCCACGCTCTCCGAATATGCAGAAAATGTATATAGCCGGCTTTGTGGTTTTTAAGTTATATAAAATTCTTAAGTGCAGTGCTTGCACTCAATTAATACAAGGTGATGTCAACCCGACGTTATTAATATATTATAAAAGCAGGGGTATGTTGAAAATACCATCAGCAAGCATTGTTTTTATATGCCAAAAAACGGAAAAAGAAATCAAGCGGGCGGAGCGCTGTGGGACTGGTCGTCTTTTGAGCAAAAAGTCCTTCAATCTTATGTTCTACTGTGAATGTTCAGCAAGAATGTATCGGGAAAAATCTTTTCGACGACCATTCTTACCACATGACAGAGACTATGCATTATAGCCTGCTCGTTAAACTCACGACAGAGAAATATTTGCAGACGTGTTCCTATTTTATAGCGGAAAAACTGTCGGAAAAAGTCTCTATAAGGCAGCATCTGAAAAAAACTATCCACTTTAAGGGAATGTGATATGTGATAAGCATGAAGCAAAAAGCATATGCTCGTAACTGGAACATAAATCTCAAAGGCAAAATGCAGTGAAGCAATATATAATATTCGTAGAGAAACTCTAAAAGAATAAATACATGACGTAAATTCTTACCAATGTCCTAATTCTGCCGCAGCGTGTCCCAAGCCCGGTTAGAAAGGAAGAGGGAGGCATATGATAATCAAAAATAAATTATTTCTTAACCTTCATACAATCGAAGTTTATTTTTAATAGTATACATAACAAAGTACTTCACACCAGATATACAAAGTACTTCACACCTTATTACATAACAAAGTACTTCACACCTTTTCTAGGATATATTTCTCAAGATTTAAACACTTTTCTAATGCAGATGATCGTTTTAATCTTGTTTATAATGCATATGGAAGTTTGTGTAGTCTAGTACTGGCCCCTAATGTGTGGTGTTCCTGCAGGTTATCACGAAGGATTGTGTAACGAGTTTTGAGCTCACCTAGCTTTAAATAGGTACCTGAGTAAAATCAAGGGTAAAGTTAGGCGGGGAATTCATCACTCCATCTTCGTTGTCATTGCCAGTAAAATTTGATAGAGTACAAGGTATAGTATGTCTTCAGATTACTTTGCAATAATGCATATAACAAACAATTGATAAATGCATTAACTATATATATTATATTTTCTTCCTTGGTGCCGAAAACCTATTACAGAATACAACATTGCGCCTCCTTTTAAGAATTATGTTTATTTCTATATTTCCACTCAAAGAGATTAAATAATATCTCTAAAAAAAATAATAACTCCTCTTATGACATATATGTGGCTAAAGTTATACAATCCGATATTATTATCCTGACTCCAGTTATACAACAACGTTTCGCGAGAATAAAGCCTAAGCAATACTTAGACGGTAGTAAAATTAGGCAAAGTAGTAGGTATATACTGCCCTACTAAGCATAAACGTTCTATCTATATTTTAGTAATTTAGAGATATTCAATGATTTTTATTTTTCTAAATGCTGCGGACATCGTCAAATGGAACGAAAGTTTAAAGATGGATACAAATACGTTTAAATTAAAATATGTATGAAATACATATTGTCATTAATACATTTATGTTAAATTCAGTGTGGATATTAATTAAATATATATATGTATGTATGTATATATATATATATATTTATATATATATATATATATATATATATATATATATATATATATATATATATATATATATATATATATATATATATATATATATATATATATATATATATGTATATATATATATTTATATATACATATATATTTATATATGTTATATATATATATATATATATATATATATATATATATATATATATATATATATGTATATATATATATATAAATATATGTATATATATATATATATATATATATATATATATATATATTTATATATATATATATATATGTATATATATATATATTTATATATACATATATATTTATATATGTTATATATATATATATATATATATATAAATATATGTATATATATATATATATATATATATATATATATATATATATATATATATTTATATATATTTATATATATATACATATATATATATATATATATATATATATGTATATATATATATATATATATATATATATATATATATATATATATATATATATATATATATACAAATAAATTATATTATATATATATAAATGCCTGTAAATATATACGGAATATAGAACGTTTTTTGTTTTTTGTAGATAGTGCTATTTATCATTATTGATTTTAGCATACTTCCATAAAAGATAGGTTTTTCATATTTTGTAGAATAATGTAATAGAGTATGTAGTTTTCGAATCTGCTGTTAGTGCAAACATACAAAAAAAATTGATATAACGTTTATGCTTAGTGGGACGGACACTATCACATACCACGGACATTTTTAACTTCCTTTTCAGTATTTTTTGTACTTGTAGATGGTACCGCTTCCTCGCCACTTTCTCCATCATCTTCATTATCTCGATCTACCGGCAATTCTTGGTACATTTTTTGCATGGATTCTAAGTTTTCTTTCAGTGTTTCAATTTTTCGCATGTAAATCTTATGAACAAATTCAGCCACTTTAGACATGTTGCTGATGTTTGTCAAGTCCCCAATAGGATCGTTGACTTTTCGTTCTGTTGGATGTTGCAAGCAGATTCAGGGTTTGAGGTTGCGTTGTTAACTATGAAAAATCAACAAAATGTTGGAACTTTCTAAGCTTTTTTAGTTTATAATTTTCACTTACAAGTTTAAATGTTGGCTGCAGTTCGAAGCAGTTTTTGAAAATTGCCACTCTTACAAATAAGTAGAGTCTCAATCTGGCACGACTCATTGCCACAACTAAACGCCTGACGTCACGTAAATGACCAACAGCTTTCGTTCGGACAAGAGAAATTAAAATGTAATCGTTTTGTTGACCTTGGTATTTGTCAACAGTTGCGACTTTGTGTGGCCAGCCGATCAAAGGGTTCTGGCCACATCTTAAATTAATCACATCTCATATAAGATGTTTTTGTCCATTGTATGTCATGAGGATTGACATTTTTGCTGCGGGATAGCCAAAAAGCCGCATGTACATGTACACTCCAACAATGTATTCTGCTTCAGCCAAATTAAGATATAAATTATGATGCAATGTGTAAAAGAGCTACAAGTTAACTTCATTACTTCCCTGATAAAAGAACGGATTAGGTTCCGACTCAATAACTCCATTGAAATCGTCTACATTAATGAGCTGACAGTCATATACAAAACCACTATTGGCACTTTGATATTCATCTCCCGATTTGATGTATTCAAGATCATCCAAAATTTTATATCTCCCCTTGTACAGAGCACAGATCGCCGGACGCGCACAACCCTATTCATCCAAATCCACTGTGGGCACACCCAATCGCACTATTCTCGCGAATAACGACTGCTCCATGTTCGAATATTTCTGAAAAGCCATATTCTTGAAAACGGGTGGCAACTGATGTTGAACCCCATCATAATCCATCGTTTCCAGCGGTTAAAACCAACCAATGGATTTTTAAGTAACGAAGGTATGAATGTTTCTATTTCGAGAATTTGAGCAGATTCTTATATAAGTAAAAAATCCTAGCGCATCAGAACCGCTAGAAATACTAATGTTCGAAGAACAGTAGAGGATTTGTGCAGATTTTGAGTGTATTGTTATATATTGTCGTTATATTGTTGTTATTGTCTTATATATTGTATGTATTGTCATATATATTGTTATATATTGTATATTGGCGATGTGAATACTTAATGCAAGCATTTATTGGTACGAAAATAACAAAAACACCTCGTGCTAGCAGTCCTTTGCTAGCACTGAAACCAAAAATAAGTCATATCTGCCTCACGTTGAAGTCAACCTGCTCTGCGAATTTCGTATTGATCCGATTACTGCATTGGAAGTTATAGGGATAAAAAGAAATCTAGGGTTACCATTTGCAAGAGCTTTCAAACTTTCTAGATCTTAGTATTTTGTGTGTCTTTTCACTACAAGACCACTACGATTTGAAAACTTTATGATAAAATCGCTTACTAAAGCTATGTCAAAAAATACAAAAACAATCATAGCTGGCAACCCTATCATTGTTTTTCAAACTAGATTTCTACTAAATATTGTCTACAATAATTTAAATTTGCCATATGAATTTCGTTACGATACCATGACTGTACTGGAGGCTATAAGGCAAAGAGCTTTATTCAAATAAAATAACATTATATAAACAATTTGGTGCAGTTGCACCAATTTTTGACGATTCTAAAAGCATATAGATATATTACTTAGATGCTTTGCTTTTATATAATCTTTTAGTGCTTTTATATAATCGAAGTCGTTTGTCATAAATTATGCTTACCATAGAACGGGGATGATGCAGATGAATGAGCTAATAAACTTGGTTATAGATTCAAGTAACAAACAATAAAATTTCCAAAACTCCGAACATTTAAATATCGGTTGCTTATTTTATTGTAAATAGTTTGCTTATGAATAGAAAACGGAAGCATCTGTTGGCGCGATATTTACGAAATTGTCCGGTGCTGGTAATCATGTGCTAGTACCATAGCTGCTTCACGTTGTGTTAAACCTAGCCTATGAATTTCGTTTCGATTGAATGGCTGCGCTGTAAATTATAGGAGTAAATTAAATTTTAGGGCTACCATCGTCTAAACTTTTTAGATTTTTGAAACGCAAATATTTGTTGTTAATTGTCATTGCAAGATCATTCCCATTTAGAAATTTTATGACAACATCGCTCGATAAAGAAATGTCAATAAATTACGAAATTTATCATAGCTTGCAACCCTTTCACGGTTTTTCAACAAAATTTCTACAGAATTACAATTGCACCAAGATATGCTTTTCACATGAATTTCGTTTTGATTTCGTCACTGCATCGGAAGTTATAGGGAAAAAATCTTTATTTTCCTGAGCCAATTTACAATATTTAGTAGAGAAAAATTGCCGTAGCTGGCGTCCCTATACTAATTTTTCACCCAAATTTCTATGAAATCTATCTTAGGGTAAGGTTCACCTATCGCGTGAATTTTGTTAAAATTTGGTGGCCAAATCGGAAGCTATAGGCCAAAAACCAGTTTTTTTCTCAGCGATTTTTCCAAATGGCACCACTGCCACAGTGTTGCTCGTTTTTCAAAATCACTTCTATCAGACCTGGTCCTAGCAAATTCCAACATGTCCTGTAAATTTCACTTTGGTCGCATTATCCGATCGTCAGTTCTCGTGAACAGAAATTTTGAGCGCTGAAAATAGAGGTAACTTGATCACGGGTTGCCGTTCTTCTTTACCGCGGAATTTTGAAATATTTTATTTGACTTGGTGGACAAAAGTCAAAATTTATCAATAATTCGAATTTATTTTCAAAAATCAAAAATTTTTCAGGAAGGTCGATGATTTGAAGGATTTTTGTTCAGGATCCTGCTGTAGCTAGAGAGTTGCCCGCACAGTCTTGAAAGTCCATGTGTGTAAAATTTTAGTCTATATCAATAGGCTATAAAAATTTCACGATGATTCATTGTTTTTCTTAGAAGTTATGACAAATCGAATTTTGAAAAAAATCCTTGCCTACTTTTAGGCACTCAGCGCCTACACAAGGCTCAAAATTTCGACTTCTTTATCATAAGCAAACTCAAAACATAATAAATTTTTATTCCTAGTACTTTTTTTGAATAAAAATTTACACTGCTTGGAAATATAGGAGCACCTGAAAATTCACTTAAATGCCCGCCGCCGCCAAAAGGTTTAAGATATCTGAATTCTAGCAAATCATGGACCTACCTGTTATATACATCTATGTTCTTCAAAAATTTCAGCTTAATCGGATCGGCCACTCCAGAGACTATCTCTCTTAATCATTTTGCTGATATATATATATATATATATATATATATATATATATATATATATATATATATATATATATATATATATATATATATATATATATATATGAATTGTTGAGTCTCGAAAAATGACTGTTTATTCCAATCTAATATACACAATGTTTATCGCGACGAACGGCCGAAAAAAATACATGTGGAACAATTTCAATGAATTCACCGTCGTCACGAGATAACTTGTTCGACAAAGCGTAAGATTTGACTCCCTGGTACAGACTGAACTCAATATCAGTATTAGCGAATAATTCTATTGTTCTTGCTACGTATGTATGTAGCTGTGCGAGATGCTAATATTGAGATTAGCTTATACCTGTTTTACGACAAATGAATTTTACTGTTACAATTTGTGTACAAGTAATTAGAAAATGAAAAATAGAATTTGCGACAACTAAACATCCTCCCTGCCATGAAAATTTGAGTTTTCATCTGTTGAACCAAATGGCAAATGGCAAAGTTTAACAATAGCTCGTTTGAAAACACCTGATGCTGTGCGTACCGTAGCAGCTCGTACCTTGCCATCTTCTCCTGATGTTACTTCTATAATTCGGGCAAGAGGCCATTTCATTGGAGGAAGATTTTCATCTTTCATTAGCACTAGTTGATTGACTCTTACATTAGGATGATTCGAAGTCCACTTATTGCGAGATTGTAGCAGATGCAGATACTCGTTGCGCCATCTATTCCAAAAGGTCTGTTGCAGGAAGGATATTCGTTTAAAATGTTCCAATGCACCAATGTTCAAATGTGTGAACGTTGGTTCGGGTAGTGATGTCATCAGTCGACCAATAAGAAAATGGCCAGGGGTGAGGGCCTCTAAATCGCTAGGATCCGATGACATCTCCGTGATTGGCCTTGAATTTACAACTGCTTCAGCTTGGCAGATTACCGTCAGCATTTGCTCATGACTGAGAGATGCGTTAGCCACCACTCGAGTAAGATGAAACTTGGCTCTTTTTACTGCCGCCTCCCATAAACCTCCGAAATGTGGGGAGCGCGGCGGAATAAAACACAATTTGATCCCTTGTTCAAGCCATGCGTGATTAACTTCGCTGATGTGGGATTGAGTCGCAAATAGTCTTCTTAGCTCTTGAAGCTTGTTATTGGCACCGATGAAATTGGTAGCATTATCCGAGTATATCTTGCTACACTTCCCCCTACGAGCAATGAAGCGTTTTAGACATAAAATGAAGGCGGCCGTCGATAAATCTGAAACTAGCTCAAAATGTACAGCCTTTGTAATGAAACATATAAAAATTGACAAATAACCCTTGATTGGAGCTCTTCCTCGAAGTTGAGCACGCATGAAGAACGGTCCACAAAAGTCAATCCCTGTGATAGAGAAAGGATGCGATGCCGCTAGCCTATCATGTGGAAGGTTTCCCATGATTTCCTGAAAAAAACGAGGCTTCACTCGAAAGCATATGATGCACTGGTGGGTAACTCGTCTGGCCACTGACTTTGCGTTGATTAACCAAAACTTCTGTCGAAATATGTTTACAAGTGTATGGCATCCCGCATGAGAATTATTTACGTGAAGAAACGTTAACACTGCATAAGTAAAAGGGTGATGGTTTGGAAGAATCATCTGATGTTTCGCATCAAGTGGTAAGTCCGATTTCGTAATTCGTCCACCGACCCGAATAACTGCATTGCTATCTAAAAAGGGACGTAGAGACAACACTCGGCTTTTAGAGTTCACAGAAGCATTTTTCACAGAAGCATTATAGTCCGTTTTGAAATAAACCCGTTGTAAACAGCGAACGATTAGTATCACTGCTTCATCCAATTCTTTGACTGTTAATTTTGATGACAAAAGTTTAGGCCCCGAAGCATGTATACGCGACACCGACGCTTTGATGAAGCGATTGACGTAGCCGAACACTCGAACGGTTTTCATATAAGAGCTAGCATACCTTGTTCCCCTTATTAAATCTTCTACCTTATAGGACGTTAGAGTCGTGAAGTGTGTTTTGCGTTTTTCTGGAATATTGGTTTCATCCAGAAATCCGACGTTACACGGCCACTGGGACTCTGCCGTAGATAAAAATTCTGGACCATGTAGCCACATTGTAGATGTTTGAAGCTTTTCTGGTTTAGCTCCACGAGAAATTAAGTCTGCAGGGTTGTGGTGCGTTGGAACGTAATGCCAGATACTAGGTGTGGCTGCTTGAATTTTTGACACGCGGTTTGCGACGAAAGAAGACCATTGATAAGAAGGAGAGTTCAACCAAGCGAGCACGATTTGTGAATCGCTCCAACAAAATAGGTCAGCAAGTTCACGAAAAATAATTTTCTGGATTCGCTTCAAGAGTTCACAAAGCAATAGCGCAGCACAAAGTTCAAGACGCGGAATTGTTGTAGGTTTTAATGGAGCGATGCGTGATTTAGAACATAAAAGTTTTGTCGATATCATTCCGTCTGGAGTTTCACTTCGGATGTATATGTAGGCACCATATGCGCGTAGACTAGCATCTGCAAACCCATGAATCTGAAGCTTGGCATTTACTGTAATGACATGTCGCGGTATGATGAAGTTCTTGACCCTTGCGATGGTCTTACGGAAATATTGCCATCTTGTCTCCATTTCTACAGGTAAGCTTTCATCCCAGTTGATCTTTAACTTCCAAAGCTCTTGCAAAAATAGTTTAGCTGTGACAATAATTGGACTAAGCAACCCTAACGGATCAAAGAATCGAGCTGTTTCCGATAACACCATTCTCTTGGTTACAGAGTTTCTGACTTCCGGCAATCTATAAGTGATTATGAATTCGTCATCAATCGGATTTCATGCTAAGCCAAGAGTTTTGACTATATCATTGTCACCAAGTCGCGTCAAAATCTCTTGGTTGTCCTTCTTTATGCCTAACAGCAGCCTTGGTTCATTTGAGCACCATTTTTTAAGTGTGAAGCCTGCTCCTTGCAAGATTTTTACAATTTGGGCCTGAACATTGACAACTTCATCAAAGGTATCACCTCCAGTTAACAAATTATCGACAAAGAAGTCCTGGTTGATAATTGAGGCTCCTATCGGAAAATGATCTTTAGCATGATCTGCAGCCTTTCGAAGAGCTTGTATTGCCAGAAACAGTGCTGCTGCAGTGCCATAGGTAACTGTGTTCAATCGAAAGACTTTCACAGGCTCATTCACAGTTTCACGGAAAAGTACGAGCTGGAGATGTCTGTCGCTTGGATGCACTAACACTTGCCGGTACATTTTTTCTATATCGGCTGATAGTATATATCGATGTAATCGAAATCGTAATAAAATAGCGAATAAGTCATCTTGAACTGTGGGGCCCACCATGAGAATATCGTTCAAAGATATGTTACTTGATGATTTAGAAGAACCGTCGAAAACAACGCGTAGTTTTGTACTAGTACTGTCACTTTTCAAAACGTAATGATGAGGAAGAATGTAATGGGGGCGCTGTAAAACACGATCTTGTTCAACGACCTCACTCATATGCCCTAGTGGTACATATTCTTTCATAAAAGCATGGTAACCGGCGTGTAATTCACGAGATTTGCTAAGTTTCCTTTCAATGCTATACAGTCGTTTTAATGCGATTTCATAAGAATTACCGAGCACTGAAGGATTTTGTCTTAGCGGTAACTTTACAATGAATCGGCCACTTGCGTCACGAACTGTATTGGCTTCAAAATGTTGTTCACAATATATTTCTTCCACTGACCTTTTGCTAGTGTCATTTTCTTGTTGATCGAGCTCCCAAAATTTAACGACAAGATCATTTAAGTTTTCTTGCTTTTGCTCACTATCATCTTTGTGGTGAAAATTTGCACTAAGTGAGGTACGCAAACTGGTGGTCACTTTTCAAAACGTAATGATGAGGAAGAATGTAATGGGGGCGCTGTAAAACACGATCTTGTTCAACGACCTCACTCATATGCCCTAGTGGTACATATTCTTTCATAAAAGCATGGTAACCGGCGTGTAATTCACGAGACTTGCTAAGTTTCCTTTCAATGCTATACAGTCGTTTTAATGCGATTTCATAAGAATTACCGAGCACTGAAGGATTTTGTCTTAGCGGTAACTTTACAATGAATCGGCCACTTGCGTCACGAACTGTATTGGCTTCAAAATGTTGTTCACAATATATTTCTTCCACTGACCTTTTGCTAGTGTCATTTTCTTGTTGATAGAGCTCCCAAAATTTAACGACAAGATCATTTAAGTTTTCTTGCTTTTGCTCACTATCATCTTTGTGGTGAAAATTTGCACTAAGTGAGGTACGCAAACTGGTGGTCACTTTTCAAAACGTAATGATGAGGAAGAATGTAATGGGGGCGCTGTAAAACACGATCTTGTTCAACGACCTCACTCATATGCCCTAGTGGTACATATTCTTTCATAAAAGCATGGTAACCGGCGTGTAATTCACGAGACTTGCTAAGTTTCCTTTCAATGCTATACAGTCGTTTTAATGCGATTTCATAAGAATTACCGAGCACTGAAGGATTTTGTCTTAGCGGTAACTTTACAATGAATCGGCCACTTGCGTCACGAACTGTATTGGCTTCAAAATGTTGTTCACAATATATTTCTTCCACTGACCTTTTGCTAGTGTCATTTTCTTGTTGATCGAGCTCCCAAAATTTAACGACAAGATCATTTAAGTTTTCTTGCTTTTGCTCACTATCATCTTTGTGGTGAAAATTTGCACTAAGTGAGGTACGCAAACTGGTGGACGGTCCAGAAACCACCCACCCAAAAAGAGTTTTTTGTATTATTGGACAATTAGCACCCAAATCAATCTGCCCGATGACGAGCAGTTTATAAAACAGTGCCGCTCCGATCAAAATATCAACCTTTCTTGGTAGATGAAACTGCGGATCTGCGAGAGGAATATTTTTGGGAATGTGCCAGTGATCAATATTTATTTTCTCTAATGGCTGAGGCCCTGTGAATTTAGGTACTATATAAAATTCCAACAGGGAGTTAAAGTCATAATGCAATGATTGTACATTGGCAAATGTTTTAGACACACACCTTGACGTTGTCATACAAATTCCACTAATGGCTACGTCTGTTTGCTCTCTTCGTAAATGCAATTGCTGTGCTAGTCTTTCTGTCATGAAATGCAACTGCGAACCGCTATCCAGTATTGCTCTACAGTTGACTGCAATCCAATCAGGCGATTTCACTGTAATTATTACAGTACCAAGAATCACATTAGCAGAACCAGTTTGAGACTGGTCTGTAGAAGTAGTTAACTGAGTTCTGTTAGATGCCTGGCCAATTAACGATGATTGAGTTGTGGGCGCTCTTTCAACTGCCATCGGATCGTGAGAAATTTGAGGAAGAGCTTGGTTGGCCTTAACATTTCCATGCAGAAGAGTGTGATGACTCCGGTGGCATTTGCGGAACTTACTAGATAGACATGCCTTAAATAAATGTCCCTTACGCAGACAATTATAGCACAAGTTGAGCTGTTTGGCCCTGGAGTATATTTGATCAGGGGACATGTCTTTCAATACAGTGCAGTCGAACACTGTATGCTCATTGCGTACGTCACAAAAATGGCATTTTGATCTAGCATCGAAGTTACTAGCAAAGAAACTTGACCGTTTAGGTTTAGTACTCACCAATTTGACGAAGATCTTTCGTTGATGGGTTCCGAATTGATTGCACTTGGAAAAGCTCGTTGATGTGTGAAGCGAAAATATACGGCTTGTTATCAAAGCGTTTCTTCAAAAGCTCCTTCGCTTTTGAATAATTTTCTTCAATTAATTCGATTCCTTCTATTACCGATGCAGCAGTGCCTGTCAGTGAAGAACGAAGATATTGAAACTTTTCTAATGATGATAAGTGGCTGTTTGAGTCTATTAATTTTCCAAACATCCCGAAAACCATCCATTCACTGTACAAACCAGAAAATTTGGTCAGATTTAGTTTCTGTAAATGAAGCTTTGACGAAGTATCTTCGGAAGCGAAAGTGGAGCTCAAAATGGCGGATGCATCAACTGATCTTCTCGGGCGAAGTTTTTCGATGATGGCTAATAATTTGGCTTTCAGTTGGCAGTATGAATCTTCATACAAATCCCTTTTTCCTGATAATGGTTCATCTCTATCTAATACCTCTAGTTGCCGTTGAACCACTTCAAAATTTTTGAATTGCGATTCTAAAAGTCCTAGCTTACTTTCGGCCTCAAATATGGTGAGATCCACCTTGCCTTCGAGTGGCGTTTTCATTCGGATTTGCTGGCCTAAGATCACACCGCGCTGGATTCGTAGCTCTGATATCGCTCTTGCACTTGAAGTGACCTTCGAGTCTAGTTTCACTTCATCTCCAGCCATTTTGAGTCCCTGGTATACTGGTATACTGGGCACGTGGTAATTTTCACAAAGGGGTTTTAAACGTAATCCTTATACGAATGGAATTGGTGATGTGACAAATTGCACCGAAATGTAACTGATCGAACGGATGTTCACTGATGAATTTAATAATTCCGAATACAAATACCGAAAAAACGAAATCCGGTTCGAAGGACCATGAAAAATTCCCAAGCGTTTTTGAGAATAAAAACATGAATTGTTGAGTCTCGAAAAATGACTGTTTATTCCAATCTAATATACACAATGTTTATCGCGACGAACGGCCGAAAAAAATACATGTGGAACAATTTCAATGAATTCACCGTCGTCAGGAGATAACTTGTTCGACAAAGCGTAAGATTTGACTCCCTGGTACAGACTGAACTCAATATCAGTATTAGCGAATAATTCTATTGTTCTTGCTACGTATGTATGTAGCTGTGCGAGATGCTAATATTGAGATTAGCTTATACCTGTTTTACGAGAAATGAATTTTACTGTTACAATTTGTGTACAAGTAATTAGAAAATGAAAAATAGAATTTGCGACAACTAAACACGATTTTAATACTAATGTTCTTCGAACATTAGTAACAATACAATGATACTGATTCACGGAAATTTTCAATGATTTGAATATTGCAAGCATAGATTATAACGTTTTTACTTTCGAATATTTTACATTATTTTGATTTGATTATGTTTCAATTATTTCATTGCAAATCAACGATTACACCTATTCGACAAATATTAATATACAATTGCCATTCAAACCTACGCGCCAAGTCGATGCCCCCTAAATATTTCACTTTTTGCATATTGCTTACACCTTTGAACTTTTTCCTATGGGTTCGTGCGGCTTTATATGAGTTGGTAGAAAAACCGGTTTTCGGTCCCAAGATTGATTTCTCACCACCTGTCCAAATGTCTTCTAGGTCGCTGGTACCCACATCGAATCCATTCAAATAACGACTGAAAATTATCGATATATTGCTTGCGAACATTGTTCTTAAAATTCGCAGTTTTTTTTTCATTTTCGAGCCCGGTGAATTTGGTAAAAATAATAGGTACAAGTGTACATAGACAAATGTACATTTCCGGAAGGATTTTTTTTATTCTGAAGGCTTTATAAGTAAAATACTGAATGAATTATTTCGTAGATTGCTTATAATCATTTTTCCTTATAATCACAAATAAAAGAAAAAACTCTAGCGCACCTGAACCGCTAGAAACACTAATGTTCGAAGAACAGTAGAAGAATCGTGCAGGTTTTGAGTGCATATTCCACCACATGAGCTGCTTATTACGGCCAAACTCTTTCAAATGCCACGTTTTACTTTGGTCTCAAGAATGCATTATAACTCATATGGTAGAAGGTTTCAGATATTACCACTGGCATGAATTTCAACGTTTATGAGAGCAAAACACGGGTTAATTATATTCGTTATCAGTTGCTTATTTCACAAAATTTTGAAAGCAGCATCTCATATAACATCAATGAAGAAAATGTTCAGTCCCTCCAGCACTATAACTGAAGTTGGTGTTTGGGGCTGCGATCCGAAAAATTTGCAGAACTTTGGGAATTGAAACATCGGTTATTTATTTGCATTGTAAATGTTTCCGGTATAATTTTATTGATACAAAAGTAGCACAACCGACTCGTGCTGGCAACTTTTCGCCAGTATCAAAGACAAGAATTTATCACATCTGCTTCACGTTGTTATATTACATTCGAAGTTATAGGAGTATGAAGAAATTTAGGGTTACCTGCAGCGAGTTTTTTCAAATAATCGAAAGCTTAATATTTCCTGTTTATTGGCACTACAATATCATTAGCAATTGAAAATTCTACGATTAAACCGCTTAATAAAGATATTGCAAACAAACACAAAACCAACAATAGCTGGCAACCCTATTGTGGCTTTCCAACCAAATTTGGCCTGAATAATGTTTATAATAGGTTCCATCAATTGTATGAAATTCGTATTGATTTCATGACTGCACTGGAAGTTATAGGGCAAAAAGTTTTATTTTCCTGAGCGAATTTTCAAAACCAAAGACACAAAAATTACCATAGCTGGCAGCACCAATCGAATTTTTCAACCAAATTTCTATCAAACAGAGTTTAGAGTAAGGTTCAGCTACTGTGTCAATTTCATGAAAATCTGGTAACTTATTCACATTTCATAGGGCAAAAGGCAGTTTTTTTTCTTTGTAATTTTTCAAGATGGCACCACTGGCGCAGAGCTGCCCAGACCTGGTCCTACTGAAGTCCAGACCTGGTCCTACTTAAGTTCAATACTTTCTGTAAATTTCAATGGTATCTGATTATTGATTCCCGTGAACAGAAGTTTTTTATGCTAAAAATATAGGTTGACTGGGAAAGGGTTACCGTTCTTGTCCGACATGGAATTTCCAAGGTTTTACTTTGAACATGTAGATAAAGCATAAGATTTGTATAAAGATTGGTTTTATTATAAGAAACAGACATTTTTTAGGATATTTGATGGTTTGAATGTTTTCACCTCCAAATTTTAATTTTTTCAAATTTAAGACACCAAAATTATCATAGCTGGCAGCTCCAACTGAACTTTTCAACCAAATTTCTACCAAACGTAATTTTAAATAAGGTTCAGCTACTGTGTGAATTTCGTTAAAATCGAACGATTCAATCAGAATTTATAAGGCTAAAAGCAGTTATCTTTTTTAGTGATTTTTCAAGATGGCACCACTGGCACAGAATCGGCCGCATTTCAAAATCACTTCTATCAGACCTGGTCCTATTCAAGACCAATACATGCTGCAAATTTCAATTAATTCTGCTCATTGGATCGTGAGTTTCCGTGAACAGAAGTTTTTGATGCTAAAAATATAGGTAAATTGGGCAAGGGTTACCAGGCGTGCCCGTTATACCATATCAAATTTTTTTTTTTTCTATGTTAGCAAAGCATGAGATTTACACATGAGTGGCTTTTTTTTGAAAAAGCGGCATTTTTTCAAGAGAGACGATGATTTGGAGTTTTTAACTTTCAGTACCTGCCCTAGCTACAGGGTTGCCAGCACGCTCAGTTAAAGCTACACAAATCTACAACTAAATAATACCAATATGTCCTGAAAATTTCGTAATGATTAAATAGCTCTGTCAAAAGTTATCGCAATTTAAAAATTTTCAAATTTTTCCGTTCTCTTTTTAGGCACCCAGCGCACACATGGGGTTAAAAAATTCCAAAACATTATCCGATTCACATGTAAAACACGTTCAAAATTTATTTGGTCAACTTTATTTTTGCAAAAATTATTTGTGTACGGAATAATAGGTATAATAAAAATATCAATAAAATGGCCGCCGGCGCCAAAGGGTTAAAGATTATTAACTTTTTCTGAGACCTGGCACTATTCTGCATATACACCAATGTGTCCTGAAAATTTCAGTTCAATCGGATGGCGCGTTCCTGAGATTTTTTCACTGAAAATTTTTGATGATATATATATATATATATATAGAAATATGAATTTTTGGCCAAAGTGATTTTAATACTAATGTTCTTCTTCGAACATTAGTAAAAACTGATTTGCATGTAGATCACCATTTGATCGCTTCGTAATGCATGCAGTTTATTTTGAAGTTTTGGTACAAGTTTTTGAAGTTTTGGTTACCTATAAATTTGGTCTAGTAAAAACAGAGTTTTTGCATTCGATTGCTACATCTGCAATAGTACGGATTACACAACGCGTGTCATTTATATAATTGAATAAATTTCAAATTTTAATAGTTCAGTTACGAGTGCTAGTGGTTTCTTATTTAAAACAAATTTATGCTGTGCTTCAATAGAAGAATCTACATAGATATGGAATCTATACAGGACATTATTTTTGAATTAAAAAAAACACTTTGGCCCATTTACTTTTCAGGAAAAACGAATAGCCGTTGAAAATGGCCGTCCTTGTCCTCCACTTCCAAAATTAGTTTCAAACGTGTCTGAAAGGGGGAAAACGTATGTGCGACATTTCACAGTTTCTAGCTATGAAACTTATGAATTTTTGTGTGGTAGTGTAAAACTAGGGAAAATATTCTGTTGGCCTTGCATTTTGTTTGGCGAAACCACCACCAAAAACGTGTGGACTACTACTGGATTTGCTAATTTAAGTGGGCTTACCAAATCCGCAAGGGCTCATGAGAAATCTGAAAGCCATTTTCAGTGTGTGATCACTCTTCATAACTTTGGGAAGCAAAGAGTAGATGAGGGGTTTGTAAACTCACTGAGGGTTCGCAATACGTTGCATAATCAGAAAGTGATGAAAAATAGGAAAATTTTGAAATGGTTAGTAGATGTTGTATGTTTCCTTGCTAAGTAAGAGCTTCCTTTTCGAGGGCACGACCAAACAGAAGCGTCTTTGAATAAAGGAAATTATATGGAAACACTTAATCTTTTGAAAAAATGGGATCCTTATTAGCTGAACATTTTGCCAGCGCGACTGTTTTTAAAGGAACATCAAGTGATATTCAAATAATAGGTAATTTGTTGGTGGAGAAGATTTCGTCAGATATCAATGAAACAGAATTCGTTTCAATAATGCTTGATGAAACTTCTGACGTAAAATGCCGCTCCCAACTATCAACTGTTTTGAGGTACGTGCATAAGAGTGGGAGATACATTAAGGAGAGGTTTGTTGGATTTTCTGACGTTAGTGCTGATCGAACATCGAACGGATTATACTTGCACATTAATCAAATTGCCAAAAAGTTAAAGATAATAGACAAATTTGTTGCTCAAACTTATGATGGTGCATCCGTGATGTCGGGTCACTTAAATGGCTTGCAACAGAAAGTGCACCAAACATTTCCAAAGGCGTTATATGTTCATTGTTACGCTCACGTCTTAAATTTAGTTTTGTCTCAGGGAATGAATGATGTTCCCGAATGTAATGTATTTTTTTCAACCTTAAATGGCATTGCAACTTTTTCTTCCCACTCTAGCAAAATATAATTTGCACTCCAGGACTATTTACGGAAATCTATTCCAGCTTTCGCTCCAACAAGGTGGTGTTTCACTTCTCGATTAGTAAACACAATTGAACATTACAGAATACAAATAATAAATTTCTTTGCTAATATAGTAGAAAATAATGATGGTATCTGGAGTGGAATTGATAAGTGTACAGCAAGAGGATTCATTTTGTTTTTGGAACATTTCGAAACATTATTTCTACTGAATGTATTTGCTCCTTTGTTTGGAAAAACTGATGTTATTTTTAATATTTTACAAAGTGAGAATATTGACATCACAACATGTCTAAATGTAGCTAGAGATTTTCTCCGTGATTTGAAAGGAAGTAGAGTGGGCTTGCAGCATTGTGTAAGCTGCGAACGAAAAATTGTCGAAGCATGTCTTGCGGCAAATGAAAGCTGTGAGTATTGTGAATAAGTTGGTTTCGAGAAAGAGTGGCAGAAAACAGTTGATTTAGTTGGTCTACCGTCATCTTCACGAAAGCAATTAGATTATGAAGCGTTAAAACAGAAATATAGAGTTTTATACTTATCTATCATAGATAATTTAATGAGCCATACATCAGCACGTTTTTCTTTAATTGATAAACTTTAATTTTTCGAGCTTTTGAATCCAAATCATTTCTCAAAATATTCAAATTCACATCAATTTCCGGAAAATCTACTAAACATGATAGCAAATATATATCTAGACACTTTTGATTTACTTGCTTTAAAGAACGAACTTTTAGTTGTTTACAGAACGGATATTTTTCAAAATAAGTCTCCACGACAAACTATAAGCTTTTTATTGGAACAAAGTTTGAAAAATGCTTTTAAAGAAACCTTTCGCTTAGCCAAACTTATTTGTACTTATACCAGCTACAATTGCATCCATTGAAAGATCTTTCTCTGCTCTAAAGCGAATTCATACTTCCAAACGATCTACACAAGGAGAAGAAAGATTGAGCAAACTTTCGCTTATTTCGATTGAAAAAGAACTCCTTGAGTCTATTAGGGAGAAAGACAGCTTTTATACTCTAGTAATAGAGAAATTTGCCGCCAAATCAAGAAGGGTAGTTTTTATTTAAATAGCTTGCTGTTGGGTTATACATATAACAAACACTTTTTCCTATAGAAGAATTACTTTTTGCAGCCTTATGTATATGTGATAATCATAATAAAGTTTTGATTTTACTCCCAAATTTAAATAAATACTCACGAAACTAAATGAATTTTCATATTTTTATCTTAAGAAGAAGCTAAAGCAATTTTTTATGCCGAATTTTCAATGAAGTATTTCATCTTTCACCATCTTTATTTTCTTTTTCTTTAAAAATTTCTTTTCATTTTCAACCTCTCGTTACTTATTATTTTTATTACATTTAGGCAAATAATTTACCATTGATGCATGAATGATTTTTGTTAGAAGTCCTACTCTTACACCAGTGCTGGTGACTGTCTAAAAGAGAAATTTCGTTGAATTTAAAGTTATTGATGTTTCCAACTATTTTATTTTTTGTTAAGCCAGCTAAGATCAATAACATGTACATTTGACTAACATTCCCATCCCCGCTAAACCAATTATTAACCATGTGTTTTCTGCCAAAGTTTAAATGAAAAAGTTAGTTCCAGTTTTGCACTCCTGTACTAACATTTCAGCAACTGAGCCCTCTTTTAGAATACATGCATGAGTATGCTAATATGGTGCATGTTTTTTCGTGCAATAAACGACTGTTTATTGAGCTGAAAAAGTGTTTCAAGGAATCAAAGTATATATTTATATAATTATAAATATACATAAACATATATATGCAAATATAAATATATACATTGTATATACGGTATATACATATATATATATATATATATATATATATATATATATATATATATATATATATATATATATATATATATATATATATATATATACATATTTTATGTATATATATGCATCAATATATATGTTTCCATGTACATTTATTTATTATATATGAATTTGAAGACGACAAACTCGATTGAAGAAATAAAAACATTAGAAAGTTTTAATTAACGCTTTTCATAATTTTGTCTATATATTTTACATGGGGTACAAATCAAAGCACCCAAGCGATCTGAAATATATATATATATATATATATATATATATATATATATATATATATATATATATATATATATATATATATATATATATATATATATATATATATATATATATATATGTATATATATATATATATACATATATATACATCTATATACATAGATATACATTATATATATATATATATATATATGTATATATATATATATATATATATGTATATATATACATATATATATATATATATATATATATATATATATATATATATATATATATATATACATATATATACATCTATATACATAGATATACATTATATATATATATATATATATGTATATATATATATATATATATATATATGTATATATATATTTATATATATATATATATATATATATATATATATATATATATATATATATATATATATATATATATATATATATTTATATAGATATATATATGTGTATAAGTTAACACCACGTTCCCCAAAACGTGAAAATAACTACACGCGCCGAACAACCAATGCATCGAACAGCAATTTCAATGCGGACAGGTAGACGCTGCATCAGCAGAATAATCGGATAAATTTAGGTATCGATACTTGAATTAAGTTCAGTTGTAGTTTGTACTCTATCGAAGTAATCAAATAAAGCTCAAAGAGCATTTTTTTAATACTAAAGTAAAACTCGTGTTTTAACTGGCGCCCGAGTAGGGACTACTCTTCGCGACACCGCAAACGAAAGTCATGAAGTAAAAGTGCAGAGTAGTGCCCGCGCAAGGAGCTGGTCAATCTATTTGCCTACCCTAAGATTGTGATATCACTTCCTGAGGCTGAGACAGTGAGCCAGATATCCTTCGGTAAACGGGAAAATTATAAAGTACCGTCGCGCGTTTGAAACGACGAAATAACGCGAATATTTGCGCAGCCGTGGTGTGTTTGTTGGGAACGAGGCCCTTTAGTAGCCGGAAATTGGCAAACGGACGTTGTGGATTGCAACAGCTGCCCTCAAAGCGAAGCAGTGGTCGTAGCAGCAACCCTAGGATAACTGTTACAAGCAAACATATGAATTCGTCAGGAATCTGGGAAGCAGCAGGAATGAAACTAGTAGCATTTTTGTAAGTCTAGATAATTAAGAATTAAAATTATATATCACAAAGAAATAATTACTATCGAAAACAAATCAATTTGAGCTAAACAAACAAAAAAGAAATAACTACAATCAAAAACCAATTAGTTTGAGCTAAATAAACAAAGAAAAAATTATTGAAAAAGTTAATGTTAAGTGATCAAACAGAAAATACTATTGAATAACTAATTTGAATATGAAAATCAAACCAAATCGAAATTATTAAATATATCAAACGAATTTTCAATATTTCTATTTGCAACATTATATTTAAGCTTGTTTCCTATATTACTTTTAAACCCTTTCCAGCATTGGTCCTTTTTTTTTCTGTGCATTATTAAAGTGCTGCATTATTAGTGTGATTTTAGTGATTATAAAAGTGATTCCGTGAACTTGCGCGTTTAGAAAGTGATCTTTTTGCTTTGTCGTACCTCTGACGCCAATTTCTCAATTTTATTGTTGATCTATCCTAAGCGATAATGGCCAATCCCAATAATTTAATCAGGACCGCTCGCCTTAACAGAGATGAAGTTCCACCAGTGATCGAAGAAGGTAGGCCGATACACGCGAATGTTCCGAACCCGCAGATCAATGCGAATCTTGTTGGTCTCATTACACGACTTGTTTCGGAAACCCTGCAGATCCAAGGGAGGCAAATGTTCGATTCTTTCATGAATCCCGCCTCTGATACAAACTTGGATCACGATATCCCCATAAATGCAGGACCCGAAAGAGATCTATCCGATATGGATAAGATGCCAGACGTTTTCAAAAGTCTAAGCACATTTTCCGGTGATTCGAGTGACATTCCTGGAAGAAAAGTGTGGACATCTCCAGGGTACAGGATACTCAACATCTCCAGGGTACACCAAAATACTTCGGAATTCTTTCCGTGATTCGGAACAAGATTGTAGGACAGGCGGACATCGCACTAGAGTCCTACAACACACCTCTGAATTGGCCAATAATTTCAAAGTGTCTCACTCTACACTACGCGGATAAACGCGATCTTGGTACTCTCGAGTATCAAATGACGACACTCGTGCAAGAAAATCATACGATTCATGACTTCTACCATATCGTCTATCATCATTTGTCCCTAATCCTTAATAAATTATCTTCCATGAATATAGGACCGGAATCCATGAGGAACATGACCCAGTGCTATAGAGACAAAGCATTGGACACATTTGTGAGGGGTCTTAAGTACAATTTTCCACGGCTTTTTAGCATAAGAGAACCGGTGGATCTTCCACAGGCATTACATCTCTGCCTGAAGTTACAAAACGTTGATTATAGGGCTCAACATGCCCTAAGTTCACAGAACACAGAAAAAAGAGACTACCCACATACACAACCCCCACTACCTCTAAAACGAACTAATTTGCACCATCCACATATACAAAATTACACGCAAAGAAGGAACTTCTACCCAGAACTACTTCACAATCCAAACGTTCCGCAAACCCCACAGTTTCGTCGACCAATGCCGTAACAAACCCCTTTTCACCAAAACAACAGGC
>OZ022264.1:95923624-96161124 GCA_963978885.1 Nemotelus pantherinus
CATCGGGCGACTGCGACGGCCAATCCAATGTAACGATGCCAGATTGTGTCTTCCACTGAGTACAGAGCTTGCTGCGGTGTTTAGGATCGTTGTCCTCCTGCAGATTCCAATCTTCATTTTTTGTGATGGCAGTAAAGCCTTTTTATAGATTTTTATCATTTTCTCGGCATTTAGGTTGTCAGTAAAGAGGTGCAAAGTGCCGAATCCCTGCTTTGAGAACCAGCCCCAAAGATGCACCTTTATTCCATGTTTTACGGTCCGCTAAGCAAGCCTATTGGTGGAAGTTGACCAGGCTCGCGTGAGGACAGAACGTGCCCATATAGAACATTCATCAATAAAAATGACAATTTCAAAATCTCTATCAATATTCTCATGCGCCCAAGCGAGTCGCTTTGTCACGTGTTTTTCAGTCAACAGAGGCTTCTTCATTGTGTTGCGCCATTTCAGATCATGAGTACGAAGATGGATTCGGATAGTTTCGTAGTATATATCTAAACCTTTTGCCATTAATTTTGCTTGTCCTTGCCGCAGTGTTAAAGCAGGATTCCGCGAAAACAGATTCACTATTCTTTTTTCATCTTTTTTGTTCACTTTTCCTATCGAGCCACATTCTGGTAAGTCATCGACATTTTAAGCCACTTTATATCGCTGTATCCACTTCTGTACAAATGCCTTCGACTTTCTCATATGTTTAGCAGCCGCTGATTGCGACATTTTGGGACCTTTCGGGTGGTTGCAAAGGAACACAGCCTCGTAGCGCGACGCGTACTTAGCACTCATGGCGTTTAACGTGATTCTCTTTCAAAAGATCAACGACAACTGAATCTTTGTTGGCAATGCATCAAGGACAAAGCTTCCCTCTATCGGCTCGCGAAGGAATTAGAGCGAAATCTTTCATTACATGTCGGTGAAGTCGACCACGCTCTTACTTGACAGACTGTATATATAAATATATATATATTTATATATATATATATATATATATATATATATATATATATATATATATATATATATATATATATATAGAAAAATAACAAAAACAATTCCAATTTGATTCGGAGGCTTATTCCGCAAAACGATCGAGTTTCCCGTATCGACATTCTCTGCTTTGATAAGCTTTAGAGACGATATACGTTGTCTATGCTGATTTATAGGCAAGAAGGGAACCATGATCACAATTGAATAACCTTTACAAATAAAAGGTCTATATATATATATATATATATATATATATATATATATATATATATATATATATATATATATATATATATATATATATATATATATATATATATATATATATATATATATATATATATATATATATATATATATATATATATATATATATATATATATATATATATATATATATATATATATATATATATATATATATATATATATTGTCACCGATTGTTATCGAATGAATTCAAAATAGTCCGCTGATGCTGGTCTGTAGATGGCACTTTACTTGGAAGTCGACTTTGAACGTTTTCGACGTTCCAAAAGCGATGTTCCGTCCATGGGAAGCGACATGGAGAAAACAGGTTCTTTTTGGTTACGGTTTTCGGCGGTTCTGACGGGTGAAGTAGCTGGAGGTTTTGGAGAATAGCGACAACGTGGTATTCGTATAAAAAAAAGGCTGTAATTCGTATAAACAGGTAGTAGATTCGAGACATTGCAATACAATTGTAGATATAACATTGTAATTGAGTTTTTATGCATTAAATTAATTCGAAACATTAATGGTCCTTCGAACCGGATTTATTTTTATCCGCAACTGAAATTAATCTTCGCATGAAACCAGTGTCGTGCATCAGTGGTATAGTGAATGTGAAATGCATGAATGGTTTGAAAAGGTGTAGGTGCCAGATACACAAATCAAACGCTAAATCCGACAGTAAAGATTGGTGTACCGAAATCACCGAGCTACAAAGAAAACGGTATTGATAACATTCCGCTCATTGTATGGGAATTTAGATTTCACAAACGGTATAATAGAATCTTAGTGAGAATTAAACGAGAATTGTTCGTACTTGATTTATCAACCATGTTTCGAATTAATTTAATGCATAAAAACTCAATTACAATGTTATATCTACAATTGTATTGCAATGTCTCGAATCTACTACCTGTTTATACGAATAACAGTTTTTTTTTGTGATATACAAATACGAATTTAGTTTCAAATTGATTTGATGTATATAAACGCAGTTGTAATGTTATAATGATAATTGTTGGTAATGTTTCGAATCTACTACCTGTTTATACGAATTACAGCCTTTTTTTTATACGAATACTACGTTGTCGCTATTCTCCAAAACCTCCAGCTACTTCACCCATCAGGACCGCCAAAAACCGTAACCAAAAAGAACCTGTTTTCTCCATGTCACTTCCCATGGACGGAACATCGCTTTTGGAACGTCGAAAACGTTCAAAGTCGACTTCCAAGTAAAGTGCCATCTACAGACCAGCATCAGCAGACTATTTTGAATTCATTCGATAACAATCGGTGACATTATCCTGGGCCTTGAAACGTTTCTACGTTTCTAAATGAACTGGGGAATGAACTGTGACCGGTGATTATAAACCTCCTGAAAACCAGGCTGAGAACGCGCCACCTCGACATGTTAACATGAAATTAAAGTAAGATTACTATTTGTTCAAAAATTCGTTCATGATACTTGGTGAGGATCCGATCAGATGCGTTCCAGCTGCATTCGCAGCGGTTATGTTAATCAAAGAGTTTGTGACGACTGGATTGTGGTTGATGTGTATGCTGCTCGTGGCATGTCCTCCTGACGGGCAACGCAACATCCTGCTACGAGGGGTTATTGTTAATGTGGCGCCCCGACTCGCCACCTCGAACATTAAGAAAAATGAAAAGAAATGAAAAACTTCGAAATAAATAGTGAATTCAGTGTCGTATCATGATGTGGTTAGACTTATGTGTAAGGATTTATATACGTATGTGATGTATCCTTATATGTATTTTTATTTTTCGTATGAGTTGTACTTATTGTTGTTTTTGGTTTCTTTTCGTAACGATGTCCCTTTGTTCGGGTAGTGAGCAAACTTTGTGAATCGGGCGTCGTAGTATTGAAGAGGCGGTTTTAATGTCCACTACTCGGACTAGGCCATCTGGCCCTGGATGAGTTTTGGTGATTCGGCCCATCAGCCATTTAAGTGGGGGAAGACGTTCGTCCTTGATGATAACTAGCTGCCCGACCTGTAGATTTTTTTTTGTTTGCTGCCATTTTGCACGCTGTTGTAGCGTATGTAAGTATTCTGTCTGCCAGCGTTTCCAAAAGTCTTGTTGTAATTTTTGTACCAGAATCCATCGTCGAAGACCAATTGCATTAGCTTCCAGTAGATCATCTTGTGGAGGGGCGGTGATTGCGCGTCCGATCAAAAAATGACCTGGTGTTAGTGGAGTTAGCTCTGTTGGGTCATCGGTTAATGGACTTAGCGGTCTTGAGTTAAGACAGGCTTCAATCTGTGTCAGCACGGTTGCGAACTCCTCGTAAGTGAGGGTGACATTTCCTACTACTCTTCTCAAGTGATGTTTAACGGAACGAACTCCAGCTTCCCATAAGCCTCCAAAGTGTGGTGACGCAGGAGGGATAAACGACCATGTTATCCCATCCGTAGCTAACAATTCAGCAACTTCTGATCTAATCCTTTTCTGACTTGCCACAAATGTTTTCTCCAATATCGTTTTTGCTCCTATGAAATTTGTACCACAGTCGGAATATATATTCTTGCAGAGCCCTCTTCTTGCAATGAACCGGCGAAGAGCGGCTAAGAAGGCCTCGGTGGTGAGATCGCTTACCACTTCCAAGTGGATTGCTTTGGTCGCCAAACAGACGAATAGTGCGATGTAGCCCTTGTACGTCTTCGTACCACGGCCCTTTGACATGCGTAGTGAAAAGGGTCCTGCGTAATCGATCCCTGTGTTTGTAAATGCAGGAGCTGGGTTGATTCGTTCCTTTGGTAAGTTGCCCATCATTTGAGTGGAAGTCGTCTTGGACCATCGGAAACATTTCATGCAATTGTGTATGTAGGCCTTGACAGAGTTGCGTAATTTTGGGGCCCAATCCGTTGTTCGAATACTATTGAGTGTGGCGGTAAGTCCTCCTTGAAGGGTTTTAAGATGGTGGTGTACGATGATCAACCTTAAGAGATGACTTCCGTGTGGGAGAATTACCGGGTGCCGTTCGTCAAAGGTGATGTCGGCGTTTTGTAATCGACCGCCAACTCTTAGTATCCCAAATTGGTCCAAAATCGGTGTGAGAGCTTTGATTTTGTTCTGCTTGTTGACTGTGCCATGTAATTTTAGAGCAGTGATCTCGTCAGTGTAGTATTTTTTCTGAATAGTCTGGTACCAATATGTCGAAGCGGAGTTCAGCTCGTAAGTTGTAAGATATGAGCTGCTATTGTGGGTCTTCTGCCGGATGGAGTTATTAATGAATCGGAGGCAGTATGCGGTTACTCGTATGAGACGATTAAACGAAGAGAATTTGGTGAGATCCAGTAGTTGTTTTATACTGTGAACTTGTGTTGTTAAAGCAGTTGGCTTTCGCATTTCCTGTGTCGTGTCATATAGTTGGTCAATGGGATCTTGTTGTGTGAATGATTGTAGCCACGTCGGTCCTTGCCACCATAATGTGGATGTAGACAGATTTTCCGCGGTCAAGCCTCTGGTTGCAAGATCGGCGGGGTTATCCGATGAATTAACATGATGCCATATTGAAGTCAGAATTAGTTTATGTATTTGACTGGTCCGATTTGCCACAAATGTCTTCCAATTACAAGGGTGTTTTGATAACCATGCTAATACTATGGTCGAATCTGACCAACAGTAAACTGGGGTTTTATGTAGTTGCAGTGCTGACACAATTTTTGCCATTAGCTTTGCCAACAAGGAGGCACCACATAACTCCAGACGGGGAAGAGAGATTGTCTTGATTGGTGCAACCTTGGTTTTTCCCATTAAAATGCTCACCTTTGCTTTAGATAAACTCCTGGTGGAGGTTCTTAAATACACTGCCGCAGCGTAAGCACGTTCTGATGCGTCACAAAATCCGTGTAACTCAATCCGCGTACTACTCGTGGTGTGCAGCCAGCGAGGAACCTTTACTTGCTCTAATTGCTGTAAATTGTTTCGGAATTGACACCATTCCGTTTGGATTTGGTCTGGAAGCAATTGATCCCATTCTATACTTAGTAGCCATAATTTTTGTAACAGCAGCTTTGCTGTGATTATGACTGGTGCATACCATCCTAGGGGATCAAATAGTCTTGCGATGTATGATAATATAATTCGTTTAGTGGGTGTCTTGCTGTTGGACTCCAGGGAAAATTTGAGTGACAGTTCGTCTCGTGTCCGATGCCACTTGAGTCCTAAGGCGTTTACCGTCGAAGTGATCGTGTCTCTTATTTCAATTGTGTCTGACTGTAACCTATCTCTTTCTGCCACATTCTGGATCACTGTGGGATCATTAGATGTCCATTGGCGCAGATGAAATCCACCCTGGCTAAGTAACTCGATGAGTTCTCGCTGTAGTTGCATGACTTTATCTGAATCTTCTCCCCCGCTCAGTACATTATCTACGTACAACTCCTGGGACAATGTTTTGGATGCGAGCGGGAAGTTTGCGCCATCGTCTTCTACCAGCTGTTGAACTGCCCGCATGGCCAAAAAGGGAGCAGAATTCACTCCGAAAGTTACAGTATTCAGTCTGTAATGTTGAATGGGTTCTGACGAACTTTGTCGCCATAATACTCGTTGAAAGTTCCGGTCTGATTTAGCAATTAAGACTTGCCGATACATTTTTTCCATATCAGCTGAGAAAACGATTCGGTGCATTCTCCACCGTGTTATGATGTCGGAGAGATCTTGATGCAGGCTAGTACCGACGTAAAGATGATCATTCAGCGAATTTCTATTATCAGTTTTGCAAGATGCATTGAATACTACCCGTAATTTTGTGGTGAGACTCGTTTCTTTGGCTACCGCGTGATGAGGCAAATAATAATTTGGAGCGGTGTCCACTTCTTCCTCGGGTATCTTCTCCATATGTTTTAAATCGAGATATTCATCTAAACATCGATGGTAGTCAGCGTTCAGTTGGGGATTTCTGCTCAATCTTCGTTCGAGTGAAATAAGTTGTGAGTAAGCCGTTGCAAAGGACGATCCAAGATTTTCAGAGGATGCTTTAAATGGTAATGAGACGATATACCGGCCTTGAGTGTCTCGTTTATGCGTAGCTTTGAAATGTTCCTCACATCGGCTAGTATCATCGTTGACATTTGACACAGCTTCCATTTCTTCAAGCTCCCAGAATCTACGAAGTTGTGAGTCGAGTTCCACCCGATTAAAGAACGAATGAACGTGAACAAATGTTTGTGGTTGACAGTGAACCGGGCCCAACAATATCCAGCCTAAGGCTGTGTTCTGCGCAATCGGAGCATTATGTGCTCCTTTCTTAAGCCAATCTTTGATGATAGCTGGGTATACATCTGAACCCAGTAGGATGTCGATTTTACCCGGCTGGTAGTACAGAGGATCAGCTAGTTCAAGATTTCGGAGATGCTTATACTCAACTAATGGAAGTGTAGAGTGTGGTAGTCGATCTGTCAGTGAAGGAAGAACCAGTGCCTCCAATGGCAGGAGAAAGTCATTAGACAGCCTAGATCCCAGTTCCAGTTGCACGACCTTTTACACGCTTCCTGTTGTAGTTTTCCCGATCCCGGAGATCTTGATTTCATGAGTGATCGGCAATGGTTTGAGCCGCATGCGTTGCATGGCAGCTGTGGAAATGAAGCTGACTTGTGAACCGGTGTCGATCAACGCTCTCATTGTAAGATTAATCCCGTTGGATGATACCTTGATCAATGCGGTTGACAGAAGTACCGAGTCGATTGAGTGACTGGCTAACAGGGACGTTACCGGTTTAGTGTTCCCTGGGCCGTTTGGGTGGGAAGGACTAGACAGAGTATATCCGTGGAGCAGTGAATGATGGCGTCGACCACAGTGAGCGCATCCTTGTTTGCTTGGACAGTTCTGACTTTGATGGTCCGTGCTTAGGCAATTAAAACACAGATTGTTGGCTTTGACAATCTGTCGCTTCTGACCCAGAAGTAGAGATCGAAAAGAAAGACACTTGCGGATAGAGTGGTTCTGTTGGCAACAGCAGCATGTAGTGTTGCGTACAGAAGCTAAGGCCTGTATTGGCCGTTTGTTAGGTTTGGTGATCGGCGGCATGATGATGGCCTCTAAAGTACGAAACCGCGATTCGAGAAAATTTAGATATTCGATGAGAGTTGTTGGTTCAGTCGTGCTACTAAGTCGCTGCTCCCATTGCAGACGCGTTTCAGGAGGTAATCGTTGTGTTTGAGCATGTATAATGGCCAAATCCCAGTTTTTTACATCAATTTTCAGCGATTGAAGTGATGCTAGGCTCTCTTTTATGGCATCATAGAGACTTTGGATCGCTGTTGCGTTATCGGTTACAATTGGCTTGCTTTCGAATAATATTCCCATTTGCGCACTGACTAATAATCGTCTGTTTTCATAACGCTTTATGAGTGCCTCCCAGGCAGGAGCATAGTTTGAATCGCATATAGAGTATGCACGAAGCAATTGGTCTGCTTCCCCAGAAACTGTGCTTCGCAAGTAGTGGAGTTTTTGAACATTAGAAAGTGATTGGTTGTTACCGACCAATGCTGCGAACATGTCTCGGAATGACTGCCATTCAGAATATCGACCGTCAAAATTGGGCAATTGAACAGTAGGCAACGAGATAGTTGCGGGGCCAACAACGCTACAATTTTCAAAGTTGCGAGACAAATTATTCACTTCAGAGGATTGTTTGGAACTGAAGCTGCTTATCATGTCCCGGAAACGACCTGAGTATTCATAATATATCTCTTCATATTTGGAATACATGTCACTAGTAAAATACGGAAGAGTTTTGTTCGTCGTGTCTGCGCACATCACAATTTTTTGGTGATTATCGGAAAATTCTTTCCAAAGATCAGTTATGCCTTCGAGACGGCCGTTCAAATAACCTAACGTGCAATTGGCCTTGGAGCATTTTTTGAAGTTGGAGATAAATCGATCGAAGGAATCGATCGTCACTATTTGAACCTTCATCTGCGTTTCGATGGTGGTCGTCATAATGACCGAAAAATGCACTCAATCGATTGTTCGAGAATTGGTAGCTGACACCAAGCCTATCTAGTTTATTTGGGCGTGAATCGCGATGGTTGATAAATCAAGTACAAACAATTCTCGTTTAATTCTCACTAAGATTCTATTATACCGTTTGTGAAATCTAAATTCCCATACAATGAGCGGAATGTTATCAATACCGTTTTCTTTGTAGCTCGGTGATTTCGGTATACCAATCTTTACTGTCGGATTTAGCGTTTGATTTGTGTATCTGGCACCTACACCTTTTCAAACCATTCATGCATTTCACATTCACTATATCACTCATGCACGACACTGTTTTCATGCGAAGATTAATTTCAGTTGCGGATAAAAATAAATCCGGTTCGAAGGACCATTAATGTTTCGAATTAATTTAATGCATAAAAACTCAATTACAATGTTATATCTACAATTGTATTGCAATGTCTCGAATCTACTACCTGTTTATACGAATAACAGTTTTTTTTTTGTGATATACAAATACGAATTTAGTTTCAAATTGATTTGATGTATATAAACGCAGTTGTAATGTTATAATGATAATTGTTGGTAATGTTTCGAATCTACTACCTGTTTATACGAATTACAGCCTGTTTTTTATACGAATACCACGTTGTCGCTATTCTCCAAAACCTCCAGCTACTTCACCCATCAGGACCGCCGAAAACCGTAACCAAAAAGAACCTGTTTTCTCCATGTCGCTTCCCATGGACGGAACATCGCTTTTGGAACGTCGAAAACGTTCAAAGTCGACTTCCAAGTAAAGTGCCATCTACAGACCAGCATCAGCGGACTATTTTGAATTCATTCGATAACAATCGGTGACAATATATATATATAAAAGTTAAAACACGAGTTTTACTTTAGTATAAAGAAAATGCTCTTTGAGCTTTATTTGATTACTTCGATAAAGTACAAACTACAACTGAACTTAATTCTAGTATCGATACTTCAATTTATCCGATTATTCTGCTGATGCAGCGTCTACCTGTCCGCATTGACATTGCTGTTCGATCCATCGGTTGTTCGGCGCGTGTTGTTATTTTCACATTTTGGGGACCGTGGTGTTGACTCTTCCCCATTTAAGAACGATAGTTCACTATCGTTTAGAAGTAAGGTAGATTGTTAAATCTGAACTGGGCTCGGTTCGGTGTTGCTGATGGTATAATTGCGGTGTTGATGGTATAATTGCTGTAGTTGTTGTTTTATTATTTGGAGTATTGTCGATCGATGTTCTTGCATAGTTTTGTTGATTGTAGGATCCCCAGATGAGGTAGGCTGATGCTGTTATTGTTAGTAGCATAATGAGACCATAGGTGGTGTACTGGTGAATGTGGTTTTCGGTTTTAAGCATTTCGATTGTTTCTGTATTGTTGATCCGTAGTTCATCCAGCATCTCGTATGGTAGCTGTTGTCCATGGATTTCGCCTTCCGGTACATGTTGGAGTATGGCTGGTAGTGCGTGGATGGTCGACATGTCGTGTGACTAATAATTTTGTCCATTAACCGTTACTGAATGATTGTGGAATCTAATTAAGTAGGTCCTGTTCAGGTGGTGCGTCGAGTTTCCTGTTTCCTATTGGCCGTAGAATTCGTTCAACAATAGGTTTCCATCTGAGATTTCCTCGATGCTGGGGATGTGCGATCCGCTGACTTTTTTGCATGTAACATTTGAACTTAGTAGCAATTTTGGAATACAATTTGATATGTCTATGATGTCAGATTCTTTACATATAAACATGTTGTTGTTTTGCTTGCAGCTATTTTTGATTCCGTAAAATTGTCCATAGTTATTTTTAAATTTTTTTTCAAATAGTATATGAGGAATTACATTTCTTTTTTTGATTGGCTTTATTAATATTGTTTCGTAATTTTGCTCTCTAGGTATGGGAATATTTATTATATAAAGTATTGATTCGTGATTAGTTATAATTTTCAAATCTGCAAGTTCAAGTGCTTCCTCTATTGTTGAAAAGGGTAACAATTCTTTATTTAGTGTTTCAGTTGCAAGTTCGTTTTCTTTCTTTGAAAGGATTAGAGAATTAATTATATAATTGCGACAAATAATGGAGTTGTATTTAACAAGACAAAGCCAACACGCATCACTATGACGTCCAAAACACTACTCGATCATGTTATCATAAAACATCCAAACATGAGTGAACGTATGTCTTACAATGATGACGACTGGCCCGGCTTAGACCATAAAGTAATCAACTTATCCATCAAAAATCTCGTCAAAGCTAAAATACGGCCTAAAAAAATATCGATGAGCAGAACCAATAATAAAGATTTCTTAAGGAACTTCATAGATAGTCTCCAAGGGTCTCCAACTTCGGACTTTGATGAGCTAATTGAGAAGATAACCGAAGCTAAGGTTAAAGCAACAACAACGAAACAAGTTCGTGTTCGAGTACAATCTTGGATTACTAGGAATGTAATTGATGCTGCAAATCGAAAACGAACTGCTTACAAAAAATACAAAGCAGATCCAAACTCCACGTCCAAGAAGCAGATCTATTTATCTATGAAGAAGGAATCGAATCGAGCTATCATGGAGGTCAAAAAACGTTTCTACAGAAATAAGTTTGAAGCTTCAGCCGGAAATACCTCCAGATATTGGCAACTAGTAAATGAGCTCTTGTCTAAACAACAGAACAAATCTTCAACGTGCATAGAAGAACTGTTGATAAATGGAACATCCATTACAGACCCCGAAGAAGTAGCACAGCAGTTAAACAACTTCTTCGCTACCATTGGAACACTTGTCACCGAGCAACTGCAACGTTCCTCACGCTCGAGTATTCATATTGAGCCTATGCACTTCAATTCACTTGCGTCTCACGGGTCCTGTTGAAATATCTGAAATAATCGACAACCTTAAATCAAAGGTTTCTCCTGGTCTGGATAGTATAACATCGGAGGATATTAAATTTCTGAAAAATCATATTTTGGAGCTTCTAACTACAATAATAAATAAGCACCTAGCAGCTGGTACATTCCCTGATTGTCTTAAACTGGTGAAAATCACTCCAATCTTCAAAGGAGGTGATCCAGCGGATCCATCAAATTATCGCCCAATAGCTGTCACAAGTGTCCTAAGTAAAATATTTGAAAGAGTCATTCAAAAACAATTGCTTCAATTTATTAAGACTAACTCCATTTTGACGCCAATTCAATATGGCTTCCAAGAAAACAGTAGTACACTAGCAGCGACATTAGATGCAGTACATTTCATCAACAATGGATTGGATAAGGGCGACTATGTAGCGGCAATCTTCGTGGATCTGAAAAAGGCCTTTGACACCATCAACCACGAAATCCTGCTTCAGAGGCTCGAAATATACGGAATCCATCACAACTTTAAGCTGTTAATAAAGGATTATCTGTTCAACAGGCGTATTATTACAGCTAACAATATGTATAAAAGTCAGGAATGCACTATAAACATCGGCGTTCCTCAAGGATCAATCCTTGGGCCATTACTGTTTTTACTGTACATTAACAGCGTACAGGACATTCATCTGTTGGGAAAAATAGTTTTATTTGCTGATGACACACTACTGCTGTATTCCGGTAAAAACGAATTAATTCTCCAGCAAAATATAAATGATGACCTAGGAAAATATTGGAATTGGCTCGAACAAAGTAAATTAATAATAAACATCCAAAAGACTAAATATTTAGTATTCCAACAAAAAAACAAGCAGCAAATTAATCCGTCATTACAAATCAATGGAATACAATTGGCAAAGGTCAAGTCAATTAGATACTAAGGACTAACTTTAGATGAGAAAATGTCTTGGCTACAACATATCAATAACATCAGACTTAAAGTAGCGCCTATGATAGGAATCCTAAAAAAATATGATTTTTTATCTCTCAACATCAAACTTGACATTTTCAATGCTTTTATTTTGTCGAACATCTCTTAACACCTTACCTGAGGATATAAGAAATTCAGCGAATTTGGTAAAATTTAAGGAAAATCTACGATCATTCCTTTTACAAAGATAATGAAGACGCCAACCAGAGTTTTTTCTAAACTTTTCTCTGGGCATAAGTCTTGACGACAAGAAACAGGCGATATCATCTGAAGACGATAGTTTATAATGAAGTGCTTTCCCTTATACCAATATTTTATTGTCTGGGAAGTACGAAGTTAACATATATTGAGGAGAATTGATGCACACAGACCGTGCATTTTGATTGAGTGATGGAGAGAGTGGAAGGAAGGAGGTAAAAAAAAAAAAAAAATTATTCCTAGTTTTGCCCAATGTATGTCATAGTTGATGTTTTTTAGCTCTTCTTTTATGATATTAATGTTGCTTTGTACTTCTAAAATTACGCTATTGTCTGCCTTTTTTTCCTCTCTTAGTAATTTTTGAATTTCGTTTGTTATTTTTGTATTTTATTTATTTTTTGAGTTAATTCGTTTATAACTACTTGTTTATTGTTATTGTTATAACATTGGTAATCTTTTCTTGAATTGTTATTAAGTCTTCATGGTCAGGACTTCCAGCTATCCATTTCCATGCGGAGCCGAAAAAATCGAGTGATCTTTTTACCTTGCGGGGTCTCAGATTTTGAATCATAGTTTCGATTTGGTATAATTCGTGTGTTAGGTAGCGTGAAAGCGGATGGTGTTGGACTATTGAAAGGTTGAGAATAGGCTGAATGTCCGCGATGAATCGTTCGTATTGGTCGTGTATTATCTTGAAGTTTCCGTTCTTGATTTTCGTGTGTCCGAGGTAGAAGGAAACAATTTGTGAGTTCGTGTAGTCCAGTATCTGTATGTTTGCGTAAGTCACGTGAATGATGAACCTGGAAGAGAAGTTAATTTCTAATTTTATCTTTATGCACAATCTTTCCAGATTCGGTAAGTATGGTCGTGTTTCGATTTTCTTTAACAGTCTCTTGTCGATACATTGGGGTTAATTTTGATCCTGTTTGTTTGTTTTGTCGAAAGTAAACAATTTGCCCGGTGTCGTAGGTTTTTATAGTCTGTCTTTTGTTGTTGTAATTTTCCATGTCATTCGTCTGTTTTCGTTTTATTCTTTCTATGTTATTTAAGCGCGCACTCTCCAGTTCTTCGAGAGAAAGGTTGGGCATCCGGCTAAGATACAGTTCTACCGGCCTCTTACCCGTAGTTGAATGAATAGTGAAATTGTACTCATTCACCGCGCGTTCGAGGAGTTCCTAAAAGGGTCGAGGAGGTCCTTCTTATTTTAGGCATCTCATAATTTCTATGAGAGGAGAGTGCCAGCGTTCTATTTGCCCATTAACTTCACTCTTGTAGGGTGGTGTTCTGAAAAGTTTAATTTTCAGTTCGTCTTCGATCATGGACTCCAGAGCCACAGATCTGAGGGCTCCTTCGTTGTCAATCACAACCATTTCAGGGATGCAGAAGAAGAATAGTATGTCTCGTAATGGGCGTCTAATGTATTCAGAAGATTTTGATGGTATTATTTTTCCCTGCACGAATTTTGTAAATTTGTCAATAGCAGTGAGTACGCGTGTCTTTTCAGTCATAAAAATATCTATGTGTACTATATGTCCGGGGAATTGAGGAATAAGTGAGGTTTGTTTGGATGTCTGTCGTATTTATTTTGTTTGCAAACAGTGCAAAGATTAACTACTCGCCTGACTTTCGAATCCATTTTGGGAAAGAAAAAATTTTCTAATATTTATAGGCGACTCTCATCCGCATTCCGGTGGGCCCGTTTATGCATCCGGAGGATTCTTTCTTCTTGCTCTGCTTCATTAGAAACATCTTCAATCAGTTTTCGAGCAAACCGGATCTTATAGTCTCTAAAATGGTGAGGGTATACCGATTGGATGATCCCCAGTGTGGGTTCGTCGGTGAGCAATCCATTGATTGTATGGGGGTTCAAATATCTTTTGAAGATGTCGATTATATCTTGTGCAGTATAGTTTGGTCGGAAAATTATATGTCGAGTAAAGTTGTCGAAAAGATTTTAATTTGGTAGCTATTTTCGGTCTCCCGTTTTTAGGAGGAGTTGGTTTCTGAAGGCATTTATAGGGGTTTCCACAGTTGGTATTAAGTTTAAGTTGGTATTAAGTAACATCTAAGAGAATTAATCGACCAGATAATCGCCAGCATTTCTTTCTCATTCGCAACATAGTTCTCTCCAGTTTAACTGAGAGTCCTAGACAGGAATGAGATTGGTTGATTATCTTGAGATAGCACGGCACCAACTGCATACTTGGATGCGTCGGTAGTTAGTTTGACTGGTTTTCCGAAGTCTGGATGTGAAAGGACTACGTCTTGGGATATAAGGCCATTTTTTAGTTTCTCGTATGCAGCTATTGCTTCTTTGTCGAGTAAAACTTTTTTGTTCTTGGACGAGTTTTTCGATACTCGTCCATCCTCCCTTCTTAAGAGAGATGTCAGGGGCTTTGCGATTTTTGCATAGTCCTTTATGAACCTGCGATAATAACCTGACATACCTAGGAAAGAACGTAGATCTTTAAGCGTTTGAGGGAGTGGAAATGAAGCAATTGCTTCGACTTTTTTGGGACTCGTCTTAATGCCGTCTACGCTGACGACAAATCCTAGAAACTCCACTTCTTTTTTAAGGAATTCGCATTTGTCTAGATTTATTTTCATGTTAGCGTTCTTCACAGTCTCTAAGACAATATCCAAATTCTTGAAATGTTCTTCTTCATTTTTGCCAAAGATGATTATGTCGTCAATGTCAATTCGACAACGCTTACCGATATTTTCTCGGAGAATGTCATCTAATGCTCTTTGGAAAATAGCCGAACCGCTTTTCAAGCCAAATGGGAGGCGAAGAAATTCGTATTTGCTGTTGTTAATGGCGAAGGCTGTTTTCTCTATGTCGCGTTCAAGTAAAGGGATCTGATAGAACCCGCTTTTTAAGTCAATAATCGAGAAGTATTGATTTTCACCTAGATTCGATAGGATATCATTGATGTCAGGAATGGGATTTGCATCTGTTACGGTAACAGAGTTTAATTTTCGATAATCTACGACTGCTCAATACTTTTTTTCTCCTGATGCATCCTGCTTCTTCTGGACAATCCACACAGGTGCATTGTAGGGTGACTTTGAGGGACGTATGATATTGTCTTTTAATAATTTTTGGATTTCTTTTTCCACTTAGTCTTTTAGTGCCATTGGGTATCCGTAGGACTTCGAGTAAACTGGGTCATTCATTGTTGTACGAATTTCACCTTGGGCGGTGGTAATGTAGGTTAAGCTTCTATTTGGTTCTGAAGCTAAGTTTATGGATTTACCCAAGATCTATTTAAGAGTTTTGATTTGAGAGTCCGTCATGTGATTAGTTCTTAGGGTTAAATGATTTACAGTCTGTGATAGGAGCTGTTGAAGCGGAGTTTGGATTCTTCCTTTGATGGTCATAAAATTGTTGTCAGTATGAATGATTGCTTGAAGTTCCTTCAAACTATCATTCCCAATTATTCCTGCAAAAGTCTTTATTGAAGGAAGGAGGTAAAACTTAAGTTTTTCGCAATAAGGTTCAAATAAGTTGATGAAAGAGTGGTGTGTGATATTTACTGATCCGTCAACGGAGTTAATATCAAAGGGTGTTTTGTTCTTTATAGGGTTTCGAATAAATCGGGCGTGAATGTAGTTTTTATTCGAATCAGTGTCAATAAGGAAATTTAAAATTTCACCGCTCTTTGCCGCATACTCCATGTAGGGAAGCAAAGAGCTCAGCAGTCTAAAAAATTGACCTCGGCTTGGATATTTTCCGAATTCTTTTCAGTCGTTTCTATTGTCTCGTTGTCATATTCTACCGGAGGTTCTTCGTTGCAATTCATCTCGTCATAATTATATTTCTGTTCGAGCTCTTTGTACTGTTCGTAGTCGTAAGTTTCGTTACAATCTTCATTGCTTTCTCCTAAATGAAATACTCTTTGTTGTTTGTTTGGTACGTGTACCATTTGGGAGGTTGGGCGTTTCTGCCCGAAATTTTGATGTTGTATTTGAGGCCGATTTTGATAGTTCACAGTTCATGAGCGAATGGATTGATCTACTTCCAAAGGCTCATATTGTCAAGGTTTTGGAGGTAATGTTCTATAATTTTTTTTTTTTTTTTTTTTTTTTTTTTATTAATTCACCAAACAAGGTACAAAATCTTATATAAAATAACAAAATAAAAATAAGATGGAAAATTAAAGTGAAATAAAAAGTAAAAGCAAACAAGTTAAATAAGTAACAAACAAATCAAAAAAGTGACAAAAAGATTAATAAATAACAATCAGTAAATAAAAACATTGACGTATAAGCTATGGCTTAAGGTTTAGGGGTATGGATGGCATGCAAAAGAGAGGATTTGAAGGATGATTTGGAAATCGTAGGGGAATATAAGTGACTTATGCTGTTGAATATTCTGCAGCATCTATTTATAGGCTCATTTGCTGCATATGTCGTCGAATGTGAATATTCTTTTAGGAAACGATTGAACCTGGTGTTCCTCACAGGGATATTTATCGAAATTTTACTATTCAGGAATTCTACATTAATAGCGCCTCTAATGACGTCGAATGTGAAGCAGGCCGATATCATTATTCTTCTGGAGGCTAGTGTCGATAGGTTTAAATGACCCAGTCGAAACTCATAAGGGGGTAAGCTATTAAAATCATAAGGGTTGTACAGTTCTCTCAAGGCGAAAAGTAGAAATTGTTTTTGTATTGACTCGAGTCTGTCACTGTAGGTTTCAAAAGCGGGATTCCAGCTAATGCAAGCGTATTCGAGAATAGGACGTACAAGTGAAGTGTATAAGGATCTTGTGACTCACAGACTACGGAATTCTTTGGCACGTCTTTTGATGAAACCTAGCTGTTTGTTCGCACGAGAAAGCATTTTATCAAAGTGTAAGGTGAAGCGGAGTTTTTCATCTAAGATAACACCGAGGTCAGCAATGTTATCAACTCGGGTTAGCATATTATTGCCGAGAAAGTACGTATTGTGTGTGACCGTGCATTTCCTGGAAAAACTAATAACTTGGCATTTGCTGATATTGAGAGAGAGCTTGTTTATATTGCACCACTGATCAAGTGAATTAAGCTTGGATTGGAGAAAGGGGGCGTCCGATTTCGATTCAATAGTCTGATAAAGTTTGAGATCGTCTGCATAGAGTAAATGAGGTATGCCTGCTAGGACGTCAGATAAGTCAGAAATAAATATATTAAAAAGAAGTGGGCCAAGATGGCTACCTTGGGGTACACCAGAGGTAGCACTAACGTTTTTCGATAAAAATCCTTGAAATTTTACACATTGTGTGCGATCGCGAAGGTAGGAGGTCAGCCAGCTGAGTAAAGACCCGGCAATACCAAATTTCTGAAGCTTTAGAATCAAGGTAGAATGGTCAACTCTGTCAAACGCCTTACTGAAGTCAGTGTAGACTGCGTCAATTTGGTATCCTTTTTCCATTTTGCATAGAACGTCAGAGATTAGAATTGTCAAATTCGTGGTAGTTGAGCGACCTTTTCTAAAGCCATGTTGTTGCTCGTTCAAACGGGAATCAACAAGCGGAGAAAGTTTATCGTATACCACCTTTTCGAAAAGTTTCGGAATCGAAGACAAAATGGCAATGCCCCTATAATTTCGGATACAGCGTCGATCACCATTTTTGAATATGGGTGTGACATACGAAAGCTTCCAACAGAATGGGAAAATTCCCGACGAAAGTGATCTATTAAAGAAAATATGCAAGGGATCTATAAGCTGCTCTACACACTTGCGCAAGAAGATCGGAGGAAGAAAATCAGGCCCAGGGCCTTTGTTGCAGTCGAGATCCAAAATAGCTTTACGTATTTCATCACGGGAAATTTCTAAATGGTTCACAAAAGCTGTTGAAGCTGAATCAGCGGAAGAAAGGTGTGAGTTTGATGGGTCTGGTGCATTGAAAATTTCTTGGAAACTATCAGCAAATAGGTCACATATCTCTTTAGGAGAGGAAGACGTTATATTATTAAGAAACATGGACGATGGATAGCCAGTAGTTTTTCGCTTCACATTAACAAAATCAAAGAATTTTTTCGGGTCGCGGACTATATTTTCGCCGGTTGTTCTAATGTAAGTGTCATAAGCCTCATGAGACTTTGCTAAAAATTGCTTAGCAACTTCATTATATTCTTCCTGAATAGCAGGAATAACATCGGTATTTTCTTTAATAAGCTTATAAAGTTTGTTCCTACGATTTCGCATATGCCTAAGGTCCCTATCAAGCCATGGCTCAGACAATTTATTCTTTTTTTTTTATCTTTGGAACATATCTTTCAACGGCGTCAAATATTTTGTTGTAAAAAGAGGAAATGGCTGTCTCGAGATCTTGTGTTGAAAGAGTAGTCGACCAATCAGTAGTATCAAGAACATGTTTAATGCTTTCATAATCAGCATTACGGAAGTCAAATACAATTGAGTTATTGTAAGTTTTCAAGCAAGTGGAATCTGGAGTGGAAAGTTCAACTGACAGTGCTGTATGGTGTAGACTATTGCAAAAAAGATGCTCTGCGTCACTAGTTGGACTAACCACTACTTCGTCATAAGCATTTGTGAAAACAAGATCTAACCAATTACCATTTTGGTTAGGAGTTTGGGAAACCTGCTGCAAATCATTACCATAAAAGGCACTCGCAAGATTGAAATCGTTGGTATCTACAAGGTTTACGGGGAGAAGGTAAGAGTCATTTTCATCCGGAACAAAGCAAAGATTCGGACGATTGAAGTCACCCAAAACTATTATTTTATCTTTTTCGCTAAGTGATGTTGCTAATGAAGATATTGTGTCACAAAAATTGCTGTAGATGGACTCGTCAGATCTAGGGGGGATGTAGACAACAGCGATGTAAATTGAGTTGTTATTAGTGGAGATCCGAACAATTATACATTGGAAGAAAACATTTGGAGTGGTATCTACAAGCTCACTTGAAAGTGTGTTGCTAACAGCAAGTAAGACACCACTACCTCGCGACTGACCCGTAGAACAATAATCACGGTCGCTTCTGTAAATAGACCAACTACTATCAAGAATCTCCTCATTCTTATGAGAGGCATTAAGCCAAGTTTCGGTGATGGCGAGTAAATTAAAATGGCACGATTTGGCGTCAAGGTACAATTTACTTAGTTTGCCTCTCATACCACCACAATTGTGGTAAAAAAGTTTGAGGCTTTTCTGAGATCGGTTAGGAAAAATGCCTAAAAGGGTTGCCTGATCTTCGAAGAGATTCAGATGTCATATTACTACCATTAGAAGAATAATTTATATTGCTCGTAGAAGGAGCTAAGTTTGCGGCGGCCTGACTGGAAACCTTGGAGGAGTGTTTATTAGCAGCGTTGGTACACCTGCTTGAGGGAGAAGATGCCGTGTTAACTGCTGGGGGTATCAGTGCATTACTATTATTATTATGATTGGAACAGTCAGATAAGGAAGAATTATCAGTTGTCATTGAAAATTGGGACTGAGTACGTGATGAGCGAGTTTTATGGGTGGAAGGAAATTGGGTAAAGGTGTGACTAGGGATACAATTTTTTCTTACAATTTTTTGTTTTTTCTTATACCTAGTTTTGTCGGTGATGTTTCTCCAGGGGCTGAATGTCACTCCTTTCCAATTGATGGAGCTGTTGTTTCCACTAAAGCAAGTAAAAAGCCAGGCATATTTTGATGGGATGAAGACCTTACACCGTCTTGAGGATATATGTTTACGCTGGGATAAAAATTTCACTTCGTAGTCGTTTATATGAAAATCCGCTTCGAGAATCTTTCCCAACCATTCGTCGTCAGCAGAATAAGGAATCCCTTTCACAAAGAATGCACTTTTGTTTACTGAAGTCGTTAAATTGGAAGACGTGCTCTTATTGTGAAGAATATCGTTCGTTTTTTTTATTTTTTGTATACGATTCTGCCAATCGTTTTGGGACCAAAAAGTACCGAACTTGTAAATTGGTGTTTCACCGTTGAGGTTCGAAAATTTTTGCTGAATAGATGGAGTTGTACCCTCAGCTAGATTCCTTATAGGCGATGTTGCTTTGTCCTGCGTCCTCGTATTCATAGCCGTTGTGTTATTATTTATTTCCAACGTTGTGTTAAGGAGCTCCTGATGGAGTGTTATCTCATTCGCTAATAAATCTTCGTCTGCATCATTTCTTGAGGTTTTGCAATGACGGTCTAAATCCTCCAACTTTCTGCTGATATCAGCTAATTTTAGTTGTTGCTCAGAAAAAGCGTCTGTGAGTCTGTCAGTTTGCATTTTTAACGTTCGTGAAAATTGTTCAAAATTTACAAGCGTACCTTTGTTGTTTGTTTGGCAAGTATCATTAGCGTTATTGAGAGTGGACAAATTCGATGCAATGGAACCCATTTTATCAATTAGAGTATCCATTTTCTTCCCAAGCGTGTCAAAAGACTTTCCGTGGCTAATACTGTTCGATTTAGAAAAGGTAGACGCCAGACCATCGAAATGACTTGATATTTCCGACAGGAATTCCTCATTTGCTCGCGCTTGTGCAAGTTGCTTGGATATGATATTGTCTTTTTCCGAATTAAGTGTCCCAATATAGCTAATTAAGTTGTCGTACATAATTTTTAAGAGTCTTTCAATATTTTGGCAGTCTGTACAGATAAAATGACTCTCGAGATACGGGTGGAACCAATCTCTGGGAGCACCCATGCAGGCACCGTGCAACTTCCTATTGCAGAAAGCTTTGCATATCACGAATTTCATCGTGTTGTCGAAGGCAAAGCAATTTTCGAGGCTGCACTTGAAGCTCATGATTAATTAATGAATTTGTCGATTCGATGCTCAGAAGAATCCAATATGATAAGTGCCCGAAAGTATGCAATTATTTTGACTTGGTATCTTAGACAAAAACCAATTGGTTGGTAGGCAAGTGAAATATATGTATATATTTTATCAAAAATGCGGGCGAAAATTCGGTGCCGTGTGGATTCGATCGTCGTGTGGATTTGCCCGTCAGATCGGAAAGCGGTTGCTAATGTAATGTTGCTACCAAAACTGATAAGTTATGGGATTATAATGTCAATTTAACTTTTCAATAGCTCGGCCAGTGAAGTTAATTTAAAAATGTTATGTGTGTTTATTATATTGCATATGTATTTGATTTATAATTGTTTCAAATTGTTTCAAATTGAAAGTGCTATTTTATCGTTTAAATTGTTTTTTCTTAAAATCAAAGCGATTATTTTTCCCAATATGTTAACTTACAAAAAGCTAAAGTACTGACGCGGAATCGAACTCGCTCTCTAGGGGTCCAGAGCTTGCAACAATGTCACTGAGCTATGGCCGGTTGGATTTTATTGTTGATAAAATAACATAAAAACCAAATTTAGAAGTAGGATTAATTACTAAAACAAATGTTCTGTTAACATATGTGAAATTTACTTCTTTGTTCGCACTTTCCGTTAAAGCTGATTCGATTTATACACTTTCACTTATGAGGAACATGAAAAAAGGGAAATATGCTAATAGAAATAAACTAAATGACCTTTACCAAATTGTCCAATGTATATATACAACAGAAAACCGGGTCGACCCCTCAGAGTTTTACTGTTGACGCGATTTATAGGACGACGCGACGTTACGCGACCTTGTTTTCTAACTGGTTCCTCACAGGGAAAAGAAGAAGGGTAAAAATTGTATTGCAAAGAAAGAAGGCACACACGTTAGCACCGCACATAAAATCAGCGCGTCGGCACAGAGTAAACACACAGATAAATAAACAATGTAATGGATTATGATTTAAAAATATACGGAAATTTAATTTAATTCCGACGGGGACCACTTCACGCACGTCTGATAGATCGTTTGACAGTTGATGATGACTTTAGTTGGATATAAATGGCCTGTTGTTTTGGTGAAAAGGGGTTTGTTGCGGCATTGGTCGACGAAACTGTGGGGGTTGCGGAGCGTTTGGATTGTGAAGTAGTTCTGGGTAGAAGTTGCTTCTTTGCGTGTAATTTTGTATATGTGGATGGTGCAAATTAGTTCGGTTTGGAGGTAGTGGGGGTTGTGTATGTGGGTAGTCTCTTTTTTCTGGGTTCTGTGAACTTAGGGCATGTTGAGCCCTAAAATCAACGTTTTGTAACTTCAGGCAGAGATGTAATGCCTGTGGAAGATCCACCGGTTCTCTTATGCTAAAAAGCCGTGGAAAATTGTACTTAAGACCACTCACAAATGTGTCCAATGCTTTGTCTCTATAGCACTGGGTCATGTTCCTCATGGATTCCGGTCCCATATCTATGGAAGATAATTTATTAAGGATTAGGGACAAATGATGATAGACGATATGGTAGAAGTCATGAATCGTATGATTTTCTTGCACGAGTGTCGTCATTTGATACTCGAGAGTACCAAGATCGCGTTTATCCGCGTAGTGTAGAGTGAGACACTTTGAAATTATTGGCCAATTCAGAGGTGTGTTGTAGGACTCTAGTGCGATGTCCGCCTGTCCTACAATCTTGTTCCGAATCACGGAAAGAATTCCGAAGTATTTTGGTGTACCCTGGAGATGTTGAGTATCCTGTACCCTGGAGATGTCCACACTTTTCTTCCAGGAATGTCACTCGAATCACCGGAAAATGTGCTTAGACTTTTGACAACGTCTGGCATCTTATCCATATCGGATAGATCTCTTTCGGGTCCTGCATTTATGGGGATATCGTGATCCAAGTTTGTATCAGAGGCGAGATTCATGAAAGAATCGAACATTTGCCTTCCTTGGATCTGCAGGGTTTCCGAAACAAGTCGTGTAATGACACCAACGAGATTCTCATTGATCTGCGGGTTCGAAACATTTGCGTGCATCGGTCCACCTTCTTCGATCACTGGTGAAACTTCGTCTCTGTTAAGGCGAGCGGTCCTGATTAAATTATTGGGATTGGCCATTATCGCTTAGGATAGATCAACAATAAAATTGAGAAATTCGCGTCAGAGGTACGACAAAGCAAAAAGATCACTTTCTAAACGCGCAAGTTCACGGAATCACTTTTATAATCACTAAAATCACTCTAATAATGCAGCACTTTAATAATGCACAGAAAAAAAAGGACCAATGCTGGAAAGGGTTTAAAAGTAATATAGGAAACAAGCTTAAATATAATGTTGCAAATAGAAATATTGAAAATTCGTTTGATATATTTAATAATTTCGATTTGGTTTGATTTTCATATTCAAATTAGTTATTCAATAGTATTTTTTGCTTGATCACTTAACATTAACTTTTTCAATAATTTTTTCTTTGTTTGTATAGCTCAAACTAATTGGTTTTTGATAGTAGTTATTTCTTTTTTGTTTGTTTAGCTCAAATTGATTTGTTTTCGATAGAAATTATTTCTTTGTGATATATAATTTTAATTCTTAATTATCTAGACTTACAAAAATGCTACTAGTTTCATTCCTGCTGCTTCCCAGATTCCTGACGAATTCATATGTTTGCTTGTAAAAGTTATCCTAGGGTTGCTGCTACGACCACTGCTTCGCTTTGAGGGCGGCTGTTGCAATCCACAACGTCCGTTTGCCAATTTCCGGCTACTAAAGGGCCTCGTTCCCAACAAACACACCACGGCTGCGCAAATATTCGCGTTATTTCGTCGTTACAAACGCGCGACGGTACTTTATAATTTTCCCGTTTACCGAAGAATATCTGGCTCACTGTCTCAGCCTCAGGAAGTGATATCACAATCTTAGGGTAGGCAAATAGATTGACCAGCTCCTTGCGCGGGCACTACTCTGCACTTTTACTTCATGACTTTCGTTTGCGGTGTCGCGAAGAGTAGTCCCTACTTGGGCGCCAGTTAAAACACGAGTTTTACTTAAGTATTAAAAAAATGCTCTTTGAGCTTTATTTGATTACTTCGATAGAGTACACACTACAACTGAACTTAATTCAAGTATCGATACCTAAAATTATCTGATTATTCTGCTGATGCAGCGTCTACCTGTCCGCATTGAAATTGCTGTTCGATGCATTGGTTGTTCGGCGCGTGTAGTTATTTTCACGTTTTGGGGAACGTGGTATTAACTTATACACATATATATCTATATATATATATATATATATATATATATATATATATATATATATATATATATATATATATATATATATATATATATATATATATATATATATATATATATATATATATATATATATATATATTCTTGTATGAATGATTGCTTGAAGTTCCTTCAAACTATCATTCCCAATTATTCCTGCAAAAGTCTTTATTGAAGGAAGGAGGTAAAACTTAAGTTTTTCGCAATAAGGTTCAAATAAGTTGATGAAAGAGTGGTGTGTGATATTTACTGATCCGTCAACGGAGTTAATATCAAAGGGTGTTTTGTTCTTTATAGGGTTTCGAATAAATCGGGCGTGAATGTAGTTTTTATTCGAATCAGTGTCAATAAGGAAATTTAAAATTTCACCGCTCTTTGCCGCATACTCCATGTAGGGAAGCAAAGAGCTCAGCAGTCTAAAAAATTGACCTCGGCTTGGATATTTTCCGAATTCTTTTCAGTCGTTTCTATTGTCTCGTTGTCATATTCTACCGGAGGTTCTTCGTTGCAATTCATCTCGTCATAATTATATTTCTGTTCGAGCTCTTTGTACTGTTCGTAGTCGTAAGTTTCGTTACAATCTTCATTGCTTTCTCCTAAATGAAATACTCTTTGTTGTTTGTTTGGTACGTGTACCATTTGGGAGGTTGGGCGTTTCTGCCCGAAATTTTGATGTTGTATTTGAGGCCGATTTTGATAGTTCACAGTTCATGAGCGAATGGATTGATCTACTTCCAAAGGCTCATATTGTCAAGGTTTTGGAGGTAATGTTCTATAATTTTTTTTTTTTTTTTTTTTTTTTTTTTATTAATTCACCAAACAAGGTACAAAATCTTATATAAAATAACAAAATAAAAATAAGATGGAAAATTAAAGTGAAATAAAAAGTAAAAGCAAACAAGTTAAATAAGTAACAAACAAATCAAAAAAGTGACAAAAAGATTAATAAATAACAATCAGTAAATAAAAACATTGACGTATAAGCTATGGCTTAAGGTTTAGGGGTATGGATGGCATGCAAAAGAGAGGATTTGAAGGATGATTTGGAAATCGTAGGGGAATATAAGTGACTTATGCTGTTGAATATTCTGCAGCATCTATTTATAGGCTCATTTGCTGCATATGTCGTCGAATGTGAATATTCTTTTAGGAAACGATTGAACCTGGTGTTCCTCACAGGGATATTTATCGAAATTTTACTATTCAGGAATTCTACATTAATAGCGCCTCTAATGACGTCGAATGTGAAGCAGGCCGATATCATTATTCTTCTGGAGGCTAGTGTCGATAGGTTTAAATGACCCAGTCGAAACTCATAAGGGGGTAAGCTATTAAAATCATAAGGGTTGTACAGTTCTCTCAAGGCGAAAAGTAGAAATTGTTTTTGTATTGACTCGAGTCTGTCACTGTAGGTTTCAAAAGCGGGATTCCAGCTAATGCAAGCGTATTCGAGAATAGGACGTACAAGTGAAGTGTATAAGGATCTTGTGACTCACAGACTACGGAATTCTTTGGCACGTCTTTTGATGAAACCTAGCTGTTTGTTCGCACGAGAAAGCATTTTATCAAAGTGTAAGGTGAAGCGGAGTTTTTCATCTAAGATAACACCGAGGTCAGCAATGTTATCAACTCGGGTTAGCATATTATTGCCGAGAAAGTACGTATTGTGTGTGACCGTGCATTTCCTGGAAAAACTAATAACTTGGCATTTGCTGATATTGAGAGAGAGCTTGTTTATATTGCACCACTGATCAAGTGAATTAAGCTTGGATTGGAGAAAGGGGGCGTCCGATTTCGATTCAATAGTCTGATAAAGTTTGAGATCGTCTGCATAGAGTAAATGAGGTATGCCTGCTAGGACGTCAGATAAGTCAGAAATAAATATATTAAAAAGAAGTGGGCCAAGATGGCTACCTTGGGGTACACCAGAGGTAGCACTAACGTTTTTCGATAAAAATCCTTGAAATTTTACACATTGTGTGCGATCGCGAAGGTAGGAGGTCAGCCAGCTGAGTAAAGACCCGGCAATACCAAATTTCTGAAGCTTTAGAATCAAGGTAGAATGGTCAACTCTGTCAAACGCCTTACTGAAGTCAGTGTAGACTGCGTCAATTTGGTATCCTTTTTCCATTTTGCATAGAACGTCAGAGATTAGAATTGTCAAATTCGTGGTAGTTGAGCGACCTTTTCTAAAGCCATGTTGTTGCTCGTTCAAACGGGAATCAACAAGCGGAGAAAGTTTATCGTATACCACCTTTTCGAAAAGTTTCGGAATCGAAGACAAAATGGCAATGCCCCTATAATTTCGGATACAGCGTCGATCACCATTTTTGAATATGGGTGTGACATACGAAAGCTTCCAACAGAATGGGAAAATTCCCGACGAAAGTGATCTATTAAAGAAAATATGCAAGGGATCTATAAGCTGCTCTACACACTTGCGCAAGAAGATCGGAGGAAGAAAATCAGGCCCAGGGCCTTTGTTGCAGTCGAGATCCAAAATAGCTTTACGTATTTCATCACGGGAAATTTCTAAATGGTTCACAAAAGCTGTTGAAGCTGAATCAGCGGAAGAAAGGTGTGAGTTTGATGGGTCTGGTGCATTGAAAATTTCTTGGAAACTATCAGCAAATAGGTCACATATCTCTTTAGGAGAGGAAGACGTTATATTATTAAGAAACATGGACGATGGATAGCCAGTAGTTTTTCGCTTCACATTAACAAAATCAAAGAATTTTTTCGGGTCGCGGACTATATTTTCGCCGGTTGTTCTAATGTAAGTGTCATAAGCCTCATGAGACTTTGCTAAAAATTGCTTAGCAACTTCATTATATTCTTCCTGAATAGCAGGAATAACATCGGTATTTTCTTTAATAAGCTTATAAAGTTTGTTCCTACGATTTCGCATATGCCTAAGGTCCCTATCAAGCCATGGCTCAGACAATTTATTCTTTTTTTTTTATCTTTGGAACATATCTTTCAACGGCGTCAAATATTTTGTTGTAAAAAGAGGAAATGGCTGTCTCGAGATCTTGTGTTGAAAGAGTAGTCGACCAATCAGTAGTATCAAGAACATGTTTAATGCTTTCATAATCAGCATTACGGAAGTCAAATACAATTGAGTTATTGTAAGTTTTCAAGCAAGTGGAATCTGGAGTGGAAAGTTCAACTGACAGTGCTGTATGGTGTAGACTATTGCAAAAAAGATGCTCTGCGTCACTAGTTGGACTAACCACTACTTCGTCATAAGCATTTGTGAAAACAAGATCTAACCAATTACCATTTTGGTTAGGAGTTTGGGAAACCTGCTGCAAATCATTACCATAAAAGGCACTCGCAAGATTGAAATCGTTGGTATCTACAAGGTTTACGGGGAGAAGGTAAGAGTCATTTTCATCCGGAACAAAGCAAAGATTCGGACGATTGAAGTCACCCAAAACTATTATTTTATCTTTTTCGCTAAGTGATGTTGCTAATGAAGATATTGTGTCACAAAAATTGCTGTAGATGGACTCGTCAGATCTAGGGGGGATGTAGACAACAGCGATGTAAATTGAGTTGTTATTAGTGGAGATCCGAACAATTATACATTGGAAGAAAACATTTGGAGTGGTATCTACAAGCTCACTTGAAAGTGTGTTGCTAACAGCAAGTAAGACACCACTACCTCGCGACTGACCCGTAGAACAATAATCACGGTCGCTTCTGTAAATAGACCAACTACTATCAAGAATCTCCTCATTCTTATGAGAGGCATTAAGCCAAGTTTCGGTGATGGCGAGTAAATTAAAATGGCACGATTTGGCGTCAAGGTACAATTTACTTAGTTTGCCTCTCATACCACCACAATTGTGGTAAAAAAGTTTGAGGCTTTTCTGAGATCGGTTAGGAAAAATGCCTAAAAGGGTTGCCTGATCTTCGAAGAGATTCAGATGTCATATTACTACCATTAGAAGAATAATTTATATTGCTCGTAGAAGGAGCTAAGTTTGCGGCGGCCTGACTGGAAACCTTGGAGGAGTGTTTATTAGCAGCGTTGGTACACCTGCTTGAGGGAGAAGATGCCGTGTTAACTGCTGGGGGTATCAGTGCATTACTATTATTATTATGATTGGAACAGTCAGATAAGGAAGAATTATCAGTTGTCATTGAAAATTGGGACTGAGTACGTGATGAGCGAGTTTTATGGGTGGAAGGAAATTGGGTAAAGGTGTGACTAGGGATACAATTTTTTCTTACAATTTTTTGTTTTTTCTTATACCTAGTTTTGTCGGTGATGTTTCTCCAGGGGCTGAATGTCACTCCTTTCCAATTGATGGAGCTGTTGTTTCCACTAAAGCAAGTAAAAAGCCAGGCATATTTTGATGGGATGAAGACCTTACACCGTCTTGAGGATATATGTTTACGCTGGGATAAAAATTTCACTTCGTAGTCGTTTATATGAAAATCCGCTTCGAGAATCTTTCCCAACCATTCGTCGTCAGCAGAATAAGGAATCCCTTTCACAAAGAATGCACTTTTGTTTACTGAAGTCGTTAAATTGGAAGACGTGCTCTTATTGTGAAGAATATCGTTCGTTTTTTTTATTTTTTGTATACGATTCTGCCAATCGTTTTGGGACCAAAAAGTACCGAACTTGTAAATTGGTGTTTCACCGTTGAGGTTCGAAAATTTTTGCTGAATAGATGGAGTTGTACCCTCAGCTAGATTCCTTATAGGCGATGTTGCTTTGTCCTGCGTCCTCGTATTCATAGCCGTTGTGTTATTATTTATTTCCAACGTTGTGTTAAGGAGCTCCTGATGGAGTGTTATCTCATTCGCTAATAAATCTTCGTCTGCATCATTTCTTGAGGTTTTGCAATGACGGTCTAAATCCTCCAACTTTCTGCTGATATCAGCTAATTTTAGTTGTTGCTCAGAAAAAGCGTCTGTGAGTCTGTCAGTTTGCATTTTTAACGTTCGTGAAAATTGTTCAAAATTTACAAGCGTACCTTTGTTGTTTGTTTGGCAAGTATCATTAGCGTTATTGAGAGTGGACAAATTCGATGCAATGGAACCCATTTTATCAATTAGAGTATCCATTTTCTTCCCAAGCGTGTCAAAAGACTTTCCGTGGCTAATACTGTTCGATTTAGAAAAGGTAGACGCCAGACCATCGAAATGACTTGATATTTCCGACAGGAATTCCTCATTTGCTCGCGCTTGTGCAAGTTGCTTGGATATGATATTGTCTTTTTCCGAATTAAGTGTCCCAATATAGCTAATTAAGTTGTCGTACATAATTTTTAAGAGTCTTTCAATATTTTGGCAGTCTGTACAGATAAAATGACTCTCGAGATACGGGTGGAACCAATCTCTGGGAGCACCCATGCAGGCACCGTGCAACTTCCTATTGCAGAAAGCTTTGCATATCACGAATTTCATCGTGTTGTCGAAGGCAAAGCAATTTTCGAGGCTGCACTTGAAGCTCATGATTAATTAATGAATTTGTCGATTCGATGCTCAGAAGAATCCAATATGATAAGTGCCCGAAAGTATGCAATTATTTTGACTTGGTATCTTAGACAAAAACCAATTGGTTGGTAGGCAAGTGAAATATATGTATATATTTTATCAAAAATGCGGGCGAAAATTCGGTGCCGTGTGGATTCGATCGTCGTGTGGATTTGCCCGTCAGATCGGAAAGCGGTTGCTAATGTAATGTTGCTACCAAAACTGATAAGTTATGGGATTATAATGTCAATTTAACTTTTCAATAGCTCGGCCAGTGAAGTTAATTTAAAAATGTTATGTGTGTTTATTATATTGCATATGTATTTGATTTATAATTGTTTCAAATTGTTTCAAATTGAAAGTGCTATTTTATCGTTTAAATTGTTTTTTCTTAAAATCAAAGCGATTATTTTTCCCAATATGTTAACTTACAAAAAGCTAAAGTACTGACGCGGAATCGAACTCGCTCTCTAGGGGTCCAGAGCTTGCAACAATGTCACTGAGCTATGGCCGGTTGGATTTTATTGTTGATAAAATAACATAAAAACCAAATTTAGAAGTAGGATTAATTACTAAAACAAATGTTCTGTTAACATATGTGAAATTTACTTCTTTGTTCGCACTTTCCGTTAAAGCTGATTCGATTTATACACTTTCACTTATGAGGAACATGAAAAAAGGGAAATATGCTAATAGAAATAAACTAAATGACCTTTACCAAATTGTCCAATGTATATATACAACAGAAAACCGGGTCGACCCCTCAGAGTTTTACTGTTGACGCGATTTATAGGACGACGCGACGTTACGCGACCTTGTTTTCTAACTGGTTCCTCACAGGGAAAAGAAGAAGGGTAAAAATTGTATTGCAAAGAAAGAAGGCACACACGTTAGCACCGCACATAAAATCAGCGCGTCGGCACAGAGTAAACACACAGATAAATAAACAATGTAATGGATTATGATTTAAAAATATACGGAAATTTAATTTAATTCCGACGGGGACCACTTCACGCACGTCTGATAGATCGTTTGACAGTTGATGATGACTTTAGTTGGATATAAATGGCCTGTTGTTTTGGTGAAAAGGGGTTTGTTGCGGCATTGGTCGACGAAACTGTGGGGGTTGCGGAGCGTTTGGATTGTGAAGTAGTTCTGGGTAGAAGTTCCTTCTTTGCGTGTAATTTTGTATATGTGGATGGTGCAAATTAGTTCGGTTTGGAGGTAGTGGGGGTTGTGTATGTGGGTAGTCTCTTTTTTCTGGGTTCTGTGAACTTAGGGCATGTTGAGCCCTAAAATCAACGTTTTGTAACTTCAGGCAGAGATGTAATGCCTGTGGAAGATCCACCGGTTCTCTTATGCTAAAAAGCCGTGGAAAATTGTACTTAAGACCACTCACAAATGTGTCCAATGCTTTGTCTCTATAGCACTGGGTCATGTTCCTCATGGATTCCGGTCCCATATCTATGGAAGATAATTTATTAAGGATTAGGGACAAATGATGATAGACGATATGGTAGAAGTCATGAATCGTATGATTTTCTTGCACGAGTGTCGTCATTTGATACTCGAGAGTACCAAGATCGCGTTTATCCGCGTAGTGTAGAGTGAGACACTTTGAAATTATTGGCCAATTCAGAGGTGTGTTGTAGGACTCTAGTGCGATGTCCGCCTGTCCTACAATCTTGTTCCGAATCACGGAAAGAATTCCGAAGTATTTTGGTGTACCCTGGAGATGTTGAGTATCCTGTACCCTGGAGATGTCCACACTTTTCTTCCAGGAATGTCACTCGAATCACCGGAAAATGTGCTTAGACTTTTGACAACGTCTGGCATCTTATCCATATCGGATAGATCTCTTTCGGGTCCTGCATTTATGGGGATATCGTGATCCAAGTTTGTATCAGAGGCGAGATTCATGAAAGAATCGAACATTTGCCTTCCTTGGATCTGCAGGGTTTCCGAAACAAGTCGTGTAATGACACCAACGAGATTCTCATTGATCTGCGGGTTCGAAACATTTGCGTGCATCGGTCCACCTTCTTCGATCACTGGTGAAACTTCGTCTCTGTTAAGGCGAGCGGTCCTGATTAAATTATTGGGATTGGCCATTATCGCTTAGGATAGATCAACAATAAAATTGAGAAATTCGCGTCAGAGGTACGACAAAGCAAAAAGATCACTTTCTAAACGCGCAAGTTCACGGAATCACTTTTATAATCACTAAAATCACTCTAATAATGCAGCACTTTAATAATGCACAGAAAAAAAAGGACCAATGCTGGAAAGGGTTTAAAAGTAATATAGGAAACAAGCTTAAATATAATGTTGCAAATAGAAATATTGAAAATTCGTTTGATATATTTAATAATTTCGATTTGGTTTGATTTTCATATTCAAATTAGTTATTCAATAGTATTTTTTGCTTGATCACTTAACATTAACTTTTTCAATAATTTTTTCTTTGTTTGTATAGCTCAAACTAATTGGTTTTTGATAGTAGTTATTTCTTTTTTGTTTGTTTAGCTCAAATTGATTTGTTTTCGATAGAAATTATTTCTTTGTGATATATAATTTTAATTCTTAATTATCTAGACTTACAAAAATGCTACTAGTTTCATTCCTGCTGCTTCCCAGATTCCTGACGAATTCATATGTTTGCTTGTAAAAGTTATCCTAGGGTTGCTGCTACGACCACTGCTTCGCTTTGAGGGCGGCTGTTGCAATCCACAACGTCCGTTTGCCAATTTCCGGCTACTAAAGGGCCTCGTTCCCAACAAACACACCACGGCTGCGCAAATATTCGCGTTATTTCGTCGTTACAAACGCGCGACGGTACTTTATAATTTTCCCGTTTACCGAAGAATATCTGGCTCACTGTCTCAGCCTCAGGAAGTGATATCACAATCTTAGGGTAGGCAAATAGATTGACCAGCTCCTTGCGCGGGCACTACTCTGCACTTTTACTTCATGACTTTCGTTTGCGGTGTCGCGAAGAGTAGTCCCTACTTGGGCGCCAGTTAAAACACGAGTTTTACTTAAGTATTAAAAAAATGCTCTTTGAGCTTTATTTGATTACTTCGATAGAGTACACACTACAACTGAACTTAATTCAAGTATCGATACCTAAAATTATCTGATTATTCTGCTGATGCAGCGTCTACCTGTCCGCATTGAAATTGCTGTTCGATGCATTGGTTGTTCGGCGCGTGTAGTTATTTTCACGTTTTGGGGAACGTGGTATTAACTTATACACATATATATCTATATATATATATATATATATATATATATATATATATATACATATATATATATATATATATATATATATATATATATATATATATATATATATATATATATATATATATATATATATATATATATATTTCAGAGGCGAAGCGTGAGCGATTCACTTAGTCATCGCTTGGGTGTATATGTATATATATATGTATATATATATATATGTATATATATATATATATATATATATATATATATATATATATATATATATATATATATATATATATATATATATATATATATATATATATATATATGCATATATATTTATGTATATGTATATATATATGTATATATATATATATATATATATATATATATATATATATATATATATATATATATATGTATATATATATATATATATATATATATATATATATATATATATTTATGTATATATATATATATATATATATATATATATATATATATGTATATATATATATATATATATGTATATATATATATATATATATATATATATATACGTATACATAAATATATATATATATATATATATATATATATATAGATATATATATATATATATATATATATATATATATATATATATTTATATATATATATATATAAACATATATATATATTTATATATATATATATATATATATATATATATATATATATATATATATATATACATATATATTTACATATATATATATATATATATATATATATATATATATATATATATATATATATATATATATATATATATATATATATATATATATATATATGCACACATATAAATAAATACATGTATAAGCCTGGTAGTTTTTTTTTGGGGAATGAAACAAAATTTCCAATTTCTCGCAAAATGAGCTTGCGGTATTTCACCTCAGACTCATTTTTATTCTGTACATCAGCTTCAGAATGCTATCGATTGGTCTGAGAATTTATAAGCCACAAAATTCCTCTATTGATTTTTGCTGTGGCTGCACCATGTGATACTTAAACAGGGTGCTGCACAAAGTTTGTTGAACAAATTTATGTTAACAGGACATATTCTTTCATGTCATTTGAGGTATTGTTGCCCTGTGTTATTTTTCTAACATTGATTCGAAATGTATGGGATATTTTAAATGACGTCACAGTTGAACATATACCTACGAGAGATAAGAGGGTGGATTAGTGAGGCTTCACACCGTTTATTAAGAGTCTTATGCTACCTCTACTTTACTAGTACTCTACTTTATTAGCACTCCAATGTCTAATACCTTCTTGGGTTTTTCGATGCTAAATTTTGTTCATGAGTGTGACAAACATAAAGTTTCACCTTATTGCAGTAGCGTGTGAAAATAAGGGGATCGGAATTAAAGGTGATTTGTCATGGAAACTTAATTAAGCTATTAGACGATGCTCGTTCAAAACCACATTATTGCTTTTCCAGGAAAGAGCTGAGATACTTTTTTAGACTGACTACTAAAGTGAGCGATCAGGTGAAGAAGAATGTTGTAATTATGGGGAGAAGGGCATATTTTGGAGTTCCAGAAACGAAGCGAACACTTTCTGGACGTGTGAATATAGTTTTAAGCAATACTTGAAAGCAAGGAGACCTTCCAGACGGTGTTTTACTGTGAGGCAATTTAGACAGTACTTTGTATCGTCTTGTCCAGCCAAACATATGTAACGTCATCGAGAATGCTTGAATTATCGGTGGCAGTTTCCTCAAAAAGGAAGCGATTGAGAGGTCTGATTGTCATCATCTTTATTTAACCGAAGTAAAAGCGCTGTTCAATTGTGATTCATATTTCCAGCTAATACATATTTCCAACATCTCTCTACCATGCATGTCATTTCCCATTTTCAGTTGGATTTTTGCGATGTCGCTCTCCTTCTTGCCAAATTACTTCATCATAAACCGCTTTTGCGGCATATGAATGTTGTTATTGGGCTGCAATTTGAATAAATCCATTCTTCAATCATTTGGAATCGGGCTTGGTTGACCCTGGTTTGACAACATGATTGCTTTCAACGGGTGAATATGGGGAGGGGGGATAGCATTCTAAACGAAGAACTGGTGCCATACACGTATGCTCATGTCCGTATATGTCGCTCATCCATTTCTTCGACTTGGACTGACATGAATTGAAATCGATAAGTAAAAGTATGATTTTGATGAGACTGGTTCGTCGAAATACAATTCTAGATTTCTCTAATGTTGAAAGCTGGAAAGTCAAATACATATGCAGAACTTAAGTGAGGTTCAAAATGTTCAAACACCTCGATATGGATTTTTATTGCTTTACTCAAGCCGATCGGAACATAAATCCCCATAGGATCGACTAATCTAAGTCAGTGCGGTATGGGTATCCAAGAGGGACTTAGCGAGCTTTCCACTTTGAAATCACATTGTATACGTAGCTAGTGGATATGCAGCATTGCTGCCAGATGGGCACTGCGGCTTACCTGCAGACAATTCTTATTTATCCCTAAAATTACCATAAATAGCCATTGTGACGTCATTTCCAGGAAATTTTTCAACAATTTCTCAAAAACCAGGCTATTTAAATGTAAATTTTTATATGTGTAAGGCTGCCATCACATGAAACAAACTTTTTTAAGGTGAGGTGAAACTTTCGCCCACTCTTCCTAATCTTTCGGGACTGATTTTTTCCTGGGTACGTTAAGTTTTCTCTAAAAAAAATTAATCCCGAAAGGTTTATTATCGACGGAGTCGCGAGAGAGACAGTTAGACAGTACCATGAGAGGCCGACGAATGCGAACATCACAACACCGCATTCCGTAATCAATTGACGTCACTTATTTCACTCACTCTGCATTTTCTTATATCCAAATTTCATGTTTCGAGATTATCATTTATTGAAACATCCGTTCCGGAAAAATGGATTATCCAATTTCAGAATGTCCTAAACAAAACCCTGAATATTTTTTTCCCTGTTTGTCTCCTGAAGCACAGCGTAAGGAGTTAAGGTAGAACTATAAAGCAATTTTTTTTTTTTTTATTTGATACTATATCCCTTTTGACAAGGATTATGTTGGCTTATGACGATTCGTATCAGCCATCGAGTTGCGGTACCACCATAGTGTAGGTTTGACCTTATTATTTAACAGATTCAAATTATGATAGGAAGAACCAATTCCTATTTACAATATTTATAACTCTAATAATCTATGCTGTAACTAAGTTCTTATTATTTCTTAGCATAAGTTTAAGTATTTACAATAACTGCTTCTATGATGAACATTTGTACGATGTAACGATAAATGAATTCCTAGAAAGGAAAAAAAAACAAACAGAAAAACAATTTGTTATCAAGTCTTAAGGTTACTGGCTTAATATAAGGCACTGGTAATGTAACATTATCCCATTATATAATTTACATAAAAGCAAACATAAAACATAAACATGAATTAATAACTTTTATAATAGTGTTTTTAGTTGTTAGTTACTATTTTTAGTTATTGTTAGTTACTATTTTAATATTATTAATAGTTGGTTCCTTACTTACTTATATATCTAGTTTGGCTAAGTCTAAAAAGCTAGCTAGTTCAGTGATGTGTTCTTTATTATGTGTGACCAAAATCGAGTCAACTGATCTATAATGCATGAAGATTTGGAATTTTTTTCTAATATTTATATGTTCCCGACAATTAAAAATTTGATGATCCAAATCATCCAAGGTATTACAGAACTTAATAAAGCAATTAAGTGAACTTCAAGTAGCTTAAGTGACAGTACGGTTGCATAGAAAACAAACGGCATACCCATAAGGTCTGTTTCCGTACTTTCAGCAAACTGCAGCAGTAACAGAATTTGGCAGCTGGCTTCTTTTTGCTGCAAAATTTGGCTTGCATTTGGCTTGCAGCAAAGGTACGGAAACGACTTGCTGTGAATCTATTTTAATATATTATAATAGATTCAAGTACGGAAACAAACCTATAATGTACTTATCTGCCATTTTGTTAAGTTTCGTTCAATTCGGGCCACTTAAATGGCGTACGACTGGGACCGTACATCAATTAAGTAAATTTGACAGGAGGTATGTGTAACGACTACGACCAATAGAAGGCACGTAAAATATTTGAATATGTTTTCGTGGTTCGCTTGCTATTTTTGCAGGAGGTAGAAGTAATGATCGTTCGTATGCGGTATTGTAGAAGCAATAATAGCTATGTGAAATATTTGAATATTTATTATATTATATTTGAATACACTGAATTTTCCTGAATCATGCGGTGGGGGAAATTCATGACAAGTACGAAAACGCTCTCATTGCATTTCCTGAAAATTGACAAACATAAGTGTCAGTTGTCGGTATTCGGGAGAGCAATAGTGATTATAAAGCCATCCTAAGCGGTGATAAATTATCGCCACCAAAATATTCGTCCTTCGTAATAACATTACGCCAAAAACCATTTGACGGTTTTTAGTATTTTCCAGTAGTTCAGACACTACTGAAATTTACTGAAAGAGGGGAATTTTTCAGTTTTCAGTAAAACGGAGTACAAAAATGGCTTCATTGCAATTAATCGTAGTACGCGAACAGACCTTTTATTTGTAAAGGTTATTCAATTGTGATCATGGTTCCCTTCTTGTCTATGAATCAGCATAGACAACGTATATCGTCTCTAAAGCTTATCAAAGCAGAGAATATCGATACGGGAAACTCGATCGTTTTGCGGAATAAGCCTCCGAAGCCGAATCAAATTGGAATTGTTTTTGCGCGATGATTAAAATTTAAATATTTTTTTTAATTACATTGAAAATTTTTATTTGACAAAGTGGTTTCGAAATTATGCACTGATTCTCATCAGACACCAGCACACAATGCATATTTGACTGATGTGACCACTTGAAGTTGGAAATCATTAACTTTTATTTACGCTTGATTCGGCTTCGGAGGCTTATTCCGCAAAACGATCGAGTTTCCCGTATCAATATTCTCTGCTTTGATAAGCTTTACCGCTGAAGCACACTGCAACGTCGTCTACCGCAGCCAGGCGCAGCCAAGCTGTCAGTTCAGTTGACTATATAGGCCAATATTCAATCAACGCGAATGCGAAATGCGAATCGCATTTTTTGACAGGAGCAAGCAAACGAATCGCATTTGAAGAACCAATCGGTGCGATTCGCATTCGCGTCAAAGCTGCCAACTGGAAAATATGTAAAGTGAGTGAGGTATTTGAATTCGTTAGTGGTTGTTGGATACGGTGCCATTTCCGAATATTGTGCAATTAATTGAACTTACTTTGTTTTAAACCTGAAAATACTCTGTTTGTTGCGAATTGACATTGTTATGAGAAAAATACATGACATCCAAGAAAAATACATGACCGAAATGTTGACTGGCGTATTGTTGCTATTAGCAGATGCAACACTACCGAACTCTGAGGGAAGCTCTCCAAATTACTTATTAATAAATCAAAAAGTAATTGAATAGTATTCGGTAAACAAAGTTACAAAATATTAAAAAACTATATGTACTGTAATGTTTCCATGTTGATTGACGTGGGTATGAACTATCAGACAACAAACTAATTTTCTTCTCTTCCTTAATGAATGTGTCACAAAAATTTCAAAACCACAAATTTGAGATTATAGACATATTTTCATAAATATATTTTGACAACTTACTAACACGAACAAAGTCATCAACAATTTTTCCCACCCATTACTTTTTACGAACAAAATGAAACCATCTCCTGCCAGCTGAAACAGTTTTTTATTCAAATCTTTCTGCGAAATCAAATGTACATTTCTTATCTAAGTGACTGCGCTACAAAACCTATTGCGAACAATATCCAATTGTGAAATCTACTTATTTCCACATGAAAACCAATAATCCCTATTTTCTTTCAAACTAACCGCCACTATAAATTTTTTTACCCAAGACCCAACTTTCTATTATATGACATACATGATGTACATTTTCTTTTCGTGCAATTGGCCATTACGACAATTCGTGCGACTATTTTGCTCTTTGCTCAAACTAGTCGCATTCGCAAGTTCGTGCGAATTCGCATTCGTCGTGAATGGTTCTATTCGCTGCGTCTTGCATATGATTTGCCTGTGCTCAAACTGTTCGCATTCGCATTCGCGTTGATTGAATCTTGGCCTTATGGGTTTTCCATAGCAGCGAGCACACCAAGTCACAGCTATGCGCAGCCAGGCGCAGCTCAGGTCGAAATGGATTCAACTTTTGTGCAGCGAAGAGTTGCAATCAGCTGTAATTACTTGAGAAACGCGCGGGATTTGAAATGTATGCGAAAATGTAAATAGCGTTGATTTTATATTATTAATTTTTTGATGAATTCGAAAACAATTTTTATTGGTAATAGCTTAGATAGTTAAAAGTAAAATAAAAAGATAGTTAAGAGCAGATTTGAAAGATAATTAATAGCACATTGATTATAGTAATTTAAAATACTTGAGTAGTCTAGTTGGTAGATTACTGACTTCTTGCTTGTGAGATCCCTGATTCGAATCCAAGTTCGGACGACGGCCCGCGAACCAATCTTTGAGTTCACCTAGCTCTGATTAGGTACGTGGTTAAAAATCAGGGGTAAAGTGAGTCGTCGAATTCCACACTGAAAAAATTGTAAAGAAGCTCCTCACCAGCTTCAACTCCTAGACCCCTACGAGGGTTGTCGTTGGATTACTTTTAATTTAATTATGGTTTAAAGACCAGTTTTTTTCTCCTACAAGCCAGATCTAGTCAAATGTACTTACATATTTATAACGAGAGCTATTTGGCTTTCTTCTCAAAGCCCGTCAGTGAAATATTATGCTAATAGTATAACAAACGAATGTTTAATTTAAATAACATTGGAATATGTTTTAGAGCCAAGTAAGATTTCAAAGGTGACTATGGTAAAAGGCAAGTAGTAAAATAAATTTTTAAAGCATTCGGCATAAATATAAGGTTGAGTTTACGTTAGAATTAAACTCATTTACAGTGCATAGAAAAGAACACCCTCGAATAAATCAAAAAATACTTAGCATTATTTCAAAATGCAGTCAATTAAAGATGCAGTGTTGGATAACAAGGTGACAATAGAGATGTTGATAGCCCAAGTGAAGGAGCGTCCGATTATTCATGGGAAGTCTACAGGCGGATACAGAGATGTCGCTGTGAAATTCAAACATCAACTGAAAATTCTTCTACTTCACTGACACTTAGTCACGTTTCAGTGTAACCAGGCGATTTCGTTGGCTGCGCTTGGTCACTGATGGCTGCGCCTCGCTGCGTCGACTATACTTCAGGCATTAGAGACGATATACGTTGTCTATGCTGATTTATAGACAAGAAGGGAACAATGATCACAATTAAATAACCTTTACAAGTAAGTTATGTCGATGGATATACATAAGTCGGAGATGTTAAAATTTGTCACAACTAGCGTAAATAAAAATTAAGGATTTCCAACTGCAAGTGGTCACTTCATCCGCGTGTTGGCTCTTGTGGTGGAAGGTTGTAGCCGGAGAATTGCTGAGAGATTTGCTTTTCTCCGAAGGACGGTCTTTCTCTGGAATTGACAATACGTGTATCAACGTGTCTTAAGGTATGTATCCATATGTATCATTTTCGCGTATCGTATCACCGTTGCGTATCAGTGGATACGACAAACGTATCTTCGTTGCGTATCAAAATTTGATACAAAGAAACGCAACGAACTCGATCGGTCATTTGGCGGTTTCTTGCCGTCGCATCAAAGGAATGAAACGATACGCTCTCGAATCATATTTGGACAACTTGCGTTGCATAAGTCGCGTTGCATGATTTGACATTTGAGTCGTTAACTTGTGAATATTGTAGTGCAGTGCATAGATAATGGAGTGGAATAAAGAAAACATTCTTCAATTTATTGAAGTATATCGACGATATCACATTTTGTGCAAGGAATGACACGATACTAAGTGGAGTCTTGTGTAGACACGTTGCGTTGTACGCTATAGATTCGTGAATAAAAGTGTTGCAGCTGCGTATCGAGCTTTTTGCAACGGATCGTATTGATGATACATGGAATATTGAGTAGTGTGGACACCGTATCCGTTTAGTGAATGATACGCAACAGGGATACGATACGGAAGAAATGCAACATATGGATACCTACCTTTAAACTGCGGTTTCGTGTTCGTTGCGTTGTTTGAGTCACCTTTGTGTTTGTGCTGTCAAGTAATAAATTAAGGTCAAACCCACCATAAACGGGTGTTGTCGAAACCGATGGCTGATGCGTTATCGTTATAAGCCAACCTAATCCTCGTAAAACAGGATATTGTACTGCTAAAAAAAAAGTGGTCACAACATACTTGTTGAACAACACACGAAATAATAAATGAAAGTACATACGATATAATAAATTATATAGTATTTTATTTACTAGTATCTTTAAATTACTTACTTTTAAAAATACAAGTACATAAACTACTTAAAAAGACGTCTCACAGCTTTTTTCATTCAAACACACCATGCTTCAGCTGTCCACTATTGAATATTAAACTTCAGCAGCAAAGACCTTGTTGATGAAATATATTCCGGTTGCATACCAATATTGCTCAAAAAACACTTCTTTCGTACAATTATTTGAATATAAGTAGAAATTAAGAGCCTGCACTAAGCCCATCTTTATAGATCTAATAATATACAGCAAAGTGCCGAGATTCAGCTCAGCAACAATGTTTTACGATTTCTGGCAACAGAGCTATCGAGCTATGAAGACAACTATATTTCAATTGCACCAAAATGCAATTAAAATATATTGCACAAATGTAATATGCAAATTCATATTCGCCACTCTGGCGGCAGCTTCATGAAGCTTCACTTAATTCTATTATGGGCTTATTAACCGATCGACTTCAATTGAGTGAATTTTCGTTCAGTTTCAGCGCTCACTTAAGTTCACTTAATTGCATTATAGTTCTACCTTTAGTTCCTAACCAGCGTGCGGACTCCGTATATGTATACGGCCCAAAATTCCAGTGATCTAACCTGAGATTGTATTGGTGTCCAGTTAATTGCAAAAAGAGATAGTGCCTGGAACGTTTCGTCGAATTGCATTGAATAGAAAGAGATGCAACAGAAGTTTCGACAATTGACTTCGTTAAAATTCTTTAACGACACATCTGTCATTGAGAAATGTCAGGAACAAATGTTAATTTTCTTATGTAGCAAATAGATATTGGCTGAGGACAGGCGAGCCGAAGTCAAACGAAGCCGCCAACATGTGGACGGCATTTGACAGCTCGTCACAAATCGCCTTGGCTCGTGCCCAAAACCCATTCCGATCGGAAGTCGCACGAGCGCTTCTGACACCTGTCAAAGTCGCTTGTCTGGACCGTCCACACACTCGGCTCGCCTGGGCTTGGCCAATATCTATTTGGCACATTAAAAGTTTATAAGTTTAGTATTACATAGTTCTTTCCGATCGAATTGTAATGTCGAGCCATTGCAATGCTGCTATTAAATCACTGAAAGCATTTTGAACGCCTGTAATCGTCCCAGTACGATTCGGTTACTATGCAGATAAAGTCGCAAATGGGCATCTAATTCGTCGATAAAGACCGAGTCGAGCACCGAGGACCTCTGCCGCATCTTGATAATGGACAAAAGCTGCCTGCTCCAGAATATCGTCCTAAAAACCCATGGACCGAGAAACGAGCACTATTCGGACAATGGGCAATGATCGATTGCATTCAACACGAGTACTGTACTCAGTTCCGTCGTGGATACGTGGATTTGTTGGCAACGAATACCAGGCCTCGCGAGAAAGCGAAAACTTTTTACGAAAACAGCTTATCCCCTGGTGCGTCCGACAACGTGGAGACATATGCAAAATTTATTGGATTTTTGTATAGAAAACTGAATAGGAAAACGCCAACTGGTTTTCGTCGTCAATAATAGGTAATTCATTTTTTCTCCAAGAGTGCTTGTGCGTTTAAAAATAGGTCTGTTTTCGTGTTTTCAGTCACTGAATTTTCCTGAATTTTACTAAATCTTGTGGTGGGGCAATTCATGAAAAGTACGGGAACGCTCTCATTTTTATTGTATACTGAATCCTGCTGTTTATAGTCAAGCCTGCTGGTGAATTCCGGACAGTGGAAGATCTGGTGATCTAAGTCATCCCTCTCATCGCAGAAAAGACATCTGGGGTCTCCTATGACCTTGATGCTGAAGAGTCTTTGCCTGTTGACATTTATTGACGAAAAATCTGTTGATTTGTTTCGTGATGTTGCTGCTAAAGTTAGTGTTCTTGAACCATACCTGGTCTCTAAAGCTTAGATAAGCTTGGGACCAAGTACAAGGTTTTAACTTTTCGACTTCTGTTCTGTAGTAAATGTGCCAGTCATTTTTGATAAGATTAAGTATCTCATGCATCGCCTCATCCGGCTCGAAAGGGGACGAAAAATCCGTACCCACAAAGGTTCCTTTCTTAGCATCAGTGTCAACCAAATCCATTACTTTTAGGTTTTTATGACCTGGAATCCACATGATATTTATCTTGACTTGAGGGTCTAGCGCACACTTACTATAGGTGTGGTCGATAATGATTTGGTTCAGGGGGTCGCTGGTTAGTTCTAAACGTGCTTGGTTCGAGTCAGTCAGTAATAAAATATTGCTTTTTCTATTATTTATTGCCGAAGAAATGGCAAGAAAAATAGCAGTTAACTCAGCATTTATTTCTGAAGTGTTTGGACTGAGGGTGAAGGTTTCTGAAGAGACTCTGTTTGAAACTCGGAAGGCACAGCAGGGTTTTGCGCCATCGGTAAGAATGATGTGTTGATATAGATTCTGCGCCACGTTAATTAATTTATCGTATTCCGAAAGCAGAATTTCGGCACCCATATTCTCCACTGCTTTGAAACAGCCTTTGTTTTTTAGAGTGAGCGAGAGGTTAGAGAGGGGAATTGGGTTCCCTGGGGGTCGAACTCTATCAAAGACATTTTTAAATCTTTCGTAGATGATTGAGTATCTGGAGTTTAATACAAGACCAGTCAGGTTTTGGAAGAGAAATGTGTCAGTCATCTTAATGTTGATGAGTTCCTTCGCAAGCATGAACTGAGCCCTATACATAGTAGGGAGTTCGTTTGCCATGTCAAAGGCAATTATGTTAGGTGTTTGATTGGCACCTCCGAGGAATCTTTTTAATATTTTCGCCTTTTCTGAGTCGAAACCTTTAAGGACATAGTTAGGAGAGTTTGTGTAGGTCGAAAGGTGGCTTTCAATTTTCGCTCTTAAGAAAGATTTATAAAGGGTAAGACTCTTGTCAGGTGGGAGCCCACTCTTGGTTCCTGTGACTCTTTTAATGACATTTATCTCAGGTTGTATGGCATTGACTTTCATGTTTAGGAAGTTCTTATCTGAGTAATTGGGATTAATTAATCATCCTAGGAATTTAGTCTTAGTTGTCCACTGGATATCCCTGTTATCCAGTTTGATCTTGGAATTGAAGGATTGATTCCTATTCAGCAGAATTCCTTTGCATTTGTCTAGGTTGAGTGGAAGTTTCAGGTCATTGGAAATCTGCGCAAAACTGGCCACGCTCTCTTGAAGGAGGTTGAAACAGGTTTGTTGTCAAAGTCATCTGCATACTGGATGATATTAACACTATTTCTCGTGTTATCGTGAACCTTGGAGGTGTACATATTGGATAGTAGTAGACTTAGGACGTCTGAACCTAGTTCCAGGCTTCTAAAGTTGAGGAAGGACAGGATCCAGTATTTGTATTTGGGGGGAATGTTAAACTGAAAGAGGCATGAATTTAGTAAGGATGTATCCACACACTCATATGAGTTAGAAATATCTAAAATGAGGCGCATGATCAAATGGTCTATATTGCTTAGACATGTCCTGATTGATTTGATTTTTGTGTAAGCATGCGAGTTGGAGTGGAGTCTCTCAAGAACTTTATGCTTAGCAATCAATCTGTGCATGATGATTCTGTTGATGATTTTAACCACAACGTTAAGGAGCGATATCGGTCTTGGGATTTTTCCCTGGTTTAAGAATCGGGGAGACTCTGATTTTGATGATATCCGTTGGAATGGAGTCAAGGTTTACTAATTCGTTTAAAGCCTTTAGCAGGACACTGGAGCTGCTAGATTACATTGAGCTTAGCATTTCATAGGTAATTTGATCTGGGCCAGGGGCCGACTTTTTTCTATGCATGGCATAGCAAGGGCATCCGTCAGCTCTTGTTGAGTCAAGATTATTCTGTGGGAAGGTTTGGGGACTAAGTCAAACCTTAGCACGCTTATTAGGCTTTTAGTTTTGATCAGATTGAGATATTCACGGTCGTATCTTGAATCCCAAAAGGATGGGGTACTGTATGAACCATTCTTTTTAACATTTATGCGAAAAACTTAAAAATCCTCTATTTTTTCATTTAGAGCTATCTCTGTTAGCTTTTTGACCTAGTTGTTCCTTCTGGCCTTTTTTGACCTTTTCCTCCCACTCCTTTTTGCCTCTCAGGAAACCAAAAAAGTCAGACATTCCTCTTGAAACCTTGTACTGCCTGAAAAGAGATTGTTTTGGATTCCACAATCGCTTAAGGGGGGAAATACATTTAAAATGGAAAAGAAATTTGCTAATTTCAGATTGACTTAAAATATATATATTGTTTATTCAGAAAATTTTTAATATTAAATCCTCAAAGTACATATCTCATAGTAAATGAAAATATTTTTTTAATAACTGTTTAAGACAAAATGGAGGCGATGCGAGCAAATAAAAAAAACACATCAAAAACAGCCTCGTACAACTTAACGCCTTTTCCGAGAAACTTGCAGCGTTCAGAGAAAAAAAATATGCTAATGAGATCTATAATTCATAGGTGAACCAATAAAATTTAGAAAAAAAATTTAATTTTTACATTAATATTAGATTTAAAAAAAATCGATTTTTTAAAAAAAAAATCACGTTTTAAACATTGGTAAACTAATTATTTTTCCGAAATTACAAGAAAATGTAGATTCAACGATGAGATATTACTCTTTTGTACATGTGATATAAATTTGAGCCGAATAGGTTCAATATTTTTTGAGATATCTTGTACGAAAATTGAAAAAGTACTACTTTAAGAAAAACGCGTTTAAAGTTCTAAAGCTCCACCGACCTGGAGAACGCCGCGCTGTCTATAACTGGCTATAACTCGAGAACTAATACGAATATCGCTTCAAAACTTCTTTTGGTATATTTTAAGAGTATTTCGAACACTTTGATGCAATAAAAAAAATCGTTTTTGTTTTAGCAGTTACATGTATCTTCCCCCTTAAGGTCTTCATTTCACCAACTTTTATTGGAGTGCTTGAGCTTTGGATTTGCTAGTTGGTTTCGTGAAACAATATCCTTGAAAGCGGAGGATATGGTACGCCGATTCCCTCAAAAGCTATGTTTCGACATGATATCAAGAACTTTCTCTGATACTACATTCCTTTTGGGTTTTGAGCAATATTTGGTTCTAAAGGAGATGGGGATGGGTTTGTGCCCACTGTTGCTTATATGGTTTAAGCTTGTGTTCCACTTGATATTTCTGCGCATATAGTTTATGAAGGTAAAGTATGGAACTGAGGAACCCCTTCTCGCAGATCAGGACCCAGTGGCGAAAGTTTTGCTGCCATTATTCAAAAAGATTAGATTATGATGGTGGACAATTTGAAGGAGCTTGATACCTTTAGAATTGTTTTGATGATCACCCTAGCACCTATTCCTGGCATTGAGATCACCTCCAAGGAAAAAATTTCCGATACCCGAGGCAAAAGCGATTATTTTATTAAGTTCCCTGTAGAAAACTTCATGATTCAAGTCTGGGGGCAATAGATGGAAAGGATGAGTTAATTTTCTCTTAGGTTGATGGTAGTGATAGCCACTACTTCAAGAGATGTGTCTATATGAATCTCATGGAAATCGATATTTTCTTTAACCAGTGGACAGACTCCTCCACCTCTGCTACTGGACCTATTCTTGAAGATCATATTGAAACCTCTTATTGGGTTGATGTTATTATGTTCGTTTGATACCAGAGTTTCTGATAAAATGGCGATGTTGTAGTTGTCGTTGTTCAGTACGTAGTCTAGGTTATTTTTGTTCCGTATTAATCCCTGAATATTTAACTCTAGGACTTTCCTGCGTGCTAGGGGGATTCTTTGATAATTTAATTTTCTTTAGAGCGTTTAATATGAACTCGAACATGTTATTAGATATGGTGTCTTTATTTGAAATTAAATTGTCATCCTTGCTGTTGACCAGGAGGGTTTTCAGGAATTTTTCAAACTAACTAGTAATGAATTACTGATATTATACTGATATATATGTACTGATATTATTTACACTTGTGCCATCAGCCGAACCCGATGGGTGCGCTTTGTTCTTTGGGGCACATTTGAATTCAACAAAAAGTCCGCACCATGCTTACGTAATGCTTTAGTTAAGCTCATGAGTTTCACCGCTGAGCTATTACCAGACCTAACCTCAAACTCCAAATCAATAGGTCTGTTCTCGTACTTTCAGTCACTGAATTTTACTGAAATTTCCTGAATCATGTGGTGAGGAAATTCATGAATAGTACGGGAACGCTCTGTAGCGATTTAATGAATAAGAGGTTTGCTTGGAGGCGCCTTAACTGAACCGAAATCCTGAAGAGGGATTGAGAAGTAAGGTAGAATTGATAGCGAACCATCTAGCAGGGACAAATAAAAAAAAAGTGCCGCGGGAGCAGGGTATCCTAGAAATGGCCGTGAAGGCCCCTCGTCCTCAAATGCGGAGCACACTTTAATGTGACCCCGCCGGATGCTGGTAGGCCGTTTTTGTTGATTAAAACGCAGTTGACTTTAGAGTGATTAGAGACAGACTAGTTTATTTCCAAATACTTATTTATTTATTTATTTATTGTCATAATCAACAGATACAAATCCAATTAAAGATTAGACAAAGAATAAACTTACATATAAAAAAAAAGAGACTATAAATTGAAACTAAATAAAGTATAATAAAACGAAATTTCATCATAATTCAAGGTAATATTTCGTAGGATAAAACGCATGCTCTTAACTTATCTTTAAAGGTGCGTAACGAAGGCGGAAGAGGACCAATATTCAAAGAATTATGCTGCCTAGGCAAGCGTAAAAGAGGAGAGTAAAAATATGTATGAGTACGAGCAAAGAGTACGTTGAGAGTAAATGGAGACCTGGTAAGACGAACCGAGTCCCGAACAGAAAACTGACTGGGGATAGAAGTAATAAAACCAGTAATCATCTTGTATAGGAGACATTCGTCGAAATACACTCTGCGTGAAAGGAGGGTAGGGATTCCAAGGATTGAAAGACGCATACAATACTCACAGTAGGGAATACGGAACTTGAAGAATAGAGAGCGAGTAAATTTACGTTGTACCGACTCAACAGCATCAATTAAGAAGCGGTAATGAGGACACCAAATTTGACAACAATATTCGAGGACACTACGCACGAAGGAGATGTACAGACGAACACACGAGGAAATATCAGTGAAAGGTCTGGACGCTCTTAGAATGAAGCCACATAAGCGCGAGGCGTTGGATGTCACACGGAAAATGTGGACATCAAATTTTAATTTACTGTCAAACACAACACCAAGGTCCATGAAATTATTAACCGGATTGAGGACGGAGCCAAGGATAGAATAGGAAAACGTGATGTGGGAAAATTTACATATGAAGGACATTTGGAAACATTTAGCAACATTGAGGGTAATACAGTTGGCAAAGCACCAGTTACCCAGAGCAGACAGGTCATCTTGCAGCTTGGAGCAGTCGTCCACTGACTCAATAACCCTAAAAATTTTCAAATCGTCAGCGTACAAGAGACAAAGGGAGTTGAAGTGGGAAGGAAGATCATTTATAAAGAGGAGGAAAAGGAGAGGACCAAGAATCGACCCTTGCGGGACACCACAAGTAGGATAAAAGGGGGAAGAAGTACAAGAGTCAAACGTTACAAAACAAGCACGATCACGAAGGTATGAGGAAAACCAGCAACGCAGCTGACCCGAAATATTGAGACCATCGAGCTTAGATAGAAGGATTTCAAGGTTCACGGACTCAAAAGCCTATATACATAAGAACAAGTATTGAACTTATCATGTTATGTACATAAGGTCATGAGAGTGTATTTTATGTTCCAACAGTTTTGCTAGCTCTATGCGGCTGGGGTGGGTCAATAGAAAATGGGGTGGATTAGCTCCCAGAAAACAAAGGGGGACGCTATGTATTATTCATCCGTAATGAAATAATACTAGCCGCAATATTCATCAAAAAAAGAAAAGCGGCTTTGTCCATAAAAGACCAGAAGCAGCTCTCAGGCATAGGCTGTAAGACAGTAAACGAGAAAAACGCGCAAATCTACATTTTGGGGGAAAAATGCCTCTTTTTGGTAGCACCAAGCAAACTACTTGGCCAAGATCCCTCCCTTCAAAAAGCTGACAATCCGCAAACTACTCAAACATCGGCCAGCCAGGCCATCGCGAAACCTGAAAGAAAATGTCCTCACGGGCTTTCGCCCAATAAGAAGACCGGAGGTTCAAGTTAAGCAATTCATCGTTATTATATTTTCAGAATGACAGAAACAAAGTAATATTCTCGTGAAGACAGCATATACGAGAGTTACATTTCATGCGAGAGTTACATTTTAAGATTATATTACATTGCCAAGAGGAATGGTTCAAGTAAGAATGTTGACGATTGATTTGGCATTTGGCCTTGTCGTTTTCTCTTTTCTTGTTTTTACTAATGTTCGAAGATCAATAGTATTAAACTCGTTTCGCCGAAAATTCATATTTCTTTATATATATATATATATATATATATATATATATATATATATATATATATATATATATATATATATATATATATATATATATATATATATATATATATATATATATATATATATATATATATATATATATATATATATATCAGCAAAATGATTAAGGGAGATAATCTCTGGAGTGGCCGATCCGATTGAGCTGAAATTTTCGGAGAACGTAGATGTATCTAATAAATAGGTCCATGACTTTCTCTAATTCAGATATCCTAAACTTTTTGGCGGCGGCGAGCGTTTTAGTGGATTTTGAGGAACTCCTATATTTCCAAGCAGTGTAATTTTTGTTAAAGAGAAGTATTGGGAATGAAAACTAACTATGTTCTTAGCTTGTTTATGATAAAGAACTGGAAATTTTAAGCCGTGTGTTGGTGCAGGGTGCCTAAAAGTAGGCAAGGAATTTTTTTCAAATTTTGATTTGTCATTACTTGTAAGAAAACCAATGGATCATCGTGAAAACTACAGAGCGTATTGATGTTGTCTAAAATTTGGCACATATATATTTTCAGCAAAAAGCGGGTTACCCTGTAGCTGTGGCAGGCTGCTGAAAAAAAATCCTTCAAATAATTGACCTTCCTGAAAAATTTTTATTTTTGACAAAAATTTCAAATTTTTGATAAATTTTATCCTTTGTCCTTCATCTCAAGATAAAATTTTCAAAACTCCGATTTGCATAAGAACGGCATCCCATCACCAAATTACCTCTATTTTCGGCACTCGAAAGTTCTGTTCACGAGAACTGACGACCGGATAATCCGATCATAATGAAATTTACAAGATATGTTGGTATGAGCTAGGACCAGGTTTGGTAGAAGTGATTTTGAAATGCAGGCAACCCTGTGGCAGTGGTACCATCTTGAATAACTACATAGAAAAAAAACCCCTTTTTGGCCTATAACTTCCGATTCAACCATCAGATTTTAACAAAATTTACACAATACTTGGATGTTACTTTATGTAACATTTGGTGAAAATTTGGTTGAAAAATTAGAATAGGGCTGCCAGCTATGGTGATTTTTGTCTCATAAATCTTGCAAATTTGCTCAGCAAAATAAAGCTTTTTTCCCTATAGCTTCCGGTCCAGTGTAGAAATCAAAACGAAGTTCATGCAGTAAATGGACCTTAATGTGAAGTAAATGTCGTAGGAATTTCGTACAAAAATCATGAAAGGGCTGCCAGCTATGACCATTTTTGTAATTTTGTGGAATTTCTTTACTGAGCGATTATGTTATTAGATTTCCAATTGAGAATGATCCTGCAATGAAAACTAACAACAAATATTAACGTTTCAAAAATTTGAAAAGTTTTGAGGGTGGTAACCCTAAAATTCTGTTCACCCGTTTACCTACCAGCGCAGTGATTCAATCGAAACGAAATATACTGGTTGGGTTTAGCTTAACGTGAAGCAGATTTGGTATGTATTTTGCTTTGCTGCTGACACAGACTAACCACCAATGTGCCATTTCCGTTAATATTGCACCAACAGATGCTTCAAATTACGTTCTCATATGCAAAGCATTTGCAATAAAAATAAGGAATCAATTTTTAAATTTTCCGAGTTTTGAACATTTTGCGGATGGCAGCCTCAAACAACGTTTAACCGCTGAAACTTTCGATGAAATCCTGCGATGAGAACGAAATTCAAAGGATAAGTTGATTTAAGTATGATCTTGTTATGGTAAACTTATTGCTGCTTCGTTCGGAAAGTGCTACCAGCACTGAACATTTTCATCATTTGTGTTATAGTTGAGTTTTGTTGCTTTGGATAAGGAATGGTTGATGTGATTCTACAAAACAGTGTATTACGTTTTTCCACACTTTTTTGTCACTCAAAGACAATTTCTTCGAAAATTAGTTTTCTAGCGGTTCAAGTGCGCCAGAGTTTTTTTTTTATGCATGATTTTACATAGCTTGCCTTTTGGGGCTGATAAACAAGTTTAGTTAAAGTGAATACTTTACTAATGTTACTATTTTGGTAATATTTTATCAATATTTTTGTGATTGCTCAAATTTAATCATTTTCTAAGATTCATTTTCATCTCATACAAATCTACTCGCAATAGAAAAGAGGCTATGCATTTTCTCATTAACCAAACTACCTTTGTGCCTTCTTTTTTTAAAATTGATTTCAATTCCATCTTAATTCCCATACCTAAAAACGCAATCTTCATGTTGCCATATTGGCATATTCACCAAAAATAAACCTAGCCACTTGCCAAATAGTGTAATACTAACACTGATATATGTATGTATAACTAAATTAAATATAATACGTACGTATCAATTTTATCTCTAGATTGATGAGAACTCGACTTTTCGTTTTGAATTAATGAATTTCGAAATAAAGAATAATTCATCGTTAAAGCAAATCAGCGTCTCAAGATACTAAGAAACGGTATCCGGATATTTTCCATTGTATAATAGTTTTTTTTTTGTGTAGACTTTATAATATAAATATACGTTGCGTTCTTTATTACAGTTAGATTAAACAATATGGAAGATTTAGAAAAAAATGTGTTTACGTTAATATTCAAGCCTCTTTGATAAATCCAAAATAAAACGTTGAAGATAACAGCGAGACAGGTTTGAAAAATGAGTATACACTACCACAATCGATAGAAAATAGAAAAAAAACTAACAGAAAATTAATCCTTTTAACTTTCTACACATTATGAGGGCTTTTTCTAATTTCTTAACTACCAAACCATTCAACATAACCATGAAAAACCGAAAGCCACCTCACAGAAAAAAATACAACTTCTCATGAGCTTTTCTTTTTTCTATCAGCACATTCTACACTTCAACACGTGAACTACAAATGAGGCATAGAATTTCTGTACTAGTGAATTCACTGGTGTAGGAGTGTTGTTGTTTTCAATGCGTCTACTCTACTCTCCGCTGGATAGAGGAGCAAAAAAACGCGCCTATTGTATATGTGAAGTTTTGTTTACAGGTTGTGCTACACCTTGGTGTGAGGACGAACCTTAGTCGAAATGCAAGTTATGACTTAATATTATTATTACAACGCATCCACGCACAAAGAAATAACGTTTTATTTATATTTTAGCTAAAAATTCGCACGTGAAATCTCCGTGTATATCGGCACTGCCCGGTGGAAATGTCAAAATGACCACGAAAAATGATGTCAAAGGTACGATTACGTAGCATGTACTTCTAGAAGGCATTGAAACAACGAAGTCAATTTTTTTCAAAGGGACTTCATTCTGCAACTTTGCAGGTAATTACCTCGTAACAGACTTGGAAAGGCCAGCACAATTGGGTATACATTTCAATATTCAATTTGAATTTGATTCTTTGTTAAGTATTTGCAGCATAGAATGGAAATATATTTTTCACCAAATATATATATGAATGAGTGATGCAGTTAGGTATGATTGCCCTCCTCTTCAATATCCAATGCTTTAAAACGTGTCGGCTAAACTCGATTACGTGCCCCCAAAGCTTCAGACAATTTTACCGATTGTGCTTTTGTGGCTGTGTGTTTGTTTGGGGGTGTTTTACTTTTGTTTGTTTGTTTTTTGTAGGTTTTTTGTTAGCTATTCTGTTAGTTTCCTTCAAGCTGTAGCTAGTTTTCTTCAAGTTTTAGTTAGTTATTCTTTAAGTCAAGTTAGTTATTGTTCACGACCAGGGATCAAAAATTGAAGAATAACAAAAACGTACAAAAAATACAAAATACATAAATACAATACAAACAAACAAAGAAACATACAAAAGACAACCCCCCAACAACAAACACACAGCCACGAAAAAAAACAATCGGGTAAATTGTCTAATGGCTATGGAGGCACGTAATCGAGTTTTACCAACGTGTCTGCCTGTAGGAAAATAAAGCTGGAGTTACAATTAATGCAACACAAGTTTGTTGCACAATAAAATGAGTTTGAAGACATGAGAATGTATGGGAGCAGTTACAATGATGCAACACAATTTTGATAAGCAGCAAAGATTGCTCATACCTCAAACTTGGCATGGCAACAACATTTTTGAAAATATTCAATTCCACTAATTCCTATGATCGTCCAGGACATGGGAAATGTCATATGCAAATGAAATTCAGAATTTGTTTTTTTTTGTCTCATTTTTGCTTTGCAATATATTCTGCAGCTTTTAAAGGATAAAATACTCACTGATATCTTTTTCCGAGACTTTAAAGGATCCTTATTATCAAACAACAATTTCGTTAATATAGCCAGTGACAAATGACGGTATTTGTTGAGTTGCATTGATTGTAACTCCAGCATAAGGAAATTTGAAAATAAGCAAACTTAAATAACAATTTATTTTTAATATGAAAACTCAGCACACTTTAAAAACTAAGAAGGGTAAATTTAATTCAATTGACAACTTTTAAGAAGTACATCATTGCTCACCTTACTTTTCTGCTAACAGCACCACCACGAGAATGTAAAATAAGGAGATTGGGAACCAGAGGTTTTTTTGTTGCACATAATTCCCCTTAACGGTGCCGCCCTCCTCCAACCCACCTACTTAAGTAACAATACTAGGCGTTTCCCACAGTGCCACTTCCTCCAATATCTCAACAAACCATGCCGTTTTTATCTCTCTCATACATGCTCATGCTTTTTACTCGAAACCTAGAAATCTTCGAAAATAAACTCAAATATTGTTCCAAATACTAGCTAATTCGCCTAACGCTTAAAATTACCCTTCTAAGACATAAACATGCAGTCACCGCCTGCGGCACTTTCTTCAATTTCTTTCAATTAGCCATGCCGTTCATTTCTCTCTCGTTCATGCTCATGCTTCCTACCCGCAACCTAGAAATCTTCGAAAAGAAACTCAACTATTGTTCCAAATACTAGCTAATTCGCCTAACGCTTAAAATAACCCTTCTCTGACATAAACATGCAGTCACCGCCTGCGGCACTTTCTTCAATTTCTCTCAATTAGCCATGCTATTTATTGAAAGTTGAATTTAGTTTTGTATACCACTGTAAGTTTTCACTTCTGTCAATAAAGACGTGCTCTCTCTTGCATTGTGTCTTGTCATAACCGAACGTGTTTTATTTTCCGCTCCCAGTTTTTCGTGTAGATGCACAAATTCTTTTGCGTTGTGACCGGCTCGATTATAATTTACAACAGGTTATGGACCCAGAGTACGGATGCAATTGATATTCGCGGATAATTATTGATGTGTTATTAAGACGATTTTGATCGCGACGAAAAAGTTCCAAGATGGCGACGATTTCACAAGTTGAGAAATTGAAAGGTCGAGAGAATTACGATACCTGGAAATTGGCTGCGAAATCATACATGATAATCAAGAATTATTGGACTTGCATTGTTGGGACAGAAGCGGATGCCACGCTAAATCAGAAAGCAATATCTGAACTCATTTTAATCATTGATCCGGTCAATTTTTCGCATGTACAGGAATGCGAGACTGCGAAAGATGCTTGGGAGCGCTTGGAGAAGGCCTTTGAAGATCAAGGGATTTGCCGGCGAGTAGAACTGTTGAAGCAGTTGGTTCAATTGAAGTTGGACGAATGTGAATCCATGGAGGACTACATCAACAAAATGATATCTACTTCAATTAAGGTTAGACGTGCTGGGCTCAAAATCGATGATGAAATCATCGGATCGCTTATGTTAGCGGGGCTTCCAGACGACTACAAGCCTTTAGTGATGGCAGTCGAAAACTCAGCTATAAAATTAACTTCGGATTCCGTGAAGACAAGACTTCTTCAAGAGGTGAAATATGAAAAAATAAATTCGCATTCAATCGCGCTGATGGGAAAACATACGAAACAACGTGAAAAACTAAAGCCAAAATGTCAAATAAGATGCTTTGATTGTAATGAGATTGGGCATTTTGCACGGCACTGTCCTCGGAGAAGAAATCAGAAAGGAAAAACTGACAAGTCGCTTTATGCAGCCCTCGTGGCGCAATCGACTTCATCTAATCATTGGTACATCGATTCGGGTGCGTCGGCTCATATGACAAATAATAGTGAAATTTTGACCCAAGTAACTGAAACATCTTCCAGTGAAATAGTTATTGGCAACAACACAAAGCTGCCAGTGAAGTGTGCCGGGAATACAAATTTAAAAATTTCGTATGGTAAAAAAATTGATAATGTCAAAGTGGATAATATTTTATATGTGCCTGAAATTTGTGGAAATCTTCTGTCAGTGAGTCAAATGGCGAAGAAAGGTAACAAGGTTGTTTTTGATGACAAGAAGTGCGAAATTTTCAACAGGAATCGTGAACTGATTGCTAGGGCACCACTTGTGAATGACATCTATCAATTGGAAAGTTTTCCTAGTGAGAACAAAAATATAGTCGCGCTTAGTGCAAACGTAAATAACCAACTATGGCATCGTAGATTGGGGCATATTTGTAATGCTAATTTAAGGAATGTTGAAAAGGCAGCAACTGGCATTGGTTCTTTATCAAGCCGTTTTGATGATAAGTGCGTTGTATGCATAAAAGGAAAGCAAACCCGATTATCTTTTAAAGATATTGGAGTTCGTGCTGGAAAAATTTTAGAACTTATACATTCCAATGTGTGTGGACCTATGCCACGTAAATCACTAGGTGGTGCGCGTTATATTGTGACGTTTGTTGACGATCACAGCCGAAAAGTATTCATCTACCCGATTAAACAAAAATCGGAAGTGTTCGTGACATTTCGAAGATTTAAAACGTTGGTAGAAAACCAAAGTGGCCATAAAATAAAAATTTTACGTAGTGACAATGGAACTGAATATTGCAATAAAAAGTTCAACGATTTCTTAGAGAAATGTGGCATTATACATCAAAAAACTGCTCCTTATACGCCGGAACAGAATGGTGTTGCTGAACGCATGAACAGAACCATTATCGAGAAGGCACGATGCATGCTGTTGGATGCTGGTATTTCAGAATCGTTTTGGGCTGAAGCCGCTAATACCGCAGCTTACTTGATAAATAGAATCCCATGCAGAGGGAAAAACAAAACATCGGAGGAGCTTTGGTGTGGTATCAAACCAAACCTCAAATATTTACGAGTTTTCGGGAGCAAAGCCATGGCTCACATTCCTAAGCAGCTTCGTGGAAAGTTTGACGTAAAATCTAGAGAATGTATCTTTGTTGGCTATAGTGAGCACTCGAAGGCTTATCGACTGTACTATGACCCGAAGACTAGAAAAATATCAATTGGCAGAGATGTTTATGTTAACGAAAATCGAGGAAGTCAGGTAATTAATGAGTCAAACCACTCTAATTATTTTGATTTCTATCCGACAGTTGAAAATCACAAGACAGTCGAATCTGTAGCTGAAATTGACCCTAATAATGAATTCAGTGAGGGTAAATCTAATGAGACTTCATTATTGGATGTTGAATTTGTCAATACGAAATGCAAGGCGGATAGTAGATCCAACGACAACAATGGCAGATCTGACGACGAAGATAACAACGACATGTTACTGCGACGTTCCGAGCGAATTGCAAACAGGAAAAATGCATTCATCGCTGATGTCTGCGAAACTTGTGAGCCAGTGTCAGTTAAAGAGGCGCTGTCTAGTTCTGATGCGTTAAATTGGAAAGCAGCGATGGATTCTGAGTACGATTCATTGATCGAAAACGGCACGTGGGTTTTGACCGATTTACCACAGGGAAGAAAGGCAATTGATAGCAAGTGGGTCTTTAAAGTTAAACGTGACACTACAGGAGCTGTTGCGCGGCATAAAGCACGTTTAGTTGTAAAAGGCTATTCTCAGATACGTGGTATTGATTACGAGGAAACGTTTGCACCGGTAGTGCGTTATTCATCTATTCGGTTTCTTCTCGCTATGGCGGTTAAATTCAATCTGGATATTCATCAAATGGATGCAATAACGGCGTTTTTGCAAGGAAACTTAAATGAGGAGATTTATATACACCAGCTTGAGGGTTTTGAGGATGGAAGTAAGAAAGTTTGCCTTCTAAAAAAATCCCTATATGGATTGAAGCAATCAAGCCGTATGTGGAACGAAAAGTTGAATGGAGTTTTATTAGGTTTCGGACTAAATAGGTCATTGACCGACCAATGTATTTATTTTCAATGCTCGAAAAATATCATCTTGATTCTTGCCATCTATGTCGACGACATTTTGATCTTCAGCAATGACCAAAACGCCAGAGATAGACTAAAGAGAGAACTATCAATTCATTTCAAGATGAAGGACTTAGGAGTTGCATCATCTATTCTTGGAATGAACATTACAAGAAGCAACGATGGATCAATTGCGATTGATCAGAGCAACTATATTAAAGACGTTTTAAAACGTTTTAATATGCTGGACTGCAATCCGGTTTCGTCGCCAATGGATGTCAACCAAAGGTTATCGAAGGAAATGTGCCCGAAAGATGATAATGAGAGGCGCGAAGTTGAAAATATTCCATATCAAGAAGCCATAGGAAGTATCATGTTTGCGGCTCAAGCAACTAGGCCAGACCTGAGCTTTGCAATGAGTTCACTTAGTCGATTCAACGCGAATTTCGGCAAACCACATTGGTTAGCGCTAAAAAGAGTTCTGCGATACCTTAAGGGTACAGTTAGCACAAAGTTGTGGTTTAAGAAAGATGCAGATCCAGAGCTTATTGGATTCTGTGATGCCGACTGGGCTGGAGATCTGGACGAGAGAAGATCTACAACTGGTTACGTTTTCAAAGCGTGCGGTGGATCAGTCTCATGGAGCACGCGCAAACAACCTACAATTGCGCTATCCACTACTGAAGCAGAATTTATGTCTATGGTTGCGGCAATACAAGAAGCATTATGGCTTAAGCGGTTTGAATGTGAAATATTCAAAGATGCTTCTCAAACAATTAAATTGTTTTGCGATAACAAAAGTGCTATTCAGCTTGCTACAAATAATAGCTATCATTCCCGAACGAAGCATATCGATGTAAAAAATTACTTTGTACGAGAAAAACTGGCGGATGGAATGATCAAACTGGAATATAAGCGGACTGAAGAAATGATTGCCGACGTCATGACAAAACCGATGAATAGTGTTAAACTAAATCATTTTGTTAGGGACTTTGGATTATATAAATAATAAGTTGTTGTTTTTGCAAAATGATATGTATTTAAATTATTAACAAAATTATCTTCAGTGAGGGTATTGAAAGTTGAATTTAGTTTTGTATACCACTGTAAGTTTTCACTTCTGTCAATAAAGACGTGCTCTCTCTTGCATTGTGTCTTGTCATAACCGAACGTGTTTTATTTTCCGCTCCCAGTTTTTCGTGTAGATGCACAAATTCTTTTGCGTTGTGACCGGCTCGATTATAATTTACAACACTATTCATTTCTCTCTCGTACATGCTCATGCTTCCTACCCGCAACCTAGAAATCTTCGAAAATAAACCTGTTAATACATATATTCATTATAATACATACTCACATATTCATTATACTAAATATACATTATACTGCACTATGCACTTTCTTCCACTCATTAATTTGTAATTCATAAGTAGAATTTCACTAGTTCAACGACATAAACATTGTATTAAAATACCTACATTGCTAATCAATTAATTGGACTATGTTCTTGGTACAAGTGTAAAGTCCGATCCGAGTTCATTGCAGAGCTGAATTGCAGAATAAGTATTTTTCATCAGCAAATATGCAATGAACTGCGGACAGACTAAAATCATATAAATATTGTAATAACATTCATACTATGCATTGTAATAAAGATACTCTGAGGTGAAACAAGCCTTTGTTGTTTTCTTACCCAGTGTGAGGCCGCATTGGGCACCAACAAGAGTACAGTTTGTAAAAACATTGGTGACCCCTACATATCAGAACGACGCGTTCTTCTGATATTTATCAGATCAATTCGATCCCAGTTCTTGTCGTTAAATACTGGGCGAATTTTCCTACGACGCTATCAAGCATCAGGAAAACAAATATCAAAGTTTGAAATTTTTCTAATTTTTCCTTTTTATTATAGAAAGAAATTTTGGTGGGAAATATGGAGGCGTTAGCTGGGCAGCAGGTATCGGCAGGCCAAGCAATGGAGCGAATGCTGACCAACTTTTACAAAGACTCAAAATCAAGGAAGACTCGAAATCAAGGAAGACCGGGCGATATTATGAATATCGGCTGAAAAAGCTAGACGCTGAGTGGAGCGAGTTCGTGCGACGAGATGTGGAACTGCAAAAGTTTCGAGCCACGAACATGGAGCACCCATACTTTAGAGAAACATACTTCTTGCAAGCTCAAGAAGTTTACGAAGATCTCAAAGGGGAGTTGAAAGATGGGCTTAGTGAGCTTGAAGAAGCCCACTCGATAGGTGCCACAGTACCTGACGACACGAACCTGCCGAAACCCATTTTAGTGGACGTGGCAAAGCGAGTGGTAAAGCAGCAATCATTGATTGGTTCGTTGAAGAAGGCAATTGAGAACGTGAATCAACTTCTCATAGACCAGCCGGATCGTTCGCTAGCCTTTTGTCAGCAGCATTTGGCAACCCTTACCAATTATTGGACAACAATATCCAATGCTCATCATGAACTGGTGGCAGAGACAACAGAATACAATTCGAGCGCTGAAATATCATCGTTAGAGAATGCCTATCAGGAATTAATGATAAGGCTAATGGAAACGACGGCGAAATTCGGTAATGCGTCCAATGAGACTTCCCAGTCGAACGTAAAATTACCAACGGTCACCATTCCAACATTCTCTGGTGATTATTTAAAGTGGAGTTCATTCTCTGAGCTGTTTAAGCAAATGATTGGAGGCACAACGCTGCCAAAAATACAGAAGATGTTTTATTTAAAAACCAACCTAACGGGTGAAGCTAGCCGTCTTATAGCGCATTTGCCTGTTTCTGAAGAGAATTATCAGGCAGCCTGGGATATTCTGTGTAATCGTTCTGAAAATACACGCCTTATTGTTTCAGCATTTCTGAACAGTCTTTTGGGACTATCATGTTCAAATATGGAATCAGCAGCGCATTTGAAAAGAATGCACGATACTGTTACCGAGTCACTTTTTGGTATAAGAAACTTAGGAGTCGATACGGCAAGCTGGGATCCATTAATAGTTCACATATTGCTCCAAAAAGTGGATAAAGAAACTCATCGCTTGTTTGAACAATCTTTTCATGACCCTCGACAAGTACCGAAATTAATCACATTCCTAAATTTTATTGAGTCAAGGTTCCAATTACTAGAAAGTCTTGGCGATAGCAAGGGCAGGAAAATCGAAAAGAAACAATCTACATTCCTGACAATTAAAGAGAAACAAGCGTGCGGCTGTTGCAGACAAAAATGCATAAATCTACGACAATGTTCCAAATTTCTTCAGATGTCTACCAAAGCAAGATTTGATACCGTAAAAAAGCTACAAAGGTGCATAAACTGTCTCCAAGAAGGTCACAGTTCGAAAACTTGCCCTTCAAGGAATTGCCTCAAGTGCAATAAACGGCACCATACCTTATTGCATCATGACAACAAGAAGATACCAGATCAAGAGTCTAGCCTTCAGGGAAAGGTTGGGTCGGTTGCAGGTACCACAGAGATCAGCCATTCGGCTCTAAGCTGTTTGAAAACAGCTAGCTATGTATTCCTTGGAACAGCTATTATTAAAATTGAAGGTAAAGATGGACAAGCTAAAGTGTGTCGAGCCATACTTGACTCCGGATCACAGCTCAATTTTATAACCGAACGGTTATTTCACAAATTACGTCTATCTGGACATGAACAACCAGTGGACATCAGTGGCATTGGAGGGTCAAAATTGTACAGCCGAGGACGTGTAAATCCAACCATACTTTCACGCTGTACGAACTTTAGCACTTCCATCGAAGCGGTGATTCTTCCGGAAATTACTTCGAATCAGCCAAGCTGTACACTTGATATAAGTTCGTGGCCAATACCAGATAATATTGAACTTGCTGACCCAGAGTTCAATACACCACGCCGAGTAGACTTGTTATTGGGAGCAGATATTTATGCCAATTTGATATCCCCAGGGCAGATTAAACTCTCACCAGACTTGCCCACACTGCAGAATTCAGTATTTGGATGGGTAGTACTTGGCAAAGCCAAATGCGAACATCCAGCAACATCATTTCTTTGCGGTATAAGCACATCCCTAGAAACTCAGTTGGAAAGATTTTGGGAGCTAGAAGAAATAAAGTATGCATCTAAGTCCCTAACACAAATAGAGAAAGACTGTGAAAAATTGTTCTACGAGACCATATCGCGAAATAAAGAAGGTCGGTTCGTTGTACGACTACCTTTCCAAGCCAAAAATGAATTGGGTACATCCAGCGAAGTCGCTGTACGCCGTTTTCTTAACCAAGAATATCGTCTCCAAAAAGATCAACAGCTTAAAAAGGAATATACAGCGTTCATGAACGAAATGCTGAGACTTGATCACATGGAGCTTATAAGTTACACTGACATTCCAAAGGAACATTATTTTCTCCCTCACCATTGTGTCTTACGACCAGAAAGTTCAACGACAAAGTTGAGAGTCGTATTTGATGGATCGTGTAAAACTTCCAACCAGAAATCACTCAATGATATACTTTTGGTTGGACCAACAGTGCAGGATGAATTATTTTCTGTCTTACTTCGTTTCAGATTACACCGCTATGTATTTACAGCGGATATCTCTAAAATGTACCGACAAATTTTAGTGGCCAACGAAGACCAAAATTACCAACTTATCGTATGGAGGGATGATCCAACAAAAAAACTCCAGTATTTTCGGCTAAAAACAGTAACGTATGGAACAGCATGCGCACCATACCTCGCAACCAAGGTACTTCAGCATTTAACGGAAATACAGAAAGAGCAGTATCCACTTGGATCAAAGGCAGCACAACAAGACTTCTACGTCGACGATATTATCACGGGCTCGAATAATCTAAAGGAAGCCATTCAAATACAAACAGAACTAATCAACATGCTAGCAGAAGGGGGTTTCATCTGCATAAATGGTGTGCCAATAATTCGAAGTTATTGGAATCAATCCCAAAGGATGATTTGGAGAAGATGGTAACCTTTGATAAAGAAAGCGAAGCCCACACAAAATCCCTCGGGGTTATATGGTATCCGGAGACAGACACTTATTCCATTCGAGTGAATCTATCTCATCAAAAGGAAATCACCAAACGTTCCATTCTACGGGATATTGCGCTCATATATGACCCATTAGGGCTAATTAATCCTGTTGTCGTTTTGGGAAAAATCTTTCTGCAACAGCTGTGGCAGCTCAAAGTAGACTGGGATGCGACACTAACTAGTGAATTTCAAAGCAAGTGGTCAACTTTTCGTGAACAACTCAAAGCCTTAAACAGCCTCAGTATTCCTCGTTTTGTACTTCAAGAAAACATTGTAGAAATACAGCTGCATGGTTTTTGCGATGCGAGCGATGACGCTTATGGGGCAGTGGTATACGTACGGTCTACCCATCAAAACGGCGAAAGCATATGCCACCTATTATGTGCACGCTCACGGGTAGCCCCACTGAAACGACTCAGTACGCCAAGACTAGAATTATGTTCAGCTCAATTACTGGTCACATTGGTAAGAAAAGTCAAAGAATCATTACGTATTCCCATCGACCAAACATATTATTGGACTGACTCAATGATTACACTTTCACGAATCATTAACGCTTCATCTTCACAGTTCAAAACTTTTGTAGCTAATCGAATATCATACATCCAGGAACACACAAAAGGTTCAGAATGGAAACACATAAAATCAGCTGAAAATCCAGCAGATATTCTATCCAGAGGTGCCACTCCAAAAGAGTTATTTGCATCCAAAGCATGGTTTCAAGGCCCTAAATTTCTTAAAACGAATCTAAGCACATGGCCAACAACCCATATTCACCACAGTGAAGACAATACCGAAACTCGGAAACAAAAAATCGTTCTCATCTCCCATATCACAGATCAATTTCTAGAAACAATTAATCACCGAAACTCGTTTAAATTCTTACAGCGTACTATCGCTTACGTCCTACGTTTTGTAGGCAATGCTCGAAAGACATCACCCGACCTAAAAAATGGAGCCGACTGTCTTCAGCCAGCCGAATTACAACATTCTCTTCACACCATCTGCAAAGCCATTCAAGCCACCGCATTCACCGAAGAAGTCAAAGCATTAAAAAAAGGTTGCACCTTGCCAGAAAAGAATCGACTAAGCGCTTTTAAGCCATTCATAGACGAAGAAGGTCTTATCCGAGTTGGAGGAAGAATAGAAAATTCGACAGTGGATTACACCGCAAAACACCAAATATTGCTACCTCACTCCAACAAAATCGTTCAACTCATAGTACAGCAAATCCACGAAAAAGAACAACATGCAGGACCTCAAGCACTATTAGCAAAGGTTCGAGAACGCTTTTGGCCCCTTAAAGGGAAACAACTCACTTCAACAATTGTCCAAAAATGCATTCGATGCTGTAAGGCCAAACCAAAACTATTGAAACAAGTCATGGGACCTTTACCGAAGGAACGAATTCAACCTGCACGGCCATTCACAAATGTTGGTATCGACTTCTGTGGACCGATATCCATACATTACCGAATTCGAGGAAAGGCCCCCACAAAGGCTTACATATCAGTTTTTGTTTGTTTCTGTACAAAGGCAGTTCATTCAGAACTGGTCTCAGATTTGACTAAACAGGCCTTTTTGGGCGCCCTTAAAAGGTTCATTGCCAGAAGAGGCAAACCCACAAAAATATTCTGTGACAATGCCACCAACTTTGTGGGCGCTAAGAATGAATTACAAGAAGTAATTGCTTTGTTCACTGACTCCAAAACAAAACAAGAGATCGTTAAATTTTGCGCAGACGAACAGATAGAGTGGAACTTTATTCCTCCCAGGTCTCCTCATTTTGGAGGTCTCTGGAAAGCCGCTGTTAAAGCAGCAAAATTTCATCTAAAGCGCGTTGCTGGCAGTGTCGCGTTAACATACGAAGAACTCCACACGATTATTGTCGAAGCAGAAGCCATCCTGAATTCTAGGCCCCTAACACCACTTTCTAGCAACCCAAATGATTTACAGGCTCTAACTCCAGGACATTTCCTCATCGGAGAACCGCTGTCAACACTTCCTAATCCGAGGGCCAAGGAACGGAATATTTCATTATTACAAAGAAAGGAGTTAATTGAAGCCTGTCAGATGGACTTTTGGAAACGCTGGACTAAAGAATACCTTCAGCATTTACAAATAATCACAAAATGGAGAGGTTCAGCGTCATGCTTGTCTCCGGGAACACTCGTACTATTAAAGGAAGACAATACACCACCACTCAAATGGCCGCTTGGAAGAGTAGTTGTGGAACACAAGGGTTCAGATGGATTGACTAGAGTAGTAGACGTGCAAACCAAAACCGGCATTCTCAGGCGAGCAATTCATAACTTATGCCCATTACCAGTAGAGGACGATGCCGGTACAAATAAGACAACAGAACAAATATCCGCGAGCCATAGTTCTTCGCAGGTACTGTTAGCCAGCACAACCAGAACCAAAAATAAGTCTACAAAACGAAAAATACATCCCATCAACACCAATTGGTTATTAAACCCGATAATGTATAATCGTCCAAATTCCCCGCAAAACCAGTTACATCATGAATCTAATACACCTCAACCACCGGATGTCAAGAAGAAAAAGCTTATTTCACTAGGTTCCATTGCACCGATAACGCTCGCACTACTTGTACTATTGATCCCGCCTATACTTGGTGCTTCACCAAACCAGCCAATTGACCGGGTCGTGAAAATTACACCTTTTGATGAAGGAACAATTGCTTATTTCGAAGACATAGCCCAGACATCAATGATAGCAGATCACTGGAATATCATAGCTTATTTTGATATGAAGCACTATTGGACTGATTTACGGGACATCCAGAACCAAATAAAAATAATGAAAGAAATGTGCATAAATCGATTAACTGAAAATCATAAACAGTGCTTAATGCTTACAATGCAATTTCAAATACGCTTAGACACGATGTCAGCAAAGAATGACCTACTTCTTAACAGAAGCAGTATCCGGAAAAGAAGATCACCCTTTGATTTTGTGGGAATGATCAGCAACAAATTATTCGGTATCTTAGATCAAGATTACGCAGATCGTATGTCAGACACAATTGATAAAATAAGACTTAACGAAGATCACGCAATTTCACTGATTAAAAATCAAATATCGTTAATAGACTCCACAATAAACCTAATTTCTCGAGACAGAGATTTCATTAACAGGCAGTTCCAGACCGTCAACGAATATATGGAAAGTTTCCATCGTGAACTTAATTCAACGAACCGCATCCTAAACAACCAGAACATCCTTCAAACATTCAACACTCTAGCGATTCACCTAACATTAACAATGGAAGCTTATGCTTATACCCAATCAACACTATTCAACATCGTTACCGATAGTAACAACGGGAAGGTGACTCCATGGATTATCACACCAAACCAACTTCTGGAGGAGATTCGTCTAATAAGGGAACACATACCAGCTTCACTAACAATCCCAGGCCAATCGAACCCCAATGCTCTAATTCACCTGTATAAGTTACTACACGTTCGAGCTAGAATAACACCTGATAAAACAATTTTTAAAATCACTGTTCCTCTGATACTTGCAGATACTTTCCAGTTATTCAACGTCATTCCTGTCACATTCAAACTATCTTCAGAGTCTGTCCAAATAAAAACAAGCGCTAAATTTTTAGCTTTGACTCTTCACAGGGACCAGTACTATATATTATCTGAAGATGAGGTTAGTCGGTGCATCATAAATGACAATGGACACTACATATGTAACCAGAAACATACAGTATATGCTAAAAATGACGGCCCGGCACAATGCGAACTGTCTCTTCTAAATCAAGCAACGATTCTCCCGAAAATCTGCAGAATAGAACCAGTCAACACCTACATAGCATGGACCCAAATGCATAATCCAAATACTTGGATATACTCATTGCAGGATTACACACGAACAATCATTGTATGCGGTAGCCAAACGTATCAAACCAAATTAAGAGGAACAGGCGTACTTCAATTCATCGATGAATGCAGTTTACGCGAAGGGTTAATTAAAATTACAGCACATCATCGCTACACTAATAAAATCACTTCGACATACAACTCATCGATCGCCTTCAACTTATCATCAATTGACGAGCTTCCTTTACACACCTTTGGACAAGAATATCCGAAAATTAACATATTCAACACTAGCAACGAAATAAACCAACTGAAGAAAACTATCACCAACATCAAAGAGCAACAGGAAACAAATTGGACGACAACAACAGCGCATACTTCAATCTCTTTTGGCCTATCCGTCACAATACTAGCCATCGTTTTTATTTCGACCGTCTACTTCTGTAAAAAGCGAAAATCAAAGAGCACACCAACAGCAGAACCGAAGTCAACAACAATAAATTACAACCTACGACTACGATGCAGTCACCGCCTGCGGCACTTTCTTCAATTTCTCTCAATTAGCCATGCCGTTCATTTCTCTCTCGTTCATGCTCATGCTTCCTACCCGCAACCTAGAAATCTTCGAAAAGAAACTCAACTATTGTTCCAAATACTAGTTAATTCGCCTAACGCTTAAAACAACCCTTCTCTGACATAAACATGCAGTCACCGCCTGCGGCACTTTCTTCAATTTCTCTCAATTAGCCATGCTATTCATTTCTCTCTCGTACATGCTCATGTTTCCTACCCGCAACCTAGAAATCTTCGAAAATAAACCCAACTATTGTTCAAAATACAAGCTGATTCACCTAACGCTTAAAACTACCCTTCTCCGACATAAACATGCAGTCACCGCCTGCGGCACTTTCTTCAATTTCTCTCAATTTGCCATGCCGTTCATTTCTCTCTCGAACATGCTCATGCTTCCTACCTGCAACCTAGAAATCTTCGAAAAGAAACTCAACTATTGTTCCAAATACTAGATAATTCGCCTAACGCTTAAAATTACCCTTCTAAGACATAAACGTGCAGTCACCGCCCGCGGCACTTTCTTCAATTTCTCTCAATGAGAAATCTTCGAAAATAAACTCAACTATTGTTCCAAATACTAGCTGATTCACCTAACGCTTAAAACTACCCTTCTCCGACATAAACATGCAGTCACCGCCTGCGGCACTTTCTTTCATTTCTCTCAATGAGCCATGCCGTTCATTTCTCTCTCATACATGCTCATGCTTAATACCCGCAACCTAGAAATCTTCGAAAATAAACTCAACTATTGTTCAAAATACTAGCTGATTCACCTAACGCTTAAAACTACCCTTCTCCGACATAAACATGCAGTCACCGCCTGTGGCACTTTCTTCAATTTCTCTCAATTAGCCATGCCGTTCATTTCTCTCTCGAACATGCTCATGCTTCCTACCCGCAACCTAGAAATCTCCGAAAAGAAACTCAATTATTGTTCAAAATACTAGCTGATTCACCTAACGCTAAATACTACCCTTCTAAGACATAAACATGCAGTCACCGCCCGCGGAACTTTCTTCAATTTCTCTCAATTATCCATGCCGTTCATTTCTCTCTCGTACATGCTCATGCTTCCTACCCGCAACCTAGAAATCTTCGAAAAGAAACTCAACTATTGTTCCAAATACTAGCTAGTTCGCCTAACGCTTAAAATTACCCTTCTAAGACATAAACATGCAGTCACCGCCTGCGGCACTTTCTTCAATTTCTCTCAATTAGCAATGCCATTCATTTTTCACTCGAACATGCTCATGTTTCCTACCCGCAACCTAGAAATCTTCGAAAATAAACCCAACTATTGTTCAAAATACTAGCTGATTCACCTAACGCTTAAAACTACCCTTCTCCGACATAAACATGCAGTCACCGCCTGCGGCACTTTCTTCCATTTCTCTCAATTAGCCATGCCGTTCATTTCTCTCTCGTACATGCTCATGCTTCCTACCTGCAACCTAGAAATCTTCGAAAAGAAACTCAACAATTGCTCCAAATACTAGCTAATTCGCCTAACGCTTAATACTACCCTTCTCCGACATAAACATGCAGTCACCGCCTGCGGCACTTTCTTCAATTTCTCTCAATTAGCCATGCCGTTCATTTCTCTCTCGAACATGCTCATGCTTCCTACCCGCAACCTAGAAATCTCCGAAAATAAACTCAACTATTTTTCAAAATACTAGCTGATTCACCTAACGCTAAATACTACCCTTCTCCGACATAAACATGCAGTCACCGCCTGCGGCACTTTCTTCAATTTCTCTCAATTAGCCATGCCGTTCATTTCTCTCTCGTACATGCTCATGCTTCCTACCCGCAACCTAGAAATCTTCGAAAATAAACTCAACTATTGTTCAAAATACTAGCTGATTCACCTAACGCTTAATACTACCCTTCTCCGACATAAACATGCAGTCACCGCCTGCGGCACTTTCTTCAATTTCTCTCAATTAGCCATGCCGTTCATTTCTCTCTCGAACATGCTCATGCTTCCTACCCGCAACCTAGAAATCTCCGAAAATAAACTCAACTATTGTTCAAAATACTAGCTGATTCACCTAACGCTAAATACTACCCTTCTAAGACATAAACATGCAGTCACCGCCTGCGGCACTTCCTTCAATTTCTCTCAATTAGCAATGCCATTCATTTTTCTCCCGAACATGCTCATGTTTCCTACCCGCAACCTAGAAATGTTCGAAAATGAACCCAACTATTGTTCAAAATACTAGCTGATTCATCTAACGCTTAAAACTACCCTTCTCCGACATAAACATGCAGTCACCGCCTGCGGCACTTTCTTCAATTTCTCTCAATTAGCCATGCCGCTCATTTCTCTCTCGTACAGGCTCATGCTTCCTACCTGCAACCTAGAAATCTTCGAAAAGAAACTCAACTATTGTTCCAAATACTAGTTAATTCGCCTAACGCTTAAAATTACCCTTCTAAGACATAAACATGCAGTCACCGCCCGCGGCACTTTCTTCAATTTCTCTCAATTAGCCATGCCGTTCATTTCTCTCTCGAACATGCTCATGCTTCCTACCCGCAACCTAGAAATCTCCGAAAAGAAACTCAACTATTTTTCAAAATACTAGCTGATTCACCTAACGCTTAATACTACCCTTCTAAGACATAAACATGCAGTCACCGCCCGCGGAACTTTCTTCAATTTCTCTCAATTAGCCATGCCGTTCATTTCTCTCTCGTACATGCTCATGCTTCTTACCCGCAACCTAGAAATCTTCGAAAAGAAACTCAACTATTGTTCCAAATACTAGCTAATTCGCCTAACGCTTAAAATTACCCTTCTAAGACATAAACATGAAGTCACCGCCTGCGGCACTTTCTTCAATTTCTCTCCATTAGCAATGCCATTCATTTTTCTCTCGAACATGCTCATGTTTCCTACCCGCAACCTAGAAATCTTCGAAAATAAACCCAACTATTGTTCAAAATACTTGCTGATTTACCTAACGCTTAAAACTACCCTTCTCCGACATAAACATGCAGTCACCGCCTGCGGCACTTTCTTCAATTTCTCTCAATTAGCCATGCCGTTCATTTCTGTCTCGTACATGCTCATGCTTCCTACCTGCAACCTAGATTTACTGACAGCTGTCATTATCTGACAGCTGTCAAGAGGAGTGGCTAGTGCGTACTTATCGGAGTGCAAAAAATCCCTAAAAATTAAATAATAAGTCCTAAAATACTTCCTCAAAAGTGCTTAACCTTAAGTTTGAAGCCCACGGCAGTGTTTAGCAAGTATTTTTAACCGTTTCGTCACCCAAATTTTGCATTATACGGCTTTTTAAAGAAATCTTTGAACTCCACGGGAATCCCCCAAATAAATGTCTGTTTGCAGCCGTGAAACAGTGTGTTTTCTATAACGTCTACGGATTAGCTTCAAAAATCCAACTCGGTAATTTTGCTGCAAACATTTGACTATCGTGCGGGCTGTGTGTGTCGCAAAATCAAGTTTTTCGTCTTGTGCGGGTACGAAAGTGCACATTCAAAGAAATTTTCAATTGCACAGTTACATTTTTCTCAATAAACCCAGTGCGTTACTTACCGGACATTTATATCCTTTCTACCTTTAGCCCCTTTCATCGATCAACGTAGTCCAGTGGTTTTAGTGCCGGCTCTCGGATACTGATGTTGCGGGTTCAATTTTGAACAGTGTGAAGTATTGTTTTGACTTACTCGACAATTTTTATCAATTTCATATAAATTTCAAATAAAATTTCAAATAAAAAGCTGAATAATTTCAATCAACTCTATATCCACACATCCGGACATTTATATCAACTTCTCATATTGACTTTTACGTAAATCAAAGTGGATCGGTGGGTACGGTGTCGGCTTTCAAATACAGGAACTGCGGGTTCGGATCCCAATAGTGTCGAACATTTTTGACTTATATTGTCTGATTTTAATAAATCACAAATATCAAATTCAGCTTATAAAGATAACAAAATTGATTAATTTCAACTTGAAACACATCGACTACCGCCAAGCTGTGCTTTTGTGTGATTAAGCTACATACATTTGTTACCTCACTTAACCGGTTCGTGTCCGTGATAACATTTACGTAGAAAATTGCATACTTCTTGGCAGTTCAATAATGAGTTTCAAATGCAGCTTAGAGAACTGTCTCGCATTCGACAACACGTTGCAAAGACACACAAGTTTGTGCGTTGCAAAGCATTCTGCAACAGGAAATTACATGGTGCATGCATGGGTGCTCCTCGGGATTGGTACCATCCATACTTAGAACGCCATTTCATATGCTCAGATTGTCAAAATGTAGACCGGCTGATGAAAAGCATGTACGACAGCATAATCAGTTACATTGGAACACTAAATGCTGAAAAAGACCATCTCATTTTGAAAAATCAAGCTCAGGCTAGAGCAAATGACGTTATTCTGGCAGACATTTCGCAACATTTTGATGTACTTTCATCTGCTCTTTCGAAGACTAACCACAACAATAATGGCGTCGAAAAATCTCTTGTCTCACTGGAAGAGAGAATAGATTCTCTGAATGGAAAATTAGATACATTATCTTCAGTTATCTCAGCCACTTCTGTCCCAAGTAGCTCTCGCCAAGTAAACTTTACAAATATGCTCGAGAATGCTGAACAAAAACTTTCTTCAATGATCGACAATCAAAATACGTTGCTAACTAATGCCTTTTTGGAACAAGCACTAAAATTAAATAATATAAATAATAAGCTTGAACACTTTGAGCACCAGCGCGAAAACCCACTGGAAGATATGAATAATAGGCCATCTACTTTCGAGCATTCGCTTCTCCATGAGCTATCAATGGCCGAAATTAACAGCAACATGCCAAAATTGATCACAAAAGACATTGCTACGTCTCCTATCAAAGAATTGACTTCTACTGCAGCCAAGCCAATATATAAATTTGGTACATATTGGTCGAAAAATGAGTGGGACAGTCGAATTAAAAAAATAAAAAAACATAATAAAAATTGCCAATACGAAGGATCACGCTTCCATTTACCAGTTGATACCGACAAAGTAGCGTTCTTCGTGAAAGGAATTCCTCCCACTGCTGATCAAGGATGGCTGAATACGTTTCTGGAAACTGGATTCCACATCCATGATTATTTGATCACAAAACTACCACAACGGAAACACAACTCACAGAAGCGTTACAAGGTTTTAATTCCAACAAAATATGCCTGGATGTTCATGAGTTTGGACGGAGGTAGCAGCAAATTCAACTCGAATGGCGTTACATTTTCTCCCCGGAAGAATCGAATGACCAACAATAGCCGTACGAAAGTACCAAATTCTGTAAGAAAAAATTGTACTTCAAATAATGTTCCTAATACCCGTAAATCTCCATCCATTCAAAAATCCTCAAATTACTAATACTCGTAACATCCCATTAATACCACGTTCTACTGTTGCTTCCGTTTCTTCTCTACAAAATACAAACAACAACTTAGCCAATATTAGCTCCTCTTTATCCTCTAGCCAGCTGGCTACCCATGTCGCCTCTACAGAGGCAACTACGAATACTACCTCTTTTGGCAATTTGATGACAACTGCTTCTCGTCGAAAAGCATTCAACTCTGTTAGGCATTTATCCTAACATAACACCTTCTTTAAATCGACTCAGACTCTTTTATCACAATTGTAGTGGTATGAGAGGGAAATTAAATAAATTATATCTTGACGCAAAATCTTGCCACTTTAATTTACTCGCCTTCACAGAAACATGGCTAAATGATTCCCATAAGAATGAAGAGATCCTGGATAGCAGTTGGACAATTTACAGAAGCGATCGTGACTATTGTTCCACAGGTCAAACGCGAGGTGGTGGGGTTTTGCTGGCGGTTAGCAACACACTTTCAAGTGAGATTATTGACACCACCCCCAATGTATTGTTTCAACACCTTGTTATTCGTGTTTCTTTGAATAACCATTTCCTTTATATTAGTTTGGCCTATATTCCACCCAGATCGGACGAATCAGTTTACAACCATTTCTGTGAATTAGTATCTTCCATTACAACGTCTCTAAATGAAAAAGACAAAATAATATTCTTAGAGGATTTCAATCGTCCCAACTTATGTTTTATCCCCGATGAAAATGACGCATTTCTTCTTCCTGTTAACCTTTTAGATTCCAATGACTTCAACCTTGCGAGTACTTTTTACGGGAACGATTTGCAGCAAGTCTCTCCAACTCCCAACCAAAACGGTCATTGGCTGGATCTTGTTTTCACTAATGCCTACGACGAAGTAGTGGTAAGTCCAACTGATGACGCAGAGCATCTTTTTTCAAATAGTTTACACCACACTGCACTATCAGTTGAACTTCCCACTCCTGATTCTATTTACTTAAAAACGTACAATAATTCAATTGTATTTGACTTTCGTAATGCTGACTACGAAAGTATTCACCATGTACTTGACTCTATAGATTGGATGAATACTCTTTCAACGTTAGATCTTGAGGAAGCCATTTCCACTTTTTATGATAAAATATTTGACGCCGTTGAAAGATATGTACCTAAGATTAAAAAAAAAAAATTGTCTGAACCATGGCTTGATAGGGAACTTAGGCATTTGCGAAATCTCAGGAACAAACTTGATAAGCGAATAAAGGAAAATATTGATGTTAATCCTACTATTCATGAAGCTTATAATGAAGTAGCTAAGGAATTCTCGACAAAGTCCCGCGATGCTTATGCCAATTATGTTAAGAAAACCGGTGAAAGTATAATCCACGACCCAAAAAAATTCTTTGATTTTGTAAATATGAAGCGGAAAGTCACCGGTTATCCATTGTCAATGTCCTATAATAATATCACCTCTGCTTCTCCTAAAGATATCTGCGATTTATTTGCAGATAATTTCCAGAGAATTTTCAAAGTATCAGACCCATCTAACTCAAATGTTTCTCCTTCTAATTCAGCACCAACCACTTTTCTCAGCCAAATTAAAATTTCACGCGATGAAATACGTAAAGCTATCTTGGAGCTCGATTGCAACAAAGGCCCTGGTCCTGATCTCCTTCCACCGTCCTTCCTGCGTAGGTGCGTAGGGCAGCTAATAACACCCCTGCATATTTTCTTTGACAGGTCACTTTCATCCGGTGTTTTCCCATCCTGTTGGAAACTTTCATATGTGACACCAATTTTCAAAAATGGCGATAGACGCTGCGTCGAAAATTACAGGGGCATTGCCATTTTATCTTCCATTCCAATACTTTTTGAAAAGGTTGTATACAATAAACTTTCCCCACTAGTTGACTCCCGTCTAAATGAGCAACAGCATGGCTTTAGAAAAAGTCGCTCAACTATCACAAACTTGACAATCCTAGTTTCGGACGTTTTGTGTAAAATGGAAAATGGCTATCAAATTGATGCAGTCTACACTGACTTTAGCAAAGCTTTCGACAGAGTTGACCATTCTATATTGATCTTTAAGCTGCACAAATTCGGGCTTGCCGGATCTTTACTAAGCTGGCTCAGTTCCTACCTCCACAACCGAATCCAACTCGTTAAATTTCAAGGAATTTTATCAAGAAATATGTTTGCTACCTCTGGTGTTCCACAAGGTAGTCATCTTGGCCCACTTCTCTTTAACATATTCATCTCGGATCTATCTGACGTCCTGTCAAACATATCTCACCTACTTTATGCAGACGACCTCAAACTGTACCACACCATTGAATCTAAATCTGATGCACTTTTCCTTCAATCCAAGCTTGATTCTCTTGTTCAACGGTGCAATATAAACAAGCTCTCGCTGAATATTGATAAGTGCCAAATTATAAGTTTTAGCCGCAAATGCACGGTTACGCAGAACACTTACTTTCTCGGCAACAACTTATTAACTCGCGTTGATAGCGTTGTTGATCTCGGTGTTGTGATGGATGTGAAACTTCGTTTCACCTTGCACTACGACAAAATTATTTCCCGTGCGAATAAGCAGCTCGGTTTTATTAAACGACGTGCCAAGGATTTTAAAAACTTGTGGGCCACAAGATCATTATACACTGCACTTCTACGCCCTCTTCTTGAATACGCCTGTATTATTTGGAGCCCAGCCTTCGAAATTCACAATAACAGACTCGAGTCCATTCAAAAACAATTTTTACTTTTTGCCCTAAGAGATCTGTACAACCCTTACGATTTTGAAAATTTACCCCCATATGAGTTTAGCTTGGGTCATTTAAACTTAACTTCACTTGCATCCAGAAGAATGATGATATCGGCCTGCTTCACATTTGACGTAATTAGAGGCGTTATTAGAGTTGAGTTCCTCAATAGTAAATTTGTGATAAATATCCCCTTAAGGAACACCAGGTCCAATCGTTTACAAAAGGAATATCCACAATCCACCATCTATGCAGCTAATGAGCCAGTGAATAGATGCTGCAGGGTCTTCAATGGCTTAAGCAACCTTTATTCCCCAACGATTTCCAAACTATCCTTCAAGTCTTCCCTTATGCAAGCCATTTGTACACCATAATTTTTAAGCTCTCATTTAATTATCGTTTTTAATTGTTTTTCTTTTATTTCATTGTTATTTTACTTATTTTCTATTTCAAACTTATTTGTTTATTCAATTAGTTATCTATTTATGTGTTATTTATTTGTACCGTACACTTGCTTTTTTTAAAATAATTTATTTGTATGTATTTATATGTATTTATGCCTTGTTTGGCTAATAAATAATATAAAAAATAAAATAGAAATCTTCGAAAAGAAACTCAACTATTGTTCCAAATACTAGCTAATTCGCCTAACGCTTAAAATTATCCTTCTAAGACATAAACATGCAGTCACCGCCCGCGGCACTTTCTTCAATTTCTCTCAATGAGCCATGCCGTTCATTTCTCTCTCATACATGCTCATGCTTAATACCCGCAACCTAGAAACCTTCGAAAATAAACTCAACTATTGTTCAAAATACTAGCTGATTCACCTAACGCTTAATACTACCCTTCTCCGACATAAACATGCAGTCACCGCCTGCGGCACTTTCTTCAATTTCTCTCAATTAGCCATGTCGTTCATTTTTCTCTCGAACATGCTCATGCTTCCTACCCGCAACCTAGAAATCTCCGAAAAGAAACTAAACTATTGTTCAAAATACTAGCTGATTAACCTAATGCTAAATACTACCCTTCTAAGACATAAACATGCAGTCACCGCCCGCGGAACTTTCTTCAATTTCTCTCAATTAGCCATGCCGTTCACTTCTCTCTCGTACATGCTCATGCTTCCTACCCGCAACCTAGAAATCTTCGAAAAGAAACTCAACTATTGTTCCAAATACTAGCTAGTTCGCCTAACGCTTAAAATTACCCTTCTAAGACATAAACATGAAGTCACCGCCTGCGGCACTTTCTTCAATTTCTCTCAATTAGCAATCCCATTCATTTTTCTCTCGAACATGCTCATGTTTCCTACCCGCAACCTAGAAATCTTCGAAAATAAACCCAACTATTGTTCAAAATACTAGCTGATTCATCTAACGCTTAAAACTACCCTTCTCCGACATAAACATGCAGTCACCGCCTGCGGCACTTTCTTCAATTTCTCTCAATTAGCCATGCCGTTCATTTCTCTCTCGTACATGCTCATGCTTCCTACCTGCAACCTAGAAATCTTCGAAAAGAAACGCAACTATTGTTCCAAATACTAGCTAATTCGCCTAACGCTTAAAATTACCCTTCTAAGACATAAACATGCAGTCACCGCCCGCGGCACTTTCTTCAATTTCTCTCTATGAGCCATGCCGTTCATTTCTCTCTCATACATGCTCATGCTTAATACCCGCAACCTAGAAATCTTCGAAAATAAACTCAACTATTGTTCAAAATACTAGCTGATTCACCTAACGCTTAATACTACCCTTCTCCGACATAAACATGCAGTCACCGCCTGCGGCACTTTCTCCAATTTCTTTTAATTAGCCATGCCGTTCATTTCTCTCTCGTACATGCTCATGCTTAATACTCGCATCCTAGAAATCGTCGAAAATAAACTCAACTATGGTTCAAAATACTAGCTGATTCACCTAACGCTTAAAACTACCCTTCTCCGACATAAACATGCAGTCACCGCCTGCGGCACTTTCTTCAATTTCTCTCAATTAGCCATGCCGTTCATTTCTCTCTCGTACATGCTCATGCTTCCTACCCGCAACCTAGAAATCTTCGAAAAGAAACTCAACTATTGTTCCAAATACTAGTTAATTCGCCTAACGCTTAAAATTACCCTTCTAAGACATAAACATGCAGTCACCGCCCGCGGCACTTTCTTCAATTTCTCTCAATGAGCCATGCCGTTCATTTCTCTCTCATACATGCTCATGTTTAATACCCGCAACCTAGAAATCTTCGAAAATAAACTCAACTATTGTTCAAAATACTAGCTGATTCACCTAACGCTTAATACTACCCTTCTCCGACATAAACATGCAGTCACCGCCTGCGGCACTTGCTTCAATTTCTTTCAATTAGCCATGCCGTTCATTTCTCTCTCGTACATACTCATGCTTAATACTCGCAACCTAGAAATCTTCGAAAAGAAACTCAACTATTGTTCCAAATAATAGCTAATTCGCCTAACGCTTAAAATTACCCTTCTAAGACATAAACATGCAGTCACCGCCTTCGGCACTTTCTTCAATTTCTCTCAATTAGCCATGCCGTTCATTTCTCTCTCGTATATGCTCATGCTTCCTACCCGCAACCTAGAAATCTTCGAAAAGAAACTCAACTACTGTTCCAAATACTATCTAATTCGCCTAACGCTTAAAATTACCCTTCTAAGACATAAACATGCAGTCACCGCTCGCATCACTTTCTTCAATTTCTGTCAATGAGCCATGCTAATCATTTCACTCTCATACATGCTCATGCTTAATACCCGCAGCCTAGAAATCTTCGAAAATAAACTCAACTATTGTTCCAAATACTAGCTGATTCACCTAACGCGTAAAACTACCCTTCTCCGACATAAACATGCAGTCACTGTCTGCGGCACTTTCTTCAATTTCTCTCAATTAGCCATGCCGTTCATTTCTCTTGCGTTCATGCTCATGCTTCCTACCTGCAACCTAGAAATCTCCGAAAAGAAACTCAACTATTGTTCAAAATACTAGCTGATTCACCTAACGCTTAAAACTACCCTTCTCCGACATAAACATGCAGTCACTGCCTGCGGCACTTTCTTCAATTTCTCTCAATTAGCCATGCGGTTCATTTCTCTCTCGTACATGCTCATGCTTCCTACCCGCAACCTAGAAATTTTCGAAAAGAAACTCAACTATTGTTCAAAATACTAGCTGATTCACCTAACGCTTAAAATTACCTTTCTCCGACATAAACATGCAGTCACCACCTGCGGCACTTTCTTCAATTTCTCTCAATTAGCCATGCCGTTCATATCTCTCTCGAACATGCTCATGCTTCCTACCCGCAGCCTAGAAATCTCCGAAAAGAAACTCAACTATTGTTCAAAATACTAGCTAATTCACCTAACGCTAAATACTACCCTTCTAAGACATAAACATGCAGTCACCACCCGCGGAACTTTCATCAATTTCTCTCAATTAGCCATGCCGTTCATTTCTCTCTCGTGCATGCTCATGCTTCCTACCCGCAACCTAGAAATCTTCGAAAAGAAACTCAACTACTGTTCCAAATACTAGCTAATTCGCCTAACGCTTAAAATTACCCTTCTAAGACATAAACATGCAGTCACCGCTCGCATCACTTTCTTCAATTTCTGTCAATGAGCCATGCTAATCATTTCTCTCTCATACATGCTCATGCTTAATACCCGCAGCCTAGAAATCTTCGAAAATAAACTCAACTAATGTTCCAAATACTAGCTGATTCACCTAACGCTTAAAACTACCCTTCTCCGACATAAACATGCAGTCACTGTCTGCGGCACTTTCTTCAATTTCTCTCAATTAGCCATGCGGTTCATTTCTCTTGCGTTCATGCTCATGCTTCCTACCCGCAACCTAGAAATCTCCGAAAAGAAACTCAACTATTGTTCAAAATACTAGCTGATTCACCTAACGCTTAAAACTACCCTTCTCCGACATAAACATGCAGTCACCGCCTGCGGCACTTTCTTCAATTTCTCTCAATTAGCCATGCCGTTCATTTCTCTCTCGTACATGCTCATGCTTCCTACCTGCAACCTAGAACTCTTCGAAAAGAAACTCAACTATTGTTCAAAATACTAGCTGATTCACCTAACGCTTAAAACTACCCTTCTCCGACATAAACATTCAGTCACCGCCTGCGGCACTTTCTTCAATTTCTTTCAATTAGCCTTCACGCCCGCAACCTCACAATCTTCGAAAACAAACTTAACTGCTCTTCCTACTAATAGTTGATTCGTCTATTGCTTAAAGCTACCCTTCTCCGGCATAAACATGCAGTCACCGCCTGCGGCACTTTTTTCAAATTCTCACAATAAGTCTTATTAATCCTCTATTTGCTCACTGAGCTCTGGTATCTGCTCGCAAGAATTGTAAGACATTCCGATCATCTAGGCTGCTATTGAATCGTTTTAAGAGGCTTTTGAATCTTATTGCTAAAAATGACTTGATTATTATTGTCTTATCCCCAGTGTCACGGCAGGGAGTGTAAAGAAGAATGTTGAACATGTTCAAAAGTCTTACAAATGTTCTCCTTAGTTATCAGATAGTTAAAATTGCTGCAAAATGCGTCTTCTGGTTTATACATAATCCATAAATGCATCTGGCGGTCTTACTAAGGTGCAGCCATCATATTGTTTGTATCTGATGTACATTGTTTCCTCTCTTTCAGTTGTTTCACTGTGAATATTGCATGAATGGCTTTCCAAATATCTTTTTAAAATGTATCCACCGACATAATAAAAAGCATTTGTTTCATCCATATCCATTACTGGTATATCTGCAGCTAAATCTGTTTCGTTTGAAACTGATTTTTGTGGCTTTTCTGTGAAATTTAAACGTACTGCTGGGGCCTGCCATTCTTTGTCTTCTTCGCAATTATCTTGCTTAATGATTTCCAAATATTTGGAACTGAAAACTTTTTTGAAAGCTCTGGTAAATTGAAGTGGTGTGGGATTTCGATTATTGCCGCCCATTTTTCGCAACATACCAAATGTATGTTCTAAACAATCCTGGATTAAATGCCTTGTCAGTAGAAATTCAATATTTGTTTCCTTTAAAATAGAAAACAAACCAATTAAACTATTTAACGATATGAGCCATCCTTTAATACATTTTACTTTAGAGGTTATGTCTTTTTCTTTGTCTATAATCTTAATACTTAATAATAAATTTTTCATCTGCAGTAGATAGTCAATTTGGTTTGGTGTCGCTTTGAAGGGTCTTCTTAAGACTTTCCTCTCCGAAAATCGATTTGAATTAAAAATATCGAATAAACCGTCGATACATTTTAAAAATTCTGCTGTTTCCAATGCATCTTGAGTTATTTGCCCGTTGGAAGCCCTTGTGTATATTCCCGCGGCTACAGTATAGCTAAACACTTGCGTGGCTAATTTCACCCTCATTTTTTTTAAATTGGAGGGGTATACTATATATGGTGCCTTGTAAGTTTTGGTGCGAGTTTAAAATTTTGCTGCTTGTCCTTTCTATAGAACTCCTTCACATGGTCCCAGCTGGCTACTTTTCCATCCCCGAATTCAATATTTGACTTCGACAAATTATTTTGGATCGATTTTATTAAATGCGGTGCATCGAAAAAGAAAAATATTTTTTCATCACATTCTTCAACTTTAAAATGTGAACACTCAGGGGGAATACCCAACAGTTTCGATAATGAAATAAAATTCGATCCTTGGTCGCAGACAATGCCTCTTGGTTGCATGCCAGCTTGGCGCAACTGTTTTATTATGTCGAACAGCATTTCCTTCAATTTTTTGGCAGGGCATGATGTGTTCACAAAAGCATAACCAACAAGTTGCCTATATTGGTGCGTGATTCCTCTCACCATGTATACTACAGCTGATTTACCGATTAATTGTGTTCTATTTCTACCATCGTCTTCTAATCAAATGATCATGTCTCTCCGCCTATCGTAAGCCGTATGAGGATGCAATGCCATTTCATCTATACATATCATGCAATTTTTAGTGATGGCGGGGAAGTTTTCAGTTTTCAGCTGTAAGTTCTGGAAGTAAATATCTTTAACTCCAGGACATGTGGGCCACTTCCGTACGATTGCCCTTAGTGTATCCTCACAAGGCAAACATTTGAAACATTTTGTTAAGTAGCGATAAACAAGCGGTGAAATGTGGTATATTGACAAACTAAGTTACTTTAACTCGTCTGTATATCTAACCCCTGTTTTTTGCCGATTTGAGTTTAGCACAAATAATTCAATTAACGCAAAAAGCTTTGGCGGCAAGAGGTTTTTTGCTTGTGTCAGGAATTCTGCTTGGGTGCTATTCAAATTAGCTTCAATCTGAGAAACTCCCGGTGTCGCCAATGTTTTCTGCATTCGTTTTAATTTTTTTCTTCTCTCTGCCAGGCTAAAGCTTAATTCTCCGAAGCTTTTCTCCGTTTGCGTCGACTTGTTCTTCTCCTAATAAGGTAACCAAAACTTGAAAACCAAAGAGGGGACAAACAAAATCAGGATAAATTGGGAATGAAACATAAATGTATAAATGAATGAAAAGAATGAAAAAAATAAAACACGGATTAAGTATATCGAATATTTTACAGGTATAAATATTCATACCATTATTATAACGCCTGTCGCAATAGAACTTTTAATATCGTCTGCCTGAAATGATAACTCGTTACTCTCAAACTCTACATCCATACCATTATGTTCCTCGTAGAAGGGGACTGCCGTTGGTGTAAGTCTCTGCCCCTTCGGCCCAAACATTTCGGGATGAAAATGGTCCAGGCAGACATAGAGTGGAGTCTCACTCACCGCCAAATCTTCCCTCTTTAAAATACGCAACCACGATTCACGACTATAACAAAAGTACAAAAGTGCGTTTGAACTTTCCAGAGTTTTTATTTCATCGTTTTTATTTCATATTTATTTCCCAATTTAAATTTTTCCCGCAATTGCTACCCAATGTATCTTAAAACAATACTATAATTTCCACTTGTAAAATTATTTAGTCGTAGTGATAGAATTTATTGCGATATTTAGTTTATTGGAGGATTTCAATAAAAATCTTTAAATCTTAATATTTGGTGCAATGTAAGGCTGGGGTAGATAAACAAAGGTCCATTACAACGGTTAGTGGCGATATGCAAATTCTTTAATTTACCAATGCTAATAATAATAACAATTTTATTTGCCACAAAATGACCATTAAAAATAAAGATAACAGCTTATATTTTGAAAAACTAATTGATATGCAATATTAAACGATTTTTTTCGTTTGTAACGACTTTATGTTTCGAAAGACGGTATTGTAAGAATACCTAAAACTATTTGGAAGCATAAGTTTTGGGGTATTTAACTTCTTTTTGGAGTTTTTTTTTAAATTTTTTTGGAACAAAAAAATTAGTGGCTATAGGTTGTTATGTTTGATACAACCTAAGATGTTAGTGTTACCTTCATGACTTTAATTTACTTTAATTTGTTTGAGCTGTCATGTGTCCAGAGATTGATTATGTACGATAAAGGCTTGGAGACAGAATTGTCATTTTGTTAAAAGAGCATTGACCTGTAAGCCATTAGTACCAGAAGCCACATTTGATTTGAAGCTTAATGTGGTGTACACTATGCCGTGCTCTAGTTTTGGAAGAAAAATGGTATTGCAACTTATATTAAGTATGCTGCCTACGTTTGGAATTGCTCCCGTAACTTGAAAATGACTTGCTAATTTTAAGGCCAACGTTAGCAAAATGTCTGTTAAACACATGAACAATTTTTTGCTTATTATTAGCAATTATCTCCGCACTTGCAGGCATAATATTATTTATTATAACCAACTTCTGACCATTGTTAAAAATTTCTTAAATACTGGTTGGGAGAAGTCATTTAATTGATCATTGAATTTCAAACTTTTTCACTGCATGTATTAATGTTTGTTTTTACATTCACATATTGTTTGAATTAAAGTCACACATTTTTATTTTTTCTTATTTAATTAATTTGTGTCACCACAGTCGAATTTGGGTGTATAGTTATCAAAGAAATGTGATTGAAGTCTGATATCAATTAGTTTATTGAATTAAAATGACATAGGCTGAATTTTGTGTAAACATAAGTTGTTTTCGGTTCATAACAATTTTCGTAGTTCTTTTCTTCTTTGGCTTGCAATGCGCCTGGTTATTGTATCTTGCTTTTAAATATTCTGTACTATTACTTTTGGATCATTGACTTTATACATTAGCGGGTCCACTATCAATTTGTTTCATTTCTTCTCTCTTCTCACATTTTTTCGCTCAAAGTGTGCCACGGAAGAAAATAATATAAAAGCAAAACTGTTATGACCCAGGAAAAATAATAATCACACACAATTTTGTGTTTTTTATGGTACTTTTTGTTTATTTGCTTAAAAATTATCATCGTGTGTTTAATTATCGTCGTGTTCTGTACGTTTTTGAGAATCTTTCTTCATGTTTTTGCCTCTAATACCACCAGAGGACTAGTAGGGATCAACAACTTAAGAATACCTAACAAAAACGTACAAAAAAATACCAGAAGACAATGCACTGAAGATAAACCAAAAACAAAAAACACCCCTAAAAACAAAATAGTCAAAGTAGTCAAGTATCATTATTATAACTAACATAATATGACTTAACTTGTTTGTGGAAATCGGAATGAAAACAAATTCAATTTACGACAGCCTGTTTTCGATTGGGAAATGCTGCCAGAAGCAGAACCAACAACATATTGCAATTCGAAGGAAGAATAACTTGAAGAATGCACGACTTGATTCAGGATAATTTCCTGACAATGGAGAAAGGAAGGCAAATAGTCGATACTTTGATTATTTTCAAAATTTGATTATTTTCAAATTATTTAGGAACAAGAAATATATAAATACTTATCAATCAAATATTCTTATATATAAATATAATATTCATGAATATATTTTGAATGCGTATTTCAAACAGTGTAAGAATGATTTTATTTAAATGGGAAGTGCAGTGATTTATATGAGAAAAATTCTTATTTCAAAACATTTTTATCTGCCAAAAATTATTTTTTTATTAAAAAAATAACGTTTGCCGTTCTTTTCCATTAAGTGATATTTCAGTGCTTAAAACAAAATATTATTACAATCCTTTTATAAAAACATAATTAAAACATTCTATGTGCAAAGTTTTAATGTGTAAATTTGATAAAAGTTTTGTATTATCGCTGTTTATTTGGACAATTATTGAAACTTGTAGATTCCTGGTGGTAAACTGTCGTTGTCCATGTGAATCTTCACTGGAAATTTAGTGATCGATTCCCGTTTTAAGACAATTTAAATAAATTTTGTACCAAAAATTTTGTAAGATTCAGTCTGTAAGACGATTAAAATAAATTCAGCACCAAAAACGAAAATGGAGGCTTCGCACACACCGGCAAACTAGCCATCATCACAGACCTTATCACTAGCCAGAGTCGAGCCAGCGAGTAAGATTCAACGAACTGCCGTACTTGTAACAATTGGGGACAATGGTTTTTAACGGCAGAGGAGTTAGCAAACACCTTGCATAAAATGCAAACAAGGTGTACGATATTCGTTTACGACCGTAATTTAGAATTTGCTGCATTGCACCTTTCCACGCATATTACATTCCCACGAGCGAGAAAAGCAAGCGAGAATGTAAGAATAATTTGAGTCAGTTGTAATATGGAGGGACTACACTGATCTTGTTCAAAAAATCAATTTATGTAACATTTTACTAACTTGCACTTACGCTTCTCTATTCACTGGAACTTTGGTTAGTCGGGAAAATCTATTCCCACATTTTCTCATTATGCACTTCATATTTCAACAATTTTTTTCAATTAAACAATAAAATTTTTTCCACATTTATTTATTATCAATTCTTGCTAGAAGTTTAATGACAATTGAATTCTCTAAATTTACTCGCGCCAAATTTTTTCAATCTGGCAGCTCGAAAACTTCGTTAATTTGCAAAAAAAGTAACATCTGGCCGCCCTAATTCGATCAATTTACCGTACAACTAAATACGCACGCTAGATCTTTCGTTGTTCACATACGGCTCACTACTCGCAAAAATACGACCACACTCTCAGGTCGCTTTGACAGATATTGCATTGCGTAAATGAAGGCGCCATTTCAATGTCAAAGTGGTTTTTTCTGGAAAATGGAAGGAGTTCACCCACTTATCATTCTATACACTTTGCCTGAAGTTTTTAAAATATCCCTAAATGTAGGGCTAAAATCCCTAATATGGCAGAACTGTTATGCAGGCAGTTGTTTATCCGTGAAGAAAAAAATAAATGAAGTGGCCCAGAATGAAATCGCCGCTTTGCGTCTACTCCTGTGTTGCGCGAAGTATCGTCAAAGTGTATAGAATGATAAGTGGGTGAACTCCTTCCATTTTCCAGAAAAAACACTTTGACCTTGAAATTGTGCCTCCATTTACGCAATGCATTATCTGTCAGAGCAACCTGAGAGTGGCTGGTATTTTTTACGAGAGTGAGTCGTATGTAAGGAACGAAAAATCTAGCCAGAATCTTATCTTGCACCTCTTTCTGTTCCAAGCGATTTCTTCCAATTTTCCAGGCTGATCAACAATGCAATCTCAGGCCAGTTCACTGGATTTTTGGACCGTATACATATACGGAGTCCGCACGCTGGTTAGAAACTAACTTCTTACGCCGTGCCTTGACAACCAGTTTATCAAATGAAGGTAGCCAGTGAGGTAGTGCAAATTGAGTGGACATGCCCATAAGATTTACATTGAAGGGGATGGTAGTAATTGTTTGTCTGCTCATTGTCAAATCGGGTCAAATCCAAGAAGTTCCTCTCCAATTTGACAATAAGAGCGAAATGGCGGAAAGGCAGCTGTAACATGCTTTGTGCGCGAGAGGATGGAAGGGGCTAATGGTGGAAAGTTATACCGTCCGTGTCCAGGTATTTAAAATATTGCAGGTATTTAAAATATTTTGCTGCTGTGATTCGCTGCTGAGGAAGAAAAGGACACCAGAAGTAGAAGTTGTTTCTGTTTGGGAAAAAAACTAATTGTCATTGTATATCTAACCATTAAACTATATTAGAATTAGTACCCAAAATATAATTTCAAAAAGGAAACGCGTTGAACAACATACGAAATAATAAACGAACGAACATACGAAATAATTAATTACTTGCTTTGAAAGATATAAGTACATAATCTACTTAAAATGCCATCACACAGCTTTTTTACTGGCAAAATTTATATTCAAAGAATAGCCACACACCATGTTTCAGGTATCCACTATTGACTATTATTCTTCAGCAGTAAAAAAATTGTTGATTAAATATATTCTGGTCTCATACCAATATTGCGCAAAAAACATTTCTTTCGTGCACTTATTTGAATATAAGTACATATTAAGAACTTGCACCAAGCCCATCGTTATAATCTAATAATCTACAGCAAAGTGAGGTTCAGCTCAGCTACAATTTTCTACGACTTCTTGCAACAGGGCTAGCAAGCTATGAAGACAGCTATATTTCAATTGCAGCAAAATCCTATTCAAATATATTGCACAAATGTTCATATCAGTTGATCTCATATGCCTACAAATTCAAACTCATATTCGCCATTCTGGTGGCAGCTTCATGAAACTTCACTTAATTCTATTATGCGCAAATTAACCGATCGACATCAGTTGAGTGAATTTTCGTTCACTTTCAGCGCTTACTTAAGCTAATTAAAGTGCATTATAGCAGGATCTTAATGTAGGAAACACATATTTTCCCAAGCAAGACTAAAAGAAGCTATGGCCAATATGTGTACACCCCCTTGGTGCGAGCTGGACTGGTGTCGGGCTCACTCCCAGCCTGAGTGGATTTTTGGCCAATATGTTGGGCCAATATGTATTTGAAGCATACGAAGTAGTTTCTAACCAGCGTACCAACTCCGTATATGTATACGAACCAGAATTCCAGTGACCTAACCTGAGATTTTGTTCATCAGACTGGAAAGTTGGAAGAAATCGCAAAGAACAGAAAGAGATGCAAGATAAGATTCGACAACTGCATACTCAGGCTAGATTTCTCGTTGCTCACATTCAACTCACTGTCGTAGAAAATACCAGCGCACTCGCAGGATGCTTTTACAGATAATGCATTGCGTAAATGGAGCCGCAATTTCAAGGTCAAAGTGGTTTTTTGGGAAAATGGAAGTAGTTGGAACGCTGGTTAGGAAGTAACTTCTTTTCCTGTGCTCAGACCCTACTGAAATTTTCTGAAAGTGGGGAAATTTCCAGTATCCAGTAAAACGGAGGACAAAAACAGCTTCATTGCAATTAATTGCAATTAATCGTAGTACGCGAACAGACCCTATATCTTAAGGGCATGTCTACCTCATTTCTACTATCTGTAAATTGAACAAAAGCCGAGTAACACACAACAAAATGAATATTTATTATTTCAGACTAATACACTTCTTGTGTGCAATAAAATCAAATCAAATCATCCGTCATGGCTGACTTCTAGACAAAGAGTGCCTCGAGTCCGTCTCGCGTTCACGTTACGTCACCTACTGTACTAAATTGCATTTGGAATACAAGCTGAGTGCTTAGTACTCTACATTCGGCCATCCTGCTATTGAGTACTGTCCTCAATACCATCGGCTTCCTCTTCATAACCATCCGGTTCTTCATCGTCTGCCTCGTCATCGTCTGTCCCCTCCTCATCAGTAGGCCACCCATACAACTTCATTCGGTCCGCAGCATACGCTCCTCTGAATGGTAGTCTAGATACTTGCGCTCTCGGAATATCTTCGATGATATAACGATCTCCGTGCAGAACCTTAGTTACTACATACGGACCTCTATATTTTGCGGCTATTTTTCGAGATTGACTGGTTGCCGGTGCTATCCGGTAAAGCATGATGTGCATCGAAATACTTTTTCTGCTTCCGTTGCTTTTCCCTCAGCTGTAGATATGTTTCTTCCCTCAGTAGCTGTAGTTGTTCCTGGTTAAGCTCGTCTGATTCTTGAACTGCAATAATTTTATCATTAGCTTAAATATCTTTAGGTTTATACCTTAGTAGTAGTTTATGAGGAGCCACTCCAATTGAGCTATGTGGTTGCGCAGTCATGGACCACTGAACGCGTTTCAAATGTTTGTCCCGGGTCGCATCATCCAAATTGGCTACGGTTGCCCTCAGCATGCTGAGTAGTGTCCGATGATGTCGCTCTACCTGACCATTGGCTCTAGCTACACCTAACGCACCAAGTATAAGTTCAATATGATTAATTAAACAAAAGTCACTAAACACGGCTGACGTGTACGCGGTTCCTCGATCAGTTATAAGTCTAGTGGGCATTCCAAAATGCACCAAGATTTCTTCTATAAAATTTATACCGGCCTACTACCGGTATTTCGTACTGCCTTCACACACGTATATTTAGTAAACGCATCTACTACAGCTATGATGTGTTGATTAACATGCGGGCTTTTAAAAAACGGTCCAACATGATCGACATGTACAGTAGGGAAAGGTATAAGAACTTTATCAATTGGATGTAATTTAATTCCCGGTTGACGCGGTGACCACTTATAGTACGCACATCGAACACACGCGTTTACGTATGTTCTAATATATTGGCGCATTTTCCGACACCAAAATTTTTCACTCATCGCGGCAAATACCTTGTCCGTTCCACGATGTCCTAGATTATCGTGATATTCACGCATCAACTGAAACCTTACTGGCCGCAGCACTACAAACTTCAATTTATCTCCCGACTTAATGAATAAGCGTTCATTCTTGATTGCAAAACGAGAAGTACTATTACTGTCAGTTTTGTCTATGATAGCTTTTCGTATAGTTGCCACTTCATCATCTTTATATTGAATAAAAGCCAACCAGTCCGTCAGTTGAGTGTCTACTGTCTCATTTCGGCTATCCACTTTGAATATGCTGATCGACGCAGTCTCACAGCTTCCAACTAATTTCCCCGCGGGATGTCGACTGATCGCGTCTACATGGGACATTTGCTTCCCCTTTTGATGCTTGAAATTCAGTGAATATTCCTGCAGTTTCATCTTGCCACCACCACATCACCACCTTGCTATTCGTGGAATGATTTTCCACTTGGCAGCTGTTGCAATTAGCGACGCACAATCGGTTGCTACCAAAATTTCCTTCCCTAGGGTATAAGATCGATAACGCTCCACCGACTCCACAACCGCCAACGCTTCCAATTCCTAAGCTGACCACTTGCTTTCACTAGGACTCGTCCAACGGCAGAAAAACCCGACTGGGTGTAATCCATCTTCCTCCTCCTGAAGTAGTATCCCAGATAGTCCAACTGCAGTGGCGTCAGTATGGATTTAATGTCGTCTCGATTCATTATATATCACGAGCACCGGTGCATTCGTCAGTTTCCTATTTATTTCTTCAAAAGCTTCTTGCTGCTCACTTTTCCATTCAAATGGCACATCTTTGCGTGTAAGGTTAGATAAGGGCTCTAGAATGACAGCGGAGTCCTTAATAAATTTTCGGGAATAGCTACACAGCCCTAAAAAGGATCGTAATTCAGTTATATTAACAGAAACCTCATATTCTGCTATGGCTGCTGTCTTTCGTCTCCCTGGACTGATATTTCCTTCGGACACTACATGTCCCAAAAATTCGACACTAGTCTTTGGAAATTCACACTTAGGTTAGGTTAACGTGGCTGCCGATCTTCAGAGGCCGGACGACCAGCACGCATAGGCACAGGAGAGGCCCGTTGTGATACCACAATATTTTAGTGACTCTCTTCTACTCACTAAAGTCAGGAAACCATTTGCTTCCTTTGACAAACCGGACTATCCACTTTGGCTTTACCAGGGACAGTTCCGTCAGGTTTGAGAGAAAGGGTGCACCAAGTGCCGCCAGTCTTCTCCTTGCCAAAGCCGGACACTGGCACATGAGGTGAAGGACGGTTTCCTCCTCATCCTCAGAGCCACAGCTCCGACAGAAGTCATTAAACTCTACGCCCAAACGTTGTGCATGCCGTCCTAAAAGGCAGTGGCCCGTTAGAACGCCCACAGTGCAACGAAGGGCGCTTCGCGTTAAGCCTAAAAGCTGCCTGGTGCGATGCACATCCATGGATACCCAAGACTACCTTGTTCGCACACAGGAAGATTCATCTGCCCAGGACTTCTTAGCGTTCTCAAAATATTTTTGCCTTATGGCCAGTTTGACCGATGTCATCGGTATACCTATTGAAAAGGAGCAAGAGACCTCAGGTAGCAAAGTTCCAAGTCTTGCTAGCTCATCGGCCACAGTTGCCCTGAAAACCCCTACGTTCAGGTACCCAAATCAATTGAACAACCGAATGTCTCGACATCTCCCTAAGAGATGCACGGCATTCAGCAACAATCTTGGTTATTTTACAAAGACCAGCAAGGGACATAATAGTCGCTCGGCTATCTGTGAAAGTACCAATATTGACCCCGAATATTCGATTACACAGAAGCCAGTCGACTGCAGTAGTAAAAGTGGGACCTTCGTATCTTAAAAGCATTATACGAGTAAGGGATAGCATGTGAGCAAATGATAGAGCCACCTTTGCCGAATGCATTATACTGTTTGGTTTTTGGTAGAATTGTTAAGGCGTAGAGTTGAAGGAGATAGCTTGTGTTTGCAGATCTCAAACATTTTCCGAAAGAAATGTATTGTCTGTCTGGTTACATCTCACTCTACCCAAAACACCTATCCAACACACCAGCATTTTTTGCCGGTATTTATTGCTGTTTTGTGTGTTACGGGGCAAGAATTCACTTACCATGAGTACCAGTCTCTCGATGACGACGTTTTTGCATCTTGGATGTAGGAGTGAGTAGGCAGACTGGTGCGATGTAAACAAATCATCGCCAGTTCCAAGAGTTTGTTTGTTTGGTAGTGCTTTGTTTTGTTTTTTGCAGGCTGGTAGAGCAAGTCTGCCTGAGCACGTGCTAGTTGTATGTGGGGTAGGTCAGATGAAGACGAGTTTACGAATATTTTTGTCTTTTGTTTTTCTTATAAGATCATGATGATGATGATGATTCGCGTTTTCGGAAGATTGTATTTTATACTGGTGAGATGTATTCGAACGAGACCGTTAAGACATGAATTCTGATAATTTCTTCACTGATTATTATTTATGTGGCTATAAATTGAATGAGTGCATGTGTATGGAAGAGGAAAGCGGTTGAAAATAACTTCGGTTCGCATGTGAATTAAGGTCATTAATGTTAGTAAGTACAAGTGTGAATGAAAAAGGAATTGTATGTAAAAGTGTAATATTTTATTTGAATATGAATGAAAATACAATTGTTGTTTGATATTTTTGTTTTGCTTGTTTATTTAAAATAATTGTACATCGAAACAGCTCTAAATATGAATGAAAATACAAATGTTGCTCTTTTTTGCCTGATACAATTTTTATTTTGATTTTTCGTTTATTTCAACAATTTCATAATCAATATTTTGTATAATTATTACGCAGAATTTTTTACAAATTTCAAATTGATGAATCCACCTTTATCCTCGTCCTTTCCTTCAAATACCATTGATTGAGGCATTTGATTCAGGTCCTCTACTTGACGTTGCTTATTAATTTTTTCGGCAAAACGAGGGGGCAGATAAACATATTCTCCATTTTCCAAATGCACGGTCAGCCGAAGACCATACTTCGTCTTCACTAGCTCAAAATATTTGATGCAATACACCTTACCAATTTCTAAAGATGTAATTGGTACAAGGATGTCATACTCGCTTACCGCAGTATTGCAAAAAAGATCGAAGGTGTTCTGCAAAAATATATTATTTATAATTTTTAAACAAAGTTAATAAGAAAACTTACCATATTTGCTCTTGCGAAGGCGTAGAGATCGAGTAATGATGATTGCAAAAAATTTCGCTATTTATACACATTTTGCAGCATTCACTTCACATAAATAATGATAGTTGAATCATCCGGTTAATACATATACCATACGATGTATTTTTCCATTTTAACAATTAAGCTAGAACTACACTGGTCTCACGTAACGTGAGCTCACGTGTCGTCACGTTATGCGTGTGGAGGCATGAGCTCACGCTTGGAAATACACTTGTCTCATGCTAGCGACTCACGTGTGTTGCAATTGCATATCGACGGTTTGAGGTTTAACTAAATTTCGCTGCGCACATAAAAATTCTGTTACAATTTTTTCCCACACTTTACCACCATCAATGTATTTCGCCATTTCACAAGTATTCATGCTTATACATTTGCAACAAATCACTTACCTTATACATTTCAAACAAATCAAATACCATGCGGTAAAAATATTGGCTAAACGTGCTCTCACGTGAGCTCAAAAATCTGAATTTGCAGATTATCAAAAACGTGAGCTCACGTGAGCTCACATGAGCCGTGTGACGTGTCGCCAGTGTAGTTCTAACCATACAAAATGGTACTGCAGATCTATCACACGTGTGGTCAGCTGATGTGACCACACGTGAGCTCACGTTACGTGAGACCAGTGTAGTTCTAGCTTTATTATCCATGACCACTGACCATCCAACTATACGGTATAGTTAATTCAAAAATGCTTTTCAATTTTACATTACAAAGAAAAGTTTATGTGCATTTATGGGCAATATGCTACAATTTATTACTGTAAATTTATATACACACAGCAATTGACAACTGATATAGCTATAGGGTGGCGTAGAGATCGAGTAATGAAGATTGCCAAAAACTCGCCATTTATACACATTTTGCAGCATTCACTTCACATAAATAATGATAGTTGAATCATCCGGTTAATATATATACCATACGATGTATTTTTCCATTTTAACAATTATTATCCATGACCACTGACCATCCAACTATACGGTATAGTTAATTCAAAAATGCTTTTCAATTTTACATTACAAAGAAAAGTTTATATGTATTTATGGGCAATATGCTACAATTTATTACTGTAAATTTATATACACACAGCAATTGACAACTGATATAACTATAGGGTTGGTGTAAAGAAAAAGTCCCACCATTCTTATTGTGTAAAAATATTCAAAAAATATCGTATAAAAAGCAAACTAGAAACACTAATGTTCGAAGAACAGTAGAAGAATCGTGCAGGTTTTGATTGCATATTCCACCACATGCGCTGCTTATTACGGCCAAATTGTTTCAAATGCCACGTTTTACTTTTGTCTCAATAATGCATTATAACTCATATGGTAGAAGGTTTCAGATATTACCACTGGCATGAATTTAAACGTTTATGAGAGCAAAACACGGGTTAATTATATTCGTTATCAGTTGCTTATATCACAAAATTTTGAAAGCAGCATCTCAAATAACATTAATTAAGAAAATGCTCAGTGCCTGCAGCACTGTAACTGAAGTTAGAGTTTGGGGCTGCGATCCGAAAAATTTGCAGAACTTTGGGAATTGAAACATCGGTTATTTATTTTCATTGTAAATGTTTCCGGTATGAATACTAACTGTAAGCATTTATTGATACAAAAGTAGCACAACCGACTCGTGCTGGCAACCTTTCGCCAGTATCAAAGCCAAGAATATATAACATCTGCTTCACGTTGTTATATAACATTTGAAGTTATAGGAGTATAAAGAAATTTAGGGTTACCTGTAGCGAGTTTTTTCAAATAATCGAAAGCTTAATATTTGCTGTTTATTGTCACTACAATATCATAACCAATTGAAAATTATACGATAAAACCGCTTAATAAAGATATTGCAAACAAACACAAAACCAACAATAGCTGGCAACCCTATCATGGCTTTTCAACCAAATTTGGCTTGAATAATGTTTATAATAGGTTCCAGTAATTGTATGAAATTCGTATTGATTTCATGACTGCACTGGAAGTTATAGGGCAAAAAGTTTTATTTTCCTGAGCGAATTTTCAAAACCAAAGACACAAAAATTACCATAGCTGGTAGCACCAATCGAATTTTTCAACCAAATTTCGATCAAACAGAGTTTAGAGTAGGGTGCAGCTACTGTGTCAATTTCATGAAAATCTGGTTACTAATTCACATTTCATAGGGCAAAAAGCATTTTTTTTTCTTTGTAATTTTTCAAGATGGCACCACTGGAGCAGAGTTGCCTACAATTCAAAATCGCTTCTATCAGACCTGGCCCTTCTTAAGTCCAATGCATTCTGTAAATTTCAATTCTATCTGATTATTGATTCGTGAGTTCCCGTGAACAGAAGTTTTTGAAGCTAAAAATATAGGTTAACTGAGAAAGGGTTACCGTTCTTGTCCGACATGAAATTTCCAAAGTTTTACTTTGACTGTGTAGATTGAGCATAAGATTTGTATACAGATTGGTTTTATTGTAGAAACGGACATTTTTTAGGATATTCGATGGTTTGAATGTTTTCACTTCCAAATTTTTATTTTTTCAAATTTAAGACACCAAAATTATCATAGCTGGCAGCTCCAACCGAATTTTTCAACCAAATTTCTACCAAACGTGGTTTGAAGTAAGGTGCAGCTACATTGCGAATTTCGTTAAAATCGAACGATTCAATCAGAACTTATAGGGCTAAAAGCAGTTATCTTTTTTAGTGATTTTTCAAGATGGCACCACTGGCACAGAATCACCCGCATTTCAAAATCACTTCTATCAGACCTGGTCCTATATAGGATCAATACATTCTGCAAATTTCAATAAATTTTGTTCATCGGATCGTGAGTTTCTGTGAACAGAAGTTTTTGATGCTAAAAATATAGGTAACTTGGACAAGGGTTACCAGGCGTGCCCGTTATACCATATCAAATTTTTTTCTTTATTTATGTAAAAAAAGCACAAAATTTACATATGAGTGGCTTTTTTTTTTAAGAAACGACATTTTTTCAAGAGAGACGATGATTTGGAGGTTTTCACTTTCAGTGCCTACCCTAGCTACAGGGTTGTTAGCACGCTCATTAAAACGTACATTTATCTACAACTAAATAAAACAAACATGTCCTGAAAATTTCGTAATTATTGAATAGCTTTGTCAAAAGTTATTGCAATTTAAAAATTTTCAAATTTTCCCGTTCTCTTTTTAGGCACCCAGCGCACACATGGGGTTAAAAAAAATTCCAAAACGTTATCCGATTCACATGTAAAACTTGTTCGAAATTTATGTCGTCATTTTTATTTTTGCAAAAATTATTTGTGTAGGGAATAATAGGTATATTAAAAAAATCACTAAAATAGCTGCCGGCGCCAAAGGGTTAAAGATTATTAACTTTTTCTGAGACCTGGCACTATTCTGCATATACACCAATGTGTCCTGAAAATTTCAGCTCAATCGGATGGCGCGTTCCTGAGATTTTTTCACTGAAATTTTTTGATGATATATATATATATATAGAAATATGAATTTTTGGCCAAAGTGATTTTAATACTAATGTTCTTCTTCGAACATTAGTAAAAATCATACAGGCAAATCACAGTTCACGATAGCTGACATAACAAGTAAGTATATCCAAAAAAGCTTGGGTTAATTTTGTTTAAAAATTATTAATTTTTTAAAATTGTATCAACCTTTAACGTTTTCTTTCTACGTTTTATTAACAGCCTTTTTTACTCATGGTCGATTCTGGCGCTTCTACCTACAAAGAATTGCTAGAGCAGAAATGTAGAATCCTGAAAGAATTATTGGAAAATACAGACACACTTTTGGAGTTGCTAGAAAAAGAGCAGCAAAGTACGAAGGTGTGTACGAATATTGAATTCGAGCACAGCCCTACGAAGTGCGAAGAAGTAAAAAGTGAAAAAAGAAGTAAAAAAACTCTAGCGCACCTGAACCGCTAGAAACACTAATGTTCGAAGAACAGTAGAAGAATCCAATCAAAACCAACAATAGCTGGCAACCCTATCAAGGCTTTTCAACCAAATTAGGCCTGAATAATGCTTATAGTAGGTTCCATTAGTTGTATGAAATTCGTATTGATTCCATGACTGCACTGGAAGTTATAGGGCAAAAAGTTTTATTTTCCTGAGCGAATTTTCAAAACCAGAGACACAAAAATTACCATAGCTGGCAGCACCAATTGAATTTTTCAACCAAATTTCTATCAAACAGAGTTTAGAGTAAGGTGCAGCTACTGTGTCAATTTGATGAAAATCTGGTAACTTATTCACATTTCATAGGGCAAAAAGCAGTTTTTTTTTCTTTGTAATTTTTCAAGATGGCACCACTGGCACAGAGTTGCCCACAATTCAAAATCGCTTCTAGCAGACCTGGTTCTACTTAAGTCCAATGCATTCTGTAAATTTCAATGGTATCTGATTATTGATTCGTGAGTTCCCGTGAACCGAAATTTTTGATGCTAAAAATATAGGTTGACTGGGAAAGGGTTACCGTTCTTGTCCGACATGAAATTTCCAAAGTTTTTTTTTGAACGTGTAGATAAAGCAAAAGATTTGTATACAGATTGGTTTTATTGTAAGAAACGGACAGTTTTTGGAAATTCGATGGTTTAATGTTTTCAATTCCAAATATTTATTTTTTCAAATTTAAGACACCAAAATTATCATAGCTGGCAGCACCAACCGAATTTTTCAACCAAATTTCTACCAAACGTGGCTTGAGGTAAGGTCCAGCTACTGTGTGAATTTCGTCAAAATCGAACGATTCAATCAGAATTTATAGGGCTAAAAGCAGTTATCTTTTTTAGTGATTTTTCAAGATGGCACCACTGGCACAGAATCACCCGCATTTCAAAATCACTTCTATCAGACCTGGTCCTATATAGGATCAATACATTCTGCAAATTTCAATTAATTTTGCTCTTTGGATCGTGAGTTTCCGTGAACAGAAATATTTGATGCTAAAATATAGGTAAATTGGGCAAGGGTTACCAGGCGTGCCCGTTATACCATATCAAATTTGTTTTTGTTTATATAAACAAAGCACAAGATTTACATATGAGTGGCTTTTTTTTGAAGAAGCGGCAGTTTTTCAAGAGAAACGATGATTTGGAGGTTTTCACTTTCAGTGCCTGCACTAGCTACAGGGTTGCCAGCACGCTCATTGAAACCTACACAAATCTACAACTAAATAATACCAATACGTTCTTAAAATTTCGTAATGATTGAATAAATCTGTCAAAAGTTATCGCAATTCAAAAATTTGCAAGTTTTTCCGTTCTGTTTTTAGGCACCCAGCGCACACATGGGGTTAAAAAAATTCCAAAACATTATCCGATTCACATGTAAAACAGGTTCGAAATTTATTTCGTCAACTTTATTTTTGCAAAACTTATTTGTGTACGGAATAATAGGTATATTAAAAATATCACTAAAACGGCGCCAAAGGGTTAAAGATTATTAACTTTTTGTGAGACTTGGCACTATTCTGCATATATACATCCTGAAAATTTCAGCTCAATCGGATGGCGCGTTCCTCAGATTTTTTCACTGAAATTTTTTGATGATATATATATATATAATATTTTCCCTTCAAATTTTCAAATTTTTTTCAAATTTTCCTTCATACACTCGACTAGGCTTTTGTCAAGTGAACTGTCACGACATTTTCGCTGTCAATCGAAGTTTCCCATTGTTCATATAAACTACGTTATTAATTAATAAAAAGTGTCTTTTCGTGAGTGACTACTTTCACCCTATATTTTTGCTGAACTAATTCATCATTATTAGTGTGCAATTTGTGTTATATCAGCCTCACATTTCGCATTCCTATCCTTTGTTTTGGTTTGCCGAAGCTTCATATCGAAAGCTATCTTCATTTTGGTGATTCACTTCTACCTACTGTTATGTCAATCATAAGCTTGAGCGCTTGTTCGTCGTGTGATAGGGAGATCAAAGCTGATGATCATTTCTACTGTGACAGATGCAAAAGACCGCAACATTCAACATGCACCGAGCTTTCCAGGTCAGCGATTTCAGCGTTGCGATCTGCTAACAAGAGAGCTTTATTTGTTTGCACGATGTGTACCTCAGAGTACTAATTTAGTAGAGGCGGCATGCCCCATAAGACTCTTAATAAATTGGGTGAAGCCTCACCAATACACCCTCTCATCTCTCGTACGTATACGTTTAGCTGTGACGTCATTCAAAATATCCCTTACTTTTCGAATCAATGTTCGAAAAAAAGCACAGGGTGACAATACGTCAAATGCCATTAAAGAATATGTCCTAATAATATGCATTTTTTCAACAAAACATTGTGGAGCACCCTGTTTAAGCATTACATGGTGCTGCCACAGCTAAAATCAATGGAGGAATTTTGTTGCGAAAATGTCCCAAATGAGCTTATAAATTTCCCAGACAAATCGATAGCATTCTGAAGTAAATAGGTCTGTTCCAGTACTATGATTAATTGCAATTAATTGCAATGAAACCGTTTTTGTATTACGTTTTACTGAACACTGAAAATTTCCCCTCTTTCAGTATATTTCAGTAGGGTGTGAGATACTGAAAAATACTGAATAGTGTCAAACGTTGTGACGCGAGTAAATAGGTATGTTCCCGTATTTTCAGTCACTGAATTTTACTGAATTTTCCTGAATCATGTGGTGGGGCAATTCATGAAAAATACGGGAACGCTCTCAATGCATTTCTGGAAAATTGACAGCCAAAAGTGTCAGTTTTCGGTTTTTGGAAGAACAGTGATTATAAAGTCATCCTAAGCGGTGATAAATTATCGCCACAAAAATATTTGTCGTTCATAGCAACATTACGCAAAAAATATGTTACTTGCCGCGCACATTTGAAAATATTTATTAGCACCACTCTGAGCTCGCATTTGAAACTTTTCAGTATTTTTCGGTAGCTCAGACCTTGCTGAAATTTACTGAAAGAGGGGAAATTTTCAATTATCAGTAAAACGGCTTAAGGAACGGTTTCATTCCTGGTCGTCATATAGAAGGTCGGTAGCAAAAGCAATCAACGTACTAAGATGGCGGGCTTAATGTACCTTTTTTCGACCAGTCGACGCATATTTTCCGACCAATTCAATCAATAAAAGTTTATTAGTACCTGTCAGATTGCAAGTCGCGACCGGCCTTTTATATGACGGCCAGGTTTCACTGCAATTAATCGCGACTAATCGCAATTAATCGAAGTACGAGAACAGACCTAATATTTTCAAATGTGCGCCACAAGCAACATAGTTTTTGCGGAATGTTGGTATGAACGTCGAATATATTTGTCGCCACTTAGAATGACTTCATAATCCCTACTGTTCTCCCAAAATTCGAAAAGTTACACTTTTGGTTGCCAATTTTCAGGAAATGCAATGAGAGCGTTTTCGTACTTTTCATGAATTCCAACATGATGTAATAAAATTCAAGAAAATTCAGTGACTGAAAGTACATGAACAAACCTAATATACACATATATACTCGTATATGTACAGAATGAAAATGAGTCTGAGGTGAAATACCGCAAGCTCAATTTGCGAAAAATTTGACATTTTGTTTCATTCCGCAAAAAAACTAACACCAGACTTTTACATGTATTTACTTAAATATAGATATATAAAGATATATATATATATACATAAATATATATGTATATATATATATATATATATATATATATATATATATATATATATATATATATATATATATATATATATATATATATATATATATATATATATATATATTTACATGTATATATACACACATGTATAAATATTATATATATATATATATATATATATATATATATATATATATATATATATATATATATATTTACATGTATATATATATATATATATATATATATATATATATATATATATATATATATATATATATATATATATATATATATATATATAAATCTATCTATATATATAAATCTATCAAATTTGTTATCAGAAAATCCGAAATCGATACGATAATTTCCCAAAACATCCCTCAAGCTATTTTCAAATCTGGCAGTACTTTTTCGAACATATGTTGCCGGTTTTACTTTGACATTTAAAGATGGCCACTAGAATTTTGTCGACAAATCGTGCGGGCGGACGTTAGTTGCAAGTTTTGAAAGTGAAAATCGTGACGCGAAAGTTTGTCGGCGAAATATTTTGCACAAAATCGTTTCGAGTGTCGTGTAGAAAGAAGTGTGTTGTGAAAAACTGTGTTTCAGCGTGGGAAAAGGGAGCTGAAAACGTTGGCTTCCACTGGTGAGTATTTATTTTGTAAGTTCAGTTGCCGCGGACGGTAAAGAACGGTGAAATTAGGAAGTGAAAGTGCGAAAAATTGAAATTTTACTTTGTTTCGTGATCTGTGTGTAAACCAAATCACAAAAAGCGTCATGATGCTCGCGAAATCGGTTCAACAATCGAATGCTACCGTTCGCCATGGTGTTTTGATGTGATAGATTTATTGTTAGTTTTCGTGAAACTAAGTCGGTAAATACATAGAATTGTCTTTCATTGATAAGAAATGAGCGTGCCGATCTCGAATTTTATTGCAAAGTGGTTAAGAAGTAACATTTTTATTTATAAACTCGTGTCTAATGTTGTCATAAGTGCGTCAAGTGATATTTCAATGGCTGTCGGTGCGTTTAAATTTGGCGATTTTCCGTTTAAAATGCAAAATGGTGCTTTTCGTTTTGTCTTCTACTGTTCCGCATCGAAAAGTAGTAAATTTTTATTTAGTTTTCTTGTAAAAGTGCTGAAAATTTATTCGCGGCATGATATGAGAACATATCATGTTCGAAAATATTCAGTGGCGTCGCGAGCTAGAAATCTGATCGATTCGAAAACAGATTTAGCATTTGAAAACAGAGCGGGAATTTAAAATTAATAGTGTTTAGTTTTAGTGTTGATCAGTGTCAATGTGAAATTAATAATTTTTAACAATTGCAGGTTCCAAACGAAAAAAGCAGAAAGACTGTATGAAGAAAACATGAAAAAGCTGAAAGAAAAGCAAATGAAGGTGCCGTTAAAGAGTTTAGTTAAAGGAAGAGGCAGGAACACTGTTGAATCAGTAGAAAATGAGAGAGTTGTTGGAGCATTTTCTATAAGCGATCGCTATACAAAATGATTGCAGGTGCTTCTTATGGGTAAAGGTGGCTCTGGAAAGACGAGTATGCGGTCCATTATATTTGCCAACTATATAGCTCGCGATACCACTAGACTTGGAGCAACAAGTAAGATTATTTAACTATCTTTAGTATTAATTAAAAACAATGATTCATATTGCAGTTGATGTTGAACATTCGCATGTTCGTTTTCTGGGCAATTTGGTCCTCAATTTTTGGGAATGTGGCGGACAGGAATCCTTTATGGAACAATATTTCGCATCGCAAAAGGATAACATTTTCCGAAATGTTGAAGTCTTGATATATGTTTTCGATGTTGAGAGTCGCGAGCTGGATGAAGATGTTCATTATTATCAATCGTGTTTAGAAGCGCTCTTAGTGGTAAGTACGAGCGTACTATTCAATTTGTGCAGTGTGGTCATAACGTCGGTTTACATTAAATCGACCACTGCCAAAAACTGGAAAAATTATTTGTTTTTTTTTTTTACATTTTTCTTCCAACTTGAAGATAAATCTAATGGTGCGCCTTAAACTAATTACAAAACTCCAGCCAGGCCAAAATTTTCTGTCTTATTCACAAAATGGACTTGGTCGCAGAGGAGCAACGAGATGTTATTTTCAAGGAACGAGAGGATGATTTAATTCGCTTGTCGATGCCTTTGAAATGTACCTGCTTCAGAAAGAGTATCTGGGATGAAACTTTATGCAGGTGAGGATTCGCTTGAGTAAAAAACACTTTCAGTAGATGAATTTACGTTGGAAAATTTAAAATATTTTCTTTGCATATAACTTTTGGTTCCATTAAAATGGACAATATATAACATCGGTAACTTCTGAATGTAAAAAGAATCCAATATGATATGTTCCAGGGCCTGGTCGAGTATTGTAACGACGCTCATACCAAATGTTGCTGCTCTGGAGAACTCGCTCAATCATTTTGCAAACATTATTGATGCCGACGAAGTCCTACTCTTTGAACGTGCAACATTCCTAGGCATTTCGCATTGCCAACGTAAACAATACCGCGATTCCCACCGATTCGAAAAAGTCTCGAACATAATAAAACAATTCAAGCTGTCCTGTTCGAAGCTTGGAGCGAAATTCCAATCAATGGAGGTTCGAAACAGTGCTTTCGCTGCCTTTATCGATACATTCACGAGTAACACGTACGTAATAGTCGTCATGTCGGACTCGAGTATGCCTTCGGAGGCAACACTGGTGAATAATCTTAATGCCCGGAAATATTTCGAGGAGTTGGAAAACCCAAATAGTAATGCAGCATCGCGTCACCATCACTGATATTTAAGAAAATCGCCAAGAGTGCGATAAAACGTTTTGTGATTATTTTTATACTTTCGAATAATTAATTTACTATCATGTTACATTACTTTGTATTGAGGCATGTAGCTGATCTATTGCATGCATGGTAGCATTGAATTAAGACGTAGCGTCAAGTTTTACACAACTTAAATGAATCAACAGATGAAAAATGAATGATCCAATGTAAGATAATTGATCATAAACGTTAGATGGAGAAATGTCCCGTATGTAATACTGAGTAAGGCAAATGTTTTGTTTTGATGTAAAACAATTAATAAATCAGTTTATAACTTTATAAGAGTAAATGGAGTAAAATTTACAAGCCACTGGCAGCAAAATTGAACCAACATATCCATGCAAATGGGCTTCCAGACGAAACTGCAGGAATTGTTATTTTCGTATAGTAGGCTGAAAGCTAGAATTCCAACATTGTGCCGGGATGCCGCTGTCGTGATCCCGTCTGTGCATTTTTTATCCGCTGATTTCACTGTTGTGTTGTGGCGTGCTGCTGACGACGTACTGTTGATGTGTTCATCTTTGCGTCAGAGCAATGTAACGCGGCGCAATACAGTCAGTGCTAATAAAATCAACTTAGACATAATAAAAGAAAATTAATTGCACTGTTTTTTTATGACCTTTTTGCCATAATGATATATATGTGCTGCTTAACACTTCTCATAACACATAAATTTGTAAAAATTAATTAATGATAAGTAACAAAAACAATCATCTTTATCTACATGCATAACATTACAGATTAGCTGATATCTTAAACTTCTGTGCCCAGAAAATTAAATTTTGCAGCTGGGCTTGTAGTCAATTTTATAGCTATGCGTTTGAATAAAAAAATAAGCTTCGGCAGCATGGAATTGAAATGTGCTTTTCGAAACCTAGCATAGAGAAATGTTCGACAAATCTGTCATGCAAATTAATGTGTAAAAATAGTCTAGCATCACTTGGTGTTTACCCTCATAATAAAAAAATTAAATAAATAAAAAAAATGCCTGTTAATAAAATACCGGGCAAATGTAATCACTTGCCGCCACAACATAAAGAACCGCAACACGTCACAATAACATAATTCTGCCTTTATGTCGATAAATGACTCATGCGAGTCACAGATCAATGAAACCTGAGACGGTTCATGTTTTCGCAGCCTCGCTGGTATTTTGAGGTTTTTAGATGGGCGCCAAGTTCTTTTGTTTGTATCAGTAACGCAATGGCGTAATTAAACCCAAAAAAGGAACCTGTTTTTTTCACCACATAACTTTAATAAAACTGACTGAAGTGTTAAATTTAATATTTCGGGAGATGGTTAACGGACGACTGCAGATTCATTGCCATTTAATACTAATAAAATTTTATGCCCACACACATTTCATTAAATCTGTGCCACGAGTATGATTAAAACTAACGAAATGATAATCATTAGGTCTGTTCGCGTACTTCAGCAAACTGCAGCAGTAACAGAATTTGGCAGCTGGCTTCTTTTTGCTGCAAAATTTGGCTTGCAGCAAAAGTACAAAAACGACTTTCTGCGAATCAATTTTAATATATTATAACAGAATCAGGTACGCGAACAGACGTATTCTCTTCATAGTTTTGCATGCGTCGGCACACGAGCATATTTTTAGTACGGATTGGAATCACCCAGTATTTGTGTGGATAGTTTCTACTTTATCTAAGATTAATTGCTTTTACTAAGATTAGTTGGTTTTTTGAAATATATTTATAATCAAGTTATTATACAATAAAAAAAATGAAAATATTTATCTAGCCTTTTCTTCTTCGTATATATATATATATATATATATATATATATATATATATATATATATATATATATATATATATATATATATATATATATATATATATATATATATATATATATAAAAATATATATATATATATATATAAATATATATATATATATATATAAATATATATATATATATATATATATATATATATATATATATATATATATATATATATATATATATATATATATATATATCTAAATATGTATTTATAAATATATATATATATATATATATATATATATATATATATATATATATATATATATATATATATATATATATATATATATCTAAATATGTATTTATAAATATATATATATATATATATATATATATATATATAAATATTTATATATAAATATAAATATATATATATATATATATATATATATATATATATATATATATATATATATATATATATATAAATATATATATATATATATATATATATATATATATATATATATATATATATATATATATATAAATAAATATATAATATATATATATATATATATATATATATATATATGTATATATATATATAATATATATATATATATATATATATATATATATATATATATATATAATATATATATATATATATATATGTATATATATATATATATATATATATATATATATATATATATATATATATATATATATATATACATATATATACATATATATATATATATATATATATATATATATATATATATATATATATATATATATATATATATATATATATACGTATATATAAATATATATATATATATATATATATATATATATATATATATATATATATATATATATAATATATATACAGATGACCTTTTGCTGTTCCATTTATTATTAGTGCCCCCATTTTCGAAAATAGAATATAGTGCGCCACTGGTTGACTGCACTAATACTTTTAAAGAAAATTTTTATCCGGCTTCAGAGATAGACTCAATGTCATCTCTACTATATTAGTACTCTGAGATGTGTACTAAGAAAGAGGAGCAGTTGAGTACATTATGTGGCTTAGTGGTTAGCTTGAGAAATGACGTGGATAACCTTAAAGAAGAAGTAAAATCTCTTCAGGCATCGCAAACTAAGACATTCACAATTGATGATGTCATTTACGAAATTGAGGAGCGTAAACGCAGGTCTCCAAACCTTATAATCCGTGGTGTTCCTGAAATCAATCCGAACGACGATCTCAATTCAACTTTAGAAATTCTAAACAAGGTGCTTTACCCACAAGTTTTGACTTCTACTGACATCAAAGTTATGCGATTGGGTAGACCTAAACCGTCATTTAATCATGTTATCAAAGTGATTACTCCGTGCGAAAATATTGCACTTGATGTTGTAAGGAGAAAACATAGACAGAGCGAATTTTTAAAAAGCAGGTCTTTGATGATAACACGTGATAGGACTATTCACGAAATAAATTTTCTCAGAGGTATTTATGCTCAGCTTGAGGAGGAGAAAAAAAGTCAGCCTCTTGCTGTTATTAAATACGTAAACGGTATCCCGAAAATTGTTGTCCCGCATAATACAAAAAACTAGAACTGATTATTTATTATCAAAACACGCAAGGATTATCTACGAAATTACCTGATTTACGCCAATCATTACTAATGAACAATTACGATGTGATCATTTTTACGGAAACATGGCTTAAACCGTACCACAAAACTACCGAGCTGGGATTTAAAGGCTACAATGTTTATCGTTGTGATCGTGATTATATTACCTCCAACAAAACCAAATGTGGTGGTGTATTGATAGCTATATCTAATAACTTTCAATCTAGTTTGTTATCATCTAAAAATATTGACGTAGAGCAGCTTTTCATATCAGTTAAAAAGATTGATTATATCAACTGTATATTTACCACCAGATGCACCACCCGATAAATATTATAACCATACGGAAGACGTTATACACTGTTTTCATCAATATCCAACTTCTCAATTCATTATTACTGGAATCAACAGGAATGGACACAACGAATAAATTGTCTGAAACAGAGCACAATAATTGAAGCTTTCTCTTTTTTAAACTGTAGTCAATTTAATAATGTTTCAAACACTAATAACTCAACGCTAGATTTAATTTTTTCGAATTTTAATAATTTATCTGTAAAAGGCAACAATCATCCTTTTCTTGCGATTGATCTGCATCATCCACCTTTAGATGTTACCATTCGGTTTCAAAAATCAAACGAGATTTCCAATGAACATGCTGTTATAAGTCATCGTAATTTTAAACACGCCGACTATAATTCCATTAATAGTGCTTTCGAGAGCGTAAACTGGCTAGCTGTGTTGAATGCCTCGACTATTGACGAGTCAGTAGAAAAATTTTATTTTACAGTAAATACAATTATTAATGAAACAGTTCCCGTGGTCAATTTTCGACCAAGCACTTTTCCTGATTGGTTTTCTATGGAGTTAAAAAAACTAATTCAGAAGAAAAAACTTGCTCATTTAAATTATAAAAAAACTAATTCTTTAAATGATTATTATAATTTTTCTAATTTACGAGCTAGCTGTAAACGATTACTTAGATTAGACTCCAAAAGTTATTTTCGCAAATTGGAGTCATCAATACCTCATAACATTAAACACTTTTGGAATTTCATCGACTATATTAGGAAAGAAAAATCACTCCCAACGACGATGTTTATGGATGATATTTTCAGCTCAGATAGAAAAGCAATAGCAGACATGTTTGCATCCACTTTTTCTAAAGTCTTCAGTGATTCTTCATGTCAATATAGTCCAACTACTACGGATACGAATGTAACTATTTCACATTTTGTAGTCGATTTAAATAGTCTTATTGATACGCTATCGTCTTTAGATGTTAGTAAGAATGCTGGACCTGATGCAATCCCGCCTGTATTTTTAAAAAATTGTGCTTCTTATTTGGCCCCAGCACTTCTACATATCTTCAATAGGTCATTAAATTGTGGTATTTTTCCGAATATGTGGAAATCAAGCTTTGTGATACCCGTATTTAAATCTGGGCAGAGATCGGATGTACGGAATTACCGCCCAATTTGTATTCTATCAACGATACCTAAAATTTTCGAAAGTCTCGTAACTAGTGATGCCAGGTGAAAGTCTCGTAACTAGTGTGTTAAATTTCGGGACGGAAGGTAAAAATAACCGGGACTTTTGATTTCAAAGCGGGACAGCTACAATAGCGAAATAAAAACAACAGATGATTTGTGAATCATCATTTATTTTACCATTACTTAGTACAAGAAACGAAACAAATGAGCCTTAAGCTAGGATAAACTTCTTTGGGTTGAAACAAAACTCAAACATACGAGTAATTGTTTTGACAAATTAAATCAAATCGTAACCATCTTACTTTTTTTAAAAAATTTCGGAAACATTTCCAAGTATTTTTTTACCTTAGTTTTTATTCGTATTGTATTTAACGTTAGATTTCACTGCCTTCAATAAGTCTTTGTTTTTTTTTATCACATAATCATAAAATTCACTACACAAAAACTTAAAGTTGGTCTTTATTTGTATCTCTGTTTTGACATGCTCGAGAGATCATCTGTTTCTTCTCTCGGAACAAATTATATTAGTTTGGGAAAATATTCTTTCTGTGGTGGCATTCGCAACTGGTATTGATGTCATGGAAGCAAATATTTTTTGCAGATTAGGAACATTTTGCGTTTCAAAATATTTGTGCCATTTCTGTAACTTCTTTATGTCTTTGTTTTGTACTGCAGCTCTTACTACATGTTTGACGTCAGAGACTTTCTCATAAAGATCACCCATTTAAAAAAATGTGGCAATATAAAGTTTTTAAATTATATTAACAATTGATGGATAAGTTAGAGAGTCATCTCGTAGAGAATGTGGCTTGAATAAATTCAGTTTGTTTTCATTGTTGAAGTCATATCTTGTGTTGCGAAACCCTGAGGACAGCCGAGCCGTCATCAGTGCAACATATTTTAATTTGTTTAAGAGATTTTCGCTTTTATTGCCTGCGTGCCTTATCACAACCGGCTAGCTCAATCCGGCGTGGGTTGTGGCAAGAAAATCTCCTACGTGCTACGGCACGCCGACGACACAACATTTAGAAACAAATACAATCACAGAAAGAAGGAAAAGTGGAGACGGGATGAAATTTCCGAAGGAATCATTATTATAAAATGTTTTACTCCAAGTGCATCATGTTATATCTACATATATTTCATGCAAAAATAAAAGAAAACAATAGTAAAATAAATTACAATCAATATCAAGATGAATTAAAACTAAAACTAAAAATTCTTAAAAATTTGGGTGGGTAAGATAAACTCAATCCCGGCCGGGATCAGTTAACACTGATCATACAATCGATAATGATAATAAATATATAATAAAATAATTCAATAAAATATATGAGCCTAAAATAAATAATTCAATTCAAGCTATAATGTTCAAGTTTCAAAAGAGCCGTCAATGAAATACAAAAAGAAGAAATGGAGACAAGCATTCCTTTTTTACAAAAAAACGTACCCACACCATATATTTGAAAAGAAATTGTTTTGGTTAGTTCTAATTAATTTTTTCCAAAATAAAATGAAAAAGAAAAATGAAGTTCGATTTGAAAATTCAATTCTAGATAATAGATTTTACAGTTACATTTAACATTGATACAATTATTTTTCTTTTTAAATATAAATTTTCCTCCTGCCACAGATTCGTTGTCTTATTCGACTTTCGTAAAAATCTGATTTCTTCTTTAGATATTAAACAAAGTTATAGGGTACTTATCTTCTCAGTCTCCACTGTATTACCAAGAACAACCTCGGATCTCCTCGATTTAATCAACGCTGGTCTTTGCAACCGTTTAGCCCTTTGAAAATTTTCCCCAATTTTGTGTATACCGCTCTTTGCTCCAAAAATTCGTACGCCGATAAATTTGATCAGACTTAACGGATCTCTGGATATAGTCGCAACTGCCGTACCAAAATCCGCAATGCCACATCTGCACCAAATCACGCTTTCACGAACAAATTCACAACTGCTCCAAGTTCTTCTTCCCGCCTATTATCCAACATTTCTTTACTGTTCAGCAACTTTAACCCTTCCGCTCTTTTTCGATCGGATTTTACACAGAAGTTTCTCCAGTTAACTCTTTCGTGCAATTCCCAAAAACTCCAACAAAATATTACATGATCATAACCAGCTAGCGTTCCTTTGTTTTTCACTTCTCCACGCCAGTCTAAATTCAAAAATGCTCCTGCCGCGATTTAGATCTCAATAACCCTGCACCATCAGTATCACAAGCCTTCTTTTAAATTTCAACAATTGATCTCACTGCCAAGCCAACAATATTGCACACTGATATTCCAAGCCGTTCGCGTTTTCTTTTCCAAAAACACACCTTCTCGTTCAAATCTAAAACTGAACTCCGCCACTTTTCATTTCAAAAAACCAAAAAATCTCTCCCGCCGCTGTTCAGCTGGGTCATAAACCTCCAGCCAGCACGTGAAGACTCCCGTTGCCACCAAGTCCCGTATTTTATCTTTATTCCCCAGCTGTGCAGCAAGTCTCTCCACACCCAGCATCAAACATATCCCGTTTTCGCTGGCCTAATAACGCAGCTGATACAAGTATTGTTTAAAATCAGCTGCGCTCAGGTCAGCGAACCTGATGAAATGCAATGACACATGCGACAATCAAATGCATTAGCAAAGCCTGTTTTCCAATGCCAGTGCAATACATTTGACCGTCGCATGCAGCATTGCACTCACAATGTTTGTGGGTGTGTGTGTGTGCCGGATGAGCGAGGCTGTTTCGCAACAATCGTGGGGAAGACCCAGACCTTGAGATGTCTCACATGCCGGGCACAATTAAGACATACCACAACGCTCCAATTTCGAAATTCATGCGGAATCCGGTAGCTCAGTCCTCGGTTCCGTCTCGGATGTCCTTTGAGTGAAAGACCCCCAACACTTTGCCGCTTGCATCTTCCAGTTCATATGTCAATTGACCGATTTTCCGTTTAATGAAGGCAGGAACAAATCGCGGTGCGAACTTTGCTGCAAAGCGATCTACTGCCTTGCTCATAACAAAGTTGCGAACGAAGACCTTTTGACCCAAAGAGAAAATCCGTGGTCTGGCTCGCAGATTGTAATTATGAGCGCCTTTTTTATAAGCTTCATTCAATTTGATTTTAACACGATCCTGTGCCAAGCGCTGCCTATCAACGTTTGCTCGCAGTTGAATTTCTCCGTCCTCAAATGCATTGAGACTTCTGAGCAGAGCATACTCTGAGCCATGCTGCATAGGATGATATCCGAACATGAGGAAGTGAGGCGAAAAACCAGTCGATTCATGTACTACCTTGCGAAAAGCAGAACACGACTCTGGAAGTTTTTCGTCCCACCTCGCATGATCGGATCCTATGTAGGCCTTTATTGCATTCAATGTTGACACGTTGGTACGCTCTGCAGCATTCGCTTGCGGAGAATACACTGGAGTAAAACAGTGTTTCACTCCATAGTTAAGCATCAATTCAGCAACCGCCTTGGACGCAAATTGAACCCCGTTATCTGAATGTAGCCATTCCGGCACTCCAAAAGTTAGAAAAATTTCCCGCTCGAGATATTTTACAACAGCATCTGCGGTTGCTTTGACCATGGGCTTGAGCCACACAAATTTTGTGTAGTGATCCAGGACCACAAACAAATGAGTGTTTCCCGACTTTGAACGGGGGTATGGGCCCATAAAGTCAACAAAAAGGCGTTGCATAGGTCGCTCCGTTTCTCGCTGTGCGCCCATTAACGGTCTTTGAATGGAATTAGGAGGCTTGATCTGCTTACAGGTTACACAGTTCTTTATATGCCGCATGACATCTTGCCTCATACGAGGCCAATAAAAATACCTTCGGAGCAGCTCAACGGTCTCTCTTATTCCACAATGAGATCCAAGAGGATCATTATGAGCTCTTTCTATGAGCCTCCCCTGCTGACCATCAGGGACCCATAATTTGGTTTGGGGAATATCCGAAATAGAATCATCAAGAGAACTCAGTGTTATGTAAATTTTATCATCTGCCAGGTGCAGATTCTGAAACCTTTGGGGTTGCTTCAAAATCTGCTCCCTCAAATGCTTATAGGGAGACTCTTGAAATGCCGATTCCGGAATAACTACACCCAAATGTCTGTGTTCCGGCAAACATCTACTAACCGACGCTACTTGAGCATCAGAAGAAGAAGCTCTGGACAGAGCGTCTGGGACGACGTTGAGGTTACCCTTCCGATGTTCTATCTTAAAATCATATCCCTGCAGCTTCAAGCTCCAACGAGCCAATCGTCCAGACAGATCCTGCTGCTGCATGAGCCACTTTAGACTGGCATGATCTGTGATGATAGTGAAAGGCAGCCCCTCGACGTACGCCCTGAACCTCTTAACGCTTTGCACCGCAGCTAAGCATTCCAATTCGGTAACACTGTAGTTACGTTGCGCCGCGTTAAGTTTCAGTGACATATACGCGATGGGGTGCTCCCCACCATCATCATCCTTCTGGAACAAGACACTTCCAATACCCAATGTACTAGCGTCACATTGAATATAAAAGTGCCTTGTGAAATCTGGATTGGCTAACACTGGAGTGGAAACCAACAGTTTCTTCACTTCATTGAAGGCATTGTTAGCGGTCAAAGACCAGTTGAAGGAACGCTTGCCTTTTAACAGATCCGTGAGTGGTGCGGTGACGGAAGCGAAATTCGGGATAAAACGCCTGTACCATCCCGCCATCCCCATGAATCGTCTCATGTCTTTTACCGTTCGGGGCTCTGGATATGCCAGGATACCTGACACCTTCTCCGGGTCGGTTCGCAAAATACCATCACTAACTACGAAGCCAAGATATTTGATCTCCCGTTGGACAAACTTACTTTTTTCAACATTGATGGTCAAATTAGCATCTCTGAGCCGTTTAGCAACGGTGCTCAAGAGTTCTAAATGCTCATCAAATGTTGAGCTGGTGGCGAGCAAGTCGTCCAAGTATACAAACACCTTGTCCTGCAGCTCGTGTGGTATGACTTTGTGCATTAACCGACACATAGTCTGTGGAGCATTGCACAAACCGAACGGCATGACCGTGAAATGATACAAAGGTCTGCCTGGGACAGTAAAGGCCGTTTTCTCTCGCGAAGCTTCGTCCAACGGAATCTGCCAGAAAGCGTCCTTCAGGTCTAAGCTCGTGATGAAACGAGTATTTTGTAAACGCGCCAACAGTCCCTCAATGAGAGGTAACGGATATGCATCCTTTAAGGTGACCTCGTTCAAGCGCCGAGCATCAAGGCACAAACGCACCTTGCCAGGTTTTCTTACCAAGGTGACGGGAGAGCTCCATGCACTATGAATCTCTTCTATCACACCCAATGACAACATCCGATCAAGTTCGTCAAACATCAGCTTCTGAATGACCGGCAACATAGCATAATGCCGCTGCTTGATGGGCCGAGTCAACGACCTAGAAGATATTTGGACAGGCGGTTATAGTGAACATGTAAGAAAGTGCACTGGGACCAATTTCCTCGTCTCTATCCTCCCTCTCTGACCCTGCAACGCACCTCGTTGTTCATTAAGTTGTCAGTTTGACTTTTCTCGCACCGTGATTTGTTCAACAACGTTATAAACAAGTCGGAAATTCAATCAATAATCACTAATGTAAAGTGTTTTTTGCGAATTGAAGTGCTTTTCGGAAGTAATTAGGTACATTCGCAGGATTTGAACAGGAAAAGTGCTAGTGACAGTGTTTGAAAACAGTTAAATCCAGTAAAAATGAAGTGTTCAGTGCCAGATTGCCAAAACACAGTTCGTTCTCGAGCGGTCGGTGTGTCTTTCCACAAGTAAGTATACATAAGTGCTCTCTGGAATGTAACAATTAAATAAATGAAGTTTATTTCACAAAAAGTGACAAGGTACTCGTTAAAATCAAACAATTATCTTGGTCCGCCACGCCAGTCGATTCAACACGTTCCGTTGTTCACCGAGTTTGACAATTTACTGAACATCGGTCGTGGTAGCAAATAGCGGGGTGAAGGGGAAACATCGGCGTGGTATAAATGACTTGTCGCTGGGGGTAATTTCTTGTAGTTTGTGTGAAATTGTTTTAAAATTCAATATCTGACCAGTTTTTTGTTAGTCTTATCGTGTTTCGTTGTTCAAAATGTAGAAAATAATACATTTCTCTAAACTTTTACTGTTTGATTAGTTTGAATATATATATATATATATATATATATATATATATATATATATATATATATATATATATATATATATATATATATATATATATATATATATATATATATATATATATATATATATATGATTTTATTTACCATTGCCGTAATTTCGCCGCAGCCAGTCCCAAGGCCGGTTAGAAAGAAAGAGGGAGGCATATGCTAATCAGAAATAAAATTATATATTTACTAGTTTATTTTTAATAGTTACTTAACTAAGTACTCCACACCAGAACTATACGCTTAAAGTATTTTCTAGGATATATTTCTTAACAACCTTATAATGCATATGAGCGTTTTAATCTGGTTTATAATGCATATGGAACTTCTTACAGTCTAGTACTAGCTCCTAATGTGTGGGGTTCGTGCAGGTATAACGACAGATTGTATAACTAGCCTCGAGTTCACGTAGCTCTCAATAGGTACCTGAGTGAAATCAAGGGTAAAGTGAGACGTGAAACTGATCACGCCAGCTTCATAGACGTTGACAGTGAGATTTGATAAAGTAGCCCGGACAAGGTACATATGTGTTCAGATTACTGCAGAATAATGCGTATGAAAAACAATTGATAAATGCATTAATTATTCACATTATATTTTCTTCCTTGGTCCCGAAAACCTACTCAGAATATAACATTGCCTCTTCTTTTTTAGGGGCCTTAAATTAGAATTATTTTTATTTATATATTTACTATTGAAAAAGGTTACGGAAGTAACACATATTACATATCTGCCGGCAAAGCTTTATATCCCGATATTATTATCCTGACTCCAGTTATACAAAAGCATCTGGGTAGAATAAAGGCTAAGCAATACTTAGATGGTAGTCAAATTAGGCAAAGTAGTAGGTATGTACCAGTTAGTAGGAGTTAAATAGTTAAGAAAAAAATGAGTATAACTCAAATAATTTGAATATTGCAAAAATAGATTATAAAGTTGTTCAAAATAACTACAAATATTATACATTATTTTCATTTGACTAGGTTTCAATTGTTTCATTGCAAATCAACGATTATACCTATTCTACAAATATCAATATACAATTGCTATTCAAATCTACGCGCCAAGCTGATGCCCCCTACATTTTTCACTTTTTGCATTTTGCTTACACCCTTGAACTTTTTCCTATGTGTTCGTACAGCTTTATATGAGTTAGTAGAAAAATCCGTTTTCGGTCCCAAGATTGATTTCTCACCGCCTGTCCAAATATCTTCTAGGTCGTTGGGCCGAGTGGAACTCGTATCGATATGATGCGACACGAGCGTGGTTTTACCCAAGCCTTCCTTGTTATACGACGGAAACTGATGCTTGACAAGGTCGAGTCGTTGCTGTTCCTGAGCATTCAACAGATAATAACCAGTCTGTGTGGGTTCTGTTGGGGCATCGACAGAATGAACTTGCATTGGTGTGATTTGGAAAAGGTCCCAAAAGTCCATGCCAAGATAGACAGGGTGGGTCAGCGATGGAACGACCAAAAACCTCATCCATCTACTCTTGTCATTAAATCGCGCCAGAGTGGCCACATACCCAACTACTGGACTCTTCTGACCCGAAGCTGTCTGAACATGGGTCTGCATCGAATGAAGATACAGGCCCAAATCCGAGAGCAGATCCAAAGAACCAGCGCCGAGAATGCTCACACTAGCCCCACTATCAAGTAAACCTGTTAATTTCCGTCTCTTAATGATAATTTCTGCAAAAGGCCGATTATCTCCAGTAACCGTAACAATTGACTCAATACTGGCGCGCTTTAAAAATTTTCTTGTGGCAAAGTATCTCCAGGATCGATGGAAAGGCTTGAAAGGAAATAGCTTAGGACGAGCAAAACCTATCAAACTGGAAGATGTAGGTTCATCACCAGAATCTGCGGTTGAAAGGACGCGCGGATCACGAAAATTTGAGCGTGTGTTGGATACTATTGTATGAGAAGCTGAATTATTTGTCTGAAAGGTAGTAGGTCTGAAACATGATGGACTTAGTCACGATGATCGTCGTAGCTCCGGGTCAACATTGGTGGCGACATCAACTTTTCCGTGATAAGAAATCACTCGAGGAGCCGTGGGTCGGTTTCTTATCATAGGGCCTCCTTTCCTGCTATCATAACTTTGGCATTTGGGACACTGGGGCTTCATTCAAAACAAAAGGTCCTTTTGATGGGCACCGAACAGTTTAAGAAGGAGTGACCCAAATCTTTACAGTTCCAACATATCCTGAGATCTGTCGAAGGAAACGTTGGTCGAGGGTTCGATTCTGACGGTTGCGGGAGGTGACGTAGGACGGAAGGTGTCCGGGATGATGGTGCAACTGCATCCACAGAGTAAGTGGAACCGTCGTAATCAGACTCGTACAGCTCATGAACTACTCGTCGACTGTGAGTGCCTTCGTCTCTTTGACCTGACGAATACCATACACTCTCAGTAGCGACACACCGCCGCAGCAACTCTCGAGCATTCCTGAATTCGAGCCCAGCCAAGTGTTCCCGTAAGCGTCGATTCATATTGCGTAACAATATGCACTGCAAGTCAACATCTGACAAAGAATTGTTGAGCTGTGGTGCGATTGCTTCGATTGCATCGAAGAACACTTGTATCGGCTCTCCTAGTTTTTGGACACGTGCGTCAATTTCCCGCCGAATATCCACATCAAAACGTCGATCTTCGAAGCGCTCCCGTAATTCTTGCTCCAGTTCAGCCCACGTCACCGAGTGATGTAGCTCCATGTAGCGCCAATACCACTCCTCTGCTGGGCCTTGTAAAAGCAGGTGCAGGTCGTGAGCTAGAATAGATAATGAAACCCCATAGCTCGCCGCCATGGTCTTTATCCGAAACAAGAATCTGGTAATATTGAGGCCGGAAGATGTACCATCAAATCGAATTGACCACTTTGAAGGGGGCATGACCGTCGCAGATCTGCTAGAATTGAATGAATTCGATAGCTCAGTTTTATCTAATCTGACCTGAATTGCAAGGCTTTCCGTGTCTGCTCCATCCCTATCTAAGTGACCCGTCGAGTGGAAGTGGTCAGGTGCCGACGACGGTCCAGGAACAACACTTGGAACCCTTGGTTGCGGAACAGTGAAATTATGTGGAGGGTGTTGTTCTGCGGGTGGAGTGATTGATAAACGTTCTAGTGCTCGGCTCAACCGTTCAAATCCCGAATCATTGGCAGTTGGCCGTCAATTGCGTTTCGCGCGAGGCATTTTGAATTAATATTTAAGTTAACTTTATTATATAGTAATATTATCTGTCACAGATAAATACGGCGAACTTGCCAAAAGGATTTTCAATTCAATTGCAAGACAAATTTTCAAATGGTACTAATAAAGAGCACAATCATGTGCCGAAAGGAAAGTTCAAATAAGCACTTTTGAATCGACAAAAAAAAACTTATTTCGTAAATACTAAATTTAAGTTTTCAAATCATAAAAAAAAAATAATGAATCCTTCGGAAACTCTTCATTACGGGAATTTGACAGGGAAAGGAAAAGGTGAAATATTTAACATGAAATGATAAAATGAGGAAAGGAGACAGGAATATAAGGAACAGTAGATGAACCACTCAGCTGAGTCAGAAAAATTCAATGACCCTATTTCGTGAACTGCTCACAAGGTTTACTCTCATGTAAACTACACCAAACCGCCGGTGGACTCAGTCACGATCTAGTGCCATCGAACTTCCCTACAAGAAACAAAAGGCTCGAGGCACATTTAATATCAAAAATGCTTGCCATCTTGGCCAAGCGACTTCGCAAGCGAAGGATATTTACGCGACTTTCACCCGAGTGGTTCCTTTTGTTTCGCCTCAGACTGAGAGTTAATTATACACAATGAATAGAGGCGTCCCTCTGTCCAACACTGCACAACACAAAGTAGCACGAGAACGGGCGCCAATGTTGCACTGACGACCGCTCGACCGGAATGAATTAAAAAAAAACCCAATTTAATAGCAAAATCAATCAAAATTTACTACTGAAACTAACAATTGACTAAAACTTCCCGAAGAAAATAAACATTAATTAAATTATCAAATTCATTAATTAGTTTTGAAGTCAAAAGCCTATTTTTGGGCACCATTTGTTGCGAAACCCTGAAGACAGCCGAGCCGTCATCAGTGCAACATATTTTAATTTGTTTAAGAGATTTTCGCTTTTATTGCCTGCGTGCCTTATCACAACCGGCTAGCTCAATCCGGCGTGGGTTGTGGCAAAAAAATCTCCTACGTGCTACGGCACGCCGACGACACAACATTTAGAAACAAATACAATCACAGAAAGAAGGAAAAGTGGAGACGGGATGAAATTTCCGAAGGAATCATTATTATAAAATGTTTTACTCCAAGTGCATCATGTTATATCTACATATATTTCATGCAAAAATAAAAGAAAACAATAGTAAAATAAATTACAATCAATATCAAGATGAATTAAAACTAAAACTAAAAATTCTTAAAAATTTGGGTGGGTAAGATAAACCCAATCCCGGCCGGGATGAGTTAACACTGATCATACAATCGATAATGATAATAAATATATAATAAAATAATTCAATAAAATATATGAGCCTAAAATAAATAATTCAATTCAAGTTATAATGTTCAAGTCTCAAAAGAGCCGTCAATGAAATACAAAAAGAAGAAATGGAGACAAGCATTCCTTTTTTACAAAAAAACGTACCCACACCATATATTTGAAAAGAAATTGTTTTGGTTAGTTCTAATTAATTTTTTCCAAAATAAAATGAAAAAGAAAAATGAAGTTCGATTTGAAAATTCAATTCTAGATAATAGATTTTACAGTTACATTTAACATTGATACAATTATTTTTCTTTTTAAATATAAATTTTCCTTCTGCCACAGATTCGTTGTCTAATTCGACTTTCGTAAAAATCTGATTTCTTCTTTAGATATTAAACAAAGTTATAGGGTACTTATCTTCTCAGTCTCCACTGTATTACCAAGAACAACCTCGGATCTCCTCGATTTAATCAACGCTTAATCTTTGCAACCGTTTAGCCCTTTGAAAATTTTCCCCAATTTAGTGTATACCACTCTTTGCTCCAAAAATTCGTACGCCGATAAATTTGATCAGATTTAACGGATCTCTGGATATAGTCGCAACTGCCGTACCAAAATCCGCAATGCCACATCTGCACCAAATCACGCTTTCACGAACAAATTCACAACTGCTCCAAGTTCTTCTTCCCGTCTATTATCCAACATTTATTTACTGTTCAGCAACTTTAACCCTTCCGCTCTTTTTCGATCGGATTTTACACAGAAGTTTCTCCAGTTAACTCTTTCGTGCAATTCCCAAAAACTCCAACAAAATATTACATGATCATAACCAGCTAGCGTTCCTTTGTTTTTCACTTCTCCACGCCAGTCTAAATTCAAAAATGCTCCTGCCGCGATTTAGATCTCAATAACCCTGCACCATCAGTATCACAAGCCTTCTTTTAAATTTCAACAATTGATCTCACTGCCAAGCCAACAATATTGCACACTGATATTCCAAGCCGTTCGCGTTTTCTTTTCCAAAAACACACCTTCTCGTTCAAATCTAAAACTGAACTCCGCCACTTTTCATTTCAAAAAACCAAAAAACCTCTCCCGCCGCTGTTCAGCTGGGTCATAAACCTCCAGCCAGCACGCGAACACTCCCGTTGCCGCCAAGTCCCGTATTTTATCTTTATTCTCCAGCTGTGCAGCAAGTCTCTCCACACCCAGCATCAAACATATCCCGTTTTCGCTGGCCTAATAACGCAGCTGATACAAGTATTGTTTAAAATCAGCTGCGCTCAGGTCAGCGAACCTGATGAAATGCAATGACACATGCGACAATCAAATGCATTAGCAAAGCCTGTTTTCCAATGCCAGTGCAATACATTTGACCGTCGCATGCAGCATTGCACTCACAATGTTTGTGGGTGTGTGTGTGTGCCGGATGAGCGAGGCTGTTTCGCAACACTTGTCTCTATACCTTGTATTAAGTACAATATGCTATTTTTATTGTTAGGGCTGTTTGATTATGCAGGTTTTTAATTCACCATCAATTCTTTGCTGCAATTTGTTAGTGAGTCTGATCATTATATCGTAGCCTTTGAAACACAAAACATTTCGTCTTCAAGACTCAAAACAGCGTCGTGAAGGACTTTTAAAGACTCACAAAAGCGTCGTGAAGGACTTTTGATGCGTTTTGCCGGGTAAGGTTATGTTTCGTCACTATTAAGAAGCTCCAGAGCGATGAGAAACACTCGTGTTTGCTCATGGTTATGAAGCAGTCCATTAATATATTCAATAATTTCATGACACCTTTTGCAGTGGATAGGAAAGATAACCATCACGCTACTACATGTCGCAGGACTGGAGCAAATTTAGACTCGTGCATTTCATAAAATTCTTTTAAGGCTTGTTTTCTTTAAGCGCGACATGAAAAATGGCTATGCATTTTCAAAGCAAAATTTTCCAAATCAAATTTGCTCAAACCTTAAGCAACAGAAGAAGAACGAAAAGCAATAAGTTGACTGAAATTTAACAAAGCCCCTGGAGCCAACGGCATACCAGCTGAGCTGATTAAATATGGAGGGCCTTCATTACACCAAGCAATTCATGAAATTTTATTGCACATATGGGAGCATGAAGAGATTCCAGAAGCCTGGCACAAAGGTATAATATACCCCATACATAAGAAACAATATGTAACAATGAGCAGCAACTATAGGTATATAATATTGTTGAGTACCTCCTATAAGATAATCTCCTCTATCCTGCAAGAACCATACACTAAAGCCATCATCGGACAATATCAAGATGGCTTCATCTCAGGCAAATCAACAATTGAATGTTGATCTTTGCTCTCAGGCAGGCGATGGAAAAATCTCTGGAATTCAATATTCCACTGCACCATCTATTTATAGACTTTAAGGCCGCCTATAATAGCATAGCCAGGGCAAAACTGTATAAAGCCATGCGAGAATTTGGCATCTCAAATAAACTGACACGATTGTGTAGGTTGACCATGACCAATTTAACAAGTCAAGTTAAAATAGCCGGATTCAACATCTTTAATGGGCTCCGACATGGGAATGGTCTGGCTTGCCTCCTCTTCAAACTGGAGTTGGGGAAAGCAATCCGAGACTCTTGCACGTCAACGAAAGGGACTATCGTCACCAAGTGCTGGCAGATACTGGTCTATGCAGATTATATAGACATAATTGGAGGATCAGAATTAGTTGTACGAGAATCCTTCATCCAGATCGGGGGAGCGGTACAAAAACTGAAGTTGCACATAAATGATGGAAAGGCTAAGTACATGGCGGCAGCATTTGTAGAAAAAATACCTAGAGTTGGTCAAACTTTCAGGGTAGTTGAGCATGAATTTGAGGTAGTGTCATCTTTCAACTAGCGTCAACATGTTGGAAGAAATACGCAAGTGGCTCCTCAAATTCAACTAAACCTACTACAGTCTGTCAAGGTTCTTCAAATCCCGAAATCCTACCCAATCATCAATCTCTTACTGTACAACACCATGATCTTGACAGTACTCACGTTTGGGTCCGAGACTTGGATGCTCAGCAAAAGGCACTCTGACCTCTTAGCCGCATTCGAGAGAAAAATCTTGCGGAGAATAATTGGCCCAAGAAGAGCGATTCCGACCGTGAGTTGTACGCTATCTACCTAGAAGCAGATATAATTACGAAGATAAAGCTCGGTGGACTCCGGTGGACAGGACACGTAGCTCGAATGAGCGTAGAGGATCCTGCTCGGAAAACCCTTTGCGGCAGATTTTACGGCAGACGACAGCGTGGAAGACCTTGCCTGCATTGGAGGGATGGCGCTGAACAGGACGCTCGGAGTTGAATGACATCGGCTTCCGATCGGGACCGATGGAAAAATTATTTGTAGCCCGAGTTGTAGCGCCGATGATGATGATGAAAGCATATTTCACACTGTTGTGCAAAATATGAGCAAGACTGTTAAGGTTTGCAGGGAAAAATAAAATACGTCCGACCACTCTGAGAAACACTTTAATAATGAAAGGAATAAATGCTTCAGACTAAAAGATTGTACATTGTGAAATAATGTATGTGGTGTGAGTAAATGATAGGGTGTGTGTAATAGAAGCGTAGGGTTTGCAATCTCTTACAAAGACATCCCACTGGAATAATATTGTTATTATTGCTGTATGCTAATTGGAACACTGAATTATAGTGTCGAAAACTCACATGTGCATTTTCTGCACAATAACTGGTAATATGTTTAGTATCAATACTAGGCTCCCTCAATCGTGTTAATAAATTATTATACATGGGAAATGTAGTTTCATTTGAGTCTTCATAAAATCGAATACGTATGTCTTAGTGCCTCCGCACACGGGTCGACATTCAATCGACTCGACTGCGACTCGAACTCGAAGCGTCATAGGCGTCACACTCGAAGTAGACAATTGCATCCGCACACGGGTCGACATGCAATCGACTCGACTGCGACTCGAACTCGAAACGGGTCGTTTTCTACGCGAATTTTTGAACTACAAGCAAGACAAAAGTAGGCGACAAGAGACTCCAGGTATAAACGATTTGTCTCTAAGTTTGGTTGAATGTTGATATATTATTATTAGTTGAGATATATAACGCGTATGATGAATAGTTCAAGTGACGAAGAAGATGCTGTTATGTTTTTTTGGTACCTTCGGATGAAACGAAAGTCAAGGTAAGCTGTTAATGAAAATATTATCGTAGCAAAAAATTATAATGCTTATGTTACATAGAAAAAGAGTATGGGTGCATCCGTACATAGAAAGGAACTTTCGATGTCGACTTTTTGTAGGAGCTAAAGAGCTACAACAGAGCGACTCGAAATTTTTGGCATTTTATAGAATGTCGAAAAAATCATACCTTGGACTTGTGGAGGCTGTAGCTCCAGCCATTCACTATGTGGATACAAATATGAGGGAATGTGTTAGTGCAGAAGAGCGCATACTCATAACATTAAGGTAACATTTTTATTTAAAATTATTAAAACACTGAAATCAAAATATAAACACATGTTAAATGGACAATAATACAATAAACAACACTTATTGGGTATTAGGTATCGTAGATGCAAAATTTGATGATGCAGTTGGCACTCATAGCTCTTCAAATGTCAATAAATTCTCGATGATTTTTGTTGGCATGGTTCGATCGTATTGCACGTCACTGGGGTCTCGGATTGTTGCAGATGGTCCAATTGGCATGTGATGTGCCATCACGTGTGTATTATGATGTGGCTGCAAGGCATTGGGCTGGTATGTTTGTGTCAATGTGCCCAAAATTTCATCAACCAACATCAAAGATCTCCTTTTAAACGTTCGTAACTGAGAGTCAGTCATTAGCATTAGATCCGGGAGCTGGCTAATGAGGAAATTTTGGATCCCTGCTTCTCTTTTATCTCCTTCAGATACACTATGGTTGGGTGCACAAAATTTGGCCTTCTTTGCCGAAAAATAATCAGCAAAGGCTTTTTCAGCATCGCTTTGCTTTTCAACTTTCCTCCGCATAGATCGGCTTCGTTGTCCTGTTACCACACGTTCAGATTGCTTTGAACTTTGTGAGCAATCGTAAGACGTTGTAAGCCCTAATTGTGGCGTTGGTATTGATGGGAGGGAGGGCGCTAGGTTTGATGATGAAGTAGAGATGGACAGTTCTTCAGAAAGTTTGTCCTCAGTCACTAGTGTTTCTTCTATATCACGCGCTTCTGTAATATCAATTGTCGAACCTTCAGATGTTGCATGCATTAGCTGAGAAATTTCAGATAAATTCGCGGAAGGGCTACCAGCTACTTTCATGAACGGAATGGCAAATTGCATTGCTTCGGCTAGGTAATACGGTTTCTTTTTTATAGCCCCACTACCACTTGGTTTTGGCTTTAAGTTCCTAGCCAGTGTACTTCTCAAATTTCGCCACTTCTCTTTGCATTCAGCAGCTGTAAAAAACAATAATATAATTACAAAGTTTTTCCATTTTGGTTTTTTCAGGTATTTGGCTACAGGATGCACATTTGTTTCACTAGGGCTCTATTTTTGCCGAGGCGAGACTACAGTTGGACGAATCGTTTCAGAGACCACTAAAATTATATGGAATGTGCTAAAAGACGTCTACATGCCATGTCCTACTAGAAATGAATGGCTGCGTATTGCACATAGATTTCAAACCCTATGGAACCTACCAAACTGTCTGGGGGCGATAGACGGTAAACATGTGCGCATCGAGAAGCTCCCCAATAGTGGTTCGAGTAATTTTAATTATAAGTCCTACCACTCAATAGTATTATTAGGATGCTGTGATGCTGATGGGTTTTTTACGATGATAGAAACTGGGTATGCAGGTAGGAACAGTGACGGAGGCATTTTCAGAGCATCAGCAATTAAGAATTTGCTAACCAGTTCACAACTTGATATACCACCGCCATTTAAGCTTCCCCAAGATGAAAATGATGATTGTTTATTTCCCTATTACTTTGTGGGAGACGAAGCGTTTCCGTTGTCTCGATATTTACTGAGACCTTACTCAAAACGAGTTTTAGACAATTCCAAAAGAGTGTTTAATTATCGATTAAGCCGAGGAAGAAAATCAATCGAATGCACTTTTGGTATGATGACAGAAAAATTTGGGGTACTCAGTACTGCGATACGTTGTCGCGATGAAAATGTAGTCAATGACATTATTAAGTCAGTCTGCATACTTCATAACTATGTGAGAAAACGAGACGGGTGTCCATACAGATCCCAGCAGCTAGAAGAAAATGTCAATGTCACTGATCCTGAAAACCCCACCAGTTTTATGCCTCAACTTATAATGAAAATAAGCAATAATTCCCCCGCTAATGCTCTCAGGGATTATTTGGCACATTATTTTTTGACCCCAATGGCCTCGTTGCCCTGGCAGTGGAAGTATTGCGTTTAGCATTGCAAATATTACCATTAAATAAATAAATGAATACATTTATTAGTGTTTTATTTGAACACAGTTGTAAATAACAGGGCACTGATAACAAAGAAATTTGCTGCAGACAACAGCCCTCAGTCAAATGCTTAAAATAGCTTTGTGCCTTTTGTTGTTTAACTTAAAACAAAAGAAAGTTATATTCTGTTATATACACTCTTATGATAGACATTTAAAAAAACAAAAAAAAATTTTCCTTTCGAAGCTAGGTATATTAAATTTTACTTAAGTATGTTATTTATAGAGCTTACTTTTAAAGTATTGACTTAGACTAAGAAAGCTCTATAAATAACATACTTAAGTAAGATTAAGATTAGACTGATGGACACTGAAGAAGAGGGCAGACTACCCTCCAAATATCGATATTTATCACAACATTAAATATACCGAGCTTCGAAAGGAAAAATCGGTTTTTTTATTTGTAGCGACAATTTACGTTCTTTCAAAGAAATACAGCTGACTCTCTTGGTTGTTACTTTGAAGGGAATACCAGGAGAAAGTTCTTATACTTTTCATGAATTTCCCCACTACGTGATTTAGGACGTTTCAGTCCATTAACGCTACTGAAAGAACGCGATCATACCTAATGTAATGCAAAAAGTTTATCAATAAAAAGAGGCTCTTACCCGATAAGTTGAGTTCTTTTGAAACCTCATTCCACGCTCTATCAACGCAATCTTTTCTGGAATACTCCTGAATTGTGTAATTGTACAACTCAGGATGTTTTTCTACTTCCCCCACAAATTTTATGTTAAATACTTCCATAAATTAGAAATGAAACTGGACTGATAATAAATATATAAAACCGTGTCGCATCACGTCATGAAGTTATGCTCACAACAAACACAAAACCGGTGTGTACGAGCTTATGGGACCAGAAAGAAATAACAAATGAATTTTATTAATTACCTGGTTGAATGACAAACAGAATTTGCGCATGCGCAAAAGATGTGGCGACACAACGCGGAAATTGCTTAAGTCCGATTGTGTTTTCGCCTTTAAAAATATCAAATATAGATTATCTGCATTGCTTATGATTTTAACTTAAAATATTCGATACAGCTCCTCATACCAGTTATCTCCCCATCTAATCGGAATATAGCTTCTTCCTTATATCATGAAAAAAGGAGAAGAAACCATCTTGCTCCATATTGTCATCCAGCTTATGAATCTCAACTGAGTTCCAAGCATTATTTTTGATGCTGCAGTATCAGTGCAGAGTTTCTTCAAACACAGACGTTTCAAAGGCAGACAAACTTTAAACAATAGCCACACTGCCCTTAAACTTGTACATTGTTAGTATATATTATTATTATATACTTGTATGTTATTAGTATATGTCGCTTTGTCACGTGTTACTTATATTCATCCACTATGGATTACTGCAAGTAATAATGATCCGACCTTTCATATGCAATCATCAGACGTGAATTTTTGCGTACATTAATTTTTTAAGAGAATTCGGTTGGCTTGAGGTGTTAGGCTCATTCAACTCAGATATATGTAGATATACGACCAAAAAAAACTCCCGCCCCAAAAAAAAAAATTGAAAAGTGGCCGCCCAAAAAAAAAAAAAACTCTAGCGCACCTGAACCGCTAGAAACACTAATGTTCGAAGAACAGTAGAAGAATCGTGCAGGTTTTGAGTGCATATTCCACCACATTACGACATTACGACTTATTACGACCAAACTGTTTCAAATGACACGTTTTACTTTGGTCGTATATGGTGGAAGGTTTCAGATATTACCACTGGCATGAATTTCAACGTTTATGAGAGCAAAACACGGGTTAATTATATTCGTTATCAGTTGCTTATTTCACATAATTTTGAAAGCAGCATCTCATATAACATCAATGAAGAAAATGCTCAGTGCCTGCAGCACTGTAACTGAAGTTGGTGTTTGGGGCTGCGATCCCAAAAATTTGCAGAACTTTGCGAATTGCAACATTGATTATTTATTTTAATTGTAAATGTTTCCGGTATGAATACTAACTGTAAGCGTTTATTGATACAAAAGTAGCACAACCGACTCGTGCTGACAACCTTCTGCCAGTATCAAAGCCAAGAATATATCACATCTGCTTCAGGTTGTTATTTTACATTCGAAGTTAAAGGAGTCTTAAGAAATTTAGAGTTACCTGCAGCGAGTTTTTTCAAATAATCGAAAGCTTAATATTTGCTGTTTATTGTCACTACAATATCATTACCATTTGAAAATTCTACGCTAAAACCGCTTAATAAAGATATTGCAATTAAACACAAAACCAACAATAGCTGGCAACCCTATTGTGGCTTTTCAACCAAATTTGGCCTGAATAATGTTTATGATAGGTTTCATTAATTGTATGAAATTCGTATTGATTTCATGACTGCACTGGAAGTTATGGTGCAAAAAGTTTTATTTTCCTGAGTGAATTTTCAAAACCAAAGACACAAAAATTACCATAGCTGGCAGCACTAATCAAATTTTTCAACCAAATTTCCACCAAACAGAGATTAGAGTTAGGTTTAGCTATTGTGTCAATTTCATGAAAATCTGGTAACTTATTCACATTTCATAGGGCAAAAAGAAGTTTTTTTTCTTTGTAATTTTTCAAGATGGCACCACTGGCACAGACTTGCCCACAATTCAAAATCGCTTCTATCAAATCTGGTCTTACTTAAGTCCAATGCATTCTGTTAATTTTAGCTGTATCTGATTATTGGTTCGTGAGTTTCCGTGAACAGAAGTTTTTGATGCTAAAAATATAGGTTAACTGGGAGAGGGTTACCGTTCTTGTCCAACATGAAATTTCCAAAGTTTTATTTTGAACGTGTAGATATAACATAAGATTTATATACAGATTGGTTTTATTGTAAGAAACGGACTTTTTTTTGAATATTCGATGGTTTGAATGTTTTCACTTCCAAATTTTTTTTTGTCAAAATGAATACACCAAAATTATCATAGCTGGCAGCTCCAACCGAATTTTTCGACCAAATTTCTACCAAACGTGGCTTAAAGTAAGGTCCAGCAATTGTGTGAGTTTCGTCAAAATCGAACGATTCAATCAGAATTTATAGGGCTAAAAACAGTTATCTTTTTTAGTGGTTTTTCAAGATGGCACCACTGGCACAGAATCGCCCGCATTTCAAAATCACTTCTATCAGACCTGGTCCTATTTAAGACCAATACATTCTGTGAATTTCAAATAATTCTGCCCATCGGATCGTGAGTTTCCGTGAACAGAAGTTTTTGATGCTAAAAATATAGGTAAATTGGGCAAGGGTTACCAGGCGTGCCCGTTATACCATATCTTTTTTTTTTTTTTGATTATGTAAACAAAGCACAAGATTTACATATGAGTGGCTTTTTTTTGAACAAACGGCATTTTTTCAAGAGAGACGATGATTTGGAGGTTTTCACTTTCAGTGCCTGCCCTAGCTACAGGGTTGCCAGCACGCTCATTAAAAGCTACACAAATCTACAACTAAATAATATCAATATGTCCTGAAAATTTCGTAATGATTGAATAGCTCTGTCAAAAGTTATCGAAATTTAAAAATTTTTAAATTTTCCCGTCCTCTTTTTAGGCACCCAGCGCACACATAGGGTTAAAAAATTCCAAAGCATTATCCGATTCATATGTAAAACACGTTAGAAATTTATTTCGTTAACTTTATTTTTGCGAAAATTATTTGTGCACGAAATAATAGGTATATTAAAAATATCACTTAAATGGCCGCCGTCGCCAAAAGGTTAACAATAACTGACATTTAAAGAGACCTGGACCTATTCTGCATATACACCAATGTATCCTGAAAGTTTCAGCTCAATCGGATGGCGCGTTCCCGAGATTATCTCACTGAAATTTTTTGATGATATATATATATATATATAAAGAAATATGAATTTTTGGCCGAATCGATTTTAATACTAATGTTCTTCGAACATTAGTAAAAAAAATTTGCCGCCCTAGGCCCGGGCCTAGTGGGAAATCTGGTATGATATCATTGTACATAATGCCAAAAAGGCAAATTTCAGTTAATTCAAAACATACGCCTTAAAATTATTTTCAATAAGCCTCTTCCATAGCTTCAACTAAACTCCTCTACAAATTATCAATTTTTAAAACTATTATCATTATTATTTGCAAAAGATATGCCAAAATCAAATTTCCCATAGTATGTTTCAGGCTACGCGAAAACTCACATATGAGGTTTTATACTAGTTTCTCCTTAATAAATCTTCCGTATCAAACAACCTAGATACTAGATACAAGACTACATAACATAGCTGTTAAGATATCCGTAAACAGTATACTGCACACATATTTATGCACTTATGATAGCCATAATAATACAAGTATTACATAACATTACATTATATAACATCAACCATAATAATGCAAACATATAAAAAATGCATACGTGATACGTTATCAGAAACACTAATATTTTTCAAAGAACCAATCATAATAATACATAAAATACAATAATTAATAATGCATACATTATAAAAAAAAACACTTTCATATATTTCGAAAAAAAATATCACGCGTCTTGCTCGACTTTTCCCGTTCCAAACATGTCGAGCGAGACGAGTCGCAGTCGAGTCGCAGTCGCACCGAGTCCGAGTCGAGCACAAGTCGACCCGTGTGCGGGTCTCCATTCATTTACATTGGAAATCGCAAGGAGTTCGAGTTCGAGTCGCAGTCGAGTCGCAGTCGAGCCGATTGAATGTCGACCCGTGTGCGGACGCTCTTAAGGTTAGTAGAAAAATCAAAACAAAACACTTGCAGGCTTAGCTTCACAATCCTGAGAATTAATTGATAAACTGAATGATGAAATGGTATCGGCAAGTGTCAAGAGAAGAACGAGACAGCATGAATTAATGATATCTTTATCTCGCCAATACGATACGCGCGAAGTTTAAAACTTTTATGCTGCCTATTTAATCAGAGTTTGGTGAGAAAATATGAAAATAGCAAATCAAAAATATTTTTATGTAGTAACAGCTTACAGATGAATTTGTTTTCCCTGTAAAAATTATTGATCAAGGAGGCTAATAAGAAATCGGGATATTTGGCGTCCCGATCAAGAGTAAATCGGGACGTGTCACCAAAATCCTGAAAATCGGGACGTCCCGCTCAAATCGGGACACCTGGCAACTCTACTCGTAACCGATTACATAACCCCAATTTTAAGGCCCCTACTTCTTCACAACCAGCTTTCTTAAGTGGTAAATCAATCTCAACTAATTTGCTTTCTTATCATAATTATCTTTACAAGTCACTTGAATCTTACTACCAAGTTCACTCTATTTACACAGATTTTAGTAAAGCTTTTGATAAAATTAACTTAAACCTGCTATTGAAAAAATTGAAAAACTTTGGAATTCATGGTAAATTCTATGATTGGTTCTGCGACTACCTGCGAGGACGGTCTCTATTAGTTAAAATCAATAATCACTATTCTTATCCATTTTTCCCTTCCTCAGGTGTACCACAAGGATCACATCTTGGCAATTTGCTCTTTTTAATTTTTATAAATGATATCAGTTTAATTTTTCATGATGTTCAATTTTTGCTATTTGCTGACGATTGTAAGATTTTTAAAACTATTACTTCATTAGCTGACATTGAAATTTTGCAATCCAATTTAAACAACTTTTACAATTATTCCGTGAACAATTGTCTTGAACTTAATATAAAGAAATGTCAATTTATTGTCTTTAATAGAAGTAAAACTTATTACAATCATACATACACAATCAATAATCTTCCTTTTAAGCATGTTGACATTGTGAAAGACCTTGGTGTGACTTTCGATACCTCTCTTAGTTTTATACCTCATATTAAAGATATTGTTAATCAAGCAAATAGAATGTTGGGCTTCATTATTAGGAGCACTCAAGACTTTTACAACTTAAATACTATAAAAGTACTTTATTTTTCTCTTGTACGCAGCAAACTTGATTATGCATCAGTGCTATGGAATCCTTATTATGGTACTCACTCTGATTCAATCGAAAGAATTCAGCATAAATTCTTGCAATATGTTGCATTCAAACTACATGCTTTACCGGCCAATATTAATTACGCTGAGGTTATGTCCCTTCTTAACATAACCCCCCTTAAAGCTAGAAGGAAAACCGCTGACGCAATATTCCTCTTTAAATTGTTAAATGGGGAAATTGATTCATTTGAGTTGCTTGCGGATGTCGGCTTAAGAACTCCTTCTAGGTCAACAAGAAGCAACGATATTTTTTACCTACATAATTTTAAAACAAATTTTAGCCTTCACTCCCCTTTAGAGCGCATGAAGCGCACAGGTAATGAATTATGGAGCTATGTTCATTCGTTTGATGTTAAGATTAATGTGATAAAAGCCGTTTTTAGGTAACTTGAACTATTTCTCGATTGAGTTATTAATAACGAGTATTAACTGATTAAGTTCTAAATTTTTCAATTTATTTATTCTTAAAAGTTATTGTAAGTTAGTATTAAGTTGCATTTATTGTACTTATTGCTTTAATGGACAGCTTGTCCGTATGCTAATAAATAAATAAATATATAGAAATATGAATTTTTGGCCAAAGTGATTTTAATACTAATGTTCTTCTTCGAACATTAGTAAAAAACAGAAAGTAAGGAGAGGAACAATAGTATAGGAGGGAAGGTGAAAAAGTTGAGGATTCACCCTATAAATCCAAACTGGCGCTTCTACCTACAAAGAATTGCTAGAGCAGAAATGTAGAATCCTGAAAGAATTATTGGAAAATACAGACACACTTTTGGAGTTGCTAGAAAAAGAGCAGAAAAGTACGAAGGTGTGTACGAATATTGAATTCGAGCACAGCCCCACGAAGTGCGAAGAAGTAAAAAGTGAAAAAAGAAGTAAAAAAAACAGAAAGTAAGGAGAGGAACAATAGTATAGGAGGGAAGGTGAAAAAGTTGAGGATTCACCCTATAAATCCAAACTGGCGCTTCTACCTACAAAGAATTGCTAGAGCAGAAATATAGAATCCTGAAAGAATTATTGGAAAATACAGACACACTTTTGGAGTTGCTAGAAAAAGAGCAGCAAAGTACGAAGGTGTGTACGAATATTGAATTCGAGCACAGCCCCACGAAGTGCGAAGAAGTAAAAAGTGAAAAAAGAAGTAAAAAAAAACAGAAAGTAAGGAGAGGAACAATAGTATAGGAGGGAAGGTGAAAAAGTTGAGGATTCACCCTATAAATCCAAACTGGAAGTCAGTGCCATTTGTGCCTTGTTCATCGTTGAGAGCTATTGAGGAGTTGAGAAGTGTTTCGTTACGATAACTGCGAGTGCGACAGCAGTAGTCAGGACGTCAGCCGCTACCATTGCCTTACTTATCAGAGCACCAGACAGCCATCCCAGGTTGCAGATCAGAAAGCCGCAAAAAGTTAGCGAGGCAGAAAGGAAAAAAGCAGAAATATATAAAATTGTAAAAATTATTTTTGAAGACGGGTTCTGCCAGCCCGTGTAGTTAAATATTAAGATTTAGCTATAAGAGAAATTTAAAGTAAAGATGAATCCTGACCTTTTGTTAAGGCAGTTGGAAGGCTCCTTAAGTCTAAGTTCCGAGTATTTTTTAGCCTTTTTGAACATTTTATTGAAGGATATTGGTGAGGGGAAAATAGCTTTCTCGACGGAAGATAAGCAGCTCCTTTTACATCTGCTTGCAAAGTATTCCGTAAGGTTTAATGTTCTCTTGTCTAGTGTTGAGCTGAGAAGGGTATTAAGCTTTCTTGGTTTGCTTAGTGATGGTGGTACTTCGGCCGAAAGTTCGGCTGAAATTTCGGCCAAAAGTTCGGGAAAAACAACCGTCGATGCTTCAAAAAATCTTTGCATGAGTTTAAACCACATTGATGCTGATACAGTACAGTGTGGTAGAGGGTCGAATATCTCATTCGAAACGCTTTCGAGAGAGAGAACTTTTTTTACAAAATTTAAAACTGAGGGCATCAAACTGGTTTTTCGGCTGAAAGGTTTGGATGCTGACAGTGAAGACCCGCTACATGATTTGGAAAAAGCGTTTGATGAGGTAATCAGAGATGTGGGAAAGAATTCATCCAAGGATAGCAGGATCTCTTTCACAATTTCACTTCCTAACTCACCTGACGTGAAACCCATCTGGTCTAGCTTGATGCCTCTGACTTCCCTGAGTGGTAGATATGTGATCGGACTAATAGCAAACGTAAATCAGTCCAATACTATTTTCCTTTCAGACAATATAATGTTGTTTAGCGCTAATATTGTAAGTTTTCCTTTTGGCGGTGGGAGAGTCAATCCTCGAGATATGAGAGAGGTAGAAGCTCTTGCGAGAAAACGTAGTGTGATTGATGTCGGTAAAGATAATGATGTTTACTGTCTTCCACGAAGCATTTGCTATGTTATTGAAATGACTTCAGAGAATTTTGACAGACGAAAACATGCTTTAACAGTTGCATCGCTGGATGATTTAGCGAAGACTTTATGTAAGAAAGCTAAGGTTGCAGTTGATGCAAACGGCTGTACCCTGGTTGATCTGTACAAGATTCAAGACTATCTAAAAGACTTCCAGATAATAGTGTTTGATGACAAGAAAAACCCAGATTCAATTTTTTTCAAGATACCGATGAGTGATGTACCTGTGAAAAAAATTTATCTCAACTACAGTAAGACATTAAAACATTTCTATGTAATCAAGTCAGTTACGGCACTTTTCGATAAAGATTACATGTGTTCCCTTTGTGACAAAGTTTTCCACAAAAAACTCCATAAATGTGATATGAAATGCCGGTATTGCAACTCTGCACCTCCATGTACTTTTTCCAGACAGGCAATGAAGACCTGTGATAAAGGTAATCGTTCTTTCAGAGGCAAAGCCTGCTTTAACAGCCACTTTCTGAATAAAGTTACTAGGGAAGGCGTATGTGACACGTTTAAAATTTGCAAGATCTGTTTAAAGTTTTTGAATTATGAAAGAAGAGGCGAAACCCCACATCAATGTAATGAATATTATTGCAGTTCATGTTCAAAAATCATGCCTTCCGATCATTTGTGTTACAGTAAACCCTATAAGGGTAAAAGAAACAAAAAGTTTTTGTTAATATTTTTCGATTGTGAAAGCACTGAAAACACACTATATGCTAAAAGCCACACTTCTTATCTTCATGTGGTAAATATGATTGCAGCACAGCAAGTTTGTCATAACTGTTACGAGGATCGTCAACTATCAAATAACTGTAACGTATGTGGTGTCAGGGAACATGTCTTCGAGTATGACAAGTCATCAAGCGTAGTGAAAAGGTTTTTAGATTATTGTCTATTACCTCGCTCATATGTTACCAATGCTTATTGTGTTGCACACAATTTACAGGGATATGACGGTCATTTTTTAATCTCGGAGCTCGTGGATAGGAAATTGGTAATTGAGCCTATAATGAATGGTACAAAAATTATGAAGTTAAGCTGTGGTCCTCTAACATTTATTGATTCGCTAAATTTTCTAGCCATACCTCTTTCCAAGTTTCCTAGTGTCTTTGGGATTGAAGAATACGCAAAAGGATACTATCCTTATTACTTTAACACACTAGAAAACATGAATTATGTTGGCAAATACCCAGAGCCTGAAATGTATGGGTATAACACCATGAAAACCAAAGAGAGAGAAAGTTTTTTAGAATGGTATAGTACAGTATCTCACGGGGATTTTGACAATAGGAAAGAGATGTTGATGTACTGTAAAAACGATGTTAATATTTTACGTCTTGGATGTATTCATTTCATACGCGAATTCTTGAATATAACTGAAATAAACCCTTTGGTTGAATCTATGACTATAGCGTCAGCATGTATGCTTGCCTTTAGGAAAAATTTTTTAAAAGAAGGCACCCTAGGCATCATGCCTAGAAACGGTTATCACAAATCCCAAAACCAGTCTTTTATTGCTTTCAAATGGCTTACTCTAAAAAGTCTAGAGATTAACGATCAAATTTTATCGGCCATTAATAAAGGGGAAGTAAAGCTGGAGAAAGGCGGGTTTTTGGTGGACGGCTTTCATCGGAAATCAAACACTGTTTATGAATTTTTCGGCTGTTTTTATCATGGTTGTAAAGACTGTTTTAAAGTAGATGAGGTAAGTTATAAATCTGCTCACGGCACAGAGACATTATCACAAAGATATGAAAGTACTCTCAAAAGAATCGAAATAATCAGACGTCTGGGATATAAGTTAAAATATACCTGGGAATGTCAGTTCAAAGATTTCTTGAAAATGAATCCTGAAACGCGAAGGTTGCTTGATGACAAGCTTCTGAACATTTTACCGCCGCTCAACCCACGAGACGCTCTTTTTGGAGGACGTACCGAAGTATTTAAATTGCTTCATGAAATTAAAGAAAACGAAGTCATAAAGTATCTAGATTTTACTAGTTTATACCCATACATAAACAAATACGCTGTATACCCGATTGGTCACCCTAAAATCTACCGTAATGATAATATACCACCTGATTCTAAAGTAGTTTCAATGCAAGGTTTCATTTTATGTACTGTTTTGCCTCCTACCGAGCTATATATTCCTGTACTTCCTTTTAAACATAATCAGAAATTGTATTTTGCATTATGTAGGAAATGTACGGAAATGAACAATGTCTCATTATGCACTCATACAGAGGAGGAAAGACAGATTACAGGTACGTGGGTTATACTCGAGGTTATATTGGCTGTGAGAAAAGGCTATAAAATAAAGAAAATTTTTGAGGTCTGGGAATACGGTCACACTCAATATGATCCTATCACAAAAAGCGGCGGTCTTTTTACTGAATATGTTAACACTTTTCTTAGAATTAAACAGGAGGCAAGCGGTTGTGGTGACAAATACTCAACTGAAAAAGAAAAAGATGATTTTGTTCAGGCTTACATTTTAAAAGAAGATATTGTCCTGAATAAATCTCAAATTGAAAAAAATCCTGGGAGACGTAAACGCCAAAATTTGCTTGAATTCTCTTTGAGGAAAGTTTGGTTCAAGAGAAGATCGCACTCACACCAAAGTTTTTCATAACTTCAAAGATTTTTGTCATTTTCTAGAGTCTCCTGGAATAGAAATCTGTACTTTATATCCTGTTAACGAAGACACTTTGTGGGTAACATGGAAGTATATAAAAGAAAATTTAAAAATGCTGTCGCATATAAATATACCAGTTGCCGCATACACAACTGCCTTTGCTAGACTTAAACTTTATGATGCACTCGAAAAGGTTGGGAAAAAAACTTCTTTACTGCGATACTGATAGCTTGATCTTCATAGATGACAAAACAAACCCTATCTCTTTCCCAATATCCGACTTTTTAGGTGATCTTACAAGTGAGATTGAAAGTTTCGGTCCTAATGCTTTTATTTCTGAATTCGCAAGTATAGGCCCAAAGAGCTACGGTTTTAAAATAGAAACTGAAACAGGGAGCCATTATATCACAAAATGTAAAGGTATTACCCTTAATTTCCGAAATTCTGAAATTGTAAATTTCGAATCTCTTAAGAAACTTGTGACCGGTGAGAGTAAGAGTCAAGTCATTTTAATCACTAATGATAAAAAAATTAAACGCAAGCGTCCAGGAGTTGTTATATCTACAGTTGAGCAAAAACGTTTACAGTTCACTTTTGACAAAAGAGTTGTTACAGAAAATAATTTTTCATTTCCATACGGTCATAAAAAGGCTAAGGTGATGTAAGAATTTTAAGTATATTTAAAGTCAAACTATTTTTGAAGAATGATAAAATATGACACAAGAGTCTTTATAAACAAAATGAAAATACCGTAGAATTCAAATATATGCAGTTATATAAGTTAATATTCTTCACGTAGCTATTTAAGCTAGTATAAGCTTCTAAGACATGTTGTGAAATATCCTTGGATAGTATAAATATATAAATGTTGTGAAATTCAAAAAACCTGTTTATTTTATTTCTTACTACTTTGTTGAAAACATGTCCGTGTTTGTTTTCGATATACAGTGTGGTTCTGGAGACAATGGTCAATATTTCGTCAAAGAACTTGCGGTACTGCCTTTTGAGTTAACATTACCAACAGTCTACCACTTCGCTCCTCCTTACGCATATCAGGAACTGGATGAAAGAGCTCGAAAACAAAACGCCTTTGAGGTGAAAAATATAAATGGTTTACGTTGGAGTGACGGTGATATTAATTATATGCAGCTTCCGGAAATATTTGCGAAGTTCAACGAATTTACCATATATGTAAAAGGTGGCATGAAGGAGGGTTTTATAAGGAAATACGTACCCGGCGCTAATATAGTACAGTTACAAGTACCTAAACTACAAGATCTCAAACAGTTCAAAACTACCTGCAGAATTCACGATACATTTACAACGACAAGATGTGCAGCACAAAATTGCGTGAATCTTTATATGTATTATCTTATGTATACTAAATTTTTTAAGAAAAAATAAAATATGAGATTTTATCGATAATAATTGGAAATTTTATTGCAATACATGGAAAATAAGGTTACAACTACAGAGTATTGGTATCTCATAAAAAAGTCTGGAATAGTTCAAGTGTACATATGATGTTCGAGATGGTATGAAGAAGTCGTTGTTATCCAGCTTAGGCACACCCTTTTCACGACATTTGTCACAATATTGCCCGTAGTACTCCTTCACACATTCGGCAGTCTGATTGTTGTGGTGCATTACAATGTTGAAAAAACCCATAAAGTTGAACAGCCTGAATAGTTCGGGATGTGTTAGCGTCATACTGCCATTACCTACGGGGATCTGATAGAGTTCTAAAAGCCCCTGCTGATTATTCGGAAACTCGTCTACTCGTGTCTTTAATTCGTTGAGGTGTTCTCCAAGTGAAATCCATTGATTGTAGTCTGCCTCCAGCGACTTTTGACCATCACAGCGAAAGATTATTTTTGCTTGAAACGTTTGTGAATCAAATCCGAGTGCAGCTTCGCTCTTATGGAAATATTCGTCCAGATAATAAGTGTAGTTCAATAGAATGTTTTTCTCGTAGATTCGTTGTCTTGCAGGATTTTTTGTCGCCTTCTTAATCACTTTGGTTGAAGTTACCTTGTCCGTGGCCTGACAGGCTTTGTTCCGCTTGCGGCTAGCTTTTTCTGTAACCGCCTTAATCATCTTGTAGGAGTGCTTCTGATAAAAGAACTGAACATTGATATTTTGCACATCAAATTTTTATACTCGTGCAAAGTTGAATTTTACACACTTGATTGCTATAAACCCCGCCATTTTGTGACGTGGGGTTTTCCAGGTAAATTTTCTGGTATAAATTTAAAATTTTATTGTCGTTCGAAAAGAAGTCTGTCAGAGAACTTGTTTAAAAATTGCTTCAAGCCTTTACCATGACATCGAAAATAGAGATATACACAGCAATAATGACCGCATGTTGTTGAAAATGTACTTTGTAATCGTTTTTTACTACTTAAAATGACTTTCGAGTTACTGTGTAAAAAAGCCTTGAAATAAACATTTCTCGGGTACTGACCGAAAGAGTCAAAGTACTCGATAGGATCTTTCCTAGGAATGTAAAAGGCTATCCAATGCGTTCCACTTTTATGAGCTGGATCAGTATTCGCAATAATACACGCTGGTTTTTTTTATTTGACGGGATAAGTGATCGCACGGGTAAACGCCATTGAAAAATCTTTTAGTAACGTAATTCCGCTTTAATGAATTAGCAAGTTCAATCGTGTTCATTCCTGTTCTTTAGAGGTTATTGCTTCAAGGTTAATGATTCTAGTACGTAGCGTGACGTAGCTCTGGAGGAATTCCTTTGTTGGCTCCCCATGTACGAAAATAGTTGAAAACTTTGCGAGGGTTTTTATAAGATCCTCATCCAGACGTTTAAGTTCAAGGTTTCCAGACACGCCAGTATGATCTGTAGTGCTAACTGTTGATGTAGGATATTTATAAACGATCTCCTTTGTATACACTTTATCTGGTGAAATAAAGCCTGCAAACGCAATTTTTTTAAAGAAGATAAAGTGCCCTTCTGAAAATTACTCGGTATTTACTAGACAGTGAGTCATGGTACTGTAGTTATCTCCAGTCAAGGCACAGATAAATAATAAATACAGAAGTGTTGAACCTCTTTACATACTTTTTTATAGACTCGAGTAAACGTTTCGATTTTTATCGATTTCAATATTCGTATCGTACTCTGCATATACAATGCATGTCACACTATTCTTTAAGGCCTCTTTGTATCTACCCTCGATTCGCACAACACCTTGTGCCACAAGTTGATTAATAAACTGCCACAAGTTGATTCGTATGAATTATCCGCTGTCAAGTCAAATGCTAGCAAAAAGCAACCATTGTCGAAGAATTGTTTGGATATCTGATGACCTTTATCGAAATAATTGATACCAGTACCCTTGAAAAGGCTCAAGTACCCCCGGGTGCTGAGTGGTTTTTCTTTTGAATAATCGAATTCTATTGGTTGATTTGGTACTTGTACACCATTAACTGACAAATTGAATCTCGTGATGTTATTGTGTTTGAAGTTATATGGATTTTTAGTACGTTTTCCAGTATAGGCGTCGTTGTCTATCATCCCGAAAATGAGCAAGTTCGGTAATTGACCAACCACTATATTGTCCAGTGATAGTGTGAATGTATTTGTTGGTAACGTGTATGTTTTCACTTCGACGCGTTTGTACGGGTAAACTGCATTTGAACGTTGCAGTACTGTTTCATGGGCTAGGAGAATATTGGGATTGACGCTTACATGATTCATGTACATTGTTGCTTCCAGTATTTTAATTCGAGGCGAGAATTCATCATCTTTCGAGTACAGGTAGAATTCAGGTTTCTCTAATGATAATATGACGCGTAAATCTACACCATTAATCAATAGTTTTTCTTGGTTAAATATATCGCTATGGATCTTGCCCATTAACTCGATGACATTACTTTTCTCTAATAGCTCTGATCTACTAAGATAACCTTTATTCTCAGACTTTGGGCCAACGCCTTCAATCATTTCCATTTCATTCTGGTCAAGATACCATCCAACCGATTCGAGATGAGTTGTTGCTGCATCTTTCCCGTAATTCAGTAGATTTTCAATGTATGCCCTGTACTGGTAGTTGTTGTCTGTTTGAGCTATATTCTTCCCATTCAGCTGAACTGTACATTGTCTAAAAAGCGAATGCATCAAATTATTTGCGACGCCGATTGGATCAGCTTCTACTTCTCTACCATCAGCACCCTTAATGACTTCAGTCCCTGTGAATAACATCTCTTTACCATCCTTTATTTTAACCATCTGCACTTTGAGCCGTAGATATATGCTGGATAAATCACGATACGTGTCACCATGGCCAAGAGAGATGAATTCCAGTACAGATGAGTTATCCAATGAAGCTATCGGCTTGTATGCAACTTCTTCGGTTTTTAAAATGTTGCTTTGAATCGGTGATGTGGAGAATATGTCCAATTCGGATTTCATGCATTCTTTGTAGGAGGACATGATAATTATTTATCAAATATGTCCAAGACACGCTTCTTGATAGCTTTTCGTTTAGTTTTCACCCTTTTGTTCTTTTAACGTGACGCTCTTTTTACACTTTTTTTCAAATTACCAGCTTTACGTCGCTTAGGAGAAGACTTGAATTGAATTGTTGTGAACGGGTTAGCTCTTTTTATAGCCATTCGATTACCTGCTCCATCCATCTTATCAAAAAGTTTGTTTATACCTTTCTGAGCTAACTCCTGTGCTGCAGTTTGTCCGTGTTCTCTTAAGAGTTCTTTAAGAGGTTTGTTCCCAACCTCCTGTATAATAGACTTACCGGTCTTGACCGCTTGTCGTTTTATAGCTTTTACACCTGACGCAGCCAAAGGTTTTAGATAACGTAATAAACCACTGAAAAAGCTTCCTATACCTCTACCGCGCTGATAGATAATTGAGGCTCGATAGAGTTCTCCAATATCTGATAAATTTCCACCACTCTGGACCAAATAATAGCGTGTGTAGTGCGAGTTCATGTCGTTAACATCGGTATTGAATATTAACACTATAACCCTTACATCAATGAATGTGAATATTTATACTTTTTCTTACCGACGTTTGAAGTGAAGCATTATATATGTGGGAGTAAAACTTGGTTCAAAGTTTACTGGTTCACCTTGTTGATCTGTGACTTTAATAGAAATGCTTTCGAAAAAAGTTTTTTCCACAGCACAGTACTCTACATGTTTGAATCTGAAAATACTGTCGCAATCTTGCAAAGGAATCGTACGAAGATTTCGCACCAATTTATCAGCTAATATTCTAGGTTTGATAATGTATGTGTAAACGTGAATTAAATTGGGGCTTTCACAATCGCTAACGGTCTTGAATGCCGTAGCACGACGCGTTCTTTTATCAAGCTCATGTACGTTTTTTTCCAACCGACTTAGACTGTCAAGAAATATTGACTTATCGAAAGATTCTTTTATCGAGACATCAATCAGATCTGGATCGCGTTTATCAACAGGCGTTTTCAAAAATGCATCAATGAATAGGCCAGCAATATTTTCAGTTTTAGACACTTCAATCGGTACTGGTGTTGTACCCGTTGTTCCATCACTCCTTTTGTATGGAATGTTTAGTATTGTATCTGATTCAGTTTTTGCCCATTCATCAGGTAATATATCGGTACCGGATTCTTTAGCCGCAGCACTTATGGATTGACGAATTGATTGACCAATTCGGTAAAATAATTGTTTTCGTACCTGGTACACTGTTCTGCCGGAAATTTCAGCTGTCTTTTTTAAATCTTCGTCTGAAAACTCTATTCCACTCAGCAAAAGTGACACAAAATCCGTAATGTTAATCGGTGAAGGTATTGGCAGTTCCACATTTATTTTTACACCATAGTCTTTTAGATGAAACGTATGCGAGGTAGGCTTGATCCCCGCTTCTCTTTCCCACTCACGTCTTAAGCTATGTGCAGGATATATGTATTCGTCAATCATTCTTAATAGCTCTACATGATTTCTTTTCGACCTCGGAATCTGTCCAATTATATAATCAATAAAGTCTTGAAGCGTGTTAAACTTTTTGTTTGAGCTTAAATAAACTTTTTCGGCGATTTTCTCGCCTTGGTAAATATGCAAGCAGAAACCTTCAATCTTCTTAGAATCACTGATGTCGGGAATACTTCCTTCATCTCGATCTTTTTCGATATGTTTGAATACCAGTTCCTTAATTGATGTCAAATAGTAGTTATAGAAGTCAGGTTTAATAACCAAGAAAAATGACGATAGGAATGTTGAAAAATTAATATCGTTTTTTTCATAGCAAAGTCTCCGTAAAGTAGCATCACTCCATCTTAAGAGAACAAGATTTTTTTTCAAAGACATGATTTTTAAACTATATCTGTTACTTCAGGCTTGCTGGATTCTGCTGCAGTTGATCGTCGACTTCTTTTCATCATATTAGCTTCTTCTTCTCCGATACTGTATTTAGAACGCATAGAAACACTGCTGGTTGACACTGTCTCTCCTTTTTTTCGTTTTAGTAACATTATCTCTGTTATTCCAACACACCAACCGCTACCAAGCTTACAAGAAGCAGGAAGAATATTCTCAAAAGATGATAATGTGTTTTCAGGGTAAATGCTCAGGGAACTATTGCTTAAAAGGCATACGTAGAATTCATCATCTGTTACTGTTACAGGCATTTCAAATTCTTTCCCAAGTCAGATCTGATACACTCGAGCTACTCCCTTTTTTTTCTTTTAGTCTCTCACTCTGTCGAACAGGATGTTTTCTGACGGGTTGATCAGACGTGTATTGATTAGGATCGAACCGAGAGGCCCTTAATATAGAGTAACTAGGCAGCTCTTGCATTTCCACATCCGCGATACTTTCAGAATCTTCTTCACCTTCTTTCTCCATTTTAAAGACGTTGGCCCCCTCATCATCAAGATTGTCTATCTCCCCTAGAACGTCTTCTACTTCATCATGGCTCGTATCAACAGGTACTGTGTATTGTGTTATTCCGTCATCACCAGTTATTATCCTATAATCTTTGTCAGTTGAAGTTTTCCTAAATTTCGATGGTGACTTCAGACTTTTGGCTATTCCACTTGCCGATAGACGACGCTTTGCTGCAGCCGATAATACGCTCCTTGGAGGTGTGATTTCACCTAATGATTCAAACAATTTTTCCACTCGTACAGGTGTAGTTTGCGAAGGTTTCTCATCTCTAAAAACATATTTAGTTTGTGTCGTGTTGTCTCGCAAGCTTTTCTGCTTCTTGCGTACATGCTCGCTCGATGAAGGCATTTGAGTTTTTTTTTTCTAGAAATCCTTTACTTCTACGACGTGTGTTTAAAAATTTTATAAGTTCGTTTCGATATTGATACCATTTGTCTTTATCGCTGAATTTTTCACTTTTCAATATCTTATTCATTGCCTTATCGAACAAGCTCTGGTTATTAGAACTTTCAATAGTGTCTTTCAAATTTCCACATACTTCAGGAGACAGAAGTAGCATTTTATTCAGATTACTGTTCCTATACATATTTCTCAATTAGTGAACCAATCACCCCTGAAAGTACACTGCCCAGTAATACCGGTAGAAATCCGCCTTGTTGAATTAGTACTTTACGTTGCCGCGGAACTGATCGTTTAGCATCGACTAGCTTACGCATACACTTTTTATATTTACAGAGACGGTTATATATCTTTCCACGAGGTCTGTGGTTACCATTCAACGTATTCAATGTGATTTCACAAAGTGTTTTAATTACCTCTGGATCGGCATTCTTAAGTATAGCATTTCTCAAACCCGGTCGAGCATGTCTAAGCACGTATAACATATGCTTGTTGTCCTTTAATCGCTTCATTCGTGACACCATTCTCTTGCTTAAAACTATCCTTCGAGCAATAACACGTTACAAAGTTTTTGTTAAATAAATCAGTACGGAAACGTAATATATCATTCGTATTCTGAGTCAGGTCTATAATAAATAGCTGTGGGTGCCTGAGTGATTTCTTTATAAATTCTCACAAGCTCCTTGCTATTTTCAGGATAAATCTGTTTAGCAAGATGATGAAATTGACTTTTATCACGCGGATTCTTGAAGCATACCAGATATTTACAGTTCAATGATATGTCACGGCAAAATTTTCCCTGATGAAATACATTTTGTGTTACCAATATCACCGAAAAATTCCTATGATGTGATCCTTTAGTGAACAGTTCGCAAACTTGTCTTGAAAACGCGTTTAACATCATATCGTCCAAAACAATAAGTGTCGGCTCATTTGCATTATTCACAAACTCTTCTGGAATCGTACTTAAGAACTCGATATTTTTAAAACCTACATTTGTTGGAACAGATTGAGTTTCAGCATTACACCAAATAACCTTCTTCAACCGAGGCTGTATCATAGAGTCATTTCTAAGAAGTGTCTCTAAAAAACTCGTCTTGCCACATCCAGATGGACTGGCAACCATAATTGTGAAGGGGTGAATAAAGTGCGTAATTTTTGCAAATTTTCACAGATTTTAACATAAAAAAAAACTCTAGCGCACCTGAACCGCTAGAAACACTAATGTTCGAAGAACAGTAGAAGAATCGTGCAGGTTTTGAGTGCATATTCCACTACATGTGCTGCTTATTACGGCCAAACTGTTTCAAATGCCACGTTTTACTTTCGTCTTAAGAATGCATTATAACTCATATGGTGGAAGGTTTCAGATATTACCACTGGCATGAATTTCAACGTTTATGAGAGCAAAACACGAGTTAATTATATTCGTTATCAGTTGCTTATTTCACATAATTTTGAAAGCAGCATCTCATATAACATCAATGAAGAAAATGCTCAGTGCCTGCAGCACTGTAACTGAAGTTGGTGTTTGGGGCTGCGATCCGAAAAATTTGCAGAACTTTGCGAATTGAAACATCGGTTATTTATTTTCATTGTAAATGTTTCCGGTATGTATACTAACTGTAAGCATTTATTGATACAAAAGTAGCACAACCGACTCGTGCTGGCAACCTTTCGCCAGTATCAAAGCCAAGAATATATCAAATCTGCTTCACGTTGTTTAATTACATTCGAAGTTATAGGAGTATAAAGAAATTTAGGGTTACCTGCAGCGAGTTTTTTCAAATGATCGAAAGCTTAATATTTGCTGTTTATTGTCACTACAATATCATTACCATTTGAAAATTCTACGATAAAATCGCTTAATAAAGATATTGCAATTAAACACAAAACCAACAATAGCTGGCAACCCTATCGTGGCTTTTCAACCAAATTTGGCCTGAATAATGTTTATGACAGGTTTCATTTCATATGAAATTCGTATTGATTTCATGACTGCACTGGAAGTTAAAGTGCAAAAAGTTTTATTTTCCTGAGCGAATTTTCAAGAACAAAGACACAAAAATTACCATAGCTGGCAGCAACAATCAAATTTTTCAACCAAATTTCCACCAAACAGAGATTAGAGTTAGGTTTAGCTACTGTGTCAATTTCATGAAAATCTGGTAACTTATTCACATTTCATAGGGCAAAAAGCAGTTTTTTTTCTTTGTAATTTTTCAAGATGGCACCACTGGCACAGACTTGCCCACAATTCAAAATCGCTTTTATCAAATCTGGTCTTTATTAAGTCCAATGCATTCTGTAAATTTTACCTGTATCTGATTATTGGTTCGTGAGTTTCCGTGAACAGAAGTTTTTGATGCTAAAAATATAGGTTAACTGGGAGAGGGTTACCGTTCTTGTCCGACATGAAATTTCCAAAGTTTTATTTTAAAAGTGTAGATAAAACATAAGATTTATATACAGATTGGTTTTATTGTAAGAAACGGACATTTATTTGAATATTCGATGGTTTGAATGTTTTCACTTCCAATTTTTTTTTTTCAAAATGAAGACACCAAAATTATCATAGCTGGCAGCTCCAACCGAATTTTTCAACCAAATTTCTACCAAACGTGGCTTAAAATAAAGTCCAGCAATTGTGTGAGTTTTGTCAAAATCGAACGATTCAATCAGAATTTATAGGACTAAAAACAGTTATCTTTTTTAGTGGTTTTTCAAGATGGCACCACTGGCACAGAATCGCCCGCATTTCAAAATCACTTCTATCAGACTTGGTCCTATTTAAGGCCAATACATTCTGTGAATTTCAAATAATTCTACTCATCGGATCGTGAGTTTCCGTGAACAGAAGTTTTTGATGCTAAAAATATAGGTAAATTGGGCAAGGGTTACCAGGCGTGCCCGTTATACCATATCTTTTTTTTTTTTTTGTTTATGTAAACAAAGCACAAGATTTACATATGAGTGGCTTTTTTTGAAGAAACGGCATTTTTTCAAGAGAGACGATGATTTGGAGGTTTTCACTTTGAGTGCCTGCCCTAGCTACAGGGTTGCCAACACGCTCATTAAAAGCTATACAAATCTAGAACTAAATAATACCAATATGTTCTGAAAATTTCGTAATGATTGAATAGCTTTGTCAAAAGTTATCGAAATTTAAAAATTTTCAAATTTTCCCGTCCTCTTTTTAGGCACCCAGCGCACACATAGGGTTAAAAAATTCCAAAGCATTATCCGATTCATATGTAAAACACGTTAGAAATTTATTTCGTTAACTTTATTTTTGCGAAAATCATTTGTGCACGAAATAATAGGTATATTAAAAATATCACTTAAATGGCCGCCGGTGCCAAAAGGTTAACAATAACTGACATTTAAAGAGACGTGGACCTATTCTGCATACACACCAATGCATCCTGAAAGTTTCAGCTCAATCGGATGGCGCGTTCCCGAGATTAGGTCTGTTTCCGTACTTGAATCTATTATAATATATTATAATAGATTCGCAGCAAGTCGTTTCCGTACTTTTGCTGCAAATAAAATCTTGTTGACGTCATCGCTTCCCCTCTTTCAGCAAGTTGAAGAAAATTACAGCCGAACTGAGCTGAGGCATTTTGCTGCAGCTTGTCAAATCGACTACGATGGGCTTGGCGCGAGGCTTTGAAATGTATATATATTCAAATGAGCGCGCGAAGAAAAATCTTTTCTGTGCAATACTCCAATGAACACGGAATATATTTCTCGCACAACGTTTTTATTGCTATTACAAAATATCCAATGGTGGATATTTAGTGCATGGTGTGCACTTATTTGTATATGATCGACTTCGGTGGAGGCTAGGTTTTAATAAGGACAAAACTGATTTGTACTTTGAACTTGTTAGTCATTGCAACTGAAAATGAAATGTATTGTTGGGGGGAATATGCTGTTGTTTTATTTTGCAGGCATAAGAATATTGATGAATTATAAATTTTGTTTCGCAGGTATATCAATTTTGATATGAGCTCCATTAATAGAGCCTGTTATACCTATTAATGGAACTCATAATTGCCCACGAGCAAAATATGATAATCTTGTAGATGGAAAAGGATATGTTTACAAGGTGTTTCCAATGCATATGATGGCTTCATCTGGTGTGTGGGCTGTGATCATGACACCAATGTTTCTCACAATTGGTTTTATTTTTTATTTTGCATACTACAAAATACATACTACAAAGATAAGACTGAAGAAACGCAAGAACGTTTTTCGAAATTCAAATCAACGCAGCTGTCACTTTTAGTGTCTTCTTCTTACTTGCAGCAAGTTGCAGCAGCGCGTTTCTGTACTTTTCCAAATGTTCCCCCACCACAAAAATAATCAAGCTGTAAAATTCTGTTACTGCTGCACTTTGCTGAAAGTACGGAAACAGACCTATTATCTCACTGAAATTTTTTGATGATATATATATATATATATATATATATATATATATATATATATATATATATATATATATATATATATATATATATATATATATATATATATATATATATAGAAATATGAATTTTTGGCCGAATCGATTTTAATACTAATGTTCTTCGAACATTAGTAACAAGTAAACGGCCTATATTTATACATTTAATCGTTATGAGTAGAAGGCAAATTGTCAACGAGTTACACAGACCTGCTCGTAAAAATTTTAAACGACGTCGGGTCACTATCAGAGGTATCGATGATTTATGGCAGGCGGATTTGGTTGATATGAGCCCATACTCATCAGAGAATAGAGACTACAAATTTCTTCTCACAATAATTGACACCTTTTCTAAGTATGCTTGGGCACTACCGGTCAAAAACAAAAGTGCTAATGAAGTGACCAAGGCGATGGAAACAATTCTTGAACAAAGACGTATTCCCAGAAATCTGCAAACTGGTGATGGAAAGGAGTTTTTCAATAAAAAATTTCAACATATCATGAAAAAGTATGAAATTAACCACTATTCAACATTCAGTGCATTGAAAGCATCGATTGTTGAGCACTCCAATCGAACTCTTAAAGGTATAATGTGGAAAGAATTCAGTATGAATGGAAATTATCATTGGGTTAGCTTACTCCAAAAATTAATTGGCCGGTACAACAGGACAAAACATCGGGTTATTAAGATGCGACCTGTGGATGTAAACGCCACAAATAAGGTTGAATTACTTTCAAAACTATACAGAAAAGTCAAAGTAACATCAAAACCAAAATTTCAAGCTGGAGATCATGTACGTATAAGTAAACATAAACACGTATTTGAAAAAGGCTACACACCAAGCTGGTCTACAGAAATTTTCACAATAAAAGAGGTAAAGAAAACACAACCACGAACATACTCACTGGAAGACTATCAAGGAAATTTGATACAAGGTGGGTTCTATGAACCTGAGTTAACTAGAGTGAAACACCCTGACGCATACCTTGTTGAGAAAATTATTAGAAGAAGAGGAGATCGTGTTTTTATTAAATGGCTCGGCTTTTCTTCTCATCATAATTCCTGGATAAATATAAAAGACGTGCTCTAAAGTGAACGACGTTCATTCAAGATGTTGTGTTTAAAGCGAGAATATGACCGAGTCAAAACGTTCACCAATCTAAATATTGACGAACGAAAAATACTTAAGCTTGCACGTAGTGAATTCTTTTACACAAACATAAAAGACCAGGTCAGATGTTACTTCTGTTCGGTTACCATGGATGCATTCAACGCACCTGCTGATGTCGAGAGCGAACACTTACGATTGTCCCCAGAATGTTTCTATGCCAACGGAAAAGACGTCTGTGGACCCTACGACACACCGATTGCATCAAAGAAAAATTGCAGAATTGAGCATTGCCTCTACAACTTATTAAAATGTGCTGGATTCGGATTAATTCTTGGTGGAGTTATTTGTGAAGCTGTTTCGATGTACAATTATTTTAAATAAACAAGCAAAACAAAAATATCAAGCAACAATTGTATTTTCATTCATATTCAAATAAAATATTACACTTTTACATACAATTCCTTTTTCATTCACACTTGTACTTACTAACATTAATGACCTTAATTCACATGCGAACCGAAATTATTTTCAACCGCTTTCCTCTTCCATACACATTCACTCATTCAATTTATAGCCACATAAATAATAATCAGTGAAGAAATTATCAGAATTCATGTCTTAACGGTCTCGTTCGAATACATCTCACCGGTATGAAATACAATCTTCCGAAAACGCGAATCATCATCATCATCATGATCTTATAAGAAAAACAAAAGACAAAAATATTCGTAAACTCGTCTGCATCTGACCTACCCCACATACAACTAGCACGTGCTCAGGCAGACTTGCTCTACCAGCCTGCAAAAAATAAAACAAAGCACTACCAAACAAACCAACTCTTGGAACTGGCGATGATTTGTTTACATCGCACCAGTCTGCCTACTCACTCCTACATCCAAGATGCAAAAACGTCGTCATCGAGAGACTGGTACTCATGGTAACTGAATTCTTGCCCCGTAACACACAAAACAGCAACAAATACCGGCAAAAAATGCTGGTGTGTTGGGTAGGTGTTTTGGGTAGAGTGAGATGTAACCAGACAGACAATACATTTCTTTCGGAAAATGTTTGAGATCTGCAAACACAAGCCATCTCCTTCAACTCTATGCCTTAACAATTCAACCAAAAACCAAACAGTATAATGCATTCGGCAAAGGTGGCTCTATCATTTGCTCACATGCTATCCCTTACTCGTAAAATGCTTTTAAGATACGAAGGTCCTACCCTTACTACTGACTGCCTGATAAATAGCCACTACCTCCGCCTGAAAGACACTATAGTGGTCTGGTAGACGGAGGGACAGCTTGAGATTCAGCTCATCTGAGTACACTACTCCCGACTCTATTGTTTAGCTTTGAGCCGTCAGTGTACACATGGATAAGCCCATTATCAAGGGTGATACCATCACACCATTCCTGCCTGCATGGAATGCGAATTGTAAACTTCAAATCCAGTATGCATTATGGGGCGATGTAGTCAACAACCGCTGGTGCGGGTACTCCCTCGGCCAAGATCCTCGCATGACCAAACTCTGTCCTATTCCATGCTGAGATACAATTTAGTCTCACAGCAGCAAGATTAGCTTGCTGTGAGATCAGTAGGTTGGTTGCCAGCCAATGTAGCAGCACAAAGAGTGCCTTAGTAGGGGTGGAGCGGAGCGCTCCAGTTACCAGTAGTGCAGCCATTCTCCGCATTTTTTCAAGCTGCCGTTTGCAGGTAGCCTTAAGAGCAACCTGCCACCAGAACGCCACCCCAAACAACAGAATTGGTTCCACCACAGCAGTGTAAAGCCAAGCAACAGTACGAGGCTGCAATCCCCAACTCACCCCTATAGCCCTTTTGCAGCAGTAAAGTGCGTTGAAAGCCTTCCGAGCTCTTTCTGCCACATTGTACGTCCATAGTAACTTCGAGTCAAGGATCAGCCCTAAGTATTTGACTTTCTGGCTCAAGTTAATGGAGACCCCATTCAATTTGGGTAACTCAAAACCAGAAACTTTGTACCTTGTAAACAGCACTAGTTCCGTTTTATTAGGATTCTCATTCAAGCCGCACACACGACTCCAACGCAAAAGTATGTCAAGAGAGTGATTTAACCTCTCCAATAGCGAAGATAAATACTTTCCTGACATTGAAACAGCTATGTCGTCTGCATAAGCAATCACTTTGCAGCCGGCACGGTCCAGCTTACTTAGAAGAGTATTCACCGTGATGTTCCACAGCAGCAGAGAGAGAACTCCACCCTGAGGTGTGCCCGTGCTGACTTCTTGTCTTACGCTGGCATTACCCAGCGTCGAGATTACAACTCTACTTTTGAGAAGCTGCACAATGAAAGCAATCAGCCGTTCATCCACATGCATCAGCGAGAGAGCCTCAACAATTGCGTTAGAGTTAACGTTGTTGAAGGCCCCCTCGATGTCCAGGAAGACAGCAAGCGTATATTCCTTTAGAGCAAGATATTTCTCAACTTGCTCAATAAGGACGTGAAGAGCAGTCTCAACAGACTTACCTTTGGTATAAGCATGCTGCGACTGCGAGATCAGCAAAGGATCGATTGATCTTTTAATATGGTAATCAATTGTCCTTTCCAAAATCTTAAGCAGGACGGAGTTAAGACTTATTGGACGATAGTCCTTCGGCTTAACGTGCGTAACTTTTCCTGCTTTAGGAATAAACACCACTCTGAATTCCCGCCAGCTGGTGGGAACATACGAGAAGCGTAGACAAGCGTTATAAATCTCTCTGAGCCAAGGTAGCGATACTTCCATGGACTTCTGGATGTCAGCCGCAAGGACGCCATCAGGGCCCGGGGACTTAAACGGCTCAAAGGATTGTTTTTATTGTGTACCAATTTTTTTCCAGCTTGTAAAAATATTTTTTAATTTAAACCAATTTTTCCTTTAGAAGCTAGATTTATTTTTATTTTGACATATATCGATATTTCGAGGGTAATCTGCCCTCTTCTTCAGTGTCTTTTGGTCTGATCTTAAAATAGCTTAAATATCTTATTTAAGGTGCTTGCTTTTAAAGTATTTACTACTGCTAATTACCTGCTAATTACCCGTTAATTACCCGCTAATTATCTATTGATTAAATACTTAAATACATTTTACTATCTATTATTAATCACATTATCATCATAAAGTATCTGTTTAAATTAACCTAAACAATGGTGATACACAGTTTCCTTGGTCTGTGTTTAGTCGCCTATCCATCGGGGTTTTCCATATGTTCAGGCTTTCGTATGCATCCAGTTTTCGTACCTGCTGTACTTCCTTAATCACCTCCACGTTGTCCCACGTTATGCTGTGCTCCTCCTCCAGGATGTGTTTCGCTACTGCTGATCGTACTATCGTTGAGTTCTTTTTCCTTGCTGAGACTGCTTCGCGCTTATGTTCGGTTAGTCTAACACCAACTAACCGTTTCGTTTGTCCAATATATATTTTGTTGCATTCTGGGCAAGTAATTCTGTATATTCCACATTTTTCTTCCTTACCTTTTTTGTCTTTCACGTGACATAATATTGTACTTAATTTCTTAGCCCTACTGGTTGGAACTGCTTTAATATCAAAGCGTTCAAAGAGTTCCTGAATTTGCTTAAATATTGACGTAAAAATAATTGGAACTCTTATGGCTGGTTTTTGTTTTTCTTGTATAAAGAGCGTCGTTAACAGATCACGCTGTATTCTGTCCTTCTTCTTTTTGACAAGGTTTCCAATTATTTTCTCGTCAAATCCATTTTTTCTCGCGGTGTCTTTAATATATTTAACTTCTAAGTTAAAACTTTCCTGATCCATGGGTACTGTTAATAGTCGGTGGATCATTGAGTTAAAGGGCGCCATTTTTTGGGAATGCCAATGATCAGACGTAGAAGGTGTTGTTCTCTGGGTGTGTGTGGGCTTCCGGTAGATATTAAACCTAAGAGAACCTTCTTTCCGTATGACCATTAGATCCAAGAATGGTAGTTTTCCATTGTTTTCGACTTCCATTGAAAATTGGATATCCTTGTGTGCTTGGTTCAACTTTTTCAAAGTTTCTGCCAAAGCATCCTTTTTTACGATAGCTAGAATGTCGTCCACATATCTCATCCAGACACGAGGAAGCGATCCTTCTTCATGAAGTTTCTTCTCCAGTCTGTCCATAAATATCTCGCTCATTAGTGGGGACAAAGGATTTCCCATGGCAACACCTTTCATAGCTTTAAAGTATTTCCCCCTGAAAGTAAAGTAACTTTCATTCATGCAAACTGAGGCAAGTTTCAAAAAGTCTTTAGCCCTCTTCCTCCCTTCCGGTGAGCTATTCTTCTCTAATAGCCAGTCCTCAAAGAACGCGAGTGCTTGTTTTACCGGCACGCTTGGGAATAGAGCCTTGACATCAAATGATACAACTAACTCATCTTCCCCTATTGCTGCCATTCTTCCAAGTTGCTCTATCACCTCGTCACGATTTTTGACTGTTCTAACGCTAATCTTCCCTAACGCCCTACACTCGTCTACAAACCACTTTGCGATTCTCCTTGTCGGAGCGTTTGTGGCGGTTACAATTTCCCTTAGCTCATTTCCTTCCTTGTGTATCTTCGGAAGGCATGGAAGGATACCTTCCTTGTGTATCTTCGGAAGGTATAAGCATGCTGCGACTGCGAGATCAGCAAAGGATCGATTGATCTTTTAATATGGTAATCAATTGTCCTTTCCAAAATCTTAAGCAGGACGGAGTTAAGACTTATTGGACGATAGTCCTTCGGCTTAACGTGCGTAACTTTTCCTGCTTTAGGAATAAACACCACTCTGAATTCCCGCCAGCTGGTGGGAACATACGAGAAGCGTAGACAAGCGTTATAAATCTCTCTGAGCCAAGGTAGCGATACTTCCATGGACTTCTGGATGTCAGCCGCAAGGACGCCATCAGGGCCCGGGGACTTAAACGGCTCAAAGGATTGTTTTTATTGTGTACCAATTTTTTTCCAGCTTGTAAAAATATTTTTTAATTTAAACCAATTTTTCCTTTAGAAGCTAGATTTATTTTTATTTTGACATATATCGATATTTCGAGGGTAATCTGCCCTCTTCTTCAGTGTCTTTTGGTCTGATCTTAAAATAGCTTAGATATCTTATTTAAGGTGCTTGCTTTTAAAGTATTTACTACTGCTAATTACCTGCTAATTACCCGTTAATTACCCGCTAATTATCTATTGATTAAATACTTAAATACATTTTACTATCTATTATTAATCACATTATCATCATAAAGTATCTGTTTAAATTAACCTAAACAATGGTGATACACAGTTTCCTTGGTCTGTGTTTAGTCGCCTATCCATCGGGGTTTTCCATATGTTCAGGCTTTCGTATGCATCCAGTTTTCGTACCTGCTGTACTTCCTTAATCACCTCCACGTTGTCCCACGTTATGCTGTGCTCCTCCTCCAGGATGTGTTTCGCTACTGCTGATCGTACTATCGTTGAGTTCTTTTTCCTTGCTGAGACTGCTTCGCGCTTATGTTTGGTTAGTCTAACACCAACTAACCGTTTCGTTTGTCCAATATATATTTTGTTGCATTCTGGGCAAGTAATTCTGTATATTCCACATTTTTCTTCCTTACCTTTTTTGTCTTTCACGTGACATAATATTGTACTTAATTTCTTAGCCCTACTGGTTGGAACTGCTTTAATATCAAAGCGTTCAAAGAGTTCCTGAATTTGCTTAAATATTGACGTAAAAATAATTGGAACTCTTATGGCTGGTTTTTGTTTTTCTTGTATAAAGAGCGTCGTTAACAGATCACGCTGTATTCTGTCCTTCTTCTTTTTGACAAGGTTTCCAATTATTTTCTCGTCAAATCCATTTTTTCTCGCGGTGTCTTTAATATATTTAACTTCTAAGTTAAAACTTTCCTGATCCATGGGTACTGTTAATAGTCGGTGGATCATTGAGTTAAAGGGCGCCATTTTTTGGGAATGCCAATGATCAGACGTAGAAGGTGTTGTTCTCTGGGTGTGTGTGGGCTTCCGGTAGATATTAAACCTAAGAGAACCTTCTTTCCGTATGACCATTAGATCCAAGAATGGTAGTTTTCCATTGTTTTCGACTTCCATTGAAAATTGGATATCCTTGTGTGCTTGGTTCAACTTTTTCAAAGTTTCTGCCAAAGCATCCTTTTTTACGATAGCTAGAATGTCGTCCACATATCTCATCCAGACACGAGGAAGCGATCCTTCTTCATGAAGTTTCTTCTCCAGTCTGTCCATAAATATCTCGCTCATTAGTGGGGACAAAGGATTTCCCATGGCAACACCTTTCATAGCTTTAAAGTATTTCCCCCTGAAAGTAAAGTAACTTTCATTCATGCAAACTGAGGCAAGTTTCAAAAAGTCTTTAGCCCTCTTCCTCCCTTCCGGTGAGCTATTCTTCTCTAATAGCCAGTCCTCAAAGAACGCGAGTGCTTGTTTTACCGGCACGCTTGGGAATAGAGCCTTGACATCAAATGATACAACTAACTCATCTTCCCCTATTGCTGCCATTCTTCCAAGTTGCTCTATCACCTCGTCACGATTTTTGACTGTTCTAACGCTAATCTTCCCTAACGCCCTACACTCGTCTACAAACCACTTTGCAATTCTCCTTGTCGGAGCGTTTGTGGCGGTTACAATTTCCCTTAGCTCATTTCCTTCCTTGTGTATCTTCGGAAGGCACCTAATTCTTGGCAACGCCGGGTTTGAAACCCGCAGCTTGTTGATCTCTCCAATCGTCCCTTTGCACTCTTTCAAGATTCTTTCAACTCGTTTGATAGAGTCTGGCAAGGGGTCTTTCCTTAGCTCATGGTAATCCCCGTTGTTGAGCTTTTCCATTACTAATCGGTCATATTCATTTTTATCCATTATAACCACGGCGTTCCCTTTATCTGCTTTGGTATAATAGACCGGTTTAGTGGCCAACTCTTTAAGCACCCTTTGTGCCTTGCCCGTGTTCCCCTTCTTACGGTTTTCCTTCCCGATGAGTCTAGCAACATTGCCTCTAATTTGTGCTTTCTCCTGTTCGGGAAGGTTTTTTACCGCGGCTTCGACGTCCACTACCAAGTCTTCTGTAGGAAATTTTGTTTCCTTGACAGCAAAATTCAGACCTTGGTTAAGCAATTCCATTTGCTCTTCTGTGAATCGTACCGTGGATTTGTTCACCACATAGTTGGGGATGGTCTCTACAGTATACTTTTTCTTTTCCATAGTATCTTTTTCTCTTGTCAGCTCCTTCAATTTTCTTGTGAGAATTATCCTCTTTCTATCTTTCTCACATTCAAAAGCCCTGTTTGCTTTCCCTATAATGTCTAGAATGTCCCCTTTTCTACCTAAAGAATCACTAGCCATTTTTAAATGCAGAGAGTAAACTTTTAGTGTAATTTCCCCTAATTTTTTATACAGCCTATTTACGGAATTTCTAATGAGATTTCTTTCGGCTAGCACTATTTGTTTTTCCGCTCCTAACAGATGGGACCTAAATTTAATAGAATGACTTTTAGGAGTCACATTCTTTTTCAAACATAATCTAAGGAACCTTATATCTTCAGAGATTCTGCCTATTTTTTTCTTATACTCTACGAATTTAACGAAATCGGATTTTGACCTGGTAGTCATTTTAAATTGTTTTTATTGTGTACCAATTTTTTTCCAGCTTGTAAAAATATTTTTTAATTTAAACCAATTTTTCCTTTAGAAGCTAGATTTATTTTTATTTTGACATATATCGATATTTCGAGGGTAATCTGCCCTCTTCTTCAGTGTCTTTTGGTCTGGTCTTAAAATAGCTTAGATATCTTATTTAAGGTGCTTGCTTTTAAAGTATTTACTACTGTCAATATTTAATGTATATGTATATATATATACGTCAATATTTAAGCAAATTCAGGAACTCTTTGAACGCTTTGATATTAAAGCAGTTCCAACCAGTAGGGCTAAGAAATTAAGTACAATATTATGTCACGTGAAAGACAAAAAAGGTAAGGAAGAAAAATGTGGAATATACAGAATTACTTGCCCAGAATGCAACAAAATATATATTGGACAAACGAAACGGTTAGTTGGTGTTAGACTAACCGAACATAAGCGCGAAGCAGTCTCAGCAAGGAAAAAGAACTCAACGATAGTACGATCAGCAGTAGCGAAACACATCCTGGAGGAGGAGCACAGCATAACGTGGGACAACGTGGAGGTGATTAAGGAAGTACAGCAGGTACGAAAACTGGATGCATACGAAAGCCTGAACATATGGAAAACCCCGATGGATAGGCGACTAAACACAGACCAAGGAAACTGTGTATCACCATTGTTTAGGTTAATTTAAACAGATACTTTATGATGATAATGTGATTAATAATAGATAGTAAAATGTATTTAAGTATTTAATCAATAGATAATTAGCGGGTAATTAACGGGTAATTAGCAGGTAATTAGCAGTAGTAAATACTTTAAAAGCAAGCACCTTAAATAAGATATCTAAGCTATTTTAAGATCAGACCAAAAGACACTGAAGAAGAGGGCAGATTACCCTCGAAATATCGATATATGTCAAAATAAAAATAAATCTAGCTTCTAAAGGAAAAATTGGTTTAAATTAAAAAATATTTTTACAAGCTGGAAAAAAATTGGTACACAATAAAAACAATTTAAAATGACTACCAGGTCAAAATCCGATTTCGTTAAATTCGTAGAGTATAAGAAAAAAATAGGCAGAATCTCTGAAGATATAAGGTTCCTTAGATTATGTTTGAAAAAGAATGTGACTCCTAAAAGTCATTCTATTAAATTTAGGTCCCATCTGTTAGGAGCGGAAAAACAAATAGTGCTAGCCGAAAGAAATCTCATTAGAAATTCCGTAAATAGGCTGTATAAAAAATTAGGGGAAATTACACTAAAAGTTTACTCTCTGCATTTAAAAATGGCTAGTGATTCTTTAGGTAGAAAAGGGGACATTCTAGACATTATAGGGAAAGCAAACAGGGCTTTTGAATGTGAGAAAGATAGAAAGAGGATAATTCTCACAAGAAAATTGAAGGAGCTGACAAGAGAAAAAGATACTATGGAAAAGAAAAAGTATACTGTAGAGACCATCCCCAACTATGTGGTGAACAAATCCACGGTACGATTCACAGAAGAGCAAATGGAATTGCTTAACCAAGGTCTGAATTTTGCTGTCAAGGAAACAAAATTTCCTACAGAAGACTTGGTAGTGGACGTCGAAGCCGCGGTAAAAAACCTTCCCGAACAGGAGAAAGCACAAATTAGAGGCAATGTTGCTAGACTCATCAGGAAGGAAAACCGTAAGAAGGGGAACACGGGCAAGGCACAAAGGGTGCTTAAAGAGTTGGCCACTAAACCGGTCTATTATACCAAAGCAGATAAAGGGAACGCCGTGGTTATAATGGATAAAAATGAATATGACCGATTAGTAATGGAAAAGCTCAACAACGGGGATTACCATGAGCTAAGGAAAGACCCCTTGCCAGACTCTATCAAACGAGTTGAAAGAATCTTGAAAGAGTGCAAAGGGACGATTGGAGAGATCAACAAGCTGCGGGTTTCAAACCCGGCGTTGCCAAGAATTAGGTGCCTTCCGAAGATACACAAGGAAGGAAATGAGCTAAGGGAAATTGTAACCGCCACAAACGCTCCGACAAGGAGAATCGCAAAGTGGATTGTAGACGAGTGTAGGGCGTTAGGGAAGATTAGCGTTAGAACAGTCAAAAATCGTGACGAGGTGATAGAGCAACTTGGAAGAATGGCAGCAATAGGGGAAGATGAGTTAGTTGTATCATTTGATGTCAAGGCTCTATTCCCAAGCGTGCCGGTAAAACAAGCACTCGCGTTCTTTGAGGACTGGCTATTAGAGAAGAATAGCTCACCGGAAGGGAGGAAGAGGGCTAAAGACTTTTTGAAACTTGCCTCAGTTTGCATGAATGAAAGTTACTTTACTTTCAGGGGGAAATACTTTAAAGCTATGAAAGGTGTTGCCATGGGAAATCCTTTGTCCCCACTAATGAGCGAGATATTTATGGACAGACTGGAGAAGAAACTTCATGAAGAAGGATCGCTTCCTCGTGTCTGGATGAGATATGTGGACGACATTCTAGCTATCGTAAAAAAGGATGCTTTGGCAGAAACTTTGAAAAAGTTGAACCAAGCACACAAGGATATCCAATTTTCAATGGAAGTCGAAAACAATGGAAAACTACCATTCTTGGATCTAATGGTCATACGGAAAGAAGGTTCTCTTAGGTTTAATATCTACCGGAAGCCCACACACACCCAGAGAACAACACCTTCTACGTCTGATCATTGCCATTCCCAAAAAATGGCGCCCTTTAACTCAATGATCCACCGACTATTAACAGTACCCATGGATCAGGAAAGTTTTAACTTAGAAGTTAAATATATTAAAGACACCGCGAGAAAAAATGGATTTGACGAGAAAATAATTGGAAACCTTGTCAAAAAGAAGAAGGACAGAATACAGCGTGATCTGTTAACGACGCTCTTTATACAAGAAAAACAAAAACCAGCCATAAGAGTTCCAATTATTTTTACGTCAATATTTAAGCAAATTCAGGAACTCTTTGAACGCTTTGATATTAAAGCAGTTCCAACCAGTAGGGCTAAGAAATTAAGTACAATATTATGTCACGTGAAAGACAAAAAAGGTAAGGAAGAAAAATGTGGAATATACAGAATTACTTGCCCAGAATGCAACAAAATATATATTGGACAAACGAAACGGTTAGTTGGTGTTAGACTAACCGAACATAAGCGCGAAGCAGTCTCAGCAAGGAAAAAGAACTCAACGATAGTACGATCAGCAGTAGCGAAACACATCCTGGAGGAGGAGCACAGCATAACGTGGGACAACGTGGAGGTGATTAAGGAAGTACAGCAGGTACGAAAACTGGATGCATACGAAAGCCTGAACATATGGAAAACCCCGATGGATAGGCGACTAAACACAGACCAAGGAAACTGTGTATCACCATTGTTTAGGTTAATTTAAACAGATACTTTATGATGATAATGTGATTAATAATAGATAGTAAAATGTATTTAAGTATTTAATCAATAGATAATTAGCGGGTAATTAACGGGTAATTAGCAGGTAATTAGCAGTAGTAAATACTTTAAAAGCAAGCACCTTAAATAAGATATCTAAGCTATTTTAAGATCAGACCAAAAGACACTGAAGAAGAGGGCAGATTACCCTCGAAATATCGATATATGTCAAAATAAAAATAAATCTAGCTTCTAAAGGAAAAATTGGTTTAAATTAAAAAATATGGCTCAAAGGAGTTAAAAGCCCACCTCAGTTGAGAATTTGATATTCTGAACGGCGGCATTGAACTGTAATTTTACTCCGTCTGACACGCCACTTCTAGAGGGCAATGATTGCCCGGACAGTGTGCGTCTATCAGTACTTTGAGATTAATTGCGCTCGAACTAGTCCAAATGCCCTCAGCATTCATGATGCACCCCAGAACCTTTGGTGTCGTGCTTAAGACATTGCGAAGGCGATTTGCCTCGCTGAGACTCTCCACGTTACCTCAGAAAGATCTCCATGAGGACCTCTTGACTTACGTACGGCATACTTAAAAGCCTTAAGCTTCGTTTCATACATCGACCAGTCATTAGATCTTTTTGAGCAATTGAACTCCCTCTTACATTCTCCTCGCAAGGTACTGATTGCCTTATTCCACCAGAGGGGCTTAGGATTTCCCCTGCCCGTGGGTGACTTACATGCTTCCTTAGACGCGAAGTTGAGAGAACTAGTAAGGGTGTCAACTGCCTTATCTAGTTCATGATAGCAGTCAATGCTCTTAGGAACAGTTTCCAGTGAGGATCAAACTAGAGAATTAAATAGCTTCCAGTCCGTCCTCTTTCTGTTAATAAAGGCTACCTACTCGGCAGAGCTGCGACCAGCCACGTTGTACGATATGTACCTGTTATCAGAGTAAGAACACTTCTGTAGAACCCTTTAGTCACGAAGAAGTTGCGAGTGCCGCCCACTTATCAAGGTTACGTCAAGCACCTCCCTACGGTTTTAAGTAAGGAAGGTCGGTTCGCTGTCAGTGTTGGCGATGAAGAGGTCGTGGGCAAGGATGAAATCACAAAGTTCCTCGCCTCGACCATTTGTATTGGAGTTACCCCATACTTCGTTATGAGCGTTAGCGTCAGCTCCCAGAATCAGCGGCACACTTATTTTCCTTGCTTATGCCACAATCCCTCTGACAATGTCGCAGGGAGGGCTAGTGCCATGATCATGTGCCATATAGCAAGAAGCAAACCAGCATGGGCTTTCGTCGCATTCCAGTGCAACAGCCATGTTATCCTTGTCACAGAAGTTATGTAATACAAGGACATTTATGGTTTTCCTGACAAGAATACAGACACGTGGCTCACAAGAGCCTTCAGGTGTTATCAGTCTGTATCCATTGGTGCGTAACCCGCAAACCCGGTTGTTAACAACCCATGGTTCTTGGATAAGAATTAGCTCCTCCTCTGTCCTAGACAGGCGGAGTAGCAGGGCAGCTGATGCTACTTTGGAATGGTGAAGATTCACTTGGAGTACCTTCACCATTAATGAGTTGATTAATTAGGGTTAGATCAAGGTCCTCTCCCTCGGACATACAAGCCGTCCCAGCCTCCTGCTCTGCGTTCAGAGTCATGAGGTCCAGGCAGCCACCCAGCTCGGAGGCAGTTCCGACACCAACCCCATCGGCAAGGAGGGATTCCAAATCCGATTCCTCATTAGATCTTTCGCTCAGAAAGACATCAGACCCTTTTTCAAGTGGCTCCACTGCCGTCTGGGTCACCATGTTTGGGTCATGCTTGGCAGGATCTCCCGAAGCAGAGCTCTTTGGCCTGGCGCTTCGATAGATACGTAGGGCCAGTTTTTCGACCCCGTACCAGATGATGCCCTTTCGAGCGTCCAATGCCGGCAGCGCCTTTTCGTTGATGACGAAGAGGGCTTCCCACCGATTGTCCACAGGCTCACCAATCTTCACAACCCACCAATCTTCCGTGGGAAGATCAGAGTTGAAGAGCCGAATAATGTCCAGGACCCCCACTGGATCAGAATGGAAAGCAGAAATCCATGTCCTGCATCTTGGCCGACTGGGGATCTCATCCTTGGACACCACCTTAATCCTGGCGCCCTTTATCCACACTTACTTAACTTAAGTGCCAAGTTATGAGTTCGCGATCATTTCAAGAAATCATTTAGATTTTGCATTCCCTCTCCTATGGTTTCACTGGGAATAATTATGTCGTCGAGACAAACTATCACCTTATTTTTCATAGGTGGAATCACTTGTGACATCATACGCTGGAACACCGCGGTAGCACTTGTGAAGCCAAATTGCATCCGCTTGAATTGAAAATGGTCGTCCGGAGTTATGAATGCATTATGCGCTTTAGATTTCTCGTCCATGGGCACTTGGTAATACCCATTCGCCAAATCAAGCGTAGAAAAATAGTTTCTCCTTGCCAACCGAGGCATAGGTTCTTCAATAACAGGTAAGGTGAACTGCTCTTTCACCGTAATATGATTTAACTCGCGATAGTCGATACAAAATCTTTAGTCTCCCGTCTTATTTTCGACTAACAAACATGGACTCACGAATTCATAGCAAGACTGTTCAATGATTCCCTGCTCTAAGAGTTTGTCACAGAGTATAACCAAATTTTGCCTTTGCGGCTACGACATTCTATGCGGCTTACGTTCTTTCGACTTCACTTCATCAACTTTAACGGATTCAATATGTAATCGCTCAAACGTATGAATTAACTTAATATTTGGTTTGTTATAAACGTGATTTTCTATCATCACACTTTCTATCTGCGCACTAGACAGAACAATCCAGACATCCTCAATAAACTCAATACCGTAGATCAGCAACCGTGCTTTCGTCACACCCACCGTATTGCAAACATTTCCCCCAAATCCTCTCAGGGGTAATTGTAGTGGAACGACCATTAGCTTTAAATCTTCTACTTTATCTTCCCTAAGCGTGACACTGTCACTTCCCAAGTCAATGAAGGTATGGATTTCAACCCCATTGATCTCCACATTTTTAAAACACTCGTCCTCCCTGACAAGTTTAACTGATCGCGCATTATCTTGATTGGTCGACCTTGGTTGTTGCGAACCATCTTTCTTAGAGCAGCTTCTAGCGAAATGCCCTGGCTCACCGTACACGAAACACGCATTCACTTTCGGATTCCTCCTACTATCAGTTTTGGGAAAATCACGAACCGACGCGTCACCGCACCGAAGTGCCACCACACGCACCGAAGTGCCACCAACACGAACCGAAGCGTCACAAAGGTTTCCGGTTTCACCATATCTCACCTAGAAACTCGTCCTAATCTTCTGATTTGGGCACGTAATTCAGCGATCGTGCTTGCCCCACTCAATGAACTCGCTATTTCTTCATCCCGCAGACCATGAAGAATATGCTCTATGAGCGACGCGGCGTCTATACTCGCATTAGTGCCTATTGCCCTAACCCTATATATGAACTCATCATATGACTCACCTGGAGCCCTCGATGTAGCTTCGAGCACCCTGTACACTTCTGCAGCACTTTGCAGCTGATCAAACTCCTCTAAGAATTTCTCCCTGAATTCACTCCACGAACGTGTAACGCTTGATTCCGCGCGACTCCAACATTCGGCTGCTACTCGCATGCTCAAATGTGCCCCGTGCAACATCAGCATGTTGTCCCAGCCGTAAATGGCTTGCAGGCAATCTATTTGCGTCACCCACCTAGACGCTTTTGGACACGCCTTGTCGTCAGGATTGAAGCGTGGCATCATTCTGGCCACATCCTTCGGTGAGAATCTCGCCACCGCTTGCCACTCCATATTGATGGTTTCATAACGCTAACCACCTTCCGAACCCTCGCGATCCTCGCCATTAACGCCCATGACAACATCAAAACACAATTTCCACGATTGTCAAACAAGATAACAATAGAGATCCAAATCCTTATGGCACTATATCCCTCTTCTGATGTAAATTGAACAAAAGTCGAGTAACACACATAAAAATGAATATTTATTATTTCAAACTAATACACTTCTTGTGCGCAACAAAATCAAATCAAATTAACCGTCATGGCTGACTTCTAGACAAAGAGTGCCTCGAGTCCGTCTCGCGTTCACGTTACGTCACCTACTGTACTAAATTGCTTTGGAACACAGGCTGAGTGTTTAGTACTCTACATATCTCAGTGGGTTTCATCAGTGCCTCCTAGAAGTACGGGCCGTAATGCAGAATGATGACCTCAGAGTTTGCGGGAACAATATCGCAAAAAACACACGTTGTCTTAAGGGACGTCCGCGGGAAAAGGCTAATTGTACAGGTTGTGTTAAACTGATTGAAGTGAAAACAAAGTGAGATCCGCGGAACAGTGCTAATGAACAGCTTAAGCATAGTACTGAGTTCGATTTCACGTAAAATTTTCATACAAAATTTCACGTGAAATCTGCTTCGGCGAAAATTTAGCTTGAAAATAAGCAAGAGTGGTACTAAGTTCTTAGCATGAAAAGTTGCGGGTAAACTGGACTTGATGCCCCACACCCGGGAAATCCCGCCACCAGAGGGCGAAAAGGTGGTAGAAAGGTTGAAAAATTAAGAAAAACAGACAAAATTATACAAAAAAAGGAAAAAGAAGATAAAACAATTAAGAAAAAAAAAAAAGAAAGAAAAGAAGCCCCAAAAGCAAACGCACAACCACAAAAACACAAACATAGTAGCCCGACATCTATCGGCGAGATTCATGCAACAGCTGTGTGGGGCATCAAGTCCAGTTTTACCAAAGTTGCTTTGAAGTTGCTTTCGCGTTGAAAACGTAGATGGCACTGAAACATGTCTCCAATCATTTCACGCCAATTTAGTTTGTGCAGTTCATTCTTTCGAGCGAAAAAGTGACATTTGGTGTTTTAATTTGAAAATGGAGCAGTGCAAATGTCTTTCCTATAAGAAAATCGATAGAAAAGTTAAATTCTTGACATTTTATCCGTCAAAAATGAGCATTGTCTCTGCTTTTCTCCATTGCCAAAATATTCGCTCGAAAGAATGACCAGATAATGGAGACATGTCAAAATTTCACGTGAACTCGAACTCAGTACCAGCCTTTAAACATAGTGCTGAGTTCGATTTCACGTGAAATTTTCATACAAAATTTCACGTGAAATTGGTTTCGGCGAAAATTTAGCTTGAAAATAAGCAAGTTTTGGTACTGTATTCTTAGCATGAAAAGTTGCTTTGAAGTTGCTTTCGCTTTGAAAACATAGATGGCACTGAAACATGTTGTCAATCATTTCACGCCAATTTAGTTTTTGCAGTTCATTCTTTCGAGCGAAAAAGTGACACTTAGTGTTTCAATTTGAAAATTGAGCAGTGCAAATGACTTTCCAATAAGAAAATCGATCGAAAAGTGAAATTCTTGACATTTTATCCGTCAAGAATGAGCATTGTCTCTGCTTTTCTCCGTTGTCAAAATTTTCGCTCGAAAGAATGACCAGATAATGGAAACATGTCAAAATTTCACGTGAACTCGAACTCAGTACCAGCCTTTAAACACAAATTAATGCGGTGCGTGCGGTATAATTGGAAAAACTCACTACGAAATGTTTACCGGTTGGTGTTAGGTTATGTGATGTTTTGTGTCGATTTACTGTCGATACAATTGATTGGTACAAAATGAAAGTTATGACTAAATATTATTATTACAACGCACCCACGCACAAAAAACTAACGTTTTGTTCACATTTTAGCTAAAAAAAAAACCGCAAATGAAATCTAAGTGTACATCGGCACTGCCTCGTGGATATGTCAAAACTCCCCGAATAACTGAGGTCATAGCTAAAACGATTACGTAGCATGACGGCCCGTACTTCTAAGAGACATTGGTTTCATCAATGCCTCCTTGAAGTGCGGGCCGTAATGCAGAATAATGACGTCCCACCAGACTGTCAAAGTGTCGCGAAAAACACACGCAGTCTTATGGGACGTCCGCGGGAAAATGTTAATTGTACAGGTTGTGTTCAAGTGAGTGAAATGAAAATAAGGTGAGTTGTGCGGAACAGTGCTAGTGAACAGCTGAAATAAAAATTAATGCGGTGCGTGCGGTATAATTGGGAAAATTCGCTACGAAATGTTTTCTCGGCTGGTGTTAGGTTATGTGACGTTACGTGTCGATTTACTGTCGATACCATTCATTGATACAAAATGCAAGTTGTGGCTAAATATTATTATTATAACGCGTCCATGCACAAAAAACTAACGTTTTATTCATATTATTGCTAAAAATCCGCACGTAACATCTCGGTGTATATCGGCACTGCCAGATGGAAATCTCAAAATGCCTGCCCAAATTGACGTCGTAGCTGAAACGATTACGTAGCCTGACGGCTTGTACTTCTAGGAAGCATTGGTTTCATGCCCTCGAATACATTTGAATTGTGATGTAGGAGATACATGTTGGCCCAAGCAAGACCAAAAGAGGCTATGGCCAACATGTGTACACTACAGAGATGGTATTTAAATGGAGCTGACACGTCCATAAGAAACACACTGGAAGAGAAGGTATCAAAATTTCTCTATTAGAATGTCAATTTCCTCTAAAGCACTACTACACCTGACAACCAAACGCGTCGCGAGTATTTTGCCACCGATTTTCAGAAATTTTTTTTTTATTGACAGTTTCTTCCAGAGGCAAAAAAATTTATTGCAACTGTTTAGTGCGGACGAGTTGATGAATTAGGAAGAAGTATCAACGGTTTGGACTCACTTTTCCCAAGTAAGTGATCACAATATAGACATATAACAGTCCCACATTATAAGTTTTCAAAAGTATTATAATGTAATAAGTGTTGCATTGTAAAATTTGAATTTTGTTAAAACTCATAGAGCACTGTTTACATTTCGTTTGCTGCCATGACATTTTTTGCTTTCAAAATTCAAAGCTGTGGTAATCATTAGCTGCGTTTTATTTTCATCTAGAGTGTAGTAGGTATCCTGCATGCATAATAAAATGATCCAGAGTAGCACGCGAGTTTTTTTCTATCAGACAGTTGTCATTTCAAAATTTGAACTGTCATATACTTTATATTTTTCACATGTATGACTTTTTATCCTGGTTGCCAGGGTAACATGGTAATTTTTGAAAATTCCAACTATTCCAGTTGACATGACTTTTCGAAATACGTTCCACAGAGAGCACGAAAATGAACTCCACTGAGCTCACAAGTGTTCGTACTCTGGATGTTGTTGTTGTTTCGTGTGCAAATCGATATCCTGCACTACTCTGGACGTAAAATAAAAAGCGCCTACTGTTAGTTTGAGGGCAATTTATGAAATATTAAAATCATCTTAATTTTTTTAGATTTCCCGAAAGTAAAGGTTTAAAATATGTCGAAAAAGTTTTCCAATTGATAAGGAATTTGTAACATAAAGATAGATGCTATGTAAATAAATGATTTGAATGTTCTTATAGTATTTAAATATAATATTCTCATATTCAGAATAATTTCTTCACTACGAATTCAACTGCTTGAAATGGACATGCAGAGAATTTTGCTGGAGGCATCTTCACTTTATTGTGTATCTTTGCATTAACATTAATATTATCTATATATATATATATATATATATATATATATATATATATATATATATATATATATATATATATATATATATATATATATATATATATATATATATATATATATATATATATATATATATACATATATATAAATATATATATATATATATATATATATATATATATATATATATATATATATATATATATATATATATATAAATATATATATATATATATGTAAATGTATAAATGTATATATATATATATATATATATATATATATGTATATATATCTATATATATATGTATATATATATATATATATATATATATATATATATATATATATATTTATATATATATACATATATATACATATATATATATATATATATATATATATATATATATATATATATATATATATATATATATATATATATATATATATATATATATACATATATATACATATATACATATATATATATATATACATATATATATATATATATATATATATATATATATATATATATATATATATATGTGGGGCATTTCACGTGAAGTGGACAACGAAAAAAAGTCGAGGCTCTGAATTTCGTTCATATTGTACATAATGGTACCTCTAGAAGATATGAATGTGGATGCACGAGTTTTTGTTTCTATTGGGTTTAGTAGCCGAGCTATGGGCTTCTGAATAATTGACGAAATTTATAAAAGGTTTTTTTGGAAGCGGATTCCAGAAAATTAGCTGTTCTTTTTAATTTTGAAATTAGATTTGAAAAATAAATTTTTTTTCCTGTGTGGAACCGGAAGGAGACACTTAAACTCGTTTTTTTAATAATTTGGACCAGGTTAATTTTGCTTATTTTTAAAACAAAACAAAGCTTAAAGTATACTTATTTGATCATAAAAGTTTTAGAATGGTATGGCCAGTAGTTAAGGAGGTAGGTGAATTTCAATACATAAAAGTCGTATGGAGCGTGGTACCGGAAGCTTGATTATGATAGCTAGTGCATGTGAAAGCAAAATATTTGCAGCAAAACTATTATATATCACTTGTATCATTAACATATAAAAGATAAAATATTAGAAATTGCTAATGCTGATTTACTTAGTGAAAAAAAAGCTACTTGTGTATGGACAAATTAATTTATTTGACAATTTTTACAATTTTACTCTCGTTTCTTAAGCTAGTTCTTTTTTTTAATAACTAGAGGTGTTTCTACGATCAGTTTTTTCCTGCAGATTCGACATAATTTCTTATTTGCTACTATTCTCGGAATTTTTCTTAGGTCTTTAGCTTTCCAAAGAAACTTCAAATCGAATGGATTGAAACATAAATAGCCGCAGAGAGACATAATACACATAATTAAGACTCTTTAACTTATCAACGAAAGTAAAAGTCATTGCAAGCGTTGAACAGTTACTCGAAAAATAACCAAAAATTTGAAATGACTTGGCGTCAAATATATTATATACGCTTCATATTTTTTAATTAGGGTTTTATGGGAAAATAAAACCTTTTTCAAAGAAGAGATGGCGCTACTTATCACATTTCTATATCAATTTTTGTTTTTAGCCAACTAGCTGTACCAAGCAAGCTCTCGGTACCACGCCCCGTGCAACTTGTATGTATTGAAATTTACCTGCCTTCTAAACTACCGGCCATCCCATTCTAAAACTTTTATGATCAAATAAGTATACTTTAAGCTTTGCTTTGTTATAAAAATAAACAAAATTAACCTGGTCCAAATTCTTCAAATTACGAGTTTAAGTGTCTACTTCCGGTTCCACACAGGAAAAAAACTTTGTTTTTCAAATCTAATTTCAAAATCAAAAAGAACAGCTAATTTTCTATACGAATCAATATGTTTCATGTTTTTTAGATTTTGTTTTGAATCTCAGAATCCGCTTCCAAAAAAACCTTTTATCAATTTCGTCAATTATTCAGAAGCCCATAGCTCGGCAACTAAACCTCATAGAAACAAAAACTCGTGCATCCACATTCATATCTTCTAGAAGTACCATTATGCACAATATGAACGAAATCCAGAACCTCGACTTTTTTTCGGTGTCCGCTTCACGTGAAATGCCCCATATATAAGGTCTGTTCGCGTGATTTCATTTACTGAATTTTACTGAATTTTCCTGAATCATGTGGTGGGGGAAATTCATGAAAAGTACGAAAACGCTCTCATTGCATTACCTGAAAATTAACAAACAAAAGTGTCAGTTATCGGTTTTGGGAGAACAATAGTAAGTATGAAGTCATCTAAGCAGTGATCAATTATCGCCAAAAAATATTTGATCTTCAAATCAATATCACGCAAAACATAGGTTGTTTGCCGTGCACATTTGATGAATTTTACTCGCGCCACACCGTTTGACACTTTTCAGTATTTTACAGTAGGTCTGTTCCCGTACTTGCAGTAACTGAATTTTCCAGAATCATGTGGTGGGGAATTTCATAAAAAGTACGGGAACGCTCTCATTGTATTTCCTGAAAATTGACAACCGAAAAGGTCTGTTTTCGGTTTTTGGGAGAACAATAGTGATTATAATATCATCCTAAGCGGTAATAAATTATCGCCACAAAAATATTCGACCTTCATAGCAACATTACGCAAAAAATATGTTGCTTGCCGCGCACATTTGAAAATATTTACTCCGTTTGACACTTTTCAGTATTTTTCAGTAGCTCAGACCCTACTGAAATTTACTGAGAGAGGGGAAATTTTCAGTTTTCAGTAAAACGGAGTACGGGAACAGCTTCATTGCAATTAATCGCGATTAATCGCAATTAATCGTAGTACGGGAACGGACCTAGTAGCTCAGACCCTACTGAAATTTACTGAAAGAGGGGAAATTTTCAGTATTCAGTAAAAGAGTCAAAAAATAGGTCTGTTCGCGTACTTTCAGTAACTGAATTTTACTGAATTGTCCTGAATCATGTGGTGGGGAATTTCATGAAAAGTACGGGAACGCTCTCATTGTATTTCCTGAAAATTGACAACCAAAAGTGTCAGTTTTCGGTTTTTGAGAGAATAATAGTGGTTAGGTATGTTCCCGTACTCTCAGTAACTGAATTTTACTGAATTTTGCTGAATCATGTCGTGGGGAATTACATGAAAAGTACGGGAACGCTCTCATTGTATTTCGTGAAAATTGACAACCGAAAGTGTCAGTTTTCGGTTTTTGGGAAAACAATAGTGATTATAAAGTCATCCTAAGCGGTAATAAATTATCGCCACAAAAATATTCGACCTTCATAGCAACATTGCGCAAAAAATATGTTGCTTGCCGCGCACATTTGAAAATATTTTACTCCGTTTGACACTTCAGTATTTTTCAGTAGCTCAGATCCAGTGAGATAGTAGAAATGGAGTGGACATGCCCATAAGATTTACATTGAAGGGGATGGTAGTAATTTTTTGTCTACTCATTGTGAAATCGGGTCAAATCCAAGTAGTTCCCCTCCAATTTGACAATGAGAGTGAAATGGCGTAAAGGCAGCTTTAACATGCTTTGTGCGCGAGAGGATTGAAGGGGCTAATGGTGGAAATTTCTACCGTCCGTGTCCAGGGGCTGCTCAGATCCTACTGAAATTTACTGAAAGAGGGGAAATTTTCAGTTTCCAGTAAAACGGAGTACGGGAACAGCTTCATTGCAATTAATCGCGATTAATCGCAATTAATCGTAGTACGGGAACATACCTATTATAAAGTCATCCTAAGCTGTACTAAATTATCGCCACAAAAATATTCGACCTTCATAGCAACATTACGCAAAAAATATGTTGCTTGCCGCGTACATTTGAAAATAGTTACTCCGTTTGAAACTTTTCAGTATTTTTCAGTAGCTCAGACCCTACTGAAATTTACTGAAGGAGGGGAAATTTTCAGTTTTCAGTAAAACGGAGTACGGGAACAGCTTCATTGCAATTAATCGCAATTAATCGTAGTACGGGAACAGACCTAATATCTATTTTTTCCGTGATTTAAATTTTCCGCTGTATACCATTATCGTCATCACGAGGTCTGTTCCCGTACTTTCAGTAACTGAACTTTACTGAATTTTCCTGAATCGTGTGTTGGGGAATTACATGAAAAGTACGGGAACGCTCTCATTGTATTTCCCGAAAATTGACAACCGAAAGTGTCAGTTTTCGGTTTTTGGGAGAACAATAGTGATTATAAAGTCATCCTAAGCGGTAATAAATTATCGCCACAAAAATACTCGACCTTCATAGCAACATTACGCAAAAAATATGTTGCTTGCCGCGCACATTTGAAAATATTCACTCCGTTTGACACTTTCAGTAATTTTCAGTAGCTCAGACCCTACTGAAATTTGCTGAAAGAGGGGTAATTTTCAGTTTTCAGTAAAACGGAGTACGGGAACAGCTTCATTGCCATTAATCGTGATTAATCGCAATTAATCGTAGTACGGGAACAGACCTAATATCATTTACTATAGTTATCTTTATCGTGGTCGATTTTGAATTAAACACAGGGCCCTATTCTGAGAGTCACCTCACATGACGAATGAGGTGACGCTCATGATTTCGTATTCTGAGAGTCACGTGAAGTGACGAGCGTCACGTAAATTAAGATTTTCAGTCACTTGATAATATCAAGTGACTGTGGTCAGAAATGATATAAATTGATATTTTGAATAAAAAGAAGAAGGATTTTCACGAAGTTTGCATCGTGAACCATAAAAAAAAGTAAACAAATCTTATTTTGAAGATAATGCGGTTAAACTCAACTACGTGTTCGCCATAGCCGTTAGCCGTTTTCTAATAAATTTTTGGCTCGTATGTTTGTTATTTTGTAGCTTTGTGTCTATTTTCGGGGAGTTTTATGTTTGATTGGTTGTTTTGTAAAGTACCAGTTTTAAAAAATATAGGGTTGCACTGAGATACTCGTGAAGTTAAATTTTTACAAGTCTCCATTATCTCGTCATTCTTTCGAGCGAAAATTTTAACAATGGAGAAAAAGAGATCAAACAGCTTATTCCTGACGGATAAAATGTGAAGGATATCAATTTTCGATCTATTTTCTAATTTGAAAGACAAGCGACAATTCGAATGCCTTATTGGACTGATGAAAAGTCATCCACAAAGCCTGAAACAGCACAGCGAACACATAAAAACCACTTCTAATATTCATCAATACTTCTTACTAATCACTATATTTATAATCTTGTATAGCAAGTTTAAGTATACCTGGTACACTTGTTAACACCGTCCTCTTTTTTATTTCCCAAATCATTTGCTTATCCCTGGAAATTTCCTGTTTGCGTTCGATTTTACTTACTTTCTATTTGGCTTTTATTGTTTTAATAATTCCACTCCCTCCAAAGTAAGCCGAACTTGTGATATAAAGGTATGAAGAGTTTGTGCGCGCCAACGATGTGCAAGCCGTCCCCCATCTAAGTACTGACCAAGCCCGACACAGCTTAACTTCGGTGATCGGACAAGAAACGGTCGATGCCAGTGTGCTACGGACGTGGTGAATTTCGACCGATGATAAATTTCAAACGCTCAAGCGATGCCATTCAAACACAAATTCATAGTCACCTCACCTAGAGTCATGTCACGTGACTCTCAGAATACCGATTAGTAAGTGACGTGACTTTCCAAGTGACGTGAGATCTCACGTGAGATGACTCTCAGAATAGGGCCCACAGTTAAACATTTTACTTATCATTTATTATAATTTTGTATACAGGAATGACACACCATTAATTTTATAATGGGTTTTGAAAAGTACAATTAAATTATCGTCATCGCGAATAAGGATTCTGTCTTTCTTTACAGAGACTATTTTCAGCATTCTGCTTTAGTCTTTGCTTTGGTTTTACACTTTAACTTTGCTTTGATTTTACACTTTAACTTTGTTTTGATTTTATACTTTAACTTTGCTTTGATTTTACACTTTAACTTTGCTTTGATTTTATTATTTTATACTTTTGTACTATTGGATCGAAACTGACTGACTGATTGATTGATTGATCGCATCAATTGGGCATCAAGCACAATTCATGAATTAGTGTAGATTTTTATTAGTTTAGATTGTTATTAGTTCAGATTGTTATTAGTTTAGATTGTTAGTTTCGCTGTTAGTTTTAACTAAGTAGTTACATCAAGACAACACGAGTAAACACCAAGTCACGACAAACAATGGTACGCACAACATCACCATAATTAGCAATAATAAATGTATATCTACCAAATATACATGCAAACAATTTGTAGCGAAGAACATGAAAACAATCAACACCAAGTCACGACAAACAATGGTACGCACAACATCAGCATACTTAGTTATAATGGAATTCCGATCGCGCATCGCCAAAACATAGCGATATCTATGACATATATATATCGCGATTTGAATTGCACAAATTAACCGACAAGGCAGAGCAACGTATGGGTCGAGCCGTCAATGTCGACGACACCAGACCTAGGCCAACAAGTGACCTACATACGATGAATATCGAGCGGATGCCGAATTGCCGATTACTTAGATCGAAGCCTCAGATCGAAAGGCGATGAAAGTAAAAGCTGTGGTGGTAATGTAAGGGACCCGAGATGTGGAGAGGAGTCGTAATACGCGGAAGGAAACCGAGATCCGGAGGACATTAGCGTACGCGGCAAGAAACATGCACACCCGAAAGCTTCAACACGCACAAATCATCACACGAAAGACACGGCGGACGGATCCACGGTCGTAAGCTAATATTAGCTAAATTCGAACAAATCGAAGGTTACTGGGAGGATCGCGCACACGTTTTCTCCGGAATAAGTAATTTTGAAATATAAATTAGCCACCTACCTGGAATTTGAGGCCGAAAATCCTGCAGCACTACCCGAATTCAATACGCACAACACCGAATTTGATGTACACAATGTTTATATTCAGAAACGTCAACTGGGAGAAATGTCAGTGATGTTCCAAGTCAGACAGTTCCAGGTGGGGAATGTGTGGTGAATTCGAAACCCAACACTCGGATGAGCGAAATCAAATTCGGGTGAGTGCGCTAAGCGGGATTTTGAAAATCCCGCTGCCGCCAGGAAAATTTTCCTGTGGGCAAGATTGATGGAAGAGGGTCTCTTTTGCTGTGAATTGGGTGAGTGGACGGAGGTCTTGAGCTGCAGGTGCAGAATCAATTTGATAAGTATCTTCTTTTGGCCTTTTACATATTTGGCTGTGAATTGGAAAATATAACCACTGGCGGTAATCCGGAGGATTTGGAAGCGGCAGCATTAATATCAATTAAACGTTTGTGGTACTGAACGTGAAAACTCTGCGTGGGAAGGTTTCAGTTTTCGTGGACGAAATAGGAATACGAGATTCGAATCGAACGAGGAGAACCAGTCGAGAAGGACGTTGGAAAATATTCAATTGATACTTTGGCGCGAACATCGATCGACGAAAAGGGCCCCATCGCGGGAGTAAGATCATCGCGGCGATCCTGAATAATCAGCAGGTTAGATAGCAAGTAAGAAATAAAAGAAATATTGTGAATTAGATTTAGTAGAATTTTGAAGGAAAAAAGGAATTTGGAGAAGATTACCATTTTATGGTAACGCGTGGAAAATATCGCAGCATTAGTATCATTTAATTACAATAAAGTGTGTGAACGTGAATTGTGCGGGGTTTGAAATTTTCGATAAAGAATCGGTGTTGTATCTAAGAGGCCGTCATTATCTTCTCGCTTCAGGGCGTTTAGAAGCGAGTGGCACCCACCCGCGACCCTTTTTCTTCGCGAGCGAGAGCCGCCCGAAAACTGCCGCCCTTGTAAAGGGTTCTAGAGCGCGTTGCGGTCTGTAACGGTGACAAATTGGCGCCCAACGTGGGGCCTATAACGGTAATAGCGGTAAAAACGGTTCGCAACTGTACTCGCGAAAATTTGATGAGCCAAGTCCCAAATTGTGGGAAGGCATTTAGGCGCGAAAATTGATTGTTTAAAGCCATCTTAAAAGCGAATTTTAAAGTATCTTAAGCGTGAACGGTGATATTATCTTCATTTTGAAATTCATTTTGAATATTTTTGAATTCTTTAAAAAAGTTGGAGGGTACTATTTCATAATATCTATATATACATATATTTTTATTGATATCAGTTTATGATTATATATTTGAATTCTGAATTTTGTGTGTGTGACAGGTTGGATGAGCAAGAGTTCTGATTGTGCAATAGCAATAGTGGATTTTACAGTTTTTGCGAACGAGAAGTGTGTTTTTGTGTCATATAAGAGTTTTAGGTATAACCACCGAGAAGCCGAGGTATATTCGGCACTAGTAACGGTGTTAACGGTACGCTTGGACAAAAAAAAGAGGTTTTTTTTTCCTTTCTTTGTCCTGATCGGGAGGATTCTGTACATTGAAGATAACGTGGTTTAAACTAGTAATCGGGCGAATTGTCACTTTGAAAATATATATTTTGCGAAGCAAATATAGGTGGAATTTTGAATCGGTTATAGGGGGAATTTTTGATGAATTGTTTTCTTAATGAGGTGCTCTTATGTTAAAATTCTGAGGAGATAATGTATCAATGTATTATTAATTTGAGGGTTTAACAGATTAAATAGTTGAATTTTATAGTGTGATCGTTGATGAGTGAGTGGAAAAAAAAAATAATATATTAGTTGATAAGAGTGTCTGGTACGAACCCCGAAGGGATAGAATATAATCTGAAGGTTGCGATTTTGGGTGAGGGCATTTTGAGGACCTGTTTTGCGGATTCTTGTTTTATTTTGGTTGATCAAAAAAAAAGAATCCGGTCCTGATATTCAGCCAGCTGTATATTTTCGTTTTAGAAGAGCAAAATGAAAATTTTAGTGGATCGTCTAAGTAAGGACGAGCTCACGTACGAGCTCGCCATCCGTGGCTTTCCGTCGGACACGGTGGAGAATATGCGTAAAACACTAAGGGCGACACTAAAGGCGGAGTCAGCTCAGGATACGTCCTATGTGGAAGCGGCGTATCCGTTTGATTTCGAAACCGATTTTACTGAATTAACAGCGAAAGCGTCGGAAATCGAAGAGCTGATTTCGAAAGTGACAGGTGATAAAACTTCGTCAGATTTTCTTAAAGCTAAAGTAAAGATTGAATTCGGATTCCGTCGACTGAACAACATGCAAGCAGTCACGCCAGAGCAGTTGGATTCTGCGAAGAAGATTAGGAATCGGTTAATCATTGCAATGGGGACTCTAGTGGAGAAGACCGAGGAAAACAGCGAAGGGGAAGCGGAGCTCGATGATGATCCCCAGACCATGGTTGCGCCGCAGGAGGTGCGGGTGCCCAGTCTAGCCGAAGTGGCAAAATGGGGGCTGAAGTTCAGTGGGGATGCGTCGGGGTCAGTAAACGCTTTCCTTGAGCGGGTGGAAGAACTACGACAAGCAAGGGGTCTTACGAAATCGCAACTATTCCGGGCAGCTGTGGACCTTTTCGACTCGCGAGCACTGATATGGTTCAGAGCCAATCGAGGGTTAGTCGCGTCTTGAGACGAGCTCGTCGAAGAACTTAAGGCGGAGTTCTTGCCGATGGACTACGAAGACCGTCTATGGGATGAAATTCGAAGGAGAACCCAAGGCGAAAATGAATCTGTCGGTGTGTATGTGGCTGTGATGGAGCGCCTCTTCTCTCGACTCAAACAAAGCTGCTCAGAGGAGAAGAAATTAAGGATTCTTCGTAGGAACATCTCCCCTTTTTACCAGCAGCAACTGAGTTTGAAGACAATATCGACAATAGCCGAACTAATTAAAATGGGACGTACGCTAGAGGCCACGAGGGCGTCGGTAGCGGCATTCGTGCCACCCAATCCACGATCTAGACGATGTTTGGAACCCAATTTGGCGTATGTTGGTGCCGAATCAACAGATCATGTAGCGGTGTTGTCCGGACGGGGCCGTGTTCAGTGCTGGAATTGCCGAAAGGAAGGTCACGTTTCGAGGGAATGCACTGAGCCGCGGCGGTGTTTCGGTTGTGGACGACAAGGGGTATTACGAGCGGCTTGCCCGTCGTGTCGGGTCAGGGCGACGGAGCCGGGAACAGGAACGCAGTCGGGACGGCAAGGTCCGGGAAACGACCGTCGTGCTCGCTAGGCGGCGAATCGAGCACGAGTGCGAGGCCGCAAAAACAATTTCGCCAACCAAACGTAGACTATGCATTGATTCGAAGTGTTCATGACAGTCGTCCGCACTTACGGGTGGAGATTGAGGACGTTGTCATGGAAGGATTGTTGGATTCGGGTGCGAGTCGTACAATTGTTGGTGGCAGAGGCTGGTCTCAATTGAGGGAAAAGGGGTTAGTCCTGAGACGTACTGGGGTGGAAGAAGTACGTTTGGCGAACGGAGTTACTTGTGCAGTTGATGGGGTGGCAAAATTGAAATTTGCTTTGAATGGCTGGGAACACCTATTGGAAGCGTTGGTAATACCGGCGATTCCTCATGAGGTAATTCTCGGAATTGATTTCTGGCAGTGTTTTGGAGTCGTCTTGGACATGCAGGGGCAACAATGGACGTCAATTGGATCGACTGAGGTGGCACCAGGCAAAGCGTTGCGGAGCCAGTCTCACTTGTCAGGACAAGAGTCAGAAGTCCTACAAAATTTACTGAAGGAACAATTCGAACTGATGGGCGAGGGTCTAGGGTGTGCGAAATTCGTAGAGCACACTATTAAGACCTCAGCTGCTCCGATAAAACAGAGATATTATCCCGTCTCCCCAGCTGTCCAAAAGTAGATCAACGTAGAGTTGGATGAAATGTTGAGTATGGGAGTGGTCGAGCCCTCGTCGAGCCCGTGGTCGTCTCCGATCTTGTTGATGCGCAAAAAGGACGGGTCATACAGATTTTGTGTAGATTTTAGGAAAGTGAACGCAGTTTCGGAAAAAGACGCCTACCCCCTGCCCTATATCTCCGCGTTCACCGTGCCAGGGAGGGGTCTGTTTCACTTTCTAAGGATGCCTTTTGGTCTACACAACTCGGGTGCGACGTGGCAACGCCTGATCGACACGGTTCTAGGTCCTGCGCTGGAACCATATGTCTTTACCTATCTCGACGATATCATTGTGGTGACGCAAACGTTCGATCAACACGTAGGAATATTGCGTGAGGTTTTCTGTCGACTGCGGGAGGCAGGCTTACGGGTGGCTAAGGAGAAGTGTCAGTTCTGCAGGACAAAACTTCGGTATCTGGGGTACCTGGTGGACGGAGAGGGCTTACACGTGGACCCTGAGAAGGTTCAGGCGGTCAGTGACTTTCCCCGCCCAACATCGGTGAAGCAGGTCAGGCAGCTTTTAGGCATGGTATCCTGCTACCGAAAGTTTATTCCAGATCACGCAACGATGGTGGCACCACTAAGTGACCCCTTGAAGAAGGGGCGGAAGTTCGAGTGGTCAGACGCGTGTGAGGGGGCGTTCGTGTTGTGTAAAACGAAATTAACCACAGCGCCGATATTGGCTTGTCCGAATTTTAGCCTTCCATTTAAAATTCAGACTGATGCTTCGGATGTGGGTATTGGGGCTGCTCTGAGCCAAGCGCACCCGACGGGCGAGACAGTAGTGTGTTATCTCAGCCGCGTGTTATCGAAGCACGAAAGAAAGTATTCGACAACCGAAAAAGAGTGTCTTGGAGTGTTATGGGCAATTGAAAAATTACGACCGTACGTGGAGGGCACACATTTTGTTGTTATTACCGACCACCATTCGCTGGTATGGTTAAATAACCTGAAAGACCCTACGGGCAGGCTGGCAAGGTGGGCGGTAAGATTACAGCAATTTGATTTCGAAGTAGTGCACCGTAAAGGGAAGGAGCATCTAGTGCCAGATGCTCTCTCTCGAGCTATCGACAAGGTGGACAGCCTATCTACCGCAACGAAACCAGAGCGATGGTACGAGAAAATGGTGGAGGTCGTGCAAAAGAATTCAGAAAAGTACGCAAACTGGAAGGTTGTGGATGGCATCCTGTGGAAGCAAACAACAAGCATTGGTTTAGATGCGAGAGGCCAGACAGTCTGGAAGAGAGTCGTGCCGAAGGCGGAGAGGGGAGCTATTCTCAAAAGGTGCCATGACGACCCCACAGCAGGTCACATGGGAGTCGATCGAACGTTGTCACGCGTGATGCAAACCTACTATTGGCCGCGAATGAGATCGGATATTCGGCAGTATGTTAAGAAATGCAAGGTGTGTCAGGTATGTAAGGTAGAGAGGAGAGCACCGATTGGATTGATGTCCACTAGGGCGGGCGAGGCTAAAGAGCCCTGGGAGATGATCTGCGTCGATCTTGTGGGACCACTGCCTAGGTCAAAACGGGGACATGCTTTTATTTTGACGATAGTGGACTATGTCACGAAGTTCTCTGTTCTACTACCAGTGAGAACCGCGACGGCCTCAAGTGTCTTCCGCCTACTGGAAGAGAATGTCTTTTTAGTTTATGGAGTCCCTAGAGTGGTAGTGTGCGATAATGGGGTACAGTTCCGTGGCAAGCAATTCAAAGGGCCAGTAGAGGCATATGGGGTACAAATTCGGTACACTGCGTTATACCATCCCCAAGCCAATCCGGCTGAAAGGCGCAATCAAGATGTTAAGTGCATGTTACGATGCTATGCATCAGACAATCAGCGTTCGTGGGACGACTACCTAGCGAAGATTGCGTGCGCTTTGCGGACGTACCAACATGAGGTCACCGGTTTCTCTCCATATTTTTTAAATTTTGGCCGGGAGATGGTCACTTTTCGGGAAGAAACAGAGGCCCCCGGGAGCGGGGATAGGGATTTTTCACCTCTACGAAACGCGAAAGCTCTGGAAGAAGTTCGTCAAGAAGTGGTTCGGAGAATGAAAGTGGTCGCGTCAGCCAGTAAGGGACGCTACGACCTCCGACGAAGAACGGAGAACTTCCAGATAGGCGATAAAGTATGGAGAAGGAACTATGTATTATCGGATGCCAGCAAAAATTTTTCGGCTAAACTGGCCCCTGCGTATGTTGGTCCTTTCTTGTTGAAGAAGAGGACGTCTGCGTGGACGTACGAATTGGCCGACGCACAGGGTAAAGCGGCAGGGACGTGGCACGCAAAGGATCTTAAGCGATATGTAGGGACGGAAGATCAATCGGGCGATTAACGCCGATAATATGTGGAGTATGGTATGATGGTTGAATGGGGAATAGAAATATGATTTGAAGAATAATGGTATTTACAGGAAGATATTAGGTTAAGAAGTTACTGTGGTGGTGGGATATGGTTTCAATGAGTGAATTCATGAAGTGTTTGTAGTAAGTAAGGATAGAAGTAAGTTCTTTAGCTAGTATTAGATAAGTTACTGTGGTGTTGGGATCTGTTTTTAATGAATTAATTCATGAGGTGCTTGTAGTAAGCAGGTTTGACAGGAAGTAAGTTCTTTTGGTGGTGGGGGCTATCGGGTGGTTAGAGCCAATATCTGGTTAGTTTTACATTTGGTCATATATAATATATTTTAGGGTTAGTTTATAGGTATTAAAGTGGGATTAGAATAGATTTGTACATCAAAGCAATACCGTCTGTTGGTGGTGGGTCCGACTTAGCTTTCATTTCTTTTTTTTTCTTCCTTCGTTCTTATTCTTTTCTTTGTTTTTTTTTGTTGCTTTCGCTGTTGGCATTTCAATTTTCTTTTTTTCTTTCGTCGTTGATGGTAACAGGAATGGTTATCCTAAAAACGAGTTCGAAGGGCATTAGTATTTTAGATAATAAGGGTAAAAGTACCGACACCAGGCAAATCTAAAACATTCAACATATTAACATGTAGGGAAAATGATGTTTAGAGTAATAGAGACATGGATGTAAATAGTGTGCTTGCATGGCGAGAAGGGAATGGGTGTTGTGTGATTGTGACGTCAAAAAAAAAAAATTCAGAATTCAAGTATTGAGTAGGATGGACGGACATTTGAGTCGGCTTTCGGGTATTGCGTGTTAAATCAGAATTATAAATCGCGGTTATTCGAACGGGGATGGTCGAGTATTTCTATGAAATACTCTGAAGCTAGGGGGGTGTCACGATTCGTAAAACTTTCGTTAGCACAAACGAACATTGAACACAATATAAACATAAAAAAAAAAATCTCCATCGTCCTCTAAAGGAGAACGATGGAGATTGGGCATCAAGCACAATTCATGAATTAGTGTAGATTGTTATTAGTTCAGATTGTTATTAGTTCAGATTGTTATTAGTTTAGATTGTTAGTTTCGCTGTTAGTTTTAACTAAGTAGTTACATCAAGACAACACGAGTAAACACCAAGTCACGATAAACAATGGTACGCACAACATCACCATAATTAGCAATAATAAATGTATATCTACCAAATATACATGCAAACAATTTGTAGCGAAGAACATGAAAACAATCAACACCAAGTCACGACAAACAATGGTACGCACAACATCAGCATACTTAGTAATAATGGAATTCCGATCGCGCATTGCCAAAACATTGCGATATCTATGATATATATATATATCGCGATTTGAATTGCACAAATTAACCGACAAGGCAGAGCAACGTATGGGTCGAGCCGTCAATGTCGACGACACCAGACCTAGGCCAACAAGTGACCTACATACGATGAATATCGAGCGGATGCCGAATTGCCGATTACTTAGATCGAAGCCTCAGATCGAAAGGCGATGAAAGTAAAAGCTGTGGTGGTAATGTAAGGGACCCGAGATGTGGAGAGGAGTCGTAATACGCGGAAGGAAACCGAGATCCGGAGGACATTAGCGTACGCGCTAAGAAACATGCACACCCGAAAGCTTCGACACGCACAAATCATCACACGAAAGACACGGCGGACGGATCCACGGTCGTAAGCTAATATTAGCTAAATTCGAACAAATCGAAGGTTACTGGGAGGATCGCGCACACGTTTTCTCCGGAATAAGTAATTTTGAAATATAAATTAGCCACCTACCTGGAATTTGAGGCCGAAAATCCTGCAGCACTACCCGAATTCAATACGCACAACACCGAATTTGATGTACACAATGTTTATATTCAGAAACGTCAACTGGGAGAAATGTCAATTATGTTCCAATTCAGACAGTTCCAGGTGGGGAATGTGTGGTGAATTCGAAACCCAACACTCGGATGAGCGAAATCAAATTCGGGTGAGTGCACTAAGCGGGATTTTGAAAATCCCGCTGCCGCCAGGAAAATTTTCCTGTGGGCAAGATTGATGGAAGAGTGTCTCTTTTGCTGTGAATTGAGTGAGTGGACGGAGGTCTTGAGCTGCAGGTGCAGAATCAATTTGATAAGTATCTTCTTTTGGCTTTTTACATATTTGGCTGTGAATTGGAAAATATAACCACTGGCGGTAATCCGGAGGATTTGGAAGCAGCAGCATTAATATCAATTAAACGTTTGTGGTACTGAACGTGAAAACTCTGCGTGGGAAGGTTTCAGTTTTCGTGGACGAAATAGGAATACGAGATTCGAATCGAACGAGGAGAACCAGTCGAGAAGGACGTTGGAAAATATTCAATTGATACTTTGGCGCGAACATCGATCGACGAAAAGGGCCCCATCGCGGGAGTAAGATCATCGCGGCGATCCTGAATAATCAGCAGGTTAGATAGCAAGTAAGAAATAAAAGAAATATTGTGAATTAGATTTAGTAGAATTTTGAAGGAAAAAAGGAATTTGGAGAAGATTACCATTTTATGGTAACGCGTGGAAAATATCGCAGCATTAGTATCATTTAATTACAACAAAGTGTGTGAACGTGAATTGTGCGGGGTTTGAAATTTTTGATAAAGAATCGGTGTTGTATCTAAGAGGCCGTCATCCTCTTCTCGCTTCAGGGCGACGGTAGCGAGGCAGTGTTTCGGGTTTAGAAGCGAGTGGCGCCCACCCGCGACCCTTTTTCTTCGCGAGCGAGAGCCGCCCGAAAACTGCCGCCTTTGTAAAGGGTTCTAGAGCGCGTTGCGGTCTGTAACGGTGACAATATGTTTATATGAAGACTGTTATGATGGTTGCAGATGAGAAGTATTGAATTTGTTCATTCTATCGTTGGGTAAAGATTTAGACCGGATGTCGGTACTTGAGGGTTAGGTGCTGACGGTGCCATAACTCCTCCATCCGTAGTCTGAAAATTTTCCTCAATTTTTACGTTATCTTTTTCAGGTATATATTCGATTTTGGATTTTGAATTTTTTAATTGAATGGTAAACTTTTTTGTTTTGTATTTCCAAATTAGAAATATGATGATAATTAAAATGATGATTGACATGAATGAAAGGGGTATTCCTATTGATATGTGTTTCAGGTTTTCTCTAATGTTTGTGTTTTCGATTTCATGAAGTTTGTTTACTTCATTGTTTTTCCAGTGTAGTTCTTCTAGGGTTAGTGGATTAATTTTTTTTTTGGGTTATAATTTTCGATATTTTGAGGTAAAACGATATGGGGTGTGTATTCTTCCTGGTAGTTTTCAAGTATATCATTATTGATTATTACTTTGCATTTTGTGAATTTTATTAATGCATGTGTTGGTAAGTGTGTAATTTCGTTTTTCTTTTGTGGATTACAATCATGATTTACTAGTATATTGAAATTTTTATTGTTTGTGACGGTAATTATTCCAAGTGATATTTCTGTAATGTATACTTTATCATTCTGAATTTCTGAACAGTTTGTTAAGTGCATGATACATTCATTTTTTAGAGGTATAAGGTTTTTTGAATATTCTGTGTAGTAGTACAATGAATTATTGCATTTGAGATATGTATTAATATTAGTGAGTAGTTCATAATTGTTGTGATTTGGTATAGGTTGTATGGAATATTTTGTACATGTTTCTTCTAAATAATGAGGTATTATGATGACAATTCTAATGTTGGTAGGTTTTAATATTATATTACATTGTATATTGCTTAACTGATCAAGCGTTATATTAAATTTATCAATTTCTGAATCTTCTAAAATATATCTGCTTAAGTAATTTGTTTTTGACATTAAAATTATTTCCTTAATTTTTTCTATGCTTTCATTTATTAAATTTACATCGTATTCTATGTTTTTTATATATTCTGTTTCTATGAAGTGTTTATTTAGTTGTTCGAATTTTTTGTTCATTTCATTTACATAGGTGGAAATTTTTTGAAAGTTTGTGGATGCTTAATTTACAAGTTGTTTAATTTACTCGTTAAGCTTGTTGTTTTGAGCGACTATAATGTTTTCGTTTTTCAGTAGGTTTTGTTGATTATTTTCTATTTTTTCAATGGCATTAATTATATTTTCTCTATCTTCGTTGTCCATTACTCCGCCAAACTATTTTAAGAATGAGCCATATGGATTGAAAATTCCTCTTTTTGCTTTTTTGTTTATCGGTTCTGTACAGTCTGTTTTTATACTAGGGGGACAATATTCAGAGTTCAAATGTCTATAACCGTTTTGTATTTCATTTTTTCTTTTATTAATTAGTAATATAGCTTTTTCTTCCATTTCAGTCATATTTGTATCTTGGAAATTTATATCGTTATATAATTCATATAACTGTAAATCTATTTTGTATTTTTGATTAAGATCAAGTGAATTTATAATATGTTTTATATTTTCTGCCCTTGATTTTCCTAGGTTAATTTGATGTTTGTTCAATGTATTTGTGAATAGATATTTATTTTCAAACTTATGTTTTACTGGACTAGGATCTGAAATTGTGGAATATGGATTGAGAGTTTTGATTTCGTGTTTTAAGTGTATGATTAAAAGTCTTAATCTGAGAATGTTTGGATGATTAAAGTTTTCATTAATTAGGTTTAAATTTTTTATGATTATGTTATAGGCTGTTTCATAATGTGTAATGTTAACATTATGGAAAATATAGCTTTTATGTGTTATAAGATTAATTTCTTCCCTTTTTATAGTTATGAATCCGTTTCCATGTGTCAAATCAATTATTTCCATTTGCTGTGCTGATGTTGCTAGTATCCACAGTGTTATTATTTGTATTTTTATTGCCAGATGCATTTCTGGAAACAGATGAGATACAATGATTATTTTGATATTTCTTTTTTCTTAAGTGTAGTTGTTTATGATAGTTTTTCTGTTTCATTTCTCGGGTTTTGATTTTAGCTCGAGGTTTTAGTTTGTGAGTTTTTATTGTTATATAATCTGGATTTATATCTACTGATTTACGTTTTTTATTGTGATATTCTATTAGTTTGGTTTTGTATTCGATTAGATTTTTATAGACTTGTTCTTTGTCTGCCTGATTATGATGCACCTTGATTGGAGGTTCTTTGGTTGCTGTATGTGTATTATATATTTTAAGGATTTCTGTGATGGGATTGTATAATTTTAAATCTTCCTCTTCTTCTTGTCTGAGTGTATAAATTCGTAGATTTTCATTTAGTGTGTTGTGAAAGGATTCTATATCGGAATTTCCTGTTTTATAGGATGGTGAGCTAAAATGATATTCAATGTTATTTTCTCCGAACCAGTCTATTGTTTTTTGACAGTTGATTGCGCTTTCGTTGTCTGTCATTATCTTAATTGGTTTTCCCATTCTATCAATAATGTCTGTTAATGCTGTATTAATGTCGTTCCATTGTCTGCTTTTTAATTTAATAAGGCTAACGTATTTACTAAATTTATCTATACATGTTAAGTAAAAGTTATCTTTATTTTGAAACCAAATATCAATGTGGTAGATTTGATTAGGTTTTACGGGTGTTTCTGTTAATTTAAAGGGTTCCTTAATTGGATTTCTCTCATATTTGCCTTTCATGCAAATTGTACAGTTATTAATGTATTTTGTTATTTTTTCTTTTAAATTTGGAAAGTAAAATTGTCTACGTAGAATGTCGTATAGTTTATTTATTCCTAAATGATTTAGTTTTTTGTGTGCTGATGCTATTTCTTCTGATATTTCTTCAACTGATAGATCTAATAGATAATAATTACATTTTAAGTAGTTTACATTGGGATTATCTTTTTTCCATTTGACATAAACATCTTGAAACGTTTTGTATATTTGAATGTCTGATATATATATTCCAACATTTCCCTTTTCTGGTGAATGATTTTTTTAAATATATTCATAAGTTTTGTCGTCAGGTGAATGATATGACAATATTATCCTTTTTTTATTATTTTGTAGTCTAATAACTTTTGCTGAATTAATTTTATGTTTTTTAGGAATAATTTGAGTTTTAAAGGCGTTCAGGGGTTTTTCTGAAATGAAAATGTATTCTGTGTTGTCTTCGTTAGCAGTATGTTGTGTGGCATGCTCTGAGGTATTTTCGGTGTTATTTTGTGTGATTACTTCGCTATTATTTAAATGGTGAATTTCTACTCGTGATAGGGCATCTGCTACTTGATTCTCTTTTCCTGGAATGTAATTGATATCAAAATTGTACTCCTCTAATTTTAATTTCCATCTCTGAAGTTTTTCATTAGGTTCCTTTAGGTTTGATAAGTATTTTAATGGTTTATGATCTGTTTGTAAATTGAATTTAACGCCATACAGGTAAGGTCTAAAGTATTTAGTGGCCCATATGATGGCTAATAGTTCTTTTTCTATTGTAGAATATCTTGTTTCACTTTCGCATAGTGTTCTTGATCCAAAGGCAATAGGATGTCCGAGTTGTGATAGAACAGCTCCTATAGCATATTGTGATGCATCAGTAGTAAGGGTGAATTGTTTTGAAAAATCTGGATATTTAAGTATGGCTTCATTTTGCAAATATGATTTTAATCTAAGAAATGCATTAATATATTCTTGGTCGTTGATATTAATTTTTCTATTCTTTTTTTAAATAAATGGTCATTGGTTTTGCAATTTTCGCATAATCCTTTATGAATTTTCTGTAGAATCCAGTTAGTCCTAAAAAGGATTTGATTTCTTTTTGGGTTTTAGGTGTAGGAAATTTTTTTATTGCAACTACTTTGTTTGGGTTAGGTTTGACTCCTTCTGTTGTAATAATGTGTCCTAAAAATTCCGTTTCTTTTTTTAAAAATTCCTATTTGTCCAGTTTTATTTTCAAATTTGCTTTTTCCAGTATCGAAAGTATAGTTTTAAGTGAATTTATATGTTCAGTTAATGATGTACTGAAAATGATAATGTCATCCATGTAGACACAACAAATTTTATTAACATAGTCTCCCAAGATGTCGTTCATAAGCCTTTGAAAGGTACTAAGTGCATTCTTTAAACCGAATGGCATTCTCATGAACTCGTAATGTCCATTTTCGGTGGAAAATGCTGTTTTATGTTGGTCTTCTGCCGCAATTTCTATTTGGTGAAAACCTTTTGCTAAATCTATTGTTGAAAAATATTGGCATCTGCCTAGTTTATCTAAAATTTCGTTTATAACAGGGATTGGATATTTATCATCAGTAGTTACATTATTCAATTTTCTATAATCGATTACAATACGGAATTTTCTTTTACCGCTTGCGTCTATTTTTTTTGGAACAACCCATATTGGTGAATTATATGGAGAATTTGATTTTTTTATAATTTTTTTATCTAACATTTCTTGTATTTGTCTATTAACTTCGTCTCGGTAAATTATCGGGTATCTATAACTTTTAGTGTATATTGGTTGATTGTTTGTAAGTTTCAATTGATGCTTAATTTGATTTGTAAATGTGAGATTTTGGTTTTCTTTATAGGACATACGCTTTAGTTGTTTTATTAAGGTTGATAACTGATATTTCTCTTCGGGGTTTAAATGATCCATTCTAATGTTGTTAGTTTCTTTAAATTCTGGTGTTTTTTCTTGTATTGAATATATTTCTTCTGGAATATTGTAGTCAGTTTCTAATGGTAGAATTTGATAATTTAGTTTAATTGTTTGGTGGGGATAATTAATTATAGCGTTGTTTTCTATTAGTACATCGTTTCCTATAATACCGTTATAATTGGATTCAAAATTTACGATAAGAAGTTCAATTGCTTTTTTCAATTTTAAATTTTGGAATGAAGTTACTGTTATTTTATGATTAATTTGTGATTCTCCATGTAAGGTTTTTATTGTTATTGTGGGTATATTATCTACTCCACTACAATTATTAGGAATAAATTTTTCCTTTATAAGACTGCGGGATGCTCCCGAGTCAGTTAGTAACTTAAGGCTTTGATTGCCTATTGTAGTTACTTTAATACATGGTAAACCTGGTCCGAGGCCATTATTTAAAAATTTATAATTTCTCCAAAATTTTGCGAAGTACTTGGCTCTGATTTTGAAATAGGGTGATGGATTTGTGCTTTAGTTTTTATTTTTGAATTTCCTCCATCCTTAGAGGGATCGTTGACTTCAACGATGTTATTATGCCTGTAAGTGGCTGAATTATCAATTTCCATTGGTTCTGGTGCTTGTTGATTATTATAATTTTTGTTATTATTATAAGGGTAGTTTGGGTTTGCATAATATGGTTGTTTGTAATTTCTATCTCTGGGTGCATTATATGAACGTGGTTGATAATGATTTTGATTTGTAGGGGGATTATTATTATTTCTATAATCATTTCTGTTGTATTTATGATGATTATAGTTACTGCTATGCTGTGTATTGTAACTATGATTGTTTTTTCGGTTGTTATTATTTTGATAATTGGTATTTTTATTATGTTGGTTTTTATTAGGGTGGTTTTTGTTGAATTTATTTTTATTTCTATAATCTTGGAAATGTAAATATCCTGCTTCTACTAGTATAGAGAATGCTCTATTTATAGTTACAGGTTTTTGAGTAGCAATTATGCCTCTCAATGGTTCCGGTAAATTGTCACGAAATATATCTAATGCCATACTATTATTGGTATTTATAATTTCATTTTGCTGAACTAAATTTGAAATCTCGTTTTTGAATTTATTATTTAAATGGTATAAGCATGTCATCATGTAATCATAATATTGAGAAAGGTTGGTGAATCTAGCGTTAACAAGTTTTTCGTATAGTTGACTTTTGCTTCTAGGGTTATCAAAATATTGAATTAGTAATGTTTTAATTGATTCCCAATTATTTGTTTGATGAGCATCTATTCTTTCTTTTGCTTTACCAATTATTTTAGATCTGATTATGTTTTGAATAGCTATTTTTACAGGTATTTCAAGAGTTTCTATAATAGGTAATATACTGTCTATAATTAAAATAAAGTTGTGTAGATCTCGCTGGTTTCCATCGTATGTGGGAAGTGCTCCTAATAGGTTGAATGCTCTTTTTTCGTTCATCTCGTTTACTTTGCGTGCTTCTTCTGCCATTTTTAGTATTATAAGTGTACTTACTGTATCGGTTTCTGATTCTGATTCTGATGAGCTGCTATGTCTCCCTCGTCCACTTGACATCAATTTGTGTGTAGTTTGTTGTTAACGTGTCTTTTTTAATAACTTTTTAGTTATTGTAATTGTTATGCTGAATCAGTACTCTGTACAGTTCAGCGAGCGAATTCTCGGAAAATTCTGCTCGTTCCCAATGCTAAGGGTTTTTTATATTAGTGTATTAGCGTTACGCTGTAAGTGTTTATGTTTTTAATAACTTTAGTTAGTTATTTTTAGACTGAATCAGTACTTAGTACAGTTCAGTGAGCGAATTCTCGGAAAATTCTGCTCGAACCCAATGCTAAGGGTTTTTTAGTGTTTTTAAATGCACTGTAAGTTTTTAATAACTAAGATTAGTTATTATATTTGTTAAGCTGAATCAGTACATGTGAAGTGTACAGTCCAGCGAGCGAATTCTCTTAAAATTCTGCTCGAACCCAATGCTAAGGGTTTTTTAGTGTTTTTTAGTGTTATAATTACACTGTTTTCACTGTTTTTTTTAAAAAAAACAATTTTATTTTTACCGACTGCGCCAGTTATCTTTATCGTGGTCGGTTTTGAATTAAACACAGTCAAACATTTTACTTATCATTTATTATAATTTTGTATACAGGAATGACACACCATTAATTTTATAATGGGTTTTGAAAAGTACAATTAAATTATCGTCATCGCGAATAAGGATTCTGTCTTTCTTTACACAGACTATTTTCAGCATTCTGCTTTAGTCTTTGCTTTGGTTTTACACTTTAACTTTGCTTTGATTTTACACTTTAACTTTGTTTTGATTTTATACTTTAACTTTGCTTTGATTTTACACTTTAACTTTGCTTTGATTTTATTATTTTATACTTTTGTACTATTGGATCGAAACTGACTGACTGATTGATTGATTGATCGATTGAAACACATTTATATATGGTTTGAGCTATTGAGGTTGCAGAAATTGCTTAGTGCGACTTCTGTAACCTGATCTATGCGAATTTTGCTTTGATATTAGAAATTCCGATTTGGGTTGATTTGATAAACATTCTAAGGTAAACATTTTTGTCTTGAGGAGATATGTTTATATGAAGATTGTTATGATGGTTGCAGATGAGAAGTATTGAATTTGTTCATTCTATCGTTGGGTAAAGATTTAGACCGGATGTCGGTACTTGAGGGTTAGGTGCTGACGGTGCCATAACTCTATGGGGACGAAAATAGGTCGTAATAATTATACTACTTTACTCGATATATTAAATAGACAAAAATTATGTATATTTAAGTGCCGAATCTTATTCTTGACCCCACGAAAAAATGAAAAATTGAAATCAAATACGCCTTTGGTTTGTCCACTTGCCGTCAGTCGTGGGGATTATTGGTGGGAAGTGATACCAAAACCTTCTAGAAGTACGGGCCGTAATGCAGAGAAATGACGTCACACAAAGCTGTCAAAGTGTCGCGAAAAACACACGCAATCTTATGGGATGTCCGCGGGAAAATGTTAATAGTACAGGTTGTGTTAAAGTGAGTGAAGTGAAAATAAAGACAGATCTGCGGAACAGTGCTAGTGAACAGCTTAAATAAAAATCAATGCGGTGCGTGCGGTATAAGTGGGAAAATTCGCTACGAAATATTAATCAGTTGGTCTCAGGTTATGTGATGTTTCGTGTCGATTTACTGTCGATACAATCAATTGATACAAAATGCAAGTTATGACTAAATATTATTATTATAACGCGTCCACGCACAAAAAACTAACGTTTTATTCATATCATAGCTGAAAATCCGTACGTGAAATCTCCGTGTATATCGGCACTGCCAGATGGAAATGTCAAAATGCCAGTGAAAAATGACGTCAAAGCTACAACGATTACGCAGCATGACGGCCCGTACTTCTAGAAGGCATTGGTGATACCGTCAATTTTGACTCCATTTTATACCGTCTCAGTAGTGTTCACCCCGTAAGTGCGAGCTGAGCTGATGATGCTCCCAGCCTGAGTAGATTTTTGGCCAATGTGTATTTGAATAATGCCTCCTAGAAGTATGGGCCGTCAGGCTACGTAATTGTTTTAGCTATGACGTCATTTATTCGGGGAGTTTTGACATATCCACGAGGCAGTGCCAATGTACACGAAGATTTCACTTGCGGTTGTTTTACTAAAATATGAATAAAACGTTAGTTTTTGTGCTTGGATGCGTTGTAATAATAATATTTAGTCATAACTTTCATTTTGTATCAATTAATTGTATCGACACTAAATCGACACGAAACATCAAATAACCTAAGACCAACTCCACATTATACCGCACGCACCGCATTAATTTGTGTTTAAGTTGTTCACTAGCACTGTTCCGCATATACCACTTTGTTTTCATTTCACTCACTTTAACACAACCCGTACAATTAACATTTTCCCGCGGACGTCCCATAAGACTACGTGTGTTTTTCGCGACATTTGCCCCGATGCTCTGACGTCATAGTTCTGCATTACGGCCCGTACCTCTAGGAGCCCTTGGTTTCAGTCACCTTGACCAAAGTGTATAGAATGATAAGTGGGTGAACTACTGCCATTTTCCAGAAAAAAACACTTTAACCTTGAAATTGCGCCTTTATGTATTACCTGTCAAAGCAACTTGAATTTATATGTTCAGTTAATGATGTACTGAAAATGATAATGTCATCCATGTAGACACAACAAATTTTATTAACATAGTCTCCCAAGATGTCGTTCATAAGCCTTTGAAAGGTACTAAGTGCATTCTTTAAACCGAATGGCATTCTCATGAACTCGTAATGTCCATTTTCGGTGGAAAATGCTGTTTTATGTTGGTCTTCTGCCGCAATTTCTATTTGGTGAAAACCTTTTGCTAAATCTATTGTTGAAAAATATTGGCATCTGCCTAGTTTATCTAAAATTTCGTTTATAACAGGGATTGGATATTTATCATCAGTAGTTACATTATTCAATTTTCTATAATCGATTACAATACGGAATTTTCTTTTACCGCTTGCGTCTATTTTTTTTGGAACAACCCATATTGGTGAATTATATGGAGAATTTGATTTTTTTATAATTTTTTTATCTAACATTTCTTGTATTTGTCTATTAACTTCGTCTCGGTAAATTATCGGGTATCTATAACTTTTAGTGTATATTGGTTGATTGTTTGTAAGTTTCAATTGATGCTTAATTTGATTTGTAAATGTGAGATTTTGGTTTTCTTTATAGGACATACGCTTTAGTTGTTTTATTAAGGTTGATAACTGATATTTCTCTTCGGGGTTTAAATGATCCATTCTAATGTTGTTAGTTTCTTTAAATTCTGGTGTTTTTTCTTGTATTGAATATATTTCTTCTGGAATATTGTAGTCAGTTTCTAATGGTAGAATTTGATAATTTAGTTTAATTGTTTGGTGGGGATAATTAATTATAGCGTTGTTTTCTATTAGTACATCGTTTCCTATAATACCGTTATAATTGGATTCAAAATTTACGATAAGAAGTTCAATTGCTTTTTTCAATTTTAAATTTTGGAATGAAGTTACTGTTATTTTATGATTAATTTGTGATTCTCCATGTAAGGTTTTTATTGTTATTGTGGGTATATTATCTACTCCACTACAATTATTAGGAATAAATTTTTCCTTTATAAGACTGCGGGATGCTCCCGAGTCAGTTAGTAACTTAAGGCTTTGATTGCCTATTGTAGTTACTTTAATACATGGTAAACCTGGTCCGAGGCCATTATTTAAAAATTTATAATTTCTCCAAAATTTTGCGAAGTACTTGGCTCTGATTTTGAAATAGGGTGATGGATTTGTGCTTTAGTTTTTATTTTTGAATTTCCTCCATCCTTAGAGGGATCGTTGACTTCAACGATGTTATTATGCCTGTAAGTGGCTGAATTATCAATTTCCATTGGTTCTGGTGCTTGTTGATTATTATAATTTTTGTTATTATTATAAGGGTAGTTTGGGTTTGCATAATATGGTTGTTTGTAATTTCTATCTCTGGGTGCATTATATGAACGTGGTTGATAATGATTTTGATTTGTAGGGGGATTATTATTATTTCTATAATCATTTCTGTTGTATTTATGATGATTATAGTTACTGCTATGCTGTGTATTGTAACTATGATTGTTTTTTCGGTTGTTATTATTTTGATAATTGGTATTTTTATTATGTTGGTTTTTATTAGGGTGGTTTTTGTTGAATTTATTTTTATTTCTATAATCTTGGAAATGTAAATATCCTGCTTCTACTAGTATAGAGAATGCTCTATTTATAGTTACAGGTTTTTGAGTAGCAATTATGCCTCTCAATGGTTCCGGTAAATTGTCACGAAATATATCTAATGCCATACTATTATTGGTATTTATAATTTCATTTTGCTGAACTAAATTTGAAATCTCGTTTTTGAATTTATTATTTAAATGGTATAAGCATGTCATCATGTAATCATAATATTGAGAAAGGTTGGTGAATCTAGCGTTAACAAGTTTTTCGTATAGTTGACTTTTGCTTCTAGGGTTATCAAAATATTGAATTAGTAATGTTTTAATTGATTCCCAATTATTTGTTTGATGAGCATCTATTCTTTCTTTTGCTTTACCAATTATTTTAGATCTGATTATGTTTTGAATAGCTATTTTTACAGGTATTTCAAGAGTTTCTATAATAGGTAATATACTGTCTATAATTAAAATAAAGTTGTGTAGATCTCGCTGGTTTCCATCGTATGTGGGAAGTGCTCCTAATAGGTTGAATGCTCTTTTTTCGTTCATCTCGTTTACTTTGCGTGCTTCTTCTGCCATTTTTAGTATTATAAGTGTACTTACTGTATCGGTTTCTGATTCTGATTCTGATGAGCTGCTATGTCTCCCTCGTCCACTTGACATCAATTTGTGTGTAGTTTGTTGTTAACGTGTCTTTTTTAATAACTTTTTAGTTATTGTAATTGTTATGCTGAATCAGTACTCTGTACAGTTCAGCGAGCGAATTCTCGGAAAATTCTGCTCGTTCCCAATGCTAAGGGTTTTTTATATTAGTGTATTAGCGTTACGCTGTAAGTGTTTATGTTTTTAATAACTTTAGTTAGTTATTTTTAGACTGAATCAGTACTTAGTACAGTTCAGTGAGCGAATTCTCGGAAAATTCTGCTCGAACCCAATGCTAAGGGTTTTTTAGTGTTTTTAAATGCACTGTAAGTTTTTAATAACTAAGATTAGTTATTATATTTGTTAAGCTGAATCAGTACATGTGAAGTGTACAGTCCAGCGAGCGAATTCTCTTAAAATTCTGCTCGAACCCAATGCTAAGGGTTTTTTAGTGTTTTTTAGTGTTATAATTACACTGTTTTCACTGTTTTTTTAAAAAAAAACAATTTTATTTTTACCGACTGCGCCAGTTATCTTTATCGTGGTCGGTTTTGAATTAAACACAGTCAAACATTTTACTTATCATTTATTATAATTTTGTATACAGGAATGACACACCATTAATTTTATAATGGGTTTTGAAAAGTACAATTAAATTATCGTCATCGCGAATAAGGATTCTGTCTTTCTTTACACAGACTATTTTCAGCATTCTGCTTTAGTCTTTGCTTTGGTTTTACACTTTAACTTTGCTTTGATTTTACACTTTAACTTTGTTTTGATTTTATACTTTAACTTTGCTTTGATTTTACACTTTAACTTTGCTTTGATTTTATTATTTTATACTTTTGTACTATTGGATCGAAACTGACTGACTGATTGATTGATTGATCGATTGAAACACATTTATATATGGTTTGAGCTATTGAGGTTGCAGAAATTGCTTAGTGCGACTTCTGTAACCTGATCTATGCGAATTTTGCTTTGATCTTAGAAATTCCGATTTGGGTTGATTTGATAAACATTCTAAGGTAAACATTTTTGTCTTGAGGAGATATGTTTATATGAAGATTGTTATGATGGTTGCAGATGAGAAGTATTGAATTTGTTCATTCTATCGTTGGGTAAAGATTTAGACCGGATGTCGGTACTTGAGGGTTAGGTGCTGACGGTGCCATAACTCTATGGGGACGAAAATAGGTCGTAATAATTATACTACTTTACTCGATATATTAAATAGACAAAAATTATGTATATTTAAGTGCCGAATCTTATTCTTGACCCCACGAAAAAATGAAAAATTGAAATCAAATACGCCTTTGGTTTGTCCACTTGCCGTCAGTCGTGGGGATTATTGGTGGGAAGTGATACCAAAACCTTCTAGAAGTACGGGCCGTAATGCAGAGAAATGACGTCACACAAAGCTGTCAAAGTGTCGCGAAAAACACACGCAATCTTATGGGATGTCCGCGGGAAAATGTTAATTGTACAGGTTGTGTTAAAGTGAGTGAAGTGAAAATAAAGACAGATCTGCGGAACAGTGCTAGTGAACAGCTTAAATAAAAATCAATGCGGTGCGTGCGGTATAAGTGGGAAAATTCGCTACGAAATATTAATCAGTTGGTCTCAGGTTATGTGATGTTTCGTGTCGATTTACTGTCGATACAATCAATTGATACAAAATGCAAGTTATGACTAAATATTATTATTATAACGCGTCCACGCACAAAAAACTAACGTTTTATTCATATCATAGCTGAAAATCCGTACGTGAAATCTCCGTGTATATCGGCACTGCCAGATGGAAATGTCAAAATGCCAGTGAAAAATGACGTCAAAGCTACAACGATTACGCAGCATGACGGCCCGTACTTCTAGAAGGCATTGGTGATACCGTCAATTTTGACTCCATTTTATACCGTCTCAGTAGTGTTCACCCCGTAAGTGCGAGCTGAGCTGATGATGCTCCCAGCCTGAGTAGATTTTTGGCCAATGTGTATTTGAATAATGCCTCCTAGAAGTATGGGCCGTCAGGCTACGTAATTGTTTTAGCTATGACGTCATTTATTCGGGGAGTTTTGACATATCCACGAGGCAGTGCCAATGTACACGAAGATTTCACTTGCGGTTTTTTCACTAAAATATGAATAAAACGTTAGTTTTTGTGCTTGGATGCGTTGTAATAATAATATTTAGTCATAACTTTCATTTTGTATCAATTAATTGTATCGACAGTAAATCGACACGAAACATCAAATAACCTAAGACCAACTCCACATTATACCGCACGCACCGCATTAATTTGTGTTTAAGTTGTTCACTAGCACTGTTCCGCATATACCACTTTGTTTTCATTTCACTCACTTTAACACAACCCGTACAATTAACATTTTCCCGCGGACGTCCCATAAGACTACGTGTGTTTTTCGCGACATTTGCCCCGATGCTCTGACGTCATAGTTCTGCATTACGGCCCGTACCTCTAGGAGCCCTTGGTTTCAGTCACCTTGACCAAAGTGTATAGAATGATAAGTGGGTGAACTACTGCCATTTTCCAGAAAAAAACACTTTAACCTTGAAATTGCGCCTTTATGTATTACCTGTCAAAGCAACTTGAATTTATATGTTCAGTTAATGATGTACTGAAAATGATAATGTCATCCATGTAGACACAACAAATTTTATTAACATAGTCTCCCAAGATGTCGTTCATAAGCCTTTGAAAGGTACTAAGTGCATTCTTTAAACCGAATGGCATTCTCATGAACTCGTAATGTCCATTTTCGGTGGAAAATGCTGTTTTATGTTGGTCTTCTGCCGCAATTTCTATTTGGTGAAAACCTTTTGCTAAATCTATTGTTGAAAAATATTGGCATCTGCCTAGTTTATCTAAAATTTCGTTTATAACAGGGATTGGATATTTATCATCAGTAGTTACATTATTCAATTTTCTATAATCGATTACAATACGGAATTTTCTTTTACCGCTTGCGTCTATTTTTTTTGGAACAACCCATATTGGTGAATTATATGGAGAATTTGATTTTTTTATAATTTTTTTATCTAACATCTCTTGTATTTGTCTATTAACTTCGTCTCGGTAAATTATCGGGTATCTATAACTTTTAGTGTATATTGGTTGATTGTTTGTAAGTTTCAATTGATGCTTAATTTGATTTGTAAATGTGAGATTTTGGTTTTCTTTATAGGACATACGCTTTAGTTGTTTTATTAAGGTTGATAACTGATATTTCTCTTCGGGGTTTAAATGATCCATTCTAATGTTGTTAGTTTCTTTAAATTCTGGTGTTTTTTCTTGTATTGAATATATTTCTTCTGGAATATTGTAGTCAGTTTCTAATGGTAGAATTTGATAATTTAGTTTAATTGTTTGGTGGGGATAATTAATTATAGCGTTGTTTTCTATTAGTACATCGTTTCCTATAATACCGTTATAATTGGATTCAAAATTTACGATAAGAAGTTCAATTGCTTTTTTCAATTTTAAATTTTGGAATGAAGTTACTGTTATTTTATGATTAATTTGTGATTCTCCATGTAAGGTTTTTATTGTTATTGTGGGTATATTATCTACTCCACTACAATTATTAGGAATAAATTTTTCCTTTATAAGACTGCGGGATGCTCCCGAGTCAGTTAGTAACTTAAGGCTTTGATTGCCTATTGTAGTTACTTTAATACATGGTAAACCTGGTCCGAGGCCATTATTTAAAAATTTATAATTTCTCCAAAATTTTGCGAAGTACTTGGCTCTGATTTTGAAATAGGGTGATGGATTTGTGCTTTAGTTTTTATTTTTGAATTTCCTCCATCCTTAGAGGGATCGTTGACTTCAACGATGTTATTATGCCTGTAAGTGGCTGAATTATCAATTTCCATTGGTTCTGGTGCTTGTTGATTATTATAATTTTTGTTATTATTATAAGGGTAGTTTGGGTTTGCATAATATGGTTGTTTGTAATTTCTATCTCTGGGTGCATTATATGAACGTGGTTGATAATGATTTTGATTTGTAGGGGGATTATTATTATTTCTATAATCATTTCTGTTGTATTTATGATGATTATAGTTACTGCTATGCTGTGTATTGTAACTATGATTGTTTTTTCGGTTGTTATTATTTTGATAATTGGTATTTTTATTATGTTGGTTTTTATTAGGGTGGTTTTTGTTGAATTTATTTTTATTTCTATAATCTTGGAAATGTAAATATCCTGCTTCTACTAGTATAGAGAATGCTCTATTTATAGTTACAGGTTTTTGAGTAGCAATTATGCCTCTCAATGGTTCCGGTAAATTGTCACGAAATATATCTAATGCCATACTATTATTGGTAGGGCATGCAATCCCGAGATTTCGGGATCTCGGGATCTCGGGATCCCGACGTATTTTGGGCATTTTCGGGATCCCGAATTTTTTATCGGGATTCCCGAGATTTCGGGATTGATAATATTCAACTCATTTTGGGAATTAGAAAAATTTCATCATAACGATATGAGCGAGTAACTCAAGGTCCAAGCTGATCAAATGAACTAATATGCCGCAACTCATTTTTCCTATTGCGAGTTTTAATAAGTTTTGACAAAAAGCTGTAGTCCCATCTTTATGCATTTTGGATTTCCACATGAAACATTGCATTTAGTTTTATTATGTTATGACGCACTTATTTTTTTCTACTTTTATCGATGTATTTTTGAAAAAACTCTTCCTTCCTCTTTCTTTTTCGCTGGAAGTAGAATTTCGAAACGAAATCCCAAAAGACCGCGTAAGGATGTACAAAAATATGTAGTGGAGGAATTTGGAAAAGAAATTAATTTACTGTTAGATTGCAAAACTCGATGGAGCAGTCTAGCAGCAATGCTAGAATGATTCAGCACCTTAAGCCTGTGTGTATGTAAAGCTTTGATAGACTTACGATCAAACATTTCATTTGCAGAAGAAGAATTACGTTTAATTCGTACAATTGCTGAGGCTTTGCAGCCAATAAAATTAGCAGTGGAAACATTAAGCAATCTTCAGGCAACTTTGCTTACTGCTGAAACTACGTTGCAGTTCACAATAAAAAAGTTGATGCATTAAGACACTTCCGTAAGCCAAAATTTAGCTGAAGCTCCACGGGCTCGCATAAAAGAAAGACGAACTTTGTTCACAGGAGCCTTGATTTATCTTCATAATTTACCGAAATTTAATGAGAAAATGTGTAACGATGATGACACTTTCGAATTGCCAATGATGCCGGTAATCAAGGAGACAATTTTAAATTTGCTCAAACGACTTTGGACACCTAATTCCGATGATTCCACAACAACTGAAGAGCAAACGACGTCCTCCGATCTACGTCCAAATATTCTGGTGGATGCAGCTATGTCAATGACAGAGGAACTGCAGCAGGAATTAAGGGCTGAAATGGAAATCCCTTCAACTTCTACGTCTATGTATTCCGCTACATATTTATCTTTGGAGAACTTAATACTAAAAGAAATATCTCTTTATGAAAATGGAGGCGCTGCGGGCTCATTGTTACAGCTGGCGTATGATTATATGCTTACAATCCCACCAACAAGTGTAGAGCCCGAAAGATCTTTTTCATCAGCTGGATATATGTGCAGTAAAATCAGATCTAGTTTAAATTTTGAAACTCTTGACGCATTATGTTTATTAAGAGCATACTTTCAAAACGAATCAACAGTTTGAACCAATCGATATTATTAAATATCACTTGTTTCTTTGAAAACCAATTTTTTTGTAATTGATATGTAAACAACTAAAGAGAATAATGTATTTTTATTATATTATCGTAAAGTCCGTTATGCTGACTAAATGTTGATTCGTTTGTAGCTAATTTTATAATTAACAATCACGAACAAATAAGAAATTATTAAATAAGAAGATTAGAAGAAATTAGATCCTAAGATTAAACTAGAAGAAACTGTATCATAAGATTAAATTAGAAGAAATTATAGATAAACGTTACTTCACAAATTAAACATTATAGTGAAGTAAACTTTACTGGTTTTATGTATATATGTTTGAAATAAAATTTGAATTGAGTACGAATAAGTGAATATATCTGTTTAATTTCACTTAAAATAGTTCTTTTTAAAATCCCGAAATCTCGGGATTATCTCGGGATCCCGAAAAATTGAATCCCGGTTTTCGGGATCGCCATTTCAATCTCGGGATTAATGCCCTAATTATTGGTATTTATAATTTCATTTTGCTGAACTAAATTTGAAATCTCGTTTTTGAATTTATTATTTAAATGGTATAAGCATGTCATCATGTAATCATAATATTGACAAAGGTTGGTGAATCTAGCGTTAACAAGTTTTTCGTATAGTTGACTTTTGCTTCTAGGGTTATCAAAATATTGAATTAGTAATGTTTTAATTGATTCCCAATTATTTGTTTGATGAGCATCTATTCTTTCTTTTGCTTTACCAATTATTTTAGATCTGATTATGTTTTGAATAGCTATTTTTACAGGTATTTCAAGAGTTTCTATAATAGGTAATATACTGTCTATAATTAAAATAAAGTTGTGTAGATCTCGCTGGTTTCCATCGTATGTGGGAAGTGCTCCTAATAGGTTGAATGCTCTTTTTTCGTTCATCTCGTTTACTTTGCGTGCTTCTTCTGCCATTTTTAGTATTATAAGTGTACTTACTGTATCGGTTTCTGATTCTGATTCTGATGAGCTGCTATGTCTCCCTCGTCCACTTGACATCAATTTGTGTGTAGTTTGTTGTTAACGTGTCTTTTTTAATAACTTTTTAGTTATTGTAATTGTTATGCTGAATCAGTACTCTGTACAGTTCAGCGAGCGAATTCTCGGAAAATTCTGCTCGTTCCCAATGCTAAGGGTTTTTTATATTAGTGTATTAGCGTTACGCTGTAAGTGTTTATGTTTTTAATAACTTTAGTTAGTTATTTTTAGACTGAATCAGTACTTAGTACAGTTCAGTGAGCGAATTCTCGGAAAATTCTGCTCGAACCCAATGCTAAGGGTTTTTTAGTGTTTTTAAATGCACTGTAAGTTTTTAATAACTAAGATTAGTTATTATATTTGTTAAGCTGAATCAGTACATGTGAAGTGTACAGTCCAGCGAGCGAATTCTCTTAAAATTCTGCTCGAACCCAATGCTAAGGGTTTTTTAGTGTTTTTTAGTGTTATAATTACACTGTTTTCACTGTTTTTTTAAAAAAAAACAATTTTATTTTTACCGACTGCGCCAGTTATCTTTATCGTGGTCGGTTTTGAATTAAACACAGTCAAACATTTTACTTATCATTTATTATAATTTTGTATACAGGAATGACACACCATTAATTTTATAATGGGTTTTGAAAAGTACAATTAAATTATCGTCATCGCGAATAAGGATTCTGTCTTTCTTTACACAGACTATTTTCAGCATTCTGCTTTAGTCTTTGCTTTGGTTTTACACTTTAACTTTGCTTTGATTTTACACTTTAACTTTGTTTTGATTTTATACTTTAACTTTGCTTTGATTTTACACTTTAACTTTGCTTTGATTTTATTATTTTATACTTTTGTACTATTGGATCGAAACTGACTGACTGATTGATTGATTGATCGATTGAAACACATTTATATATGGTTTGAGCTATTGAGGTTGCAGAAATTGCTTAGTGCGACTTCTGTAACCTGATCTATGCGAATTTTGCTTTGATCTTAGAAATTCCGATTTGGGTTGATTTGATAAACATTCTAAGGTAAACATTTTTGTCTTGAGGAGATATGTTTATATGAAGATTGTTATGATGGTTGCAGATGAGAAGTATTGAATTTGTTCATTCTATCGTTGGGTAAAGATTTAGACCGGATGTCGGTACTTGAGGGTTAGGTGCTGACGGTGCCATAACTCTATGGGGACGAAAATAGGTCGTAATAATTATACTACTTTACTCGATATATTAAATAGACAAAAATTATGTATATTTAAGTGCCGAATCTTATTCTTGACCCCACGAAAAAATGAAAAATTGAAATCAAATACGCCTTTGGTTTGTCCACTTGCCGTCAGTCGTGGGGATTATTGGTGGGAAGTGATACCAAAACCTTCTAGAAGTACGGGCCGTAATGCAGAGAAATGACGTCACACAAAGCTGTCAAAGTGTCGCGAAAAACACACGCAATCTTATGGGATGTCCGCGGGAAAATGTTAATTGTACAGGTTGTGTTAAAGTGAGTGAAGTGAAAATAAAGACAGATCTGCGGAACAGTGCTAGTGAACAGCTTAAATAAAAATCAATGCGGTGCGTGCGGTATAAGTGGGAAAATTCGCTACGAAATATTAATCAGTTGGTCTCAGGTTATGTGATGTTTCGTGTCGATTTACTGTCGATACAATCAATTGATACAAAATGCAAGTTATGACTAAATATTATTATTATAACGCGTCCACGCACAAAAAACTAACGTTTTATTCATATCATAGCTGAAAATCCGTACGTGAAATCTCCGTGTATATCGGCACTGCCAGATGGAAATGTCAAAATGCCAGTGAAAAATGACGTCAAAGCTACAACGATTACGCAGCATGACGGCCCGTACTTCTAGAAGGCATTGGTGATACCGTCAATTTTGACTCCATTTTATACCGTCTCAGTAGTGTTCACCCCGTAAGTGCGAGCTGAGCTGATGATGCTCCCAGCCTGAGTAGATTTTTGGCCAATGTGTATTTGAATAATGCCTCCTAGAAGTATGGGCCGTCAGGCTACGTAATTGTTTTAGCTATGACGTCATTTATTCGGGGAGTTTTGACATATCCACGAGGCAGTGCCAATGTACACGAAGATTTCACTTGCGGTTTTTTCACTAAAATATGAATAAAACGTTAGTTTTTGTGCTTGGATGCGTTGTAATAATAATATTTAGTCATAACTTTCATTTTGTATCAATTAATTGTATCGACAGTAAATCGACACGAAACATCAAATAACCTAAGACCAACTCCACATTATACCGCACGCACCGCATTAATTTGTGTTTAAGTTGTTCACTAGCACTGTTCCGCATATACCACTTTGTTTTCATTTCACTCACTTTAACACAACCCGTACAATTAACATTTTCCCGCGGACGTCCCATAAGACTACGTGTGTTTTTCGCGACATTTGCCCCGATGCTCTGACGTCATAGTTCTGCATTACGGCCCGTACCTCTAGGAGCCCTTGGTTTCAGTCACCTTGACCAAAGTGTATAGAATGATAAGTGGGTGAACTACTGCCATTTTCCAGAAAAAAACACTTTAACCTTGAAATTGCGCCTTTATGTATTACCTGTCAAAGCAACTTGAATTTATATGTTCAGTTAATGATGTACTGAAAATGATAATGTCATCCATGTAGACACAACAAATTTTATTAACATAGTCTCCCAAGATGTCGTTCATAAGCCTTTGAAAGGTACTAAGTGCATTCTTTAAACCGAATGGCATTCTCATGAACTCGTAATGTCCATTTTCGGTGGAAAATGCTGTTTTATGTTGGTCTTCTGCCGCAATTTCTATTTGGTGAAAACCTTTTGCTAAATCTATTGTTGAAAAATATTGGCATCTGCCTAGTTTATCTAAAATTTCGTTTATAACAGGGATTGGATATTTATCATCAGTAGTTACATTATTCAATTTTCTATAATCGATTACAATACGGAATTTTCTTTTACCGCTTGCGTCTATTTTTTTTGGAACAACCCATATTGGTGAATTATATGGAGAATTTGATTTTTTTATAATTTTTTTATCTAACATTTCTTGTATTTGTCTATTAACTTCGTCTCGGTAAATTATCGGGTATCTATAACTTTTAGTGTATATTGGTTGATTGTTTGTAAGTTTCAATTGATGCTTAATTTGATTTGTAAATGTGAGATTTTGGTTTTCTTTATAGGACATACGCTTTAGTTGTTTTATTAAGGTTGATAACTGATATTTCTCTTCGGGGTTTAAATGATCCATTCTAATGTTGTTAGTTTCTTTAAATTCTGGTGTTTTTTCTTGTATTGAATATATTTCTTCTGGAATATTGTAGTCAGTTTCTAATGGTAGAATTTGATAATTTAGTTTAATTGTTTGGTGGGGATAATTAATTATAGCGTTGTTTTCTATTAGTACATCGTTTCCTATAATACCGTTATAATTGGATTCAAAATTTACGATAAGAAGTTCAATTGCTTTTTTCAATTTTAAATTTTGGAATGAAGTTACTGTTATTTTATGATTAATTTGTGATTCTCCATGTAAGGGTTTTATTGTTATTGTGGGTATATTATCTACTCCACTACAATTATTAGGAATAAATTTTTCCTTTATAAGACTGCGGGATGCTCCCGAGGCAGTTAGTAACTTAAGGCTTTGATTGCCTATTGTAGTTACTTTAATACATGGTAAACCTGGTCCGAGGCCATTATTTAAAAATTTATAATTTCTCCAAAATTTTGCGAAGTACTTGGCTCTGATTTTGAAATAGGGTGATGGATTTGTGCTTTAGTTTTTATTTTTGAATTTCCTCCATCCTTAGAGGGATCGTTGACTTCAACGATGTTATTATGCCTGTAAGTGGCTGAATTATCAATTTCCATTGGTTCTGGTGCTTGTTGATTATTATAATTTTTGTTATTATTATAAGGGTAGTTTGGGTTTGCATAATATGGTTGTTTGTAATTTCTATCTCTGGGTGCATTATATGAACGTGGTTGATAATGATTTTGATTTGTAGGGGGATTATTATTATTTCTATAATCATTTCTGTTGTATTTATGATGATTATAGTTACTGCTATGCTGTGTATTGTAACTATGATTGTTTTTTCGGTTGTTATTATTTTGATAATTGGTATTTTTATTATGTTGGTTTTTATTAGGGTGGTTTTTGTTGAATTTATTTTTATTTCTATAATCTTGGAAATGTAAATATCCTGCTTCTACTAGTATAGAGAATGCTCTATTTATAGTTACAGGTTTTTGAGTAGCAATTATGCCTCTCAATGGTTCCGGTAAATTGTCACGAAATATATCTAATGCCATACTATTATTGGTATTTATAATTTCATTTTGCTGAACTAAATTTGAAATCTCGTTTTTGAATTTATTATTTAAATGGTATAAGCATGTCATCATGTAATCATAATATTGAGAAAGGTTGGTGAATCTAGCGTTAACAAGTTTTTCGTATAGTTGACTTTTGCTTCTAGGGTTATCAAAATATTGAATTAGTAATGTTTTAATTGATTCCCAATTATTTGTTTGATGAGCATCTATTCTTTCTTTTGCTTTACCAATTATTTTAGATCTGATTATGTTTTGAATAGCTATTTTTACAGGTATTTCAAGAGTTTCTATAATAGGTAATATACTGTCTATAATTAAAATAAAGTTGTGTAGATCTCGCTGGTTTCCATCGTATGTGGGAAGTGCTCCTAATAGGTTGAATGCTCTTTTTTCGTTCATCTCGTTTACTTTGCGTGCTTCTTCTGCCATTTTTAGTATTATAAGTGTACTTACTGTATCGGTTTCTGATTCTGATTCTGATGAGCTGCTATGTCTCCCTCGTCCACTTGACATCAATTTGTGTGTAGTTTGTTGTTAACGTGTCTTTTTTAATAACTTTTTAGTTATTGTAATTGTTATGCTGAATCAGTACTCTGTACAGTTCAGCGAGCGAATTCTCGGAAAATTCTGCTCGTTCCCAATGCTAAGGGTTTTTTATATTAGTGTATTAGCGTTACGCTGTAAGTGTTTATGTTTTTAATAACTTTAGTTAGTTATTTTTAGACTGAATCAGTACTTAGTACAGTTCAGTGAGCGAATTCTCGGAAAATTCTGCTCGAACCCAATGCTAAGGGTTTTTTAGTGTTTTTAAATGCACTGTAAGTTTTTAATAACTAAGATTAGTTATTATATTTGTTAAGCTGAATCAGTACATGTGAAGTGTACAGTCCAGCGAGCGAATTCTCTTAAAATTCTGCTCGAACCCAATGCTAAGGGTTTTTTAGTGTTTTTTAGTGTTATAATTACACTGTTTTCACTGTTTTTTTAAAAAAAAACAATTTTATTTTTACCGACTGCGCCAGTTATCTTTATCGTGGTCGGTTTTGAATTAAACACAGTCAAACATTTTACTTATCATTTATTATAATTTTGTATACAGGAATGACACACCATTAATTTTATAATGGGTTTTGAAAAGTACAATTAAATTATCGTCATCGCGAATAAGGATTCTGTCTTTCTTTACACAGACTATTTTCAGCATTCTGCTTTAGTCTTTGCTTTGGTTTTACACTTTAACTTTGCTTTGATTTTACACTTTAACTTTGTTTTGATTTTATACTTTAACTTTGCTTTGATTTTACACTTTAACTTTGCTTTGATTTTATTATTTTATACTTTTGTACTATTGGATCGAAACTGACTGACTGATTGATTGATTGATCGATTGAAACACATTTATATATGGTTTGAGCTATTGAGGTTGCAGAAATTGCTTAGTGCGACTTCTGTAACCTGATCTATGCGAATTTTGCTTTGATCTTAGAAATTCCGATTTGGGTTGATTTGATAAACATTCTAAGGTAAACATTTTTGTCTTGAGGAGATATGTTTATATGAAGATTGTTATGATGGTTGCAGATGAGAAGTATTGAATTTGTTCATTCTATCGTTGGGTAAAGATTTAGACCGGATGTCGGTACTTGAGGGTTAGGTGCTGACGGTGCCATAACTCTATGGGGACGAAAATAGGTCGTAATAATTATACTACTTTACTCGATATATTAAATAGACAAAAATTATGTATATTTAAGTGCCGAATCTTATTCTTGACCCCACGAAAAAATGAAAAATTGAAATCAAATACGCCTTTGGTTTGTCCACTTGCCGTCAGTCGTGGGGATTATTGGTGGGAAGTGATACCAAAACCTTCTAGAAGTACGGGCCGTAATGCAGAGAAATGACGTCACACAAAGCTGTCAAAGTGTCGCGAAAAACACACGCAATCTTATGGGATGTCCGCGGGAAAATGTTAATTGTACAGGTTGTGTTAAAGTGAGTGAAGTGAAAATAAAGACAGATCTGCGGAACAGTGCTAGTGAACAGCTTAAATAAAAATCAATGCGGTGCGTGCGGTATAAGTGGGAAAATTCGCTACGAAATATTAATCAGTTGGTCTCAGGTTATGTGATGTTTCGTGTCGATTTACTGTCGATACAATCAATTGATACAAAATGCAAGTTATGACTAAATATTATTATTATAACGCGTCCACGCACAAAAAACTAACGTTTTATTCATATCATAGCTGAAAATCCGTACGTGAAATCTCCGTGTATATCGGCACTGCCAGATGGAAATGTCAAAATGCCAGTGAAAAATGACGTCAAAGCTACAACGATTACGCAGCATGACGGCCCGTACTTCTAGAAGGCATTGGTGATACCGTCAATTTTGACTCCATTTTATACCGTCTCAGTAGTGTTCACCCCGTAAGTGCGAGCTGAGCTGATGATGCTCCCAGCCTGAGTAGATTTTTGGCCAATGTGTATTTGAATAATGCCTCCTAGAAGTATGGGCCGTCAGGCTACGTAATTGTTTTAGCTATGACGTCATTTATTCGGGGAGTTTTGACATATCCACGAGGCAGTGCCAATGTACACGAAGATTTCACTTGCGGTTTTTTTACTAAAATATGAATAAAACGTTAGTTTTTGTGCTTGGATGCGTTGTAATAATAATATTTAGTCATAACTTTCATTTTGTATCAATTAATTGTATCGACAGTAAATCGACACGAAACATCAAATAACCTAAGACCAACTCCACATTATACCGCACGCACCGCATTAATTTGTGTTTAAGTTGTTCACTAGCACTGTTCCGCATATACCACTTTGTTTTCATTTCACTCACTTTAACACAACCCGTACAATTAACATTTTCCCGCGGACGTCCCATAAGACTACGTGTGTTTTTCGCGACATTTGCCCCGATGCTCTGACGTCATAGTTCTGCATTACGGCCCGTACCTCTAGGAGCCCTTGGTTTCAGTCACCTTGACCAAAGTGTATAGAATGATAAGTGGGTGAACTACTGCCATTTTCCAGAAAAAAACACTTTAACCTTGAAATTGCGCCTTTATGTATTACCTGTCAAAGCAACTTGAGAGTGTTCTGGTGTTTATTGCGAGAGTGAGCCGTATGTGATCAACGAAAAATCAATGGCTTCTAGAAGTACGGGCCGTAATGCAGAACGATGACGTCAGAGCATCGGGAAAAATGTCGTGAAAAACAGTCATGTGCACAGATAGTTGGTATAATTTGGACAAGATGAGAAGTGTCAACAGCCAAAATACGAAAAAGCAGGGTGAAGGTAGATTTAACACGTTATACGTGGAGAGGCACATGTTCACCGTGCGAATTGGAATGAAACTAGTGGTTGATATGTTTATTTGAAACTCGTTCTTTTTGCAATTTCGTGTATTTTATTCATGTAAAATTCGTAATATTTGAGAAAAACCAGACATTATCGAATTTTTTTAAAGTTTGTGTTTAAGTATCATAAGAGAGCGATTTGTAAGTGTTTTCTTAAAAACTGCTTCCTTAAAAATCGGGCTTGGGACTGGCGAATGTAAGCCTTAACTTGAAAACCCATCGTATTGCTCGGGGTCATAGAGACGCAAAGGTATACAAGTCTTGGCGCTATGATTGTTTTCACATAATAATACATTTTTTAATGGACTTCCTTCCTTCCACACTCTGCGTTCAAATTATATTTCACAATTATATGCTCGTAATCTGTTTTCATTTTCAAGAACTGGTGCCATACATGTACGCTCATGTCATAGAGGTATAAGACATTAAGAGTGGTGGTAAAGAAGCATTCTGTCTCGAGGTCACCCATTTCCACAAATTATTTCAATACAACGAAATATCTTTCGGGGTGTAGATCAGTTGCTCGTTTTGGGGGCAGTAACCTGGCGCGCATATTTGAAAAAATAGGAAAATATTAATATTCAAGGAACAAAATGCGTATATTTAAAATTTGAAGTTGATCTGCACTCTACATTGTGGCCGGTCATTGTTCTTCAGTATTAATATTTTTCAATAAATTGAAATCTATGGCTTCTCAAGGAAAAATTAGTCATTAAATTAAAATATTTGCTTCTAAAAAGTAGAACGAAACGAATCTTATTGTTGAAGAACTATATATTATTATCTTGCAACATTTTCATTAATTGCATTAACGCTATTTAACCACTGTGCGCAGGTTAATGAGAAAATTATTATCATTTCATTACGGTTGCTTACAATGATAAATCTGAACTTTTGTATGCAAATGAGGTGCCAAATTTTCTACTACCTCCCTTTTCCTTTTTAACCGGGCTTGGGACCGGCTTCGGCGGAATTAAGGCAAAACGCAGATTTTTCTAGGCTCTTTTTATTTACATGGATTCATTCTTCTAAAATCAACCTGAATTTATGATAGTCGAAACCATACCATTTTAATAAGTTTCTTATTTTAGCATATGTTATAATAGTAAACAGCACAAATTTTTCCAAAAATTATAGTTTTTTCCTTGTAAATGTACGCTACTAATAATCGTAGATTTTTTTTCTGTTCGAATTTTATTTAGGTCGACCGACATTTTTTTTTAATTCTTCAAACTAAAATCAGTTGCCCCTGTGAATGAGCTTCTAAGCCTACTTCATTGGCATTTCCGCCATTTTGGAATCCAAGAGAAACTTTCAGGTACCCAGGTGTCAGATACTTGGGCCCGCAGACGAGCACTTGAATCAGCATCAGACAATCGCACTAAAATTACTGGTTTTCAGCCACGCCAAGTACTCAAATCTACTTAATTTGGACTACAGACTTTACCATAAGATAAATGGTAAGTACTTACCTGTAGAAAGTTCACCCAGGCAGGCAGGAGCCCGTATTTTTTTAACAACTCTTCACTTCACATTTCGTTGGCGGTGTTTTGATAGAAACTGAAGGTGTCACTGCCACTTTTAACCGTATCTTATACTTCTAATAACTTTCTACACTTCTCAGCACTCGCGTCACTAAATTGGATTTGAAAACACAGCTTGTTCAAGCTAATTTCATCTCAAAATCAATAGTATACTTGAAAATTGTTTGGTTTGTTTGTGTGTGCGATTTGACATTGACTCCTGGGTACTTGACAGCACCCCGTAAAGCTTGAGAGGTGAAGGCGAGGGGGAGAAGAATGCTCGAGACACACACCTACAGGCGTTTACACGGATACCGCCACTCTAAAGTCTTAAGCCCTAACCAAAGATGAGTCTGCGGCCGTAATCGTCTCTCAAAACCGACCGGTTTTAGAGCAAAAAAGGCACTTTTTGACGTACGCAAACATGAGTGAATTTAAGTGCCCATACAACGCATAAGCGAACGTATGTCAAGTCGTATCTCATTACCACTTTACGTACGGACAGCTCATAGTAAAAATTGAGCAAGAGGTTGCTTAAGGAGCATGCCACTTTTCTGGCTGTTCGGAAAGTTATATTTGGGTGCAACATATGCTTTGCGTGGTTTACCAATAGAGGTATAAGACTTTAGAGTGGCGGTATCCGTGTAAACGCCTGTAGGTGTGTGTCTCGAGCGTTTACTCTTTCTTTTGTAAGCTACCTCTCCCCCTTGCCTTCATCTCTCGAGCTTTCGGGGGTGCTGTCAAGTACCCAGGTGTCAATTTCAAATCAAATCACAAACAAACGAAAATTTTTTTTAGTATGCTAGTGAATTTGAACCGAAATTTAATTGAACAATCTGTTTTTTTAAAAACAAATGTAACGACGCGAGTGCTAAGAAGTGCAGAAAAAGACAATAAGTGTAAGATAAGGCGAAAAGTGATTGTGAGTTACTTAATATCAATAAAAAGACTGACAATGAAGTGTGAAGTGAAGTGCTGTTCGAACAATACGCGCTCTCGCCCGCCCGGAATATCTTTCCACAGGTAAGTACTTATCATTCACATTAATTTAAAGCTTCTAATAGAAATGATGTAAATTTGGGTACTTGATATGGGCGAAAGACTGATTTTGGTGCAATTGTCGGATGCAATCTCATGTGCTCGTCTACTGGCGCGCGTATTTGACACCTGGGTACCTGACAGTTTCGATCGAATTTCAACGTGGTGGAAACGCCAATGAAGTAGGCCTGGAAATTGATTCATGGGGGCCACAAATATGATTTTCGGGAACTAAAAAAATATGTCGAACGAACTGGATAAAATTCATTGAGAAAAATTCCTCGATTAACAGTAATGTACACTTTTCAAAAAAGATATTACAATTTTTGGGAAAATTTACATTATCTGTTATAATATTGGTTAATAAAATGACTTATTGAATGGCAGGGTAATGGCTACCATTAATTCAGCTAAACGTTAGAAGCATGAATTCATTTATCGGAAGAAAGGAAGAGTAGAAATGTGATACAAGCAAATCCGAACCAACGAAATGTTGATTTTACTCATATTCAAAATATATTAATAGTAATGAAATCAAGTTATCTATCTTTTCCTCAATTTTTATCCACCAATTTGCGTGGGATGTAGTTGAAACCAACCCTTTATATTTCATAATAATGTGTTATTTATAAGTCATGTCTTAATTTCTGAACATAAATAATTTCTTCATATGAAACTTTTCCAATACTTTTACAGATTTCCTCGGGACGAGTTAAGGCGATCACTGTGGATGAGCTTCTTAGGGTTGACACAGGAGACCATCATAAAGTCGAGCCTTATTTGCTCTGAACATTTTCCTTGTCATAATTTGGTTCGGACATCGACTTGTACAATGCTCAGTGAGGATGCAGTCCCCATTTTAAAAATAAATTCTGATAGCGCTCAGCAAACGACTGTAAGAAATATAATTAAAAAAAAAAAATTTTATCATCATAAAATAATATTGCAGAATTTTGAGGATGACGTAATTGGTTTGCCATCAAGCTCTCTTTCACCAACTGTAACTAAGGAAGGTTTTCCTTCGTCTGAAAAGATGGTAAGAATGCACATGATGTCCATTATTTAAAGCCGACACTAATTTCCCATCCAAACAAAATTTTAGCTGTCTAAAATAATAATGTTAAAATTTGGCTGAAGTAGCACTTAGCTGTCTTGACTGTCCAACCAGTTATTTGATTAAAAAAATAAAACATTCACAATATATTTTTCGATAGATTGTGGTTTGGATCAAATCACACGAGTATAAAAACAGGATTTGATCCAAACTTAATTTGTACCTGAAAAAATCAAAAAACGTTATAGTTGATTTTGTTGGGAAATGTTAAACCGAACATAATTATGAATATGTTATTTGTATTACCAATAAAAATATGTTTTAGAAAGAAAAAAAATAATATTATTGAAAAAATCAAGAAAGAAAGAAAGAAAGTACATTACATATATATATATCGTAGTATTTTGAAGTATCTTTAATTAAATTCGCATTGGAAACCTGAACAAATCATCTTCGGATCAAATCGCAATTTAAAAGACATCGTAAAATTTAGTTTAGTACGTAATTAGTTAAAAAATAATATTACTCAAATTCCAACCATTAAAGTATTTTCAAATGCTTTTACATTCTTACTATGTTCAATCACTAAAGAATTAAATGCTAAGTCAATATTCATTCACTACAATTGTAGACATCACCGGAAGTTTTCCTTGGTGAAACGTCGTACGGAGCAGAGCTTGTTGGAGAAATTGATGCAATGCAGAGATTGTGTCCAATATTGGTAAAATATTCTATATATGTTGTTTGGACATTTCGTGACTAATATAATTGTTGTGCAGATTCCCACCAGTACAGTGATGCCGAACACTTCATATTATGTTAAAGACGTGAGTACATTGCATCTCCTGATAGTATAATTAGTTAATAACTTCCACATTTCCCTTATTAGCTTTCTGGAAACAACGTGTACCGAGATGTAAGCGAAATTGACGAGCCCAACAATGTAAAATTAAATGTCTTCGACATGTCTTCGACATTAGTGGTAAGTGATTGTTTATTTTCAATGGTTTAATATAATTTTGATTTAATTTAACATGGTTGTAAAACTTAGATTATTACTATTTTCAACTTAAGCCTTAGTAAAAAATTATTGCGCTGTATTAATAGCGTAAGTATAGACAAATAAACAGTTAAAATACACATTTTTCTGAAATATAAGCCGACTTACAAATTTTCTAATTCATCAATTTATTTTTAGACTAATGAAATGACTAAGAGGGTATCACAAAATGCAATACTTACAGTTTCTTCACAGAATTCTTCCTCAAGAGTGAGTAAATATTCAACTGCACGTTAGATACTTGAAAATATTTTGATTTTACCTAGTCACCTTCACAGATTTTACAAGGTATCGTGGTTAGCAGTCCTGTAGTGCTGATGCCATCGGTTTCCGTTGAGGAAGGTTTTCTTTCATCTGAAAGGATGGTAAATACATGAAACTCCATAAAACAATTTAATTAGCTTTCACTGTTATCACAGATATATTCGATGGATTACCTTGGCGAAACGGCAGGTGGCTCGACAACTGCTGGTTATGCTGACGCAAAACGTAATGTTCATCCTATAATGGTAAAGTATTTAGCGTATATCCATTACTTATTACTGATTTACTATGTGTTTAGGATTCTACAAACACAGTGCTGCCGAGTACTATTCAACATAAAACTGCAACTCCGTCTGCAACAATTAAGGTGTGTAAAAACTGATATATTATGTATTTCAAAATAGTCGATCTATTTAATCAGAAAATTGATGTCAGCTATTTTTTTAAAAGTTTAAACTAGTAGGAATAGGCCATGTACTTAAAAGTTTTTATATTTTTTTTAGGCGAAGGGCGATATGCGGAAAACTCAAGAGGAGAATGAAAATCCAGCTAGAATTGCAGTAACATTTGTAAGATTTTTAGTACTTAATGCTTACATTGATAACTAGGAACAAATACATCCCGAAAGGGAGAAGAATTAGTATTTTCAAAGAATAATAGGTAGCATATGCGAAAAATTTCAAGTATACACTTGATACCTATCATATATATTCTAAAAAAATGTATTAAGCGCTTAGTTAAAAACATTGTGTTTGTTCCAAGCCATTGCTATATGTGGTGTTGGTGCTTTTGTGATTGTTAATGTTTAGATTTGAATATGTTCATGTATATGTAGTAGATATAGTACATGTACAGGCATAGTCTATATAGTTGTAGTCTATATAGTGTTTATAGTCATGTGTTAATGGTCCCTGCAAGAAAGCTTCCGGTTGATTAACCGGTACCGTAAATATTAATTCGAATTATTATTAACTCGGTTCATTTAATTTAATAAGGTAAAACAATAGTCTAGGTCCAATTAAATAATGAAATAGATAGTTAATTATATTAACAATAAGCAGGCAGTCAGGATTTATGTGATTAAGGGTACCAGCAGTTTTAGCACGTAAAAAATGCAAAGTTAAATATGTTTTTGTAATAATAAAAAAATATGCGACTGGCTTGACACTTGCAGTAGGTGCTACTTGCAGGGGTAAATGTTGTATATTATTATGTGTCCGTATTCGTCCTATTATGCTGCTGGGAAATTTTAAATGTTAGTCATCAGGAGGTTTATAGGTTTAATTTGATTTAGGATTCGAATGTATTTAATAATACGTGCAGCAGGATCGAATGCACGAGAAAAACAAGCATAATTGAAAAAATGCAGGCAAAGATGAACGCAATGCAGAAACGGCTTGAAGCAAAGGAGAAAATAATTCGCAAGTTCAGAAAGCGGGATGAACGACGTACAAAAAAAGATAAGAGCGTGAAACAACTATTAGCAACATTAAAACAAAAGAATTTAATTGGAGAAAGTTTGCGAGAATTACTGGAAAAGTTAAGTGGGCCGATTAAAAAAATATTGGAAAGGCAACTGTTTAAGGCTAGCTCGAAGAAAATGCCCAAGACTTACGATCCAGAGATAAGATCTTTCGCCCTTAATCTCAATTTTATATCCCCACAAGCCTATGAGTTTGTACGAACGAAATACGATTACTGCTTACCGCATAACCGAACATTAAGGAAATGGTATGAGGGAGTTGGTTGCGGTCCAGGGTTCACGAAAGAGGCATTTGAAGCCATTAAGAGAGTGGTTCATACTGCGGAAAATGGGGATAAGATAATAGTGAACCTTGTGTTTGATGAAATGAATATAAGGCAGCATATCGAATGGGATGGAGAACGCGCACACGGATACGTTGATGTGGGTGACGGTGGCGCAAGCGAAGTCATTGCAACGCAAGTTCTCGTATTTTTGGTGGTATTCATCAATAGAACATGGAAGATTCCTGTTGCATACTTCCCCATTGCGAGCATGACAGCAGAGCAAAAAGTAAACATGGTCACACTATGTATGAACCATCTTTTGGAAACTGGCGTCCAGGTGGCTGGCGTTACTTTCGATGGATTATCAACCAATCTATCGATGTCAAAATTGTTGGGCTCAGACGTACGATATCTAAATTCTCAAGGCTACGCCAATTTCAATAACAGCTCTGTTAAATATATTATGCAACCAGACAGCTGCCACATGTTCAAACTCTGTCGGAATGCTTTGGGAGATTTAAAAATGCTAAAAGATGCAGAAGGCAATACCATTAAATGGGATTTTATTGTGTCACTCCTTCAGCTACAGGAAAATGAAGGTTTGCATTTGGGGAACAAATTAAGAAAGGCACATGTTTATTTTCAAAAACAAAAAATGAAGGTAAGATTAGCCGTGCAAACGCTAAGCAAGTCGGTAGCTGATGCAATCGATTTTTGCAGAGAGGTTTTACAATTGGAACAGTTCGCAGAAAGTGAAGCCACCACTAAGTTCATTAGGATATTCAATGATGTGTTTGATGTCCTAAATAGCAGAAAGCTGTCAGACTCCCAAGCAACAGAACAGGCGCTATGCGAAAGAAACATTGCCTTTATTAGAAACTTCTCTACTAATGCGATTGAATATATCAAACAATTAAAGCACCCATCAGGATCACCTATTGTACCTTCTAAAAGAAGTGTGGGATTTATCGGCCTTATAACATGCCTGAAAAACCTGGACGTTTTGTATGAAAGATTTATTCAGACAAAAATTTTAAAATTTATCCCCCTTTAAAAACTTAGCCAAGACCATCTAGAATTGTTTTTTGGGTCAATAAGAACTGGCTTAGGTAATAATGATAATCCTACAGAGAGGCAATTCAACTCACGTTTTAGAAAACTGATGTACAGAGTTCAAATAAAAGAAGGCGGGATGGGAAACTGCTTACCTTTGGAACACATTCCCATCTTGAGCGCCAATCGATTATGCCCGCTAGACGAGATAAATAGTAGTACCGAACGTCCTGCCATGATCGAAGATAGTACTATAGAACTACCAACTGTGGATCAACAATTCTTCGAGGAACATAGTTATGCCGCGGATCCGACAGTATTGTCTAAATACGCTGAAAATGTGATTGAGTACATTGCGGGTTTTGTTGTCTTCAAACTGTTTCAAGTCCTTAAATGTAGTAGTTGCGTTCATGCTATCCAGGGAGACATCAAACCAGCATCACTTATTTTTTATAAAAATCGAGGCCCTCTTAAAGTACCTTCAACAAGTGCTGTATTTATTTGCCAAAAAACTGAGCAGGAAATTAGAATAGCTGAGCGCTGTGGCAATGATCGGCTTTTAAATAAAAAAACTTTCAACTCAATAATAACAAAGGTACAAATCCAGTGTATCGGTAAAAATCTCTTTGATGACCAATCAACCCACATGACCGAAAGTATGCACTATTGCTTGATTATCAAAGCAATTAGTGAGAAATATTTACAAACCCGATATTATTTTACAGCAAAAAAATTGTGTCAAAGACTTTCTGTGAGACAACATTATAATAATCTCGTTCATTTTCAAGGGATGTGACTCGAATTGAAAGTCCATAGGACTGTAAATAAAAATGATATTGAATTCTTAGTAATTGAGCTCTTAAGCGAATAGAAAAGGCTAAAGACATCACCGCAGTGCCTTAATTCCGCCGAAGCCGGTCCCAAGCCCGGTTAAAAAGGAAGAGGGAGGTAGTTGTTTGGAAAATTTAGCATCACATTGAATATGAAATTTCACAGTTACCATTCTCAAGTGAAAATAATATTGTTATTAGTTTGCGTACAATAGTTGGATTCGATCGATTTATGAAAATGGTGCAATATATAGTAATGTATAGTGGCTTAATTAATTATAAATGCATAGGCATTCTAGAATTTTTAATTTCTATTTTTTACAGCGCTAATTATATTGTTCCATATATAAATTCTTCTTGCATAGTATTATTTACATTATGATATTACATGGTCAATTAACTCCCCATAAGTATTTACTTACTTATTCAATTGATTTAAGATTAGATTTTTCCTAACTATTAAAAGCAAACATTTTAATTTAAAGGCAAATTTTTCCTTGAGAAACCATATATATTTCAATTTATAGACAAATATAGATATCGATATGTATCAAAATATCGATATCTGCAAAGAAATGGAAATATATTCAGTTTCAAATGAAATAATTGTTCTATAAATTTATTTATTTTTAAATATGCGCGCCAAGCTAATACCCCCAAAACGAGCAACTGATCTACGCTCCGAAAGATATTTCGTTGTATTGGAATAATTTGTGGATATGGGTGACCTCGAGACAGAATGCTTCTTTACCACCACTCTTAATGTCTTATACCTCTATGGGTTTACCTCGGCGCATACGTCAACGTACGGACCCAGACTCATCACTAGTTGGACCTTTATACCTCTATTGCTCATGTACGTCTATACCGCCCATCCCTTTCTTCTATATCTTTGCACAGGCTAGATTTTTCGCTGCTCCCATACGGCTCATCCTCGCAAAAAATACTAACCAACTCTCAGGTTGCTATGAAAGATAATGTGTTGCAAATGCGCTACTTATTAACGGATAATGAAACACTATTTTAATGCGTAACCAAGGAAACAATTTATTTACTATATAAAACATAGTACTGAGTTCGATTTCACGTGAAATTTTCATACCAAATTTCACGTGAAATCTGTTTCGGCAAAAATTTAGCTTGAAAATAAGCAAGTTTGGTACTGTGTTCTTAGCATGAAAAGTTGCGTTGAAGTTGCTTTCGCTTCGAAGACATAGATGGCACTGAAACATTTTGTCAATCATTTCACGCCATTTTAGTTTGTGCAGTTCATTCTTTCGAGCTAAAAAGTGACATTTAGTGTTTTAATTTGAAAATTGAGCAGTGCAAATGTCTTTCCAATAAGAAAATCGATCGAAAAGTGAAATTCATGACATTTTATCCGTCAGAAATGAGCATTGTCTCTGCTTTTCTGCATTGTCAAAATTTTCGCTCGAAAGAATGACCAGATAATGGAAACATGTCAAAATTTCACGTGAACTCGAACTCAGTACCAGCCTTAAACTAAAAGATAGGATAGATATAATGAACGCGTCCACGGCACGACCTGTTCGGTCGGCTGATGAAGATGATCTAATATTAGTTCTGCGTACTGACGATAGTTTTGCACAGTGTTGCCAACTTTTTTCCAGCCGTTGTAGCTAGATTTGAGGGAAAAAATAGCTAAAATGTTCACTTTGTAGCTAAAAAGTGTGGCTAAATTCAACAATAAAAAATTCAAGGTTCTGGAAAACAGTTTTATTAAGCTAATGTCTATAATTGATATGGAAAAATATTGGATGTACATTGTATTATGAGAAGTTTATTAATTTAACAGTATAAAACAGTATAAAAATCGTTGAAGAGCTTATCAAGTTCAACAGAATTCTATTCTATTTTTTTTATTCATGATAGAAGCATCCTTTAAAATGGGTTGAAGAAATATGATATATAAAAAGCTTTTGATTGTTATACTCCTTGTAAATCATTTTTGCTAAATAACATTCTTCTGATGTTTGGACTATGATGAAGTGGAGTTTTAGCCATAGTTATTGGTTAATGATCCTTGATACTGATCCCGTTATTGACAACCACCTCGTTTACGAACTCCGTATCATCTTCAGAGGAATTTAGAGAACCAATTATAAAGTTCTGCAGGTAAAAACTTTAAGATTTAGGGAAGAAACGATCCTCAAGCTGCTGAAACTGAAACCTGAACGGAATGACAAGCTCCTCTTATTAATATTAAAAAGGGATTTTGGCGACTTAATTTTTTAAATACACCGTTATTGACTCCGACCATAACACTTGCTTTGTCTGTCATATTTGTAATATTTAGGATGTAGCTTTCTAAGCACGTGTTTATGGCAGTAGTAATACTTTCAACAGCTCCACTTTCTAGCTCTTTCAAGTAAATTGTAATAAATTTTTGCTAAATATCACTCAAATGTCCGTAGACTCGTCAATTAAAATACTGAAAATACAGTTATCAAAATCTGCCTTCAAATCCGATGTGAAGTATGGAAACAAACTGCCCCCCAACTAAGAAAATATAGTCTTTATTTTTCGCTGTGTTGATAAACTCTACAAAATGAAAAAAAAACATAGCTAGCACAATTCTAACGTTTGATTTTACTACTGAGCACGATTTCTAATGTCTTCTATATTAAACATATTTCGTTTATCTTACCTATTTTAGTTTATTCCTAATGAGTTAAAACTCACGGTTTTTCTTCGCACCGAGCAAAAGAAATAAAACTGTTCGTAAAAGATTATTATTGTTCTATACCTAGAAAGACATAGTACATAGTAGTAGTACTATTGTACTACCCAAAGCATTGGCGATTACCTTAGAATTTGAGGAAATTATTTTTAAGCACTGAGAGTTTTAAATATTAATAAACTAGTGTAAGTTAATGCAATCAAATCAAAAATTTAAATTGTCTATAATCTATAAATTTGTAGCTAAATTTGTAGCCAATAGCTAAATGAAAAATTACGTAGCTAAACAGGTTCTTTTTGTAGCTAAATCTAGCTACAAAATAGCTAAATTGGCAACACTGGTTGTGCAGTGCGGGCAATTGGTACTGCCGCGCTAGTGTGTCCAACCTTGTCCCTACAAATGCATTGCGTAAATAGAGAGGCGCAATTTCAAGGTCAAAGTGTTTTTTTGGGGAAATGAAATAAGTTTTTACGCTGGTTGTTACGCTGTGGCCCGTACTTCTAGAAGGCATTGGAAAAATATAGCCTGAGCACAGCGTAATAACAACCAGCGTACCAACTTATTCCACTTTCCCAAAAAAACACTTTTACCTTGAAATTGCGCCTCCATTTACGCAATGCATTATCTGTCAAAGCAGCCTGAGATTATGTTGGTATATTTTGCGAGAGTGGGCCGTATGTCAGCAGCGAAAAATCTAGCTTGAGTCAAAGTGTATAGAATGATAAATGGGTGAACTCCTTCCATCTTCCAGAAAAAAACACTTCGACCTTGAAATTGCGCCTCCATTTACGCAATGCATTAGCTGTCAAAGCAACCTGAGAGTGTGCTTGTATTTTTTGCGAGAGTGAGTCGTATGTGAGCAACGAAAAATCTAGTCTGAGTATGTAGTTGTCGAATCTTATCTTGCACCTCTTTCTGTTCCATGTGATTTCTTCCAATTTTCCAGGCTGATCAACAATACAATCTCAGGCTAGTTCACTGGAAGTTTTGGACCGTATACATATACGGAGTCCGCACGCTGGTTAGGAACTAACTCTTTACGCTGTGCTTGAGTATTTAGTTTCCGAATTGTACATTGCATCTCTTTCTATTCCATGCGATTTCTTCCAACTTTCCAGGCTGACCAACAATAAATCTCAGGTTAGATCACTGGATTTTTGGGCCGTATACATATACGGAGTTGGTACGCTGGTTAGGAACACAGCGTAATAACAACCAGCGTACCAACTTATTCCACTTTCCCAAAAAAAACACTTTGACCTTGAAATTGCGCCTCCATTTACGTAATGCATTATCTGTCAAAGCAGCCTGAGATTATGTTGGTATATTTTGCGAGAGTGGGCCGTATGTGAGCAGCGAAAAATCTAACTTGAGTATGTAGTTGCCGAATTGTATATTGCATCTCTTTCTGCTCCATGCGATTTTTTCCAACTTTCCAGGCTGACCAACAATACAGTCTCAGGTTAGATCACTGGATTTTTGGGCCGTATACATATACGGAGTTGGTACGCTGGTTAGGAACTACTCATTACGCTGTGGTTAGGAACTACCCATTACCACAGCGTAAAGAGTTAGTTCCTAACCAGCGTGCGGACTCCGTATATGTATACGGTCCAAAACTTCCAGTGAACTAGCCTGAGATTGTATTGTTGATCAGCCTGGAAAATTGGAAGAAATCACATGGAACAGAAAGAGGTGCAAGATAAGATTCGACAACTACATACTCAGGCTAGATTTTTCGTTGCTCACATACGACTCACTCTCGCAAAAAATACCAGCACACTCTCAGGTTACTTTGACAGCTAATGCATTGCGTAAATGGAGGCGCAATTTCAAGGTCGAAGTGTTTTTTCTGGAAGATGGAAGGAGTTCACCCACTTATCATTCTATACACTTTGCCATTACGCTGTGGCCTGAGTATGTAGTTGTCGAATCTTATCTTGCAGCTCTTTCTCAATGCCTTCTAGAAGTACGGGCCGTCAGGCTACGTAATCGTTGTCGATGTGACGTCATGGCGTCAAACCATTTTACATTTCCACGAGGCAGTGCCGACACACACCGAGATTTCACATGCGGTTTTTTAGCTAAAATACGAATAAAACGTTAGTTTTTTGTGCGTGGACGCGTTATAATAATAATATTTAGCCATAACTTTCATTTTGTATCGACCAATTGTATCGCGATAGTAAATCGACACGGAACATCACATAACCTAACAACACCTGATAAACATTTCGTCGCGAATTTTTCTAATTATGCCGCACGCACCGCATTAATATGTGTTTAAGCTGTTCACTAGCACTGTTTCGCATGTTACCACTTAGTTTTCATTAAACTCACTTTAGCATAACCCGTACAATTAACATTTTCCCGCGGACGTCCCATAAGACTACGTGTGTTTTTCGCGACATTTGGTCGGATGCTCTGACGTCATCATTCTGCATTACGGCCCGTACATATAGAAGGCATTGTCTTTCTGCTCCAAAGTGTATAGACTGATAAGTGGATGAACTCCTTCCCTTTTCCCGAAAAAAAAATGGAAAATTGGAAGAAATCGCATGGAACAGAAAAAGGTGCAAGGTAAAATTCGACAACTATATACTCAGGCTAGATTATTCGTTGCTCACACCGGGGCTCGACTAGCAATTTACCCTGCAATTTCCGATGGTAGCGACTGTCAAATTTATGGCATGCAATATCATTTCGAAAATGACTGAGCGAGAAGGACGTGCGCTGTATCCGAGTGTCAAATGCTCTTAAGAAGTTATTTGAAGCGCCGAGCGAAGAAATTCTGCTACTTATGAAAAGTTCACGTGTAGGATTAGTTACTTTTTCGATAAGCGGGTGAAATTTCAGACGAAAATGTATATGATTTGCTGGGGTACGAAGGGGAATGAGATATAAGTAATTTGAAAAATCCACCAATCATCAACTGGGAGTCTCATAAATTTACTCATCGTCCAAAATCGAAATTATTTCATTTTTAAATCAAAAAATTGTATATAATTTCACCATCCCGCATCAAAATTCGATTTTTTCGCAATTTCCCACCATTTCATATTGTGCGGACTATTTTCATTGCTCAACGAGATCTAAAAATCCCTTTGAATTCAAAATCCCTACAATTTCCTATAAGAAATAAAACATTCCCACAGTTCAGCGCCGTTTTGAAATCAAGAACTGTCAAAATGTTGCCAGGCAGATTGCCGAGCAAATTGCATACCATATTGCCTACCATTTATGGCAGACCATAAAATATTGCATACCATAGGCTGCCTCCACTGGCAATTTCAAACTTCATGCCATGGGAAGTTGCTAGTGGAGGCAGCCTGTAACATACGGCTCACTCTCGCAAAAAATACCAGCTCACTCTCGCAAAAAATACCAGCTCACTCTCGCATAAAATACCAGCTCACTCTCAGGTTGCTTTGACAGATAATGCATTGCGTAAATGGAGGCGCAATTTCAAGATCAAAGTGTTTTTTCTGGAAAAGGGAAGGAGTTCACCCACTTATTATGCTATACACTTTGCTCTGACCGTGTAATTGCGCCTCCATTTACGCAATGCATTATCTGTCAAAGAAACCTGAGAGTGGCTGGTATTTTTTGCGAGAGTGAGCCGTATGTGAGCAACGAAAAATCTAGCCTGAGTATGTAGTTGTCGAATCTTATCTTGCACCTCTTTCTGTTCCATGCGATTTCTTCCAACTTTCCAGGCTCATCGACAATACAATCTCAGGCCAGTTCACTAGATTTTTGGTCCGTATACATATCCCGAGTCCTCACGCTAGTTAGGAACTAACTGCTTACGCTGTGCCATGAGCATGCCAAATATTAAGTTCAACCTTATTGCAGCAGCGTGTGAAAACAAGGGGATCGGAATTAAAGGCGACTTGCCATGGAGACTTAAGTGAGGTATTAGACAATGCTTATTCAAAACTACGTTATTGTTATTTCAGGAAAGAGCTGAGATACTTTTCTAGAATGACTACTAAAGTGAGCGACCCGGTTAAGAAGAATGTTGTGATTATGGGGAGAAGGACATATTTCGGAGTCCCAGAAACGAAGCGACCACTTCCTCGACGAGTCAATATAGTTTTAAGCAAAACTTTGAAGCAAGGAGACCTTCCAGACGGTGTTATACTGTGTGGCGATTTAGACAGTGCTTTATCTCGTCTTGTCCAGCCAGACATCTGTAACGTCATCGAGAATGTTTGGATTGTCGGTGGCAGTTTTCTCTATAAGGAAGCGATGGAGAGGTCTGATTGTCATCGTCTTTATTTAACCGAAGTAAAAGCGCTGTTCGATTGCGATACATATTTCCCACGAATTCCGGATACCTTCCAACTAACTGAGCTAGATGACGACATTCCGAAGGGGATTCAAGAGGAGGACGGTATTAAATACGAATATAAAATTTATGAGAATTGCCACTAATTATATGCAAGAAAACTTTGAAGTACTTCATGTTTCACTTCGGGGAAATTCCGAATTTATTTACTTTACCCTCCCTTTTGTAGCCAACATTAGCGCATAGAGCTGAGCTATCTGCTCATCGCGAAATGCTTTCAGCTCCTCTTCAGTCACAACGCGGCGTAAGTTGTTTTCACCCTTGCCACGGAGACCCAGTTCGGATATATTCAAAGCGTACATCTGAAAAAAAATATATTCAGATCTACATCGGACAAGAAAAGCGGGTTACCTTCCACTCCCCCATAAAAAGGTTAGTTTCAGACTCATTGCAATTTTTGTGTCGCTTGAATTCTGCATTGACATAGACGTCACCTAGATCTCGCAATACATCAGGAAGCCCTATTATCATGAGTCATGAAATTAAATTAAGACCGAATCAATTTATTACCGCGATGAAGCTTCAAGATAGTTTTGTACAAAGTCCTTACTTTCTGAACGTGCGTTAAACGACAAGCCATTACCGGCAATTACCGAACCTTATGCGTTTGCTCAAGGAAAACTTTCGTACTGTAATTAGCGAATCCAATCCCGGGATCCCGGCTAATTTCTGGTCCCGAAAATCCCGGGATTAATGAGTTCTAATCCCGGAATTTTCGGGATTAGAAATTGGCCTGGATTCCGGGGCCGGGAGTCAAGCATAATCGGCAATCAAATTACGGCAAGACTCGAAAAGAGCAAATAGAATCCATATTTATGAGAAAGCGATTAGCATGAAGGTTCACATCAAAATGCGTAAAGAATAGAGCAAAACAAACCGATGTAACAGTTAACAAGGGAATACAAAGGGGTTTGTAAATAAATAAGTGTGGACTGTTTCACATTTAGTGCATTCGTTACTTCGAATGATTTGAAGAAATTAAAACTAGCGAATGCATTCACAGATTAACCAAAATCCTCAGTAACAATCAAAAAAAGGCTGTGGGCTATGCAAGCAGAATAAAAAAAATAGTAAAAAGTGAGATAAGACAGGCTAGTATCTCAGGTTAACGGTTCAGTTTGACGTTTGATGAGTGGACCTCGACAACAAATAGACGCTACACAAATATTAACATCTACTTAGTGAATTCTTACTGGAGCTTCGTGCGAGTAAGGATATCAATGACAGTTGCAAACTACCTACATATTTTAAAAGAGCGTTTCGCTGAGTTTGATGTTTCTATCGGAAAAGACATTGTTACCATCATAACTGATGGGTCAGATGAAATGCGAAAAGCAGGCAGACTAGTTAATACAGAGCAACATATTTGTTTCGCGCATAGCATCCTTTTGGCAGTTTGCGATGTTCTCTATAATAGGAGGTCCATTCTGGATCAAAAAGCTGATGAATCAGCTGATAATCTGGACGAAGACCACGAAGATTTGGACGCTCCTGAATCAGCTTACTACATTGAACCCGGTCGCCTGCAAGACACGCTAGATCTGACGAATGACATCAGCGCATGCATAAAGAAAGTTCGTAAGGTAGTTTTATATTTTAAAAAAGCTCCAACGAAAAATAATAACGATCTTCAAAACTATGTCAAATCCGAGCAAGGCATTTAATTGTCTCACTTACTGGATTGTAAAACAAGATGAAATAATCTCTTGACAATGTTCAAACGGTTTTCCATTTTGAAAAATAGTATACATTAATAGGCCTGCAATGCCCAGAGCCATTAAAAGTAACTGAGTTTGATTCGATTTAGAACTTATTGAAGTTTTACTCCTTGTAAAATTGACTGTGGAGGCCTTAAATCGCAAAGATGCAAATTTATGCACTGCTAATACTTCATCAAGATTTTTATTTAGGCTGCTAGGAGATAACCGGTCCATTCTTGTGAATGCTATGAAAATTGCAATATTGGACCGAATAAAAGAGCGTCCGTGTACTGAGCTATCTGGTTAGCTAAGCTATCTCCAGAATCTACATTGTGCCAGCAAAAATTTACCAAGTGAAATAGAATCTCTATTTTGGAAACCAAGCATCGCAAATATTTAAAAAAAATACTTCAATGATCTAGATGCTGAACCCTTTGCTTGCTAGCCAAAGAAATGAGGAGAACCCAGTAGATACCTATATTGAATCAGAACAAGGTAGTCGTCAATTGATGCTACAAGAAGAGATGCAAAAGTATGAAAATAATCAATCATGAAATACCGCAAGAAACTAATCTAATTAAAACTATTGCAAAAGAAATGAAACTACTCGAAAATGGTGGCACTCGCATAGTTTGGAGTAGGCTTACCAATATTTATCGACCGTTTCCGCGGCGTCCAATGTCAGGAATAAATTTAGTAGCAGACTTGGAGACGATACTTTGGATACTTTGCTATTGTTTCAATGTTACTTCCGAAAAAAACCAATGAACTTTGGCAGAATTTTTATGTGTTGAAGATTTTATATGTTCAGAGTTGTGATTTATTGCTGCAATTTTTTGTCGTGATTTGTTGTTGTAATTTGTAATAGTTGTAATTTTAAATATTTGCTTTCATACTGTCAACGTCTCGGATAATTAAAATTATTGTTTTTATTTGCATCAATCAAATAAATTCGTAATTATTCAGTAACATATTTTTATACAGTTTTCAGCTTACTTATTGCTGTAGTTTTGATATGATGGCACATAATATAATCTGTTTATTAAAAACTTGACTTATTTTGTTGTGTTATATTTTGAATCTCGAATCCCGGGATTTGAGATTTTTTAATCCCGTAATCCCGGGATTGAAAAAATGGTTCGGGATTGGAATCCCTGACTGTAATACCAATCTCTATGCAATAGGGTTTAATTACACCGCTGTCATTTCAGCACAATCTCTCTCCAAGTAAAGCCTAGTAATGTATTCGACGAACGAAATACAGCGAAAACGTCTGTGCGGAATCGAGCGAAATAAAGTTCCGCACCCCGACACCGGAGGCAGTATAAATTGCCATTGATGACATTTAACAAGTGCATTACATTTGAATTCGGTGCATATAAATTTAACTAACCAGCATCAAAAATGATAATATCGGCAAAACAAAAACTATTGTTGCAAGGATGCGCGGTTCATCCATCCGTTTTCACCAATTTTTCAATAAAATATCCGCAAACTCGAATGAAATTATGAGCTGTCACATTTTTCGCATCAATTTAAGGTCCTGGGTCATTAAATGGCCGCGAAATTTAACTTATACATTGTGCAGCGCCATCTCAGAGCGAGTCATTGCGTTGTCTTCGAAGACTCTTATACGCCTTCGAACACATTACTGACGAGCAAAACCAAACGAAACGAAATTCCGCGCCAGGCTGATTTTGTATGGGATTTGGCACTTCGTTCCGTTTCGCGTCGAATACATTTCAGGGCTTAAACGCAAAGCGTACATATAGCGCGGAAAGAACGTAATATGCGATGTTTCTCACTGATCGTGACAAATAGCAATATCCAAGCTGAACGTGGAAAAAAAGATCGAAAGTACCCCGCCAAACACCGCTCCTACGTTTCTCATTCCCACTAGCACAGCGTAAGAAGTTAGTTCCTACCCAGCGTACCAACTCCGTATACAGTGGCTCACAGCTTATTTCAACCAGCACGTAAAAAAAATTTAACTTCTTATAAAAACTAAACTAAAGAAGATATCAACATTATTTAAAGGCAGGTTATTAGTCTAATGTTTAAACTAATCAAATATGATTTTTTTTTATTTATTCTTATTTGTTTAGTATTCTAAAACAACGAAAAATGAAAAACCCAACCAAAAACAATGCCACAGCTTATTTCAACCAAATACTTTGTAGGTGTGCAATGATCCGTTATCTTGCAATGCAGAAATTATTTCTTTGTCTATGCTTTAGTCATTATATTTGTAATGTGTTCAAGTTCAGTTTCGCTGAATTCTTGGAAAAGATCGTGCAGAAAAATTAGTTTTTCGAAATGGGACCACGTACGACAATTGATCAGCGAGAACTTGTTCTCAGTAATTTTAAAAGTAGCCATTCGCGCAGGAAAATTGGTAAGATGGTTGGACTAAGTGATTCTACAGTGCATAGCATCATATACCGATTTATCCACGAAAATAGAACGCTCGATAAAGGGAGAAATGCCCCCAACAAAATTTTCAATCAAACGGACGAGCGCTTTATTGTTCGGAAAATCCGGGAAAACCCAAGGCTATCGGCTTCGAAAATTGTAAGTGAAGTGGAAGCTGAGTTGGGCAAGTCCTGTCACCCGGTAACTATTCGTCGTGTGCTGCGAGAGCATGAATTCAATGGTAGAATAGCGCGTAAGAAACCATTTATAAGTGCCAAAAATCAGAAATGCCGTTTAAAATTTGCAGATGAACATTTGCATAAAGATACTGGATTTTGGAATACCGTTATATTCGATGATGAGTCGAAATTTAATATTTTTGGCTCTGATGGAGTCTCATTTGTTTGGCGTAAGCCAAATACAGAATTGCAAAACAAAAATTTGAAAGCTACAGTCAAACACGGAGGTGGCAGCGTTATGGTTTGGGCCTGTATGTCCGCAGCGGGAGTTGGAAACTTGCAATTTATTGAGACTACAATGGATAAGTCCCATTATCTCGAAATTTTAAAGTCCAATTTGATTGAAAGTTCAGTTTAACTGGGCATTCGCGATGGCTTCAGATTTTATCAAGACAATGACCCGAAGCATAAGTCGGGTATTGTACAGACATGGCTGGTTTGGAATTGTCCGCATGTAATGCAACCACCGGCACAGTCGCCCGATATTAACGTCATCGAAAATTTGTGGGCCATTTTGGATACAAACATCCGAAAACGGAAGATATCCAACAAAAGCGATCTCAAAACTGCATTGGTTGAGGAATGGGCCAAAATTACCCCACAAGTGACACAAAAGCTGGTCGATGGTTGTTGACCAGAAGGGTGGTCATACTAAATATTAAAATATTTTTTTGTGCCTTGCAACTTAATTTAAACATTGATTTTGTTACTCGGTTGAAATAAGCTGTGACATTGTTTTTAGTTACTTTTTTCTTCATTAATTGTTATGACCTGTTGAAATCAAATAAAAATTATAATCAACTGAATAAATGATAATTGTGAACACTAGTCTAATAATCTGCGTTTAAATAATGTTGATAACTTATTTCGTTTATGCTTGAGTTGCAATCAATGCAACCAACATTTGCTGCCAAGTTTTGTTGGTGGAACGAGTTACAATCGATGCAACACAACATTTACTGTCATCTGTCATTGGCTATATTAAAGAAATTGCTGTTCGATAATTTGGATCCTTTAAAGTCTCGGAAAGAGATATCAGTGAATATTTTTTCCTCTAAAAGCTGCGGAGTATAATGCAAAGCAAAAATCAGACAAAAAAAACACAAGTTCTGATTGTCATTTACATATGACAGCTCCGATTTCCCGAACGCTCATAGGAACAGGTGGAATTGGGTTTGAGATATGAGCAAACTCTGCTGCGCAACAAAGTTGTGTTGCATCATTGTAACTGCTCTCATACGTTCTCATGGGTTCAAACTCATTTTGTTATGCAACAAATGTTGGTTGCATTGATTGTAACTCTAGCTTTAGTTTTTATAGGAAGTTAAAATTTTTTTTACGTGCTGGTTGAAATAAGCTGTGAGCCACTGTATGTATACGGCCCAAAAATCCAGTGATCTAACCTGAGATTGTATTGTTGGTCAACCTGGAAAGTTGGAAGAAATCGCATGGAACAGAAAGAGATACAATATACAATTCGGCAACTACATACTCAAGCTAGATTTTTCGCTGCTCACACACGGCCCACTCTCGCAAAATATACAAACATAATCTCAGGCTGCTTTGACAGATACTGTATTGCGTAAATGGAGGCGCAATTTCAAGGTCAAAGTGATTTTCTGGGAAAGTGGAATAAGTTGGTACGCTCAATGCTTCCTAGAAGTAAGGGCCGTAATGCAGAATGATGACGTCAGAGCAGTAGGCCAAAATGTCGCGAAAAACACACATAGTCTTATGGGACGTCCACGGGAAAATGTTAATTGTACGAGTTGTGTTAAAGTGAGTAAAGTGAAAACAAAGTGAGATCCGGAGAACAGTGCTAGTGAACAGCTAAAACACAAATTAATGCGGTGCGCGCGGTACAATTAGAAAAATTCGCCACGAAATGTTTATCAGATGTTCTTAGGTTATGTGGTGTTTTGTGTCGATTCACTTTCGATACAATTGATTGACACAAAATGCAATTTATAACTAAATATTAACACTGCAACGCATCCACGCACAAAAAGCTAACGTTTTATTCATATTTTAGCTAAAAAACCGCAAGTGAAATCTCGGTGTGTGTCGGCACTGCCTCGTGAAAATGTCAAATTCCCTACCGCTATGACCTCACAGCGAGAACGATTACGTAGCCCAATGCCTCCTAGAAGTACGGGCCGTAATGCAGAATGATGACGTCAGAGCAGTAGGCCAAAATGTCGCGAAAAACACACATAGTCTTATGGGACGTCCGCGGGAAAATGTTAATTGTACGGGTTGTGTTAAAGTGAGTAAAGTGAAAATAAAGTGAGATGCGGGGAACAGTGCAAGTGAACAGCTAAAACACAAATTAGTGCGGTGCGCGCGGTATAATTAGAAAAATTCGCCACGAAATGTTTATCAGATGTTCTTAGGTTATGTGGTGTTTTGTGTCGATTCACTTTCGATACAATTGATTGACACAAAATGCAAGTTATCACTAAATATTAACACTACAACGCATCCACGCACAAAAAACTAAAGTTTTATTCATATATTAGCTACAAAACCGCAAGTGAAATCTCCGTGTGTGTCGGCACTGCCTCGTGGAAATGTCAACATGGCCTACCGCCATGACGTCACAGCGAGAACGATTACGTAGCCTGACGGCCCGTACTTCTAGGAGGCATTGCGTAGCCTGACGGCCCGTACTTCTAGTAGGCATTGGTACGCTGGTTGCAGTGGCGGCTCGTGACATTTAGATACAGGGAGGCAGTGAATTTAAGAATCATTCGAGTAAGGTCAAATAATATTATAATAATATAATATTGAATGCATATCGTGGAACTTTAGGGTGAGGTAATGAAATACGATGGAAACTACGCTGCAGAAACATTTTATTTGACAGCAAAATCTTTTTTGCTCTCTTTTGGTAAAATGTTGAAAGACATTGTCATGTAGCTGCGTTGATCCTCCAATTTCGTGAAAAAATGTTTTCCAATATTTCGTAGCGATAGCTCCAATAATCGTGTTTACTCATCATATTTCGAAAACTAGTCTTAATTCTTTTCAACGCATTGAATGGCATCTCAATAATTACTGAAGCGGCCAGAATTGTTAAATTTAACTCTATTATGTATGATTAATTTATCTACATATAATAGTAACTTTTCATTATTATTTTATTATCGTACAGACCAAAGAGTTTACTTTTAAGTTTTTTCGGCTGAGGAATAGGCCATAAATGGACCGCACGCACTCAAACAAAAGTTGTGGAAACATATTTTGAAAACTCAGACACTGAGTTATATTCATGAGGCTCAAAAGTTCATTTTGTGAAATTCATTCAGCCGACATTTTTGTGTAGCCAAATACATTACACACCTCTGCTTTATTGTGACCTTTAAATGGCAAGTCCAGACGTGATTAAAGTAAATAAACCATTTTAGCGATTAGTGTTTTAGTTTATTTTTCATATCACATCCTTCATTCACCTGGATTTCGATTCGTTGAGTGAGCTTAATTACGTTTTATAGGGTGCCATTTTATTATTTGACAATTTTCTATGCCACTCTATATTAAATGTACGCTTCACAATCCTATCGGCTCTACTGATTTTGAACTCTGGGGCTGGCTTTCTATTATTTTGAAATAATATCATTCCGGATAAGTTTATTGATTTAATGGAATAACTTGTGAGTCATCATAACATTCATTTTGAGTATTATTATTATATTGTTGTGTTCTACCGTTAAGCACCTTTTGTGGGTTCGATATTCTTCACATTCGTGAAATAAAACAGTTTCTTTTAAAACACTAATTACGCTTTTATTATAAACACTATTAATTATTTACACTAAATTCCGTACACTTTACAGATCGCACTATTATAATTTCGCGGTACAATTTAATTATCGCACTATAATTACTCGCACTTTATCGCTTTAATTAATCGCGCCCGGATACACTAAACTGCAGTATCGCTTTTCAAAGTAACAGCCTTTCGCTGTCTTCGCTATCTATTAACTGATTGCCAGCTCCTCTCGCGGCGGTATTTATAGTCTTGTCGTGTGTCTCGGGTTCTCGAAGCCTCCTGATCTGGCTTCTAGAAAGCTATTGTGAACGTTCGTTACCGTTGCCATGTGAGATCACGGTTTGGGGCTCTGGAATGTTCCCTTTTTACTTTCTAGAGGACTCTGTCTGCGACTTGTTTACAAATTGCATGTACGAGACACATGTATCAGACATATATTTCTCGCAGATTCTCAAACTGGTTTCTAGACGATTTTACGTTTCCTTTCGTTGTTTGAATTACATGTATGAAATACATGTATGAGATGTATATTGAGTATTTCCTCGCCGTTTCTAGCATTTTCTGGCGCCGCCACAACGTCATACGATTCGTTTGGCGTGCATGCAACACTACCCCCTCCTTAGACCTGTTCGTCCCGAACAGATTCGTCGTCAACATTTGTGCAAACCAGATGTAAAGCCTTTACTCTCGATCGGTGCTTTCGATGTATCCGCCAGACAACCTCGTTCCGCCGTTCGTCATACGATCCTTCCCATTCCGGTTGTAGACTAGGACGTACGTTCCACACCAAATTGTTTTTCGGAAATCCAATTAAAGTCGCTTTCAACTCGTTCAGCTTCATTTCCGCTTTCTTTCCTGCTTGACGAATAGAGTCCGGCCGTTGGCGCTGCCAACGCTTCGAAACGCACCTCGCTGCCGTTATACGGTCCTCCAGCGATATCCCAGATTTCGGTCCAATATGCAGTCTTCGAGAAATATTACCCATTACACATTTCCGCTCAGATCCGGATGTAAATTTGTTCGTTGTTTCGCAGCATTTTGTGTCACCCTGCGATGCCTCTAACGGTTTTTCCTCTTTTTCCGCCAAAATGCCTACTCGTCTCGCAGCTACGCATATGTGATCTTCTTGTTCCTCTATTCGTTGTTTCCATCTTGGTCGACGAGCTAATGATACTTCGTTGCTCCTCCACTTAATTTTCCGCTCTCCCAAATCCAGGTTGAAACCATGAGAGCCCAGGAAGTCCATTCCAAGTATGCACTCGTCTGTTATCTCTGCTACCAAGAACTGATGCTCGAATACCATGTTTCCAAGCTGTATCGGCAGAACGATTTCTCCAAGAACTCGGGTCGAATCACCCGTTACCGTCTGAAGCACATACTTTTTAGCGTTACTAAGTTTCCACGACTTAGCCATATGCGCTTTCAGGATCGATCTAGCCGCTCCAGTGTCGATGATGATTTTACAATCTTCGTTATTGACTTTCCCCTGCAAGCTCAAGTTATTCTCACGAACATGCAACCTGGAAACGGTGATTGTTTCAGGTTTACGAGTGTTGCAGTCACACCGTTGAACTTCAAACTTATTTCCTACGGGTCTCGCTGCCGTTCTCCAAGAGCAAATCACTTTGTTTGACCGTCCAGATTCATCGCGTTGCTTGAGTTTTGTTGAGCAATCTCGGCGATATCGGCTTTCATTCTTCCTGTAACAGTCACGACTCAGATGTCCCTTCCTTCCGCAGTTCCAGCATCGAGGAACTCTGATATGCACACATTCTGGACAATACGTCGATTTCCAGTTTCTGCGACAGTCACGTCTCAAGTGACCCTTTTCACCGCAATTCCAACACCGAGGGGCTCCACTTCTCCTTGATTCCCTGGAGATATTGGCTTTTCTGCACCTGCATTCCTCTGGTACTTCACCGAATCTAACATTCCTCCGCGACGCCAGCTTCGCCGATTCGTAGATGAGAGCGTAGGCCAAAGACTCCTTCAGTGTTCGTTTTCCAGCCAAACGAAGTGCTATTTGAAGCTCTTCATCACGCACTCCCTGGATGAAAGCATTTTTCGCCGTTTCATCCCGGTGCTCTGGATCCGACCTAGGGTAGGACACAAGTGTTAATCGCTCAACGTCCTGAGCCAACTCCTGCAATGTCTCCCCTGGCTTCTGTATCCTTGTTCTCAGTTGTGATCGATGTACTTCTTTTAGGTGGTCTTCCCCGTACCGCATATCCAAGGCACTCGCCAGGCTGCAATAACTGGAGTAATTGTCGACCGAAATCGTTTGCAGTACTTCCGCCGCGGATCCTCTCAAAGACACCATCAGTGAGGTTGCACGTTGTTCATCGTTCCAGCGGTTAGTTTTTGCAACAGCCTCAAACTGCTTCTTGTAGATGTTCCAAGAGGTTTGCCCATCAAAAGTTGGTGCCTTAAGTGCCTTGATGCCACTTGATTCTGTTGGCACAATTCCTACGGCCTTCACGCGTTGAAGATCCAATTTCATCTGGTCCATTCCTCCTTCAATGCCAACCAACTTTTTGTCGAACTGTTGTTCCACTTTGGTTATTCGGCTCTCTAATTCTGAAACTTGCTGTTGGAACTGTTGTCTGATTTCTACCAGCTGCTCCTCACTCTTCCTCGCATGTTCTTCTAACTGTTCCTTAATGTCGACGGCTTGCTGGTCGAGCTTCTGGGCTTGCTGGTCAAGTTTCTGGTCCAGGTTCGTGGTTTGTTGATCCAGTTTCTGATCTAGTTTCTGATCCAGATTCGTGGCTTGTTGATCGAGTTTCTGGTCCAGCTTCTGATCCAGACTCATGGTTTGACCGATGTCCTGGGACATCTTCAACAGCAAATCCATCACCGGGTTTTTCTCTTCGCTGCTTTGTTCTTCCTGAACACACTCCTGGCTCGTTTCCTCGTCAGAGAATTCAAAAGCTTCCGGATCGTTACCTTCGGTGCTCAAAGCCTCCCTGAGACGGGACAGTAAAGCCGTCTTGTTCCCAGACGTTGAAAGTTCTCGTTTCCGGCACTCCACTTTCAATTCTGCCAATGTCAACTCGTTCACCAATTTCTGCATTGTTTTTCGATTAGTCCACACAATTTTTCAAAATTATCACTTTAGTAAACTCAATTTTAACAAATTCAATTAGTCCGCACAATTTACAATGCTCACTGTCCGAAACTTTTAACTTCTTATTTAGTCCGCACATTATTGATTTTCACTTTCCAAGCAAATTCACTGTCCGTAATTTCACTTTTTAAATCACGAACGCGACAGAATCCCTTATTTCTGACACCAGTTGTTGTGTTCTACCGTTAAACACCTTTTGTGGGTTCGATATTCTTCACATTCGTGAAATAAAACAGTTTCTTTTAAAACACTAGTTACGCTTTTATTATAAACACTATTAATTATTTACACTAAATTCCGTACACTTTACAGATCGCACTATTATAATTTCGCGGTACAATTTAATTATCGCACTATAATTACTCGCACTTTATCGCTTTTAATTAATCGCGCCCGGATACACTAAACTGCAGTATCGCTTTTCAAAGTAACAGCCTTTCGCTGTCTTCGCTATCTATTAACTGATTGCCAGCTCCTCTCGCGGCGGTATTTATAGTCTTGTCGTGTGTCTCGGGTTCTCGAAGCCTCCTGATCTGGCTTCTAGAAAGCTATTGTGAACGTTCGTTACCGTTGCCATGTGAGATCACGGTTTGGGGCTCTGGAATGTTCCCTTTTTACTTTCTAGAGGACTCTGTCTGCGACTTGTTTACAAATTGCATGTACGAGACACATGTATCAGACATATATTTCTCGCAGATTCTCAAACTGGTTTCTAGACGATTTTACGTTTCCTTTCGTTGTTTGAATTACATGTATGAAATACATGTATGAGATGTATATTGAGTATTTCCTCGCCGTTTCTAGCATTTTCTGGCGCCGCCACAACGTCATACGATTCGTTTGGCGTGCATGCAACAATATATACAACTGATTTACATGACACTAATTGAAATCAATAATAGCAAAATAGTTTAGGCTTTTAAGAAAAATTCTTTAATGCTACTTAAACTGCACGATCAAACACTTTGAACTTTAACATGTACCCGTTTTACACTGGCAGTAAACTGAATTGCACAGATCAAACTTATTACCAAATCAAAAATTAGCGCATACATACAAAAAAAAATGTTTCCTCAAAACACAAACAAATAATTTCATTGGGGTCTTTCGGAAATGTCTTTATAATAATATTCATTCTCTTCATATATCAATTATTTATCTTCCTATTCGGTAGTTTGTAAATGTTTCATTGACTGAATACAAAGGATTGACGAAATAAAAATGCAAATAACCTCAGAATTATTAATTTCGATAGTTCTTAATTTGTCCATTACTTTCCTCCTTTGCC